>JAUIMM010001188.1:0-660767 GCA_031769625.1 Taudactylus pleione
TATTAGAATGTTATAATGGATGTTAGAATGTTATAATGGATGTTATAATGAATATTAGAATGTTATAATGTATGTTAGAATGCATGTTAGAATGTATATTAGAATGTTTTAGTGTATTTTAGAATGTTATAATGGATGTTAGAATGTATATTAGAATATTATAATGGATGTTAGAATGTTATAATGTATGTTAGTACATTATAATGGATGTTATAATATATATTAGAATGTTATAATGTATGTTAGAATGTTATAATGGATGTTAGAATGTATATTAGATTGTTAAAATGTATGTTAGAATGTTATAATGGATGTTAGAATGTATATTAGAATGTTATAATGTATGTTACAATGTTATAATGGATGTTAGAATGTTATAATGGACGTTAGAATGTATATTAGAATGTTATAATGTATGTTAGAATGTTATAATGGATGTTAGAATGTTATAATGGATGTTATAATGAATATTAGAATGTTAGAATGGATGTTAGAATGTTATAATGGATGTTATAATGTATATTAGAATGTTATAATGTATGTTAGAATGCATGTTAGAATGTATATTAGAATATTATAGTGTATGTTAGAATGTTATAATGGATGTTAGAATGTATATGAGAATGTTATAATGGATGTTAGAATGTTAAAAAGTATGTTAGAATGTTATAATGGATGTTAGAATGTATATTAGAATGTTTGAATGTATGTTAGAATGTTATAATGGATGTTAGAATGTATATTAGAATGTTAGAATGTATGTTAGAATGTTATTAAGGATGTTAGAATGTTATAATTGATGTTAGAATGTATATTAGAATGTTATAATGTATGTTAGAATGTTATTTTCGGATGTTAGAATGTATATTAGATTGTTATAATGTATGTTAGAATGTTATATTGGATGTTAGAATGTATATTAGAATGTTAAAATGGATGATTGAATGTTATAATTGATGTTAGAATGTATATTAGAATGTTAGAATGTTATAATGGATGTTAGAATGTATATTAGAATGTTAGAATGTATGTTAGAATGTTATTATGGATGTTAGAATGTTATAATTGATGTTAGAATGTATATTAGAATGTTATAATGTATGTTAGAATGTTAGAATGGATGTTAGAATGTATATTAGATTGTTATAATGTATGTTAGAATGTTATATTAGAATGTTATAATGTAAGTTAGAATGTTATAATGGATGTTAGAATGTTAAAATGGATGTTAGAATGTTATGTTGGATGTTAGAATGTATGTTAGAATGTTATAATGGATGTTAGAATGTATATTATAATGTTAGAATGTGAGTTAGAATGTTATTATGGATGTTAGAATGTTATAATGGATGTTAGAATGTATATTAGAAAGTTATAATGTATGTTAGAATGTTATTTTGGATGTTAAAATTTATTTTACATTGTTATAATGTATGTTAGAATGTTATAATAGATGTTAGAATGTATATTAGAATGTTATAATGTATGTTACAATGTTATAATGCATGTTAGAATGTTATAATGGATGTTAGAATGTATACTAGAATGTTATAATGTATTTTAGATTGTAATAATGTATGTTCGAATGTTATAATGGATGTTAGAATGTATATTAGAATGTTATAATGTATGTTAGAATGTTATAATGGATGTTAGAATGTATATTAGAATGTTATAATGTATGTAAGAATGTTACAATGGATGATAGAATGTTATAATGGATGTTATAATGAATATTAGAATGTTAGAATGGATGTTAGAATGTTATAATGGATGTTATAATGTATATTAGAATGTTATAATGTATGTTAGAATGCATGTTAGAATGTATATTAGAATATTATAATGTATGTTAGAATGTTATAATGGATGTTAGAATGTATATTAGAATGTTATAATGGATGTTAGAATATTATAATGGATGTTAGATTATTATAATGGATGTTATAATGTATATTAGAATGTTAAAACGGATGTTAGAATGTTATAATTGATTTTAGAATGTATATCAGAATGTTAAAAAGTATGTTAGAATGTTATAATGGATGTTAGAATGTATATTAGAATGTCAGAATGTATGTTAGAATGTTATAATGGATGTTAGAATGTATATTAGAATGTTAGAATATATGTTAGAATGTTATTATGGATGTTAGAATGTTATAATTGATGTTAGAATGTATATTAGAATGTTATAATGTATGTTAGAATGTTATAATGGATGTTAGAATGTATATTAGATTGTTATAATGTATGTTAGAATGTTATAATGGATGTTAAAATGTATATTAGAATGTTATAATGTATGTTACAATGTTATAATGGATGTTAGAATGTTATAATGGATGTTAGAATGTATATTAGAATGTTATAATGTATGTTACAATGTTATAATGTATGTTAGAATGTTATAATGGATGTTAGAATGTATATTAGATTGTTATAATGTATGTTAGAATGTTATATTAGAATGTTATAATGTATGTTAGAATGTTATAATGGATGTTAGAATGTTATTTTGGATGTTAGAATGTATGTTAGAATGTTATAATGGATGTTAGAATGTATATTATAATGTTAGAATGTGAGTTAGAATGTTATTATGGATGTTAGAATGTTATAATGGATGTTAGAATGTATATTAGAATGTTAGAATATATGTTAGAATGTTATTATGGATGTTAGAATGTTATAATTGATGTTAGAATGTATATTAGAATGTTATAATGTATGTTAGAATGTTATAATGGATGTTAGAATGTATATTAGATTGTTATAATGTATGTTAGAATGTTATAATGGATGTTAAAATGTATATTAGAATGTTATAATGTATGTTACAATGTTATAATGGATGTTAGAATGTTATAATGGATGTTAGAATGTATATTAGAATGTTATAATGTATGTTACAATGTTATAATGTATGTTAGAATGTTATAATGGATGTTAGAATGTATATTAGATTGTTATAATGTATGTTAGAATGTTATATTAGAATGTTATAATGTATGTTAGAATGTTATAATGGATGTTAGAATGTTAAAATGGATGTTAGAATGTTATTTTGGATGTTAGAATGTATGTTAGAATGTTATAATGGATGTTAGAATGTATATTATAATGTTAGAATGTGAGTTAGAATGTTATTATGGATGTTAGAATGTTATAATGGATGTTAGAATGTATATTAGAAAGTTATAATGTATGTTAGAATGTTATTTTGGATGTTAAAATGTATTTTAGATTGTTATAATGTATGTTAGAATGTTATAATAGATGTTAGAATGTATATTAGAATGTTATAATGTATGTTACAATGTTATAATGCATGTTAGAATGTTATAATGGATGTTAGAATGTATACTAGAATGTTATAATGTATTTTAGATTGTAATAATGTATGTTCGAATGTTATAATGGATGTTAGAATGTATATTAGAATGTTATAATGTATGTTACAATGTTATAATGTATGTTAGAATGTTATAATGGATGTTAGAATGTTATTTTGGATGTTAGAATGTATGTTAGAATGTTATATTGGATGTTAGAATGTATATTATAATGTTAGAATGTATGTTAGAATGTTATTATGGATGCTAGAATGTTATAATGGATGTTAGAATGTATATTAGAAAGTTATAATGTATGTTAGAATGTTATTTTGGATGTTAAAATGTATTTTAAATTGTTATAATGTATGTTAGAATGTTATAATAGATGTTAGAATGTATATTAGAATGTTATAATGTATGTTACAATGTTATAATGTACGTTAGAATGTTATAATGGATGTTATAATGTATACTAGAATGTTATAATGTATTTTAGATTGTAATAATGTATGTTCGAATGTTATAATGGATGTTAGAATGTATATTAGAATGTTATAATGTATGTTACAATGTTATAATGTATGTTAGAATGTTATAATGGATGTTAGAATGTATATTAGAATGTTATAATGGATGTTAGAATGTTATAATGGATGTTAGAATGTATATTAGAATGTTATAATGGATGTTAGAATATTATAATGGATGTTAGATTATTATAATGGATGTTATAATGTATATTAGAATGTTAAAATGGATGTTAGAATGTTATAATTGATTTTAGAATGTATATCAGAATGTTAAAACGTATGTTAGAATGTTATAATGGATGTTAGAATGTATATTAGAATGTTATAATGTATGTTAGAATGTTATGATGGATGTTAGAATGTATATTAGATTGTTATAATGTATGTTAGAATGTTATAATGGATGTTAGAATGTTATAATGGATGTTAAAATGTATATTAGAATGTCAGAATGTATGTTAGAATGTTACAATGGATGTTAGAATGTATATTAGAATGTTAGAATGTATGTTAGAATGTTATTATGGATGTTAGAATGTTATAATGGATGTTAGAATGTATATTAGAATGTTATAATGTATGTTACAATGTTATAATGGATGTTAGAATGTTATAATGGATGTTAGAATGTATATTAGAATGTTATAATGGATGTTAGAATGTTATAATGGATGTTATAATGAATATTAGAATGTTATAATGTATGTTAGAATGCATGTTAGAATGTATATTAGAATGTTTTAGTGTATTTTAGAATGTTATAATGGATGTTAGAATGTATATTAGAATATTATAATGGATGTTAGAATGTTATAATGGATGTTAGTACATTATAATGGATGTTATAATATATATTAGAATGTTATAATGTATGTTAGAATGTTATAATGGATGTTAGAATGTATATTAGATTGTTAAAATGTATGTTAGAATGTTATAATGGATGTTAGAATGTATATTAGAATGTTATAATGTATGTTACAATGTTATAATGGATGTTAGAATGTTATAATGGACGTTAGAATATTATAATGGATGTTAGATTATTATATTGGATGTTATAATGTATATTAGAATGTTATAATGGATGTTAGAATATTATAATGGATGTTAGATTATTATATTGGATGTTATAATGTATATTAGAATGTTAAAATGGATGTTAAAATGTTATAATTGATTTTAGAATGTATATCAGAATGTTAAAACGTATGTTAGAATGTTATAATGGATGTTAGAATGTATATTAGAATGTCAGAATGTATGTTAGAATGTTATAATGGATGTTAGAATGTATATTAGAATGTTAGAATGTATGTTAGAATGTTATTATGGATGTTAGAATGTTATAATTGATGTTAGAATGTATATTAGAATGTTATAATGTATGTTAGAATGTTATGATGGATGTTAGAATGTATATTAGATTGTTATAATGTATGTTAGAATGTTATAATGGATGTTAGAATGTTATAATGGATGTTAGAATGTATATTAGAATGTCAGAATGTATGTTAGAATGTTATAATGGATGTTAGAATGTATATTAGAATGTTAGAATGTATGTTAGAATGTTATTATGGATGTTAGAATGTTATAATGGATGTTAGAATGTATATTAGAATGTTATAATGTATGTTACAATGTTATAATGGATGTTAGAATGTTATAATGGATGTTAGAATGTATATTAGAATGTTATAATGGATGTTAGAATGTTATAATGGATGTTATAATGAATATTAGAATGTTATAATGTATGTTAGAATGCATGTTAGAATGTATATTAGAATGTTTTAGTGTATTTTAGAATGTTATAATGGATGTTAGAATGTATATTAGAATATTATAATGGATGTTAGAATGTTATAATGTATGTTAGTACATTATAATGGATGTTATAATATATATTAGAATGTTATAATGTATGTTAGAATGTTATAATGGATGTTAGAATGTATATTAGATTGTTAAAATGTATGTTAGAATGTTATAATGGATGTTAGAATGTATATTAGAATGTTATAATGTATGTTACAATGTTATAATGGATGTTAGAATGTTATAATGGACGTTAGAATGTATATTAGAATGTTATAATGTATGTTAGAATGTTATAATGGATGTTAGAATGTTATAATGGATGTTATAATGAATATTAGAATGTTAGAATGGATGTTAGAATGTTATAATGGATGTTATAATGTATATTAGAATGTTATAATGTATGTTAGAATGCATGTTAGAATGTATATTAGAATATTATAGTGTATGTTAGAATGTTATAATGGATGTTAGAATGTATATGAGAATGTTATAATGTATATTAGAATGTTAAAAAGTATGTTAGAATGTTATAATGGATGTTAGAATGTATATTAGAATGTTAGAATGTATGTTAGAATGTTATAATGGATGTTAGAATGTATGTTAGAATGTTAGAATGTATGTTAGAATGTTATTAAGGATGTTAGAATGTTATAATTGATGTTAGAATGTATATTAGAATGTTATAATGTATGTTAGAATGTTATTTCGGATGTTAGAATGTATATTAGATTGTTATAATGTATGTTAGAATGTTATATTGGATGTTAGAATGTATATTAGAATGTTAAAATGGATGATTGAATGTTATAATTGATGTTAGAATGTATATTAGAATGTTAGAATGTTATAATGGATGTTAGAATGTATATTAGAATGTTAGAATGTATGTTAGAATGTTATTATGGATGTTAGAATGTTATAATTGATGTTAGAATGTATATTAGAATGTTATAATGTATGTTAGAATGTTAGAATGGATGTTAGAATGTATATTAGATTGTTATAATGTATGTTAGAATGTTATATTAGAATGTTATAATGTAAGTTAGAATGTTATAATGGATGTTAGAATTTTAAAATGGATGTTAGAATGTTATGTTGGATGTTAGAATGTATGTTAGAATGTTATAATGGATGTTAGAAAGTATATTATAATGTTAGAATGTGAGTTAGAATGTTATTATGGATGTTAGAATGTTATAATGGATGTTTGAATGTATATTAGAAAGTTATAATGTATGTTAGAATGTTATTTTGGATGTTAAAATTTATTTTAGATTGTTATAATGTATGTTAGAATGTTATAATAGATGTTAGAATGTATATTAGAATGTTATAATGTATGTTACAATGTTATAATGCATGTTAGAATGTTATAATGGATGTTAGAATGTATACTAGAATGTTATAATGTATTTTAGATTGTAATAATGTATGTTCGAATGTTATAATGGATGTTAGAATGTATATTAGAATGTTATAATGTATGTTAGAATGTTATAATGGATGTTAGAATGTATATTAGAATGTTATAATGTATGTAAGAATGTTACAATGGATGATAGAATGTTATAATGGATGTTATAATGAATATTAGAATGTTAGAATGGATGTTAGAATGTTATAATGGATGTTATAATGTATATTAGAATGTTATAATGTATGTTAGAATGCATGTTAGAATGTAAATTAGAATATTATAATGTATGTTAGAATGTTATAATGGATGTTAGAATGTATATTAGAATGTTATAATGGATGTTAGAATATTATAATGGATGTTAGATTATTATAATGGATGTTATAATGTATATTAGAATGTTAAAACGGATGTTAGAATGTTATAATTGATTTTAGAATGTATATCAGAATGTTAAAAAGTATGTTAGAATGTTATAATGGATGTTAGAATGTATATTAGAATGTCAGAATGTATGTTAGAATGTTATAATGGATGTTAGAATGTATATTAGAATGTTAGAATATATGTTAGAATGTTATTATGGATGTTAGAATGTTATAATTGATGTTAGAATGTATATTAGAATGTTATAATGTATGTTAGAATGTTATAATGGATGTTAGAATGTATATTAGATTGTTATAATGTATGTTAGAATGTTATAATGGATGTTAAAATGTATATTAGAATGTTATAATGTATGTTACAATGTTATAATGGATGTTAGAATGTTATAATGGATGTTAGAATGTATATTAGAATGTTATAATGTATGTTACAATGTTATAATGTATGTTAGAATGTTATAATGGATGTTAGAATGTATATTAGATTGTTATAATGTATGTTAGAATGTTATATTAGAATGTTATAATGTATGTTAGAATGTTATAATGGATGTTAGAATGTTATTTTGGATGTTAGAATGTATGTTAGAATGTTATAATGGATGTTAGAATGTATATTATAATGTTAGAATGTGAGTTAGAATGTTATTATGGATGTTAGAATGTTATAATGGATGTTAGAATGTATATTAGAAAGTTATAATGTATGTTAGAATGTTATTTTGGATGTTGAAATGTATTTTAGATTGTTATAATGTATGTTAGAATGTTATAATAGATGTTAGAATGTATATTAGAATGTTATAATGTATGTTACAATGTTATAATGCATGTTAGAATGTTATAATGGATGTTAGAATGTATACTAGAATGTTATAATGTATTTTAGATTGTAATAATGTATGTTCGAATGTTATAATGGATTTTAGAATGTATATTAGTATGTTATAATGTATGTTACAATGTTATAATGTATGTTAGAATGTTATAATGGATGTTAGAATGTATATTAGAATGTTATAATGTATGTAAGAATGTTACAATGGATGATAGAATGTTATAATGGATGTTATAATGAATATTAGAATGTTAGAATGCATGTTAGAATGTTATAATGGATGTTATAATGTATATTAGAATGTTATAATGTATGTTAGAATGCATGTTAGAATGTATATTAGAATGTTATAATGGATGTTAGAATATTATAATGGATGTTAGATTATTATAATGGATGTTATAATGTATATTGGAATGTTAAAACGGATGTTAGAATGTTATAATTGATTTTAGAATGTATATCAGAATGTTAAAAAGTATGTTAGAATGTTATAATGGATGTTAGAATGTATATTAGAATGTCAGAATGTATGTTAGAATGTTATAATGGATGTTAGAATGTATATTAGAATGTTAGAATATATGTTAGAATGTTATTATTGATGCTAGAATGTTATAATTGATGTTAGAATGTATATTAGAATGTTATAATGTATGTTAGAATGTTATAATGGATGTTAGAATGTATATCAGATTGTTATAATGTATGTTAGAATGTTATAACGGATGTTAAAATGTATATTAGAATGTTATAATGTATGTAACAATGTTATAATGGATGTTAGAATGTTATAATGGATGTTAGAATGTATATTAGAATGTTATAATGTATGTTACAATGTTATAATGGATGTTAGAATGTTATAATGGATGTTAGAATGTATATTAGAATGTTGTAATGTATGTTAGAATGTTATAATGGATGTTAGAATGTTATAATGGATGTTATAATGAATATTAGAATGTTATAATGTATGTTAGAATGCATGTTATAATGTATATTAGAATGTTTTAGTGTATTTTAGAATGTTATAATGGATGTTAGAATGTATATTAGAATATTATAATGGATGTTAGAATGTTATAATGGATGATAGTACATTATAATGGATGTTATAATATATATTAGAATGTTATAATGTATGTTAGAATGTTACAATGGATGTTAGAATGTATATTAGATTGTTATAATGTTCGTTAGAATGTTATAATGGATGTTAGAATGTATATTAGAATGTTATAATGTATGTAAGAATGTTACAATGGATGATAGAATGTTATAATGGATGTTATAATGAATATTAGAATGTTAGAATGGATGTTAGAATGTTATAATGGATGTTATAATGTATATTAGAATGTTATAATGTATGTTAGAATGCATGTTAGAATGTATATTAGAATATTATAATGTATGTTAGAATGTTATAATGGATGTTAGAATGTATATTAGAATGTTATAATGGATGTTAGAATATTATAATGGATGTTAGATTATTATAATGGATGTTATAATGTATATTAGAATGTTAAAACGGATGTTAGAATGTTATAATTGATTTTAGAATGTATATCAGAATGTTAAAAAGTATGTTAGAATGTTATAATGGATGTTAGAATGTATATTAGAATGTCAGAATGTATGTTAGAATGTTATAATGGATGTTAGAATGTATATTAGAATGTTAGAATATATGTTAGAATGTTATTATGGATGTTAGAATGTTATAATTGATGTTAGAATGTATATTAGAATGTTATAATGTATGTTAGAATGTTATAATGGATGTTAGAATGTATATTAGATTGTTATAATGTATGTTAGAATGTTATAATGGATGTTAAAATGTATATTAGAATGTTATAATGTATGTTACAATGTTATAATGGATGTTAGAATGTTATAATGGATGTTAGAATGTATATTAGAATGTTATAATGTATGTTACAATGTTATAATGTATGTTAGAATGTTATAATGGATGTTAGAATGTATATTAGATTGTTATAATGTATGTTAGAATGTTATATTAGAATGTTATAATGTATGTTAGAATGTTATAATGGATGTTAGAATGTTATTTTGGATGTTAGAATGTATGTTAGAATGTTATAATGGATGTTAGAATGTATATTATAATGTTAGAATGTGAGTTAGAATGTTATTATGGATGTTAGAATGTTATAATGGATGTTAGAATGTATATTAGAAAGTTATAATGTATGTTAGAATGTTATTTTGGATGTTGAAATGTATTTTAGATTGTTATAATGTATGTTAGAATGTTATAATAGATGTTAGAATGTATATTAGAATGTTATAATGTATGTTACAATGTTATAATGCATGTTAGAATGTTATAATGGATGTTAGAATGTATACTAGAATGTTATAATGTATTTTAGATTGTAATAATGTATGTTCGAATGTTATAATGGATTTTAGAATGTATATTAGTATGTTATAATGTATGTTACAATGTTATAATGTATGTTAGAATGTTATAATGGATGTTAGAATGTATATTAGAATGTTATAATGTATGTAAGAATGTTACAATGGATGATAGAATGTTATAATGGATGTTATAATGAATATTAGAATGTTAGAATGCATGTTAGAATGTTATAATGGATGTTATAATGTATATTAGAATGTTATAATGTATGTTAGAATGCATGTTAGAATGTATATTAGAATGTTATAATGGATGTTAGAATATTATAATGGATGTTAGATTATTATAATGGATGTTATAATGTATATTGGAATGTTAAAACGGATGTTAGAATGTTATAATTGATTTTAGAATGTATATCAGAATGTTAAAAAGTATGTTAGAATGTTATAATGGATGTTAGAATGTATATTAGAATGTCAGAATGTATGTTAGAATGTTATAATGGATGTTAGAATGTATATTAGAATGTTAGAATATATGTTAGAATGTTATTATTGATGCTAGAATGTTATAATTGATGTTAGAATGTATATTAGAATGTTATAATGTATGTTAGAATGTTATAATGGATGTTAGAATGTATATCAGATTGTTATAATGTATGTTAGAATGTTATAACGGATGTTAAAATGTATATTAGAATGTTATAATGTATGTAACAATGTTATAATGGATGTTAGAATGTTATAATGGATGTTAGAATGTATATTAGAATGTTATAATGTATGTTACAATGTTATAATGGATGTTAGAATGTTATAATGGATGTTAGAATGTATATTAGAATGTTGTAATGTATGTTAGAATGTTATAATGGATGTTAGAATGTTATAATGGATGTTATAATGAATATTAGAATGTTATAATGTATGTTAGAATGCATGTTATAATGTATATTAGAATGTTTTAGTGTATTTTAGAATGTTATAATGGATGTTAGAATGTATATTAGAATATTATAATGGATGTTAGAATGTTATAATGGATGATAGTACATTATAATTGATGTTAGAATGTATATTAGAATGTTATAATGTATGTTAGAATGTTATAATGGATGTTAGAATGTATATCAGATTGTTATAATGTATGTTAGAATGTTATAACGGATGTTAAAATGTATATTAGAATGTTATAATGTATGTAACATTGTTATAATGGATGTTAGAATGTTATAATGGATGTTAGAATGTATATTAGAATGTTATAATGTATGTTACAATGTTATAATGGATGTTAGAATGTTATAATGGATGTTAGAATGTATATTAGAATGTTGTAATGTATGTTAGAATGTTATAATGGATGTTAGAATGTTATAATGGATGTTATAATGAATATTAGAATGTTATAATGTATGTTAGAATGCATGTTATAATGTATATTAGAATGTTTTAGTGTATTTTAGAATGTTATAATGGATGTTAGAATGTATATTAGAATATTATAATGGATGTTAGAATGTTATAATGGATGATAGTACATTATAATGGATGTTATAATATATATTAGAATGTTATAATGTATGTTAGAATGTTACAATGGATGTTAGAATGTATATTAGATTGTTATAATGTTCGTTAGAATGTTATAATGGATGTTAGAATGTAAATTAGAATGTTATAATGTATGTTACAATGTTATAATGGATGTTAGAATGTTATAATGGACGTTAGAATGTATATTAGAATGTTATAATGTATGTTAGAATGTTATAATGGATGTTAGAATGTTATAATGGATGTTAGAATGTATATTAGAATGTTGTAATGTATGTTAGAATGTTATAATGTATGTTAGAATGTTATAATGGATGTTATAATGAATATTAGAATGTTAGAATGGATGTTAGAATGTTATAATGGATGTTATAATGTATATTAGAATGTTATAATGTATGTTAGAATGCATGTTAGAATGTATATTAGAATATTATAGTGTATGTTAGAATGTTATAATGGATGTTAGAATGTATATTAGAATGTTATAATGGATGTTAGAATATTATAATGGATGTTATAATGTATATTAGAATGTTAAAAAGTATGTTAGAATGTTATAATGGATGTTAGAATGTATATTAGAATGTTAGAATGTATGTTAGAATGTTATAATGGATGTTAGAATGTATATTAGAATGTTAGAATGTATGTTAGAATGTTATTATGGATGTTAGAATGTTATAATTGATGTTAGAATGTATATTAGAATGTTATAATGTATATTAGAATGTTATATTGGATGTTAGAATGTATATTAGATTGTTATAATGTATGTTGGAATGTTATATTGGATGTTAGAATGTATATTAGAATGTTATAATGTATGTTAGAATGTTATAAAGGATGTTAGAATGTTATAATGGATGTTAGAATGTATATTATAATGTTAGAATGTATGTTAGAATGTTATTATGGATGTTAGAATGTTATAATGGATGTTAGAATGTATATTAGAAAGTTATAATGTATGTTAGAATGTTATTTTGGATGTTAAAATGTATTTTAGATTGTTATAATGTATGTTAGAATGTTATAATAGATGTTAGAATGTATATTAGAATGTTATAATGTATGTTACAATGTTATAATGTATGTTAGAATGTTATAATGGATGTTATAATGTATACTAGAATGTTATAATGTATTTTAGATTGTAATAATGTATGTTCGAATGTTATAATGGATGTTAGAAAGTATATTAGAATGTTATAATGTATGTTACAATGTTATAATGCATGTTAGAATGTTATAATGGATGTTAGAATGTATATTAGAATGTTATAATGTATGTTAGAATGTTACAATGGATGATATAATGTTATAATGGATGTTATAATGAATATTAGAATGTTAGAATGGATGTTAGAATGTTATAATGGATGTTATAATGTATATTAGAATGTTATAATGTATGTTAGAATGCATGTTAGAATGTATATTAGAATATTATAATGTATGTTAAAATGTTATAATGGATGTTAGAATGTATATTAGAATATTATAATGGATGTTAGAATATTATAATGGATGTTAGATTATTATAATGGATGTTATAATGTATATTAGAATGTTAAAATGGATGTTAGAATGTTATAATTGATTTTAGAATGTATATCAGAATGTTAAAAAGTATGTTAGAATGTTATAATGGATGTTAGAATGTATATTAGAATGTTAGAATGTATGTTAGAATGTTATAATGGATGTTAGAATGTATATTAGAATGTTAGAATGTATGTTAGAATGTTATTATGGATGTTAGAATGTTATAATTGATGTTAGAATGTATATTAGAATGTTATAATGTATGTTAGAATGTTATAATTGATGTTAGAATGTATATTAGATTGTTATAATGTATGGTAGAATGTTATAATGGATGTTAAAATGTATATTAGAATGTTATAATGTATGTTAGGATGTTATAATGTATGTTAGAATGTTATAATGGATGTTAGAATGTATATTAGATAGTTATAATGTGTTAGAATGTTATAATGGATGTTAGAATGTATATTAGAATGTTATAATGTATGTTAGAATGTTATAATGGATATTAGAATGTTATATTGGATGTTAGAATGTATATTAGATTGTTATAAGGTATGTTAGAATGTTATATTGGATGTTAGAATGTATATTAGAATGTTATAATGTATGTTAGAATGTTATAAAGGATGTTAGAATGTTATAATGGATGTTAGAATGTATATTATAATGTTAGAATGTATGTTAGAATGTTATTATGGATGTTAGAATGTTATAATGGATGTTAGAATGTATATTAGAAAGTTATAATGTATGTTACAATGTTATAATGTATGTTAGAATGTTATAATGGATGTTATAATGTATACTAGAATGTTATAATGTATTTTAGATTGTAATAATGTATGTTTGAATGTTATAATGGATGTTAGAATGTATATTAGAATGTTATAATGTATGTTACAATGTTATAATGTATGTTAGAATGTTATAATGGATGTTAGAATGTATATTAGAATGTTATAATGTATGTTAGAATGTTACAATGGATGATAGAATGTTATAATGGATGTTATAATGAATATTAGAATGTTAGAATGGATGTTAGAATGTTATAATGGATGTTATAATGTATATTAGAATGTTATAATGTATGTTAGAATATTAAAATGGATGTTAGATTATTATAATGGATGTTATAATGTATATTAGAATGTTAAAACGGATGTTAGAATGTTATAATTGATTTTAGAATGTATATCAGAATGTTAAAAAGTATGTTAGAATGTTATAATTGATGTTAGAATGTATATTAGAATGTCAGAATGTATGTTAGAATGTTATAATGGATGTTAGTATGTATATTAGAATGTTAGAATGTATGTTAGAATGTTATTATGGATGTTAGAATGTTATAATTGATGTTAGAATGTATATTATAATGTTATAATGTATGTTAGAAATCTATAATGGATGTTAGAAAGTATATTAGATTGTAATAATGTATGTTAGAATGTTATAATGGATGTTAGAATGTATATTATAATGTTATAATGTATGTTACAATGTTATAATGGATGTTAGAATGTTATAATGGATGTTAGAATGTATATTAGAATGTTATAATGTATGTTACAATGTTATAATGGATGTTAGAATGTTATAATGGATGTTAGAATGTATATTAGAATGTTGTAATGTATGTTAGAATGTTATAATGGATGTTAGAATGTTATAATGGATGTTATAATGAATATTAGAATGTTATAATCTATGTTAGAATGCATGTTAGAATGTATATTAGAATGTTTTAGTGTATTTTAGAATGTTATAATGGATGTTAGAATGAATATTAGAATATTATAATGGATGTTAGAATGTTATAATGGATGATAGTACATTATAATGGATGTTATAATATATATTAGAATGTTATAATGTATGTTAGAATGTTACAATGGATGTTAGAATGTATATTAGATTGTTATAATGTATGTTAGAATGTTACAATGGATGTTAGAATGTATATTAGAATGTTATAATGTATGATAGAATGTTATAAAGGATGTTAGAATGTTATAATGGATGTTAGAATGTATATTATAATGTTAGAATGTATGTTAGAATGTTATTATGGATGTTAGAATGTTATAATGGATGTTAGAATGTATATTAGAAAGTTATGTATGTTAGAATGTTATTTTGGATGTTAAAATGTATTTTAGATTGTTATAATGTATGTTAGAATGTTATAATAGATGTTAGAATGTATATTAGAATGTTATAATGTATGTTACAATGTTATAATGCATGTTAGAATGTTATAATGGATGTTAGAATGTATACTAGAATGTTATAATGTATTTTAGATTGTAATAATGTATGTTCGAATGTTATAATGGATGTTAGAATGTATATTAGAATGTTATAATGTATGTTACAAAGTTATAATGTATGTTAGAATGTTATAATGGATGTTAGAATGTATATTAGAATGTTATGATGTATGTAAGAATGTTACAATGGATGATAGAATGTTATAATGGATGTTATAATGAATATTAGAATGTTAGAATGGATGTTAGAATGTTATAATGGATGTTATAATGTATATTAGAATGTTATAATGTATGTTAGAATGCATGTTAGAATGTATATTAGAATATTATAATGTATGTTAGAATGTTATAATGGATGATAGAATGTATATTAGAATGTTATAATGGATGTTAGAATATTATAATGGATGTTAGATTATTATAATGGATGTTATAATGTATATTAGAATGTTAAAACGGATGTTAGAATGTTATAATTGATTTTAGAATGTATATCAGAATGTTAAAAAGTATGTTAGAATGTTATAATGGATGTTAGAATGTATATTAGAATGTCAGAATGTATGTTAGAATGTTATAATGGATGTTAGAATGTATATTAGAATGTTAGAATATATGTTAGAATGTTATTATGGATGTTAGAATGTTATAATTGATGTTAGAATGTATATTAGAATGTTATAATGTATGTTAGAATGTTATAATGGATGTTAGAATGTATATTAGATTGTTATAATGTATGTTAGAATGTTATAATGGATGTTAAAATGTATATTAGAATGTTATAATGTATGTTACAATGTTATAATGGATGTTAGAATGTTATAATGGATGTTAGAATGTATATTAGAATGTTACAATGTATGTTACAATGTTATAATGTATGTTAGAATGTTATAATGGATGTTAGAATGTATATTAGATTGTTATAATGTATGTTAGAATGTTATATTAGAATGTTATAATGTATGTTAGAATGTTATAATGGATGTTAGAATGTTATTTTGGATGTTAGAATGTATGTTAGAATGTTATAATGGATGTTAGAATGTATATTATAATGTTAGAATGTGAGTTAGAATGTTATTATGGATGTTAGAATGTTATAATGGATGTTAGAATGTATATTAGAAAGTTACAATGTATGTTAGAATGTTATTTTGGATGTTAAAATGTATTTTAGATTGTTATAATGTATGTTAGAATGTTATAATAGATGTTAGAATGTATATTAGAATGTTATAATGTATGTTACAATGTTATAATGCATGTTAGAATGTTATAATGGATGTTAGAATGTATACTAGAATGTTATAATGTATTTTAGATTGTAATAATGTATGTTCGAATGTTATAATGGATTTTAGAATGTATATTAGAATGTTATAATGTATGTTACAATTTTATAATGTATGTTAGAATGTTATAATGGATGTTAGAATGTATATTAGAATGTTATAATGTATGTAAGAATGTTACAATGGATGATAGAATGTTATAATGGATGTTATAATGAATATTAGAATGTTAGAATGGATGTTAGAATGTTATAATGGATGTTATAATGTATATTAGAATGTTATAATGTATGTTAGAATGTATATTAGAATATTATAATGTATGTTAGAATGTTATAATGGATGTTAGAATGTATATTAGAATGTTATAATGGATGTTAGAATATTATAATGGATGTTAGATTATTATAATGGATGTTATAATGTATATTGGAATGTTAAAACGGATGTTAGAATGTTATAATTGATTTTAGAATGTATATCAGAATGTTAAAAAGTATGTTAGAATGTTATAATGGATGTTAGAATGTATATTAGAATGTCAGAATGTATGTTAGAATGTTATAATGGATGTTAGAATGTATATTAGAATGTTAGAATATATGTTAGAATGTTATTATTGATGCTAGAATGTTATAATTGATGTTAGAATGTATATTAGAATGTTATAATGTATGTTAGAATGTTAGAATGGATGTTAGAATGTATATCAGATTGTTATAATGTATGTTAGAATGTTATAACGGATGTTAAAATGTATATTAGAATGTTATAATGTATGTTACAATGTTATAATGGATGTTAGAATGTTATAATGGATGTTAGAATGTATATTAGAATGTTATAATGTATGTTACAATGTTATAATGGATGTTAGAATGTTATAATGGATGTTAGAATGTATATTAGAATGTTGTAATGTATGTTAGAATGTTATAATGGATGTTAGAATGTTATAATGGATGTTATAATTAATATTAGAATGTTATAATGTATGTTAGAATGCATGTTATAATGTATATTAGAATGTTTTAGTGTATTTTAGAATGTTATAATGGATGTTAGAATGTATATTAGAATATTATAATGGATGTTAGAATGTTATAATGGATGATAGTACATTATAATGGATGTTATAATATATATTAGAATGTTATAATGTATGTTAGAATGTTACAATGGATGTTAGAATGTTATAATGGACGTTAGAATGTATATTAGAATGTTACAATGTATGTTAGAATGTTATAATGGATGTTAGAATGTTATAATGGATGTTAGAATGTATATTAGAATGTTGTAATGTATGTTAGAATGTATGTTAGAGTGTTATAATGGATGTTATAATGAATATTAGAATGTTAGAATGGATGTTAGAATGTTATAATGGATGTTATAATGTATATTAGAATGTTATAATGTATGTTAGAATGCATGTTAGAATGTATATTAGAATATTATAGTGTATGTTAGAATGTTATAATGGATGTTAGAATGTATATTAGAATGTTATAATGGATGTTAGAATATTATAATGGATGTTATAATGTATATTATAATGTTAAAAAGTATGTTAGAATGTTATAATGGATGTTAGAATGTATATTAGAATGTTAGAATGTATGTTAGAATGTTATAATGGATGTTAGAATGTATATTAGAATGTTAGAATGTATGTTAGAATGTTATTATGGATGTTAGAATGTTATAATTGATGTTAGAATGTATATTAGAATGTTATAATGTATATTAGAATGTTATATTGGATGTTAGAATGTATATTAGATTGTTATAATGTATGTTAGAATGTTATATTGGATGTTAGAATGTATATTAGAATGTTATAATGTATGTTAGAATGTTATAAAGGATGTTAGAATGTTATAATGGATGTTAGAATGTATATTATAATGTTAGAATGTATGTTAGAATGTTATTATGGATGTTAGAATGTTATAATGGATGTTAGAATGTATATTAGAAAGTTATAATGTATGTTAGAATGCTATTTTGGATGTTAAAATGTATTTTAGATTGTTTTAATGTATGTTAGAATGTTATAATAGATGTTAGAATGTATATTAGAATGTTATAATGTATGTTACAATGTTATAATGTATGTTAGAATGTTATAATGGATGTTATAATGTATACTAGAATGTTATAATGTATTTTAGATTGTAATAATGTATGTTCGAATGTTATAATGGATGTTAGAAAGTATATTAGAATGTTATAATGTATGTTAGAATGTTACAATGGATGATATAATGTTATAATGGATGTTATAATGAATATTAGAATGTTAGAATGGATGTTAGAATGTTATAATGGATGTTATAATGTATATTAGAATGTTATAATGTATGTTAGAATGCATGTTAGAATGTATATTAGAATATTATAATGTATGTTAAAATGTTATAATGGATGTTAGAATGTATATTAGAATATTATAATGAATGTTAGAATATTATAATGGATGTTAGATTATTATAATGGATGTTATAATGTATATTAGAATGTTAAAATGGATGTTAGAATGTTATAATTGATTTTAGAATGTATATCAGAATGTTAAAAAGTATGTTAGAATGTTATAATGGATGTTAGAATGTATATTAGAATGTTAGAATGTATGTTAGAATGTTATAATGGATGTTAGAATGTATATTAGAATGTTAGAATGTATGTTAGAATGTTATTATGGATGTTAGAATGTTATAATTGATGTTAGAATGTATATTAGAATGTTATAATGTATGTTAGAATGTTATAATGGATGTTAGAATGTATATTAGATTGTTATAATGTATGTTAGAATGTTATAATGGATGTTAAAATGTATATTAGAATGTTATAATGTATGTTACAATGTTATAATGGATGTTAGAATGTTATAATGGATGTTAGAATGTATATTAGAATGTTACAATGTATGTTACAATGTTATAATGTATGTTAGAATGTTATAATGGATGTTAGAATGTATATTAGATTGTTATAATGTATGTTAGAATGTTATATTAGAATGTTATAATGTATGTTAGAATGTTATAATGGATGTTAGAATGTTATTTTGGATGTTAGAATGTATGTTAGAATGTTATAATGGATGTTAGAATGTATATTATAATGTTAGAATGTGAGTTAGAATGTTATTATGGATGTTAGAATGTTATAATGGATGTTAGAATGTATATTAGAAAGTTACAATGTATGTTAGAATGTTATTTTGGATGTTAAAATGTATTTTAGATTGTTATAATGTATGTTAGAATGTTATAATAGATGTTAGAATGTATATTAGAATGTTATAATGTATGTTACAATGTTATAATGCATGTTAGAATGTTATAATGGATGTTAGAATGTATACTAGAATGTTATAATGTATTTTAGATTGTAATAATGTATGTTCGAATGTTATAATGGATTTTAGAATGTATATTAGAATGTTATAATGTATGTTACAATTTTATAATGTATGTTAGAATGTTATAATGGATGTTAGAATGTATATTAGAATGTTATAATGTATGTAAGAATGTTACAATGGATGATAGAATGTTATAATGGATGTTATAATGAATATTAGAATGTTAGAATGGATGTTAGAATGTTATAATGGATGTTATAATGTATATTAGAATGTTATAATGTATGTTAGAATGTATATTAGAATATTATAATGTATGTTAGAATGTTATAATGGATGTTAGAATGTATATTAGAATGTTATAATGGATGTTAGAATATTATAATGGATGTTAGATTATTATAATGGATGTTATAATGTATATTGGAATGTTAAAACGGATGTTAGAATGTTATAATTGATTTTAGAATGTATATCAGAATGTTAAAAAGTATGTTAGAATGTTATAATGGATGTTAGAATGTATATTAGAATGTCAGAATGTATGTTAGAATGTTATAATGGATGTTAGAATGTATATTAGAATGTTAGAATATATGTTAGAATGTTATTATTGATGCTAGAATGTTATAATTGATGTTAGAATGTATATTAGAATGTTATAATGTATGTTAGAATGTTAGAATGGATGTTAGAATGTATATCAGATTGTTATAATGTATGTTAGAATGTTATAACGGATGTTAAAATGTATATTAGAATGTTATAATGTATGTTACAATGTTATAATGGATGTTAGAATGTTATAATGGATGTTAGAATGTATATTAGAATGTTATAATGTATGTTACAATGTTATAATGGATGTTAGAATGTTATAATGGATGTTAGAATGTATATTAGAATGTTGTAATGTATGTTAGAATGTTATAATGGATGTTAGAATGTTATAATGGATGTTATAATTAATATTAGAATGTTATAATGTATGTTAGAATGCATGTTATAATGTATATTAGAATGTTTTAGTGTATTTTAGAATGTTATAATGGATGTTAGAATGTATATTAGAATATTATAATGGATGTTAGAATGTTATAATGGATGATAGTACATTATAATGGATGTTATAATATATATTAGAATGTTATAATGTATGTTAGAATGTTACAATGGATGTTAGAATGTTATAATGGACGTTAGAATGTATATTAGAATGTTACAATGTATGTTAGAATGTTATAATGGATGTTAGAATGTTATAATGGATGTTAGAATGTATATTAGAATGTTGTAATGTATGTTAGAATGTATGTTAGAGTGTTATAATGGATGTTATAATGAATATTAGAATGTTAGAATGGATGTTAGAATGTTATAATGGATGTTATAATGTATATTAGAATGTTATAATGTATGTTAGAATGCATGTTAGAATGTATATTAGAATATTATAGTGTATGTTAGAATGTTATAATGGATGTTAGAATGTATATTAGAATGTTATAATGGATGTTAGAATATTATAATGGATGTTATAATGTATATTAGAATGTTAAAAAGTATGTTAGAATGTTATAATGGATGTTAGAATGTATATTAGAATGTTAGAATGTATGTTAGAATGTTATAATGGATGTTAGAATGTATATTAGAATGTTAGAATGTATGTTAGAATGTTATTATGGATGTTAGAATGTTATAATTGATGTTAGAATGTATATTAGAATGTTATAATGTATATTAGAATGTTATATTGGATGTTAGAATGTATATTAGATTGTTATAATGTATGTTAGAATGTTATATTGGATGTTAGAATGTATATTAGAATGTTATAATGTATGTTAGAATGTTATAAAGGATGTTAGAATGTTATAATGGATGTTAGAATGTATATTATAATGTTAGAATGTATGTTAGAATGTTATTATGGATGTTAGAATGTTATAATGGATGTTAGAATGTATATTAGAAAGTTATAATGTATGTTAGAATGCTATTTTGGATGTTAAAATGTATTTTAGATTGTTTTAATGTATGTTAGAATGTTATAATAGATGTTAGAATGTATATTAGAATGTTATAATGTATGTTACAATGTTATAATGTATGTTAGAATGTTATAATGGATGTTATAATGTATACTAGAATGTTATAATGTATTTTAGATTGTAATAATGTATGTTCGAATGTTATAATGGATGTTAGAAAGTATATTAGAATGTTATAATGTATGTTAGAATGTTACAATGGATGATATAATGTTATAATGGATGTTATAATGAATATTAGAATGTTAGAATGGATGTTAGAATGTTATAATGGATGTTATAATGTATATTAGAATGTTATAATGTATGTTAGAATGCATGTTAGAATGTATATTAGAATATTATAATGTATGTTAAAATGTTATAATGGATGTTAGAATGTATATTAGAATATTATAATGAATGTTAGAATATTATAATGGATGTTAGATTATTATAATGGATGTTATAATGTATATTAGAATGTTAAAATGGATGTTAGAATGTTATAATTGATTTTAGAATGTATATCAGAATGTTAAAAAGTATGTTAGAATGTTATAATGGATGTTAGAATGTATATTAGAATGTTAGAATGTATGTTAGAATGTTATAATGGATGTTAGAATGTATATTAGAATGTTAGAATGTATGTTAGAATGTTATTATGGATGTTAGAATGTTATAATTGATGTTAGAATGTATATTAGAATGTTATAATGTATGTTAGAATGTTATAATTGATGTTAGAATGTATATTAGATTGTTATAATGTATGGTAGAATGTTATAATGGATGTTAAAATGTATATTAGAATGTTATAATGTATGTTAGGATGTTATAATGTATGTTAGAATGTTATAATGGATGTTAGAATGTATATTAGATAGTTATAATGTGTTAGAATGTTATAATGGATGTTAGAATGTATATTAGAATGTTATAATGTATGTTAGAATGTTATAATGGATATTAGAATGTTATATTGGATGTTAGAATGTATATTAGATTGCTATAAGGTATGTTAGAATGTTATATTGGATGTTAGAATGTATATTAGAATGTTATAATGTATGTTAGAATGTTATAAAGGATGTTAAAATGTTATAATGGATGTTAGAATGTATATTATAATGTTAGAATGTATGTTAGAATGTTATTATGGATGTTAGAATGTTATAATGGATGTTAGAATGTATATTAGAAAGTTATAATGTATGTTACAATGTTATAATGTATGTTAGAATGTTATAATGGATGTTATAATGTATACTAGAATGTTATAATGTATTTTAGATTGTAATAATGTATGTTTGAATGTTATAATGGATGTTAGAATGTATATTAGAATGTTATAATGTATGTTACAATGTTATAATGTATGTTAGAATGTTATAATGGATGTTAGAATGTATATTAGAATGTTATAATGTATGTTAGAATGTTACAATGGATGATAGAATGTTATAATGGATGTTATAATGAATATTAGAATGTTAGAATGGATGTTAGAATGTTATAATGGAAGTTATAATGTATATTAGAATGTTATAATGTATGTTAGAATATTAAAATGGATGTTAGATTATTATAATGGATGTTATAATGTATATTAGAATGTTAAAACGGATGTTAGAATGTTATAATTGATTTTAGAATGTATATCAGAATGTTAAAAAGTATGTTAGAATGTTATAATTGATGTTAGAATGTATATTAGAATGTCAGAATGTATGTTAGAATGTTATAATGGATGTTAGTATGTATATTAGAATGTTAGAATGTATGTTAGAATGTTATTATGGATGTTATAATGTTATAATTGATGTTAGAATGTATATTATAATGTTATAATGTATGTTAGAAATCTAT
Organism: Taudactylus pleione; assembly: GCA_031769625.1. Taxonomy (NCBI): domain Eukaryota; kingdom Metazoa; phylum Chordata; class Amphibia; order Anura; family Myobatrachidae; genus Taudactylus; species Taudactylus pleione. The sequence continues at coordinate 24,721 of JAUIMM010001188.1, forward strand.
AATGGATGTTAGAAAGTATATTAGATTGTAATAATGTATGTTAGAATGTTATAATGGATGTTAGAATGTATATTAGAATGTTATAATGTATGTTACAATGTTATAATGGATGTTAGAATGTTATAATGGATGTTAGAATGTATATTAGAATGTTATAATGTATGTTACAATGTTATAATGGATGTTAGAATGTTATAATGGATGTTAGAATGTATATTAGAATGTTGTAATGTATGTTAGAATGTTATAATGGATGTTAGAATGTTATAATGGATGTTATAATGAATATTAGAATGTTATAATGTATGTTAGAATGCATGTTAGAATGTATATTAGAATGTTTTAGTGTATTTTAGAATGTTATAATGGATGTTATAATGTATATTAGAATATTATAATGGATGTTAGAATGTTATAATGGATGATAGTACATTATAATGGATGTTATAATATATATTAGAATGTTATAATGTATGTTAGAATGTTACAATGGATGTTAGAATGTATATTAGATTGTTATAATGTTCGTTAGAATGTTATAATGGATGTTAGAATGTATATTAGAATGTTATAATGTATGTTACAATGTTATAATGGATGTTAGAATGTTATAATGGACGTTAGAATGTATATTAGAATGTTATAATGTATGTTAGAATGTTATAATGGATGTTAGAATGTTATAATGGATGTTAGAATGTATATTAGAATGTTGTAATGTATGTTAGAATGTTATAATGGATGTTAGAATGTTATAATGGATGTTATAATGAATATTAGAATGTTAGAATGGATGTTAGAATGTTATAATGGATGTTATAATGTATATTAGAATGTTATAATGTATGTTAGAATGCATGTTAGAATGTATATTAGAATATTATAGTGTATGTTAGAATGTTATAATGGATGTTAGAATGTATATTAGAATGTTATAATGGATGTTAGAATATTATAATGGATGTTATAATGTATATTAGAATGTTAAAAAGTATGTTAGAATGTTATAATGGATGTTAGAATGTATATTAGAATGTTAGAATGTATGTTAGAATGTTATAATGGATGTTAGAATGTATATTAGAATGTTAGAATGTATGTTAGAATGTTATTATGGATGTTAGAATGTTATAATTGATGTTAGAATGTATATTAGAATGTTATAATGTATATTATAATGTTATATTGGATGTTAGAATGTATATTAGATTGTTATAATGTATGTTAGAATGTTATATTGGATGTTAGAATGTATATTAGAATGTTATAATGTATGTTAGAATGTTATAAAGGATGTTAGAATGTTATAATGGATGTTAGAATGTATATTATAATGTTAGAATGTATGTTAGAATGTTATTATGGATGTTAGAATGTTATAATGGATGTTAGAATGTATATTAGAAAGTTATAATGTATGTTAGAATGTTATTTTGGATGTTAAAATATATTTTAGATTGTTATAATGTATGTTAGAATGTTATAATCGATGTTAGAATGTATATTAGAATGTTATAATGTATGTTACAATGTTATAATGTATGTTAGAATGTTATAATGGATGTTATAATGTATACTAGAATGTTATAATGTATTTTAGATTGTAATAATGTATGTTCGAATGTTATAATGGATGTTAGAAAGTATATTAGAATGTTATAATGTATGTTACAATGTTATAATGTATGTTAGAATGTTATAATGGATGTTAGAATGTATATTAGAATGTTATAATGTATGTTAGAATGTTACAATGGATGATAGAATGTTATAATGGATGTTATAATGAATATTAGAATGTTAGAATGGATGTTAGAATGTTATAATGGATGTTATAATGTATATTAGAATGTTATAATGTATGTTAGAATGCATGTTAGAATGTATATTAGAATATTATAATGTATGTTAAAATGTTATAATGGATGGTAGAATGTATATTAGAATATTATAATGGATGTTAGAATATTATAATGGATGTTAGATTATTATAATGGATGTTATAATGTATTTTAGATTGTAATAATGTATGTTTGAATGTTATAATGGATGTTAGAATGTATATTAGAATGTTATAATGTATGTTACAATGTTATAATGTATGTTAGAATGTTATAATGGATGTTAGAATGTATATTAGAATGTTATAATGTATGTTAGAATGTTACAATGGATGATAGAATGTTATAATGGATGTTATAATGAATATTAGAATGTTAGAATGGATGTTAGAATGTTATAATGGATGTTATAATGTATATTAGAATGTTATAATGTATGTTAGAATATTAAAATGGATGTTAGATTATTTTAATGGATGTTATAATGTATATTAGAATGTTAAAACGGATGTTAGAATGTTATAATTGATTTTAGAATGTATATCAGAATGTTAAAAAGTATGTTAGAATGTTATAATTGATGTTAGAATGTATATTAGAATGTCAGAATGTATGTTAGAATGTTATAATGGATGTTAGTATGTATATTAGAATGTTAGAATGTATGTTAGAATGTTATTATGGATGTTAGAATGTTATAATTGATGTTAGAATGTATATTAGAATGTTATAATGTATGTTAGAATGTTATAATGGATGTTAGAATGTATATTAGATTGTAATAATGTATGTTAGAATGTTATAATGGATGTTAGAATGTATATTAGAATGTTATAATGTATGTTACAATGTTATAATGGATGTTAGAATGTTATAATGGATGTTAGAATGTATATTAGAATGTTATAATGTATGTTACAATGTTATAATGGATGTTAGAATGTTATAATGGATGTTAGAATGTATATTAGAATGTTGTAATGTATGTTAGAATGTTATAATGGATGTTAGAATGTTATAATGGATGTTATAATGAATATTAGAATGTTATAATCTATGTTAGAATGCATGTTAGAATGTATATTAGAATGTTTTAGTGTATTTTAGAATGTTATAATGGATGTTAGAATGAATTTTAGAATATTATAATGGATGTTAGAATGTTATAATGGATGATAGTTCATTATAATGGATGTTATAATATATATTAGAATGTTATAATGTATGTTAGAATCTTACAATGGATGTTAGAATGTATATTAGATTGTTTTAATGTATGTTAGAATGTTACAATGGATGTTAGAATGTATATTAGAATGTTATAATGTATGTTAGAATGTTATAAAGGATGTTAGAATGTTATAATGGATGTTAGAATGTATATTATAATGTTAGAATGTATGTTAGAATGTTATTATGGATGTTAGAATGTTATAATGGATGTTAGAATGTATATATGAAAGTTATTATGTATGTTAGAATGTTATTTTGGATGTTAAAATGTATTTTAGATTGTTATAATGTATGTTAGAATGTTATAATAGATGTTAGAATGTATATTAGAATGTTATAATGTATGTTACAATGTTATAATGCATGTTAGAATGTTATAATGGATGTTAGAATGTATACTAGAATGTTATAATGTATTTTAGATTGTAATAATGTATGTTCGAATGTTATAATGGATGTTAGAATGTATATTAGAATGTTATAATGTATGTTACAAAGTTATAATGTATGTTAGAATGTTATAATGGATGTTAGAATGTATATTAGAATGTTATAATGTATGTAAGAATGTTACAATGGATGATAGAATGTTATAATGGATGTTATAATGAATATTAGAATGTTAGAATGGATGTTAGAATGTTATAATGGATGTTATAATGTATATTAGAATGTTATAATGTATGTTAGAATGCATGTTAGAATGTATATTAGAATATTATAATGTATGTTAGAATGTTATAATGGATGTTAGAATGTATATTAGAATGTTATAATGGATGTTAGAATATTATAATGGATGTTAGATTATTATAATGGATGTTATAATGTATATTAGAATGTTAAAACGGATGTTAGAATGTTATAATTGATTTTAGAATGTATATCAGAATGTTAAAAAGTATGTTAGAATGTTATAATGGATGTTAGAATGTATATTAGAATGTCAGAATGTATGTTAGAATGTTATAATGGATGTTAGAATGTATATTAGAATGTTAGAATATATGTTAGAATGTTATAATGGATGCTAGAATGTTATAATTGATGTTAGAATGTATATTAGAATGTTATAATGTATGTTAGAATGTTATAATAGATGTTAGAATGTATATTAGATTGTTATAATGTATGTTAGAATGTTATAATGGATGTTAAAATGTATATTAGAATGTTATAATGTATGTTACAATGTTATAATGGATGTTAGAATGTTATAATGGATGTTAGAATGTATATTAGAATGTTATAATGTATGTTACAATGTTATAATGGATGTTAGAATGGTATAATGGATGTTAGAATGTATATTAGAATGTTGTAATGTATGTTAGAATGTTATAATGGATGTTAGAATGTTATAATGGATGTTAGAATGAATATTAGAATGTTATAATGTATGTTAGAATGCATGTTAGAATGTATATTAGAATGTTTTAGTGTATTTTAGAATGTTATAATGGATGTTAGAATGTATATTAGAATAATATAATGGATGTTAGAATGTTATAATGGATGATAGTACATTATAATGGATGTTATAATATATATTAGAATGTTATAATGTATGTTAGAATGTTACAATGGATGTTAGAATGTATATTAGATTGTTATAATGTTCGTTAGAATGTTATAATGGATGTTAGAATGTATATTAGAATGTTATAATGTATGTTACAATTTTATAATGGATGTTAGAATGTTATAATGGACGTTAGAATGTATATTAGAATGTTATAATGTATGTTAGAATGTTATAATGGATGTTAGAATGTTATAATGGATGTTAGAATGTATATTAGAATGTTGTAATGTATGTTAGAATGTTATAATGGATGTTATAATGTTATAATGGATGTTATAATGAATATTAGAATGTTAGAATGGATGTTAGAATGTTATAATGGATGTTATAATGTATATTAGAATGTTATAATGTATGTTAGAATGCATGTTAGAATGTATATTAGAATATTATAGTGTATGTTAGAATGTTATAATGGATGTTAGAATGTATATTAGAATGTTATAATGGATGTTAGAATATTATAATGGATGTTATAATGTATATTAGAATGTTAAAAAGTATGTTAGAATGTTATAATGGATGTTAGAATGTATATTAGAATGTTAGAATGTATGTTAGAATGTTATAATGGATGTTAGAATGTATATTAGAATGTTAGAATGTATGTTAGAATGTTATTATGGATGTTAGAATGTTATAATTGATGTTAGAATGTATATTAGAATGTTATAATGTATATTAGAATGTTATATTGGATGTTAGAATGTATATTAGATTGTTATAATGTATGTTAGAATGTTATATTGGATGTTAGAATGTATATTAGAATGTTATAATGTATGTTAGAATGTTATAAAGGATGTTAGAATGTTATAATGGATGTTAGAATGTATATTATAATGTTAGAATGTATGTTAGAATGTTATTATGGATGTTAGAATGTTATAATGGATGTTAGAATGTATATTAGAAAGTTATAATGTATGTTAGAATGTTATTTTGGATGTTAGAATGTTATAATGGATGTTAGAATGTATATTAGAATGTTATAATGTATGTTAGAATGTTACAATTGATGGTAGAATGTTATAATGGATGTTATAATGAATATTAGAATGTTAGAATGGATGTTAGAATTTTATAATGGATGTTATAATGTATATTAGAATGTTATAATGTATGTTAGAATTCATGTTAGAATGTATATTAGAATATTATCATGTATGTTAAAATGTTATAATGGATGTTAGAATGTATATTAGAATATTATAATGGATGTTAGAATATTATAATGGATGTTAGATTATTATAATGGATGTTATAATGTATATTAGAATGTTAAAATGGATGTTAGAATGTTATAATTGATTTTAGAATGTATATCAGAATGTTAAAAAGTATGTTAGAATGTTATAATGGATGCTAGAATGTATATTAGAATGTTAGAATGTATGTTAGAATGTTATAATGGATGTTAGAATGTATATTAGAATGTTAGAATGTATGTTAGAATGTTATAATTGATGTTAGAATGTATATTAGATTGTTATAATGTATGGTAGAATGTTATAATGGATGTTAAAATGTATATTAGAATGTTATAATGTATGTTAGGATGTTATAATGTATGTTAGAATGTTATAATATATGTTAGAATGTATATTAGATAGTTATAATGTATGTTAGAATGTTATAATGGATGTTAGAATGTATATTAGAATGTTATAATGTATGTTAGAATGTTATAATGGATATTAGAATGTTATATTGGATGTTAGAATGTATATTAGATTGTTATAAGGTATGTTAGAATGTTATATTGGATGTTAGAATGTATATTAGAATGTTAGAATGTATGTTAGAATGTTATAAAGGATGTCAGAATGTTATAATGCATGTTAGAATGTATATTAGAATATTATAATGTATGTTAGAATGTTATAATAGATGTTAGAATGTATATTAGAATGTTATAATGGATGTTAGAATATTAAAATGGATGTTAGATTATTATAATGTATGTTATAATGTATATTAGAATGTTAAAACGGATGTTAGAATGTTATAATTGATTTTAGAATGTATATCAGAATGTTAAAAAGTATGTTAGAATGTTATAATTGATGTTAGAATGTATATTAGAATGTCAGAATGTATGTTAGAATGTTATAATGGATGTTAGAATGTATATTAGAATGTTAGAATGTATGTTAGAATGTTATTATGGATGTTAGAATGTTATAATTGATGTTAGAATGTATATTAGAATGTTATAATGTATGTTAGAATGTTATAATGGATGTTAGAATGTATATTAGATTGTTATAATGTATGTTAGAATGTTATAATGGATGTTAGAATGTATATTAGAATGTTATAATGTATGTTACAATGTTATAATGGATGTTAGAATGTTCTAATGGATGTTAGAATGTATATTAGAATGTTATAATGTATGTTACAATGTTATAATGGATGTTAGAATGTTATAATGGATGTTAGAATGTATATTAGAATGTTATAATGGATGTTAGAATGCTATAATGGATGTTTTTAATGAATATTAGAATGTTATAATCTATGTTAGAATGCATGTTAGAATGTATATTAGAATGTTTTAGTGTATTTTAGAATGTTATAATGGATGTTAGAATGTATATTAGAATATTATAATGGATGTTAGAATGTTATAATGGATGATAGTACATTATAATGGATGTTATAATATATATTAGAATGTTATAATGTATGTTACAATTTTACAATGGATGTTAGAATGTATATTAGATTGTTATAATGTATGTTAGAATGTTATAATGGATGTTAGAATGTATATTAGAATCTTATAATGTATGTTAGAATGTTATAAAGGATGTTAGAATGTTATAATGGATGTTAGAATGTATATTATAATGTTAGAATGTATGTTAGAATGTTATTATGGATGTTAGAATGTTATAATGGATGTTAGAATGTATATTAGAAAGTTATAATGTATGTTAGAATGTTATGTTGGATGTTAAAATGTATTTTAGATTGTTATAATGTATGTTAGAATGTTATAATAGAAGTTAGAATGTATATTAGAATGTTATAATGTATGTTACAATGTTATAATGCATGTTAGAATGTTATAATGGATGTTAGAATGTATACTAGAATGTTATAATGTATTTTAGATTGTAATAATGTATGTTCGAATATTATAATGGATGTTAGAATGTATATTAGAATGTTATAATGTATGTTACAAAGTTATAATGTATGTTAGAATGTTATAATGGATGTTAGAATGTATATTAGAATGTTATAATGTATGTAAGAATGTTACAATGGATGATAGAATGTTATAATAGATGTTATAATGAATATTAGAATGTTAGAATGGATGTTAGAATGTTATAATGGATGTTATAATGTATATTAGAATGTTATAATGTATGTTAGAATGCATGTTAGAATGTATATTAGAATATTATAATGTATGTTAGAATGTTATAATGGATGTTAGAATGTATATTAGAATGTTATAATGGATGTTAGAATATTATAATGGATGATAGATTATTATAATGGATGTTATAATGTATATTAGAATGTTAAAACGGATGTTAGAATGTTATAATTGATTTTAGAATGTATATCAGAATGTTAAAAAGTATGTTAGAATGTTATAATGGATGTTAGAATGTATATTAGAATGTCAGAATGTATGTTAGAATGTTATAATGGATGTTAGAATGTATATTAGAATGTTATAATGTATGTTAGAATGTTACAATGGATGATAGAATGTTATAATGGATGTTATAATGAATATTAGAATGTTAGAATGGATGTTAGAATGTTATAATGGATGTTATAATGTATATTAGAATGTTATAATGTATGTTAGAATGCATGTTAGAATGTATATTAGAATATTATAATGTATGTTAGAATGTTATAATGGATGTTAGAATGTATATTAGATTGTTATAATGTATGTTAGAATGTTATAATGGATGTTAAAATGTATATTAGAATGTTATAATGTATGTTACAATGTTATAATGGATGTTAGAATGTTATAATGGATGTTAGAATGTATATTAGAATGTTATAATGTATGTTACAATGTTATAATGGATGTTAGAATGTTATAATGGATGTTAGAATGTATATTAGAATGTTGTAATGTATGTTAGAATGTTATAATGGATGTTAGAATGTTATAATGGATGTTATAATGAATATTAGAATGTTATAATGTATGTTAGAATGCATGTTAGAATGTATATTAGAATCTTTTAGTGTATTTTAGAATGTTATAATGGATGTTAGAATGTATATTAGAATATTATAATGGATGTTATAATGTTATAATGGATGATAGTACATTATAATTGATGTTATAATATATATTAGAATGTTATAATGTATGTTAGAATGTTACAATGGATGTTAGAATGTATATTAGATTGTTATAATGTTCGTTAGAATGTTATAATGGATGTTAGAATGTATATTAGAATGTTATATTGTATGTTACAATGTTATAATGGATGTTAGAATGTTATAATGGACGTTAGAATGTATATTAGAATGTTATAATGTATGTTAGAATGTTATAATGGATGTTAGAATGTTATAATGGATGTTAGAATGTATATTAGAATGTTGTAATGTATGTTAGAATGTTATAATGGATGTTATAATGTTATAATGGATGTTATAATGAATATTAGAATGTTAGAATGGATGTTAGAATGTTATAATGGATGTTATAATGTATATTAGAATGTTATAATGTATGTTAGAATGCATGTTAGAATGTATATTAGAATATTATAGTGTATGTTAGAATGTTATAATGGATGTTAGAATGTATATTAGAATGTTATAATGGATGTTAGAATATTATAATGGATGTTATAATGTATATTAGAATGTTAAAAAGTATGTTAGAATGTTATAATGTATGTTAGAATGTTATATTGGATGTTAGAATGTATATTAGAATGTTATAATGTATGTTAGAATGTTATAAAGGATGTTAGAATGTTACAATGGATGTTAGAATGTATATTATAATGTTAGAATGTATGTTATAATGTTATTATGGATGTTAGAATGTTATAATGGATGTTAGAATGTATATTAGAAAGTTATAATGTATGTTAGAATGTTATTTTGGATGTTAAAATGTATTTTATATTGTTATAATGTATGTTAGAATGTTATAATAGATGTTAGAATGTATATTAGAATGTTATAATGTATGTTACAATGTTATAATGTATGTTAGAATGTTATAATGGATGTTATAATGTATACTAGAATGTTATAATGTATTTTAGATTGTAATAATGTATGTTCGAATGTTATAATGGATGTTAGAATGTATATTAGAATGTTACAATGTATGTTACAATGTTATAATGTATGTTAGAATGTTATAATGGATGTTAGAATGTATATTAGAATGTTATAATGTATGTTAGAATGTTACAATGGATGATAGAATGTTATAATGGATGTTATAATGAATATTAGAATGTTAGAATGGATGTTAGAATGTTATAATGGATGTTATAATGTATATTAGAATGTTATAATGTATGTTAGAATGCATGTTAGAATGTATATTAGAATATTATAATGTATGTTAGAATGTTATAATGGATGTTAGAATGTATATTAGAATGTTATAATGGATGTTAGAATATTATAATGGATGTTAGATTATTATAATGGATGTTATAATGTATATTAGAATGTTAAAACGGATGTTAGAATGTTATAATTGATTTTAGAATGTATATCAGAATGTTAAAAAGTATGTTAGAATGTTATAATGGATGTTAGAATGTATATTAGAATGTCAGAATATATGTTAGAATGTTATAATGGATGTTAGAATGTATATTAGAATGTTAGAATATATGTTAGAATGTTATTATGGATGCTAGAATGTTATAATTGATGTTAGAATGTATATTAGAATGTTATAATGTATGTTATAATGTTATAATGGATGTTAGAATGTATATTAGATTGTTATAATGTATGTTAGAATGTTATAATGGATGTTAAAATGTATATTAGAATGTTATAATGTATGTTACAATGTTATAATGGATGTTAGAATGTTATAATGGATGTTAGAATGTATATTAGAATGTTATAATGTATGTTACAATGTTATAATGGATGTTAGAATGTTATAATGGATGTTAGAAAGTATATTAGAATGTTGTAATGTATGTTAGAATGTTATAATGGATGTTAGAATGTTATAATGGATGTTATAATGAATATTAGAATGTTATAATGTATGTTAGAATGCATGTTAGAATGTATATTAGAATGTTTTAGTGTATTTTAGAATGTTATAATGGATGTTAGAATGTATATTAGAATATTATAATGGATGTTAGAATGTTATAATGGATGATAGTACATTATAATTGATGTTATAATATATATTAGAATGAAATAATGTATGTTAGAATGTTACAATGGATGTTAGAATGTATATTAGATTGTTATAATGTTCGTTAGAATGTTATAATGGATGTTAGAATGTATATTAGAATGTTACAATGTATTTTACAATGTTATAATGGATGTTAGAATGTTATAATGGACGTTAGAATGTATATTAGAATGTTAGAATGTATGTTAGAATGTTATAATGGATGTTAGAATGTTATAATGGATGTTAGAATGTATATTAGAATGTTGTAATGTATGTTAGAATGTTATAATCGATGTTAGAATGTTATAATTGATGTTATAATGAATATTAGAATGTTAGAATGGATGTTAGAATGTTATAATGGATGTTATAATGTATATTAGAATGTTATAATGTATGTTAGAATGCATGTTAGAATGTATATTAGAATATTATAGTGTATGTTAGAATGTTATAATGGATGTTAGAATGTATATTAGAATGTTATAATGGATGTTAGAATATTATAATGGATGTTATAATGTATATTAGAATGTTAAAAAGTATGTTAGAATGTTATAATGGATGTTAGAATGTATTTTAGAATGTTAGAATGTATGTTAGAATGTTATAATGGATGTTAGAATGTATATTAGAATGTTAGAATGTATGTTAGAATGTTATTATGGATGTTAGAATGTTATAATTGATGTTAGAATGTATATTAGAATGTTATAATGTATATTAGAATGTTATATTGGATGTTAGAATGTATATTAGATTGTTATAATGTATGTTAGAATGTTATATTGGATGTTAGAATGTATATTACAATGTTATAATGTATGTTACAATGTTATAATGTATGTTAGAATGTTATAATGGATGTTATAATGTATACTAGAATGTTATAATGTATTTTAGATTGTAATAATGTATGTTCGAATGTTATAATGGATGTTAGAAAGTATATTAGAATGTTATAATGTATGTTACAATGTTATAATGTATGTTAGAATGTTATAATGGATGTTAGAATGTATATTAGAATGTTATAATGTATGTTAGAATGTTACAATGGATGATAGAATGTTATAATGGATGTTATAATGAATATTAGAATGTTAGAATGGATGTTAGAATGTTATAATGGATGTTATAATGTATATTAGAATGTTATAATGTATGTTAGAATGCATGTTAGAATGTATATTAGAATATTATAATGTATGTTAAAATGTTATAATGGATGTTAGAATGTATATTAGAATATTATAATGGATGTTAGAATATTATAATGGATGTTAGATTATTATAATGGATATTATAATGTATATTAGAATGTTAAAACGGATGTTAGAATGTTATAATTGATTTTAGAATGTATATCAGAATGTAAAAAAGTATGTTAGAATGTTATAATGGATGTTAGAATGTATATTAGAATGTCAGAATGTATGTTAGAATGTTATAATGGATGTTAGAATGTATATTAGAATTTTTTAATGTATGTTAGAATGTTACAATGGATGATAGAATGTTATAATGGATGTTATAATGAATATTAGAATGTTAGAATGGATGTTAGAATGTTATAATGGATGTTATAATGTATATTAGAATGTTATAATGTATGTTAGAATGCATGTTAGAATGTATATTAGAATATTATAATGTATGTTAGAATGTTATAATGGATGTTAGAATGTATATTAGATTGTTATAATGTATGTTAGAATGTTATAATGGATGTTAAAATGTATATTAGAATGTTATAATGTATGTTACAATGTTATAATGGATGTTAGAATGTTATAATGGATGTTAGAATGTATATTAGAATGTTATAATGTATGTTACAATGTTATAATGGATGTTAGAATGTTATAATGGATGTTAGAATGTATATTAGAATGTTGTAATGTATGTTAGAATGTTATAATGGATGTTAGAATGTTATAATGGATGTTAGAATGAATATTAAAATGTTATAATGTATGTTAGAATGCATGTTAGAATGTATATTAGAATGTTTTAGTGTATTTTAGAATGTTATAATGGATGTTAGAATGTATATTAGAATATTATAATGGATGTTAGAATGTTATAATGGATGATAGTACATTATAATTGATGTTATAATATATATTAGAATGTTATAATGTATGTTAGAATGTTACAATGGATGTTAGAATGTATATTAGATTGTTATAATGTTCGTTAGAATGTTATAATTAATGTTAGAATGTATATTAGAATGTTATAATGTATTTTACAATGTTATAATGGATGTTAGAATGTTATAATGGACGTTAGAATGTATATTAGAATGTTATAATGTATGTTAGAATGTTATAATGGATGTTAGAATGTTATAATGGATGTTAGAATGTATATTAGAATGTTGTAATGTATGTTAGAATGTTATAATGGATGTTAGAATGTTATAATGGATGTTATAATGAATATTAGAATGTTAGAATGGATGTTAGAATGTTATAATGGATGTTATAATGTATATTAGAATGTTATAATGTATGTTAGAATGCATGTTAGAATGTATATTAGAATATTATAGTGTATGTTAGAATGTTATAATGGATGTTAGAATGTATATTAGAATGTTATAATGGATGTTAGAATATTATAATGGATGTTATAATGCATATTAGAATGTTAAAAAGTATGTTAGAATGTTATAATGGATGTTAGAATGTATATTAGAATGTTAGAATGTATGTTAGAATGTTATAATGGATGTTAGAATGTATATTAGAATATTAGAATGTATGTTAGAATGTTATTATGGATGTTAGAATGTTATAATTGATGTTAGAATGTATATTAGAATGTTATAATGTATATTAGAATGTTATATTGGATGTTAGAATGTATATTAGATTGTTATAATGTATGTTAGAATGTTATATTGGATGTTAGAATGTATATTAGAATATTATAATGGATGTTAGAATATTATAATGGATGTTAGATTATTATAATGGATATTATAATGTATATTAGAATGTTAAAACGGATGTTAGAATGTTATAATTGATTTTAGAATGTATATCAGAATGTAAAAAAGTATGTTAGAATGTTATAATGGATGTTAGAATGTATATTAGAATGTCAGAATGTATGTTAGAATGTTATAATGGATGTTAGAATGTATATTAGAATGTTATAATGTATGTTAGAATGTTACAATGGATGATAGAATGTTATAATGGATGTTATAATGAATATTAGAATGTTAGAATGGATGTTAGAATGTTATAATGGATGTTATAATGTATATTAGAATGTTATAATGTATGTTAGAATGCATGTTAGAATGTATATTAGAATATTATAATGTATGTTAGAATGTTATAATGGATGTTAGAATGTATATTAGATTGTTATAATGTATGTTAGAATGTTATAATGGATGTTAAAATGTATATTAGAATGTTATAATGTATGTTACAATGTTATAATGGATGTTAGAATGTTATAATGGATGTTAGAATGTATATTAGAATGTTATAATGTATGTTACAATGTTATAATGGATGTTAGAATGTTATAATGGATGTTAGAATGTATATTAGAATGTTGTAATGTATGTTAGAATGTTATAATGGATGTTAGAATGTTATAATGGATGTTATAATGAATATTAAAATGTTATAATGTATGTTAGAATGCATGTTAGAATGTATATTAGAATGTTTTAGTGTATTTTAGAATGTTATAATGGATGTTAGAATGTATATTAGAATATTATAATGGATGTTAGAATGTTATAATGGATGATAGTACATTATAGTTGATGTTATAATATATATTAGAATGTTATAATGTATGTTAGAATGTTACAATGGATGTTAGAATGTATATTAGATTGTTATAATGTTCGTTAGAATGTTATAATTAATGTTAGAATGTATATTAGAATGTTATAATGTATTTTACAATGTTATAATGGATGTTAGAATGTTATAATGGACGTTAGAATGTATATTAGAATGTTATAATGTATGTTAGAATGTTATAATGGATGTTAGAATGTTATAATGGATGTTAGAATGTATATTAGAATGTTGTAATGTATGTTAGAATGTTATAATGGATGTTAGAATGTTATAATGGATGTTATAATGAATATTAGAATGTTAGAATGGATGTTAGAATGTTATAATGGATGTTATAATGTATATTAGAATGTTATAATGTATGTTAGAATGCATGTTAGAATGTATATTAGAATATTATAGTGTATGTTAGAATGTTATAATGGATGTTAGAATGTATATTAGAATGTTATAATGGATGTTAGAATATTATAATGGATGTTATAATGCATATTAGAATGTTAAAAAGTATGTTAGAATGTTATAATGGATGTTAGAATGTATATTAGAATGTTAGAATGTATGTTAGAATGTTATAATGGATGTTAGAATGTATATTAGAATATTAGAATGTATGTTAGAATGTTATTATGGATTTTAGAATGTTATAATTGATGTTAGAATGTATATTAGAATGTTATAATGTATATTAGAATGTTATATTGGATGTTAGAATGTATATTAGATTGTTATAATGTATGTTAGAATGTTATATTGGATGTTAGAATGTATATTAGAATGTTATAATGTATGTTAGAATGTTATAAAGGATGTTAGAATGTTATAATGGATGTTAGAATGTATATTATAATGTTAGAATGTATGTTAGAATGTTATTATGGATGTTAGAATGTTATAATGGATGTTAGAATGTATATTAGAAAGTTATAATGTATGTTAGAATGTTATTTTGGATGTTAAAATGTATTTTAGATTGTTATAATGTATGTTAGAATGTTATAATAGATGTTAGAATGTATATTAGAATGTTATAATGTATGTTACAATGTTATAATGTATGTTAGAATGTTATAATGGATGTTATAATGTATACTAGAATGTTATAATGTATTTTAGATTGTAATAATGTATGTTCGAATGTTATAATGGATGTTAGAAAGTATATTAGAATGTTATAATGTATGTTACAATGTTATAATGTATGTTAGAATGTTATAATGGATGTTAGAATGTATATTAGAATGTTATAATGTATGTTAGAATGTTACAATGGATGATAGAATGTTATAATGGATGTTATAATGAATATTAGAATGTTAGAATGGATGTTAGAATGTTATAATGGATGTTATAATGTATATTAGAATGTTATAATGTATAATAGAATGCATGTTAGAATGTATATTAGAATATTATAATGTATGTTAAAATGTTATAATGGATGTTAGAATGTATATTAGAATATTATAATGGATGTTAGAATATTATAATGGATGTTAGATTATTATAATGGATGTTATAATGTATATTAGAATGTTATAATGGATGTTAGAATGTTATAATTGTTTTTAGAATGTATATCAGAATGTTAAAAAGTATGTTAGAATGTTATAATGGATGTTAGAATGTATATTAGAATGTTAGAATGTATGTTAGAATGTTATAATGGATGTTAGAATGTATATTAGAATGTTAGAATGTATGTTAGAATGTTATTATGGATGTTAGAATGTTATAATTGATGTTAGAATGTATATTAGAATGTTATAATGTATGTTAGAATGTTATAATTGATGTTAGAATGTATATTAGATTGTTATAATGTATGGTAGAATGTTATAATGGATGTTAAAATGTATATTAGAATGTTATAATGTATGTTAGGATGTTATAATGTATGTTAGAATGTTATAATGGATGTTAGAATGTATATTAGATAGTTATAATGTATGTTAGAATGTTATAATGGATATTAGAATGTTATATTGGATGTTAGAATGTATATTAGATTGTTATAAGGTATGTTAGAATGTTATATTGGATGTTAGAATGTATATTAGAATGTTATAATGTATGTTAGAATGTTATAAAGGATGTTAGAATGTTATAATGGATGTTAGAATGTATATTATAATGTTAGAATGTATGTTAGAATGTTATTATGGATGTTAGAATGTTAGAATGGATGTTAGAATGTATATTAGAAAGTTATAATGTATGTTAGAATGCTATTTTGGATGTTAAAATGTATTTTAGATTGTTATAATGTATGTTAGAATGTTATAATAGATGTTAGAATGTATATTAGAATGTTATAATGTATGTTACAATGTTAAAATGTATGTTAGAATGTTATAATGGATGTTATAATGTATACTAGAATGTTATAATGTATTTTAGATTGTAATAATGTATGTTCGAATGTTATAATGGATGTTAGAATGTATATTAGAATGTTATAATGTATGTTACAATGTTATAATGTATGTTAAAATGTTATAATGGATGTTAGAATGTATATTAGAATGTTATAATGTATGTTAGAATGTTACAATGGATGATAGAATGTTATAATGGATGTTATAATGAATATTAGAATGTTAGAATGGATGTTAGAATGTTATAATGGATGTTATAATGTATATTAGAATGTTATAATGTATGTTAGAATGCATGTTAGAATGTATATTAGAATATTATAATGTATGTTAGAATGTTATAATGGATGTTAGAATGTAAATTAGAATGTTATAATGGATGTTAGAATATTATAATGGATGTTAGATTATTATAATGGATGTTATAATGTATATTAGAATGTTAAAACGGATGTTAGAATGTTATAATTGATTTTAGAATGTATATCAGAATGTTTAAAAAGTATGTTAGAATGTTATAATGGATGTTAGAATGTATATTAGAATGTCAGAATATATGTTAGAATGTTATAATGGATGTTAGAATGTATATTAGAATGTTAGAATATATGTTAGAATGTTATTATGGATGCTAGAATGTTATAATTGATGTTAGAATGTATATTAGAATGTTATAATGTATGTTAGAATGTTATAATGGATGTTAGAATGTATATTAGATTGTTATAATGTATGTTACAATGTTATAATGGATGTTAAAATGTATATTAGAATGTTATAATGTATGTTACAATGTTATAATGGATGTTAGAATGTTATAATGGATGTTAGAATGTATATTAGAATGTTATAATGTATGTTACAATGTTATAATGGATGTTAGAATGTTATAATGGATGTTAGAATGTATATTAGAATGTTGTAATGTATGTTAGAATGTTATAATGGATGTTAGAATGTTATAATGGATGTTATAATGAATATTTGAATGTTATAATGTATGTTAGAATGCATGTTAGAATGTATATTAGAATGTTTTAGGGTATTTTAGAATGTTATAATGGATGTTAGAATGTATATTAGAATATTATAATGGATGTTAGAATGTTATAATGGATGATAGTACATTATAATTGATGTTATAATATATATTAGAATGTTATAATGTATGTTAGAATGTTACAATGGATGTTAGAATGTATATTAGATTGTTATAGTGTTCGTTAGAATGTTATAATGGATGTTAGAATGTATATTAGAATGTTATAATGTATGTTACAATGTTATAATGGATGTTAGAATGTTATAATGGACGTTAGAATATATATTAGAATGTTATAATGTATGTTAGAATGTTATAATGGATGTTAGAATGTTATAATGGATGTTAGAATGTATATTAGAATGTTGTAATGTATGTTAGAATGTTATAATGGATGTTAGAATGTTATAATGGATGTTATAATGAATATTAGAATGTTAGAATGGATGTTAGAATGTTATAATGGATGTTATAATGTATATTAGAATGTTATAATGTATGTTAGAATGCATGTTAGAATGTATATTAGAATATTATAGTGTATGTTAGAATGTTATAATGGATGTTAGAATGTATATTAGAATGTTATAATGGATGTTAGAATATTATAATGGATGTTATAATGTATATTAGAATGTTAAAAAGTATGTTAGAATGTTATAATGGATGTTAGAATGTATTTTAGAATGTTAGAATGTATGTTAGAATGTTATAATGGATGTTAGAATGTATATTAGAATGTTAGAATGTATGTTAGAATGTTATTATGGATGTTAGAATGTTATAATTGATGTTAGAATGTATATTAGAATGTTATAATGTATATTAGAATGTTATATTGGATGTTAGAATGTATATTAGATTGTTATAATGTATGTTAGAATGTTATAAAGGATGTTAGAATGTTATAATGGATGTTAGAATGTATATTATAATGTTAGAATGTATGTTAGAATGTTATTATGGATGTTAGAATGTTATAATGGATGTTAGAATGTATATTAGAAAGTTATAATGTATGTTAGAATGTTATTTTGGATGTTAAAATGTATTTTAGATTGTTATAATGTATGTTAGAATGTTATAATAGATGTTAGAATGTATATTAGAATGTTATAATGTATGGTACAATGTTATAATGTATGTTAGAATGTTATAATGGATGTTATAATGTATACTAGAATGTTATAATGTATTTTAGATTGTAATAATGTATGTTCGAATGTTATAATGGATGTTAGAAAGTATATTAGAATGTTATAATGTATGTTACAATGTTATAATGTATGTTAGAATGTTATAATGGATGTTAGAATGTATATTAGAATGTTATAATGTATGTTAGAATGTTACAATGGATGATAGAATGTTATAATGGATGTTATAATGAATATTAGAATGTTAGAATGGATGTTAGAATGTTATAATGGATGTTATAATGTATATTAGAATGTTATAATGTATGTTAGAATGCATGTTAGAATGTATATAAGAATATTATAATGTATGTTAAAATGTTATAATGGATGTTAGAATGTATATTAGAATATTATAATGGATGTTAGAATATTATAATGGATGTTAGATTATTATAATGGATGTTATAATGTATATTAGAATGTTAAAATGGATGTTAGAATGTTATAATTGATTTTAGAATGTATATCAGAATGTTAAAAAGTATGTTAGAATGTTATAATGGATGTTAGAATGTATATTAGAATGTTAGATTGTATGTTAGAATGTTATAATGGATGTTAGAATGTATATTAGAATGTTAGAATGTATGTTAGAATGTTATTATGGATGTTAGAATGTTATAATTGATGTTAGAATGTATATTAGAATGTTATAATGTATGTTAGAATGTTATAATTGATGTTAGAATGTATATTAGATTGTTATAATGTATGGTAGAATGTTATAATGGATGTTAAAATGTATATTAGAATGTTATAATGTATGTTAGGATGTTATAATGTATGTTAGAATGTTATAATGTATGTTACAATGTATATTAGATAGTTATAATGTATGTTAGAATGTTATAATGGATGTTAGAATGTATATTAGAATGTTATAATGTATGTTAGAATGTTATAATGGATATTAGAATGTTATATTGGATGTTAGAATGTATATTAGATTGTTATAAGGTATGTTAGAATGTTATATTGGATGTTAGAATGTATATTAGAATGTTATAATGTATGTTAGAATGTTATAAATGATGTTAGAATGTTATAATGGATGTTAGAATGTATATTATAATGTTAGAATGTATGTTAGAATGTTATTATGGATGTTAGAATGTTATAATGGATGTTAGAATGTATATTAGAAAGTTATAATGTATGTTAGAATGTTATTTTGGATGTTAAAATGTATTTTAGATTGTTATAATGTATGTTAGAATGTTATAATAGATGTCAGAATGTATATTAGAATGTTATAATGTATGTTACAATGTTATAATGTATGTTAGAATGTTATAATGGATGTTATAATGTATACTAGAATGTTATAATGTATTTTAGATTGTAATAATGTATGTTCGAATGTTATAATGGATTTTAGAATGTATATTAGAATGTTATAATGTATGATACAATGTTATAATGTATGTTGGAATGTTATAATGGATGTTAGAATGTATATTAGAATGTTATAATGTATGTTAGAATGTTACAATGGATGATAGAATGTTATAATGGATGTTATAATGAATATTAGAATGTTAGAATGGATGTTAGAATGTTATAATGGATGTTATAATGTATATTAGAATGTTATAATGTATGTTAGAATGCATGTTAGAATGTATATTAGAATATTATAATGTATGTTAGAATGTTATAATGGATGTTAGAATGTATATTAGAATGTTATAATGGATGTTAGATTATTATAATGGATGTTATAATGTATATTAGAATGTTAAAACGGATGCTAGAATGTTATAATTGATTTTAGAATGTATATCAGAATGTTAAAAAGTATGTTAGAATGTTATAATGGATGTTAGAATGTATATTAGAATGTCAGAATGTATGTTAGAATGTTATAATGGATGTTAGAATGTATATTAGAATGTTAGAATGTATGTTAGAATGTTATTATGGATGTTACAATGTTATAATTGATGTTAGAATGTATATTAGAATGTTATAATGTATGTTAGAATGTTATAATGGATGTTAGAATGTATATTAGATTGTTATAATGTATGTTAGAATGTTATAATGGATGTTAGAATGTATATTAGAATGTTATAATGTATGTTACAATGTTATACTGGATGTTAGAATGTTAGAATGGATGTCAGAATGTATATTAGAATGTTATAATGTATGTTACAATGTTATAATGGATGTTAGAATGTTATAATGGATGTTAGAATGTATATTTGAATGTTGTAATGTATGTTAGAATGTTATAATGGATGTTAGAATGTTATAATGGATGTTATAATGAATATTAGAATGTTATAATGTATGTTAGAATGCATGTTAGAATGTATATTAGAATGTTTTAGTGTATTTTAGAATGTTATAATTGATGTTAGAATGTATATTAGAATGTTATAATGTATATTAGAATGTTATATTGGATGTTAGAATGTATATTAGATTGTTATAATGTATGTTAGAATGTTATAAAGGATGTTAGAATGTTATAATGGATGTTAGAATGTATATTATAATGTTAGAATGTATGTTAGAATGTTATTATGGATGTTAGAATGTTATAATGGATGTTAGAATGTATATTAGAAAGTTATAATGTATGTTAGAATGTTATTTTGGATGTTAAAATGTATTTTAGATTGTTATAATGTATGTTAGAATGTTATAATAGATGTTAGAATGTATATTAGAATGTTATAATGTATGTTACAATGTTATAATGTATGTTAGAATGTTATAATGGATGTTATAATGTATACTAGAATGTTATAATGTATTTTAGATTGTAATAATGTATGTTCGAATGTTATAATGGATGTTAGAAAGTATATTAGAATGTTATAATGTATGTTACAATGTTATAATGTATGTTAGAATGTTATAATGGATGTTAGAATGTATATTAGAATGTTATAATGTATGTTAGAATGTTACAATGGATGATAGAATGTTATAATGGATGTTATAATGAATATTAGAATGTTAGAATGGATGTTAGAATGTTATAATGGATGTTATAATGTATATTAGAATGTTATAATGTATGTTAGAATGCATGTTAGAATGTATATAAGAATATTATAATGTATGTTAAAATGTTATAATGGATGTTAGAATGTATATTAGAATATTATAATGGATGTTAGAATATTATAATGGATGTTAGATTATTATAATGGATGTTATAATGTATATTAGAATGTTAAAATGGATGTTAGAATGTTATAATTGATTTTAGAATGTATATCAGAATGTTAAAAAGTATGTTAGAATGTTATAATGGATGTTAGAATGTATATTAGAATGTTAGATTGTATGTTAGAATGTTATAATGGATGTTAGAATGTATATTAGAATGTTAGAATGTATGTTAGAATGTTATTATGGATGTTAGAATGTTATAATTGATGTTAGAATGTATATTAGAATGTTATAATGTATGTTAGAATGTTATAATTGATGTTAGAATGTATATTAGATTGTTATAATGTATGGTAGAATGTTATAATGGATGTTAAAATGTATATTAGAATGTTATAATGTATGTTAGGATGTTATAATGTATGTTAGAATGTTATAATGTATGTTACAATGTATATTAGATAGTTATAATGTATGTTAGAATGTTATAATGGATGTTAGAATGTATATTAGAATGTTATAATGTATGTTAGAATGTTATAATGGATATTAGAATGTTATATTGGATGTTAGAATGTATATTAGATTGTTATAAGGTATGTTAGAATGTTATATTGGATGTTAGAATGTATATTAGAATGTTATAATGTATGTTAGAATGTTATAAATGATGTTAGAATGTTATAATGGATGTTAGAATGTATATTATAATGTTAGAATGTATGTTAGAATGTTATTATGGATGTTAGAATGTTATAATGGATGTTAGAATGTATATTAGAAAGTTATAATGTATGTTAGAATGTTATTTTGGATGTTAAAATGTATTTTAGATTGTTATAATGTATGTTAGAATGTTATAATAGATGTCAGAATGTATATTAGAATGTTATAATGTATGTTACAATGTTATAATGTATGTTAGAATGTTATAATGGATGTTATAATGTATACTAGAATGTTATAATGTATTTTAGATTGTAATAATGTATGTTCGAATGTTATAATGGATTTTAGAATGTATATTAGAATGTTATAATGTATGATACAATGTTATAATGTATGTTGGAATGTTATAATGGATGTTAGAATGTATATTAGAATGTTATAATGTATGTTAGAATGTTACAATGGATGATAGAATGTTATAATGGATGTTATAATGAATATTAGAATGTTAGAATGGATGTTAGAATGTTATAATGGATGTTATAATGTATATTAGAATGTTATAATGTATGTTAGAATGCATGTTAGAATGTATATTAGAATATTATAATGTATGTTAGAATGTTATAATGGATGTTAGAATGTATATTAGAATGTTATAATGGATGTTAGATTATTATAATGGATGTTATAATGTATATTAGAATGTTAAAACGGATGCTAGAATGTTATAATTGATTTTAGAATGTATATCAGAATGTTAAAAAGTATGTTAGAATGTTATAATGGATGTTAGAATGTATATTAGAATGTCAGAATGTATGTTAGAATGTTATAATGGATGTTAGAATGTATATTAGAATGTTAGAATGTATGTTAGAATGTTATTATGGATGTTACAATGTTATAATTGATGTTAGAATGTATATTAGAATGTTATAATGTATGTTAGAATGTTATAATGGATGTTAGAATGTATATTAGATTGTTATAATGTATGTTAGAATGTTATAATGGATGTTAGAATGTATATTAGAATGTTATAATGTATGTTACAATGTTATACTGGATGTTAGAATGTTAGAATGGATGTTAGAATGTATATTAGAATGTTATAATGTATGTTACAATGTTATAATGGATGTTAGAATGTTATAATGGATGTTAGAATGTATATTTGAATGTTGTAATGTATGTTAGAATGTTATAATGGATGTTAGAATGTTATAATGGATGTTATAATGAATATTAGAATGTTATAATGTATGTTAGAATGCATGTTAGAATGTATATTAGAATGTTTTAGTGTATTTTAGAATGTTATAATGGATGTTAGAATGTATATTAGAATATTATAATGGATGTTAGAATGTTAAAATGGATGATAGTACATTATAATGGATGTTATAATATATATTAGAATGTTATAATGTATGTTAGAATGTTACAATGGATGTTAGAATGTATATTAGATTGTTATAATGTATGTTAGAATGTTATAATGGATGTTAGAATGTATATTAGAATGTTATAATGTATGTTACAATGTTTTAATGGATGTTAGAATGTTATAATGGACGTTAGAATGTATATTAGAATGTTATAATGTATGTTAGAATGTTATAATGGATGTTAGAATGTTATAATGGATGTTAGAATGTATATTAGAATGTTGTAATGTATGTTAGAATGTTAGAATGGATGTTAGAATGTTATAATGGATGTTATAATGTATATTAGAATGTTATAATGTATGTTAGAATGCATGTTAGAATGTATATTAGAATATTATAGTGTATGTTAGAATGTTATAATGGATGTTAGAATGTATATTAGAATGTTATAATGGATGTTAGAATATTATAATGGATGTTATAATGTATATTAGAATGTTAAAAAGTATGTTAGAATGTTATAATGGATGTTAGAATGTATATTAGAATGTTAGAATGTATGTTAGAATGTTATAATGGATGTTAGAATGTATATTAGAATGTTAGAATGTATGTTAGAATGTTATTATGGATGTTAGAATGTTATAATTGATTTTAGAATGTATATTAGAATGTTATAATGTATATTAGAATGTTATATTGGATGTTAGAATGTATATTAGATTGTTATAATGTATGTTAGAATGTTATATTGGATGTTAGAATGTATATTAGAATGTTATAATGTATGTTAGAATGTTATAAAGGATGTTAGAATGTTATAATGGATGTTAGAATGTATATTACAATGTTAGAATGTATGTTAGAATGTTATTATGGATGTTAGAATGTTATAATGGATGTTAGAATGTATATTAGAAAGTTATAATGTATGTTAGAATGTTATTTTGGATGTTAAAATGTATTTTAGATTGTTATAATGTATGTTAGAATGTTATAATAGATGTTAGAATGTATATTAGAATGTTATAATGTATGTTACAATGTTATAATATATGTTAGAATGTTATAATGGATGTTATAATGTATACTAGAATGTTATAATGTATTTTAGATTGTAATAATGTATGTTCGAATGTTATAATGGATGTTAGAAAGTATATTAGAATGTTATAATGTATGTTACAATGTTATAATGTATGTTAGAATGTTATAATGGATGTTAGAATGTATATTAGAATGTTATAATGTATGTTAGAATGTTACAATGGATGATAGAATGTTATAATGGATGTTATAATGAATATTAGAATGTTAGAATGGATGTTAGAATGTTATAATGGATGTTAGAATGTATATTAGAATGTTATAATGTATGTTAGAATGCATGTTAGAATGTATATAAGAATATTATAATGTATGTTAAAATGTTATAATGGATGTTAGAATGTATATTAGAATAGTATAATGGATGTTAGAATATTATAATGGATGTTAGATTATTATAATGGATGTTATAATGTATATTAGAATGTTAAAATGGATGTTAGAATGTTATAATTGATTTTAGAATGTATATCAGAATGTTAAAAAGTATGTTAGAATGTTATAATGGATGTTAGAATGTATATTAGAATGTTAGATTGTATGTTAGAATGTTATAATGGATGTTAGAATGTATATTAGAATGTCAGAATGTATGTTAGAATGTTATAATGCATGTTAGAATGTATATTAGAATGTTAGAATGTATGTTAGAATGTTATTATGGATGTTAGAATGTTATAATTGATGTTAGAATGTATATTAGAATGTTATAATGTATGTTAGAATGTTATAATGGATGTTAGAATGTATATTAGGTTGTTATAATGTATGTTAGAATGTTATAATGGATGTTAGAATGTATATTAGAATGTTATAATGTATGTTACAATGTTATAATGGATGTTAGAATGTTATAATGGATGTTAGAATGTATATTAGAATGTTATAATGTATGTTACAATGTTATAATGGATGTTAGAATGTTATAATGGATGTTAGAATGTATATTAGAATGTTGTAATATATGTTATAATGTTATAATGGATGTTAGAATGTTATAATGGATGTTATAATGAATATTAGAATGTTATAATGTATGTTAGAATGCATGTTAGAATGTATATTAGAATGTTTTAGTGTATTTTAGAATGTTATAATGGATGTTAGAATGTATATTAGAATATTATAATGGATGTTAGAATGTTATAATGGATGATAGTACATTATAATGGATGTTATAATATATATTAGAATGTTATAATGTATGTTAGAATGTTACAATGGATGTTAGAATGTATATTAGATTGTTATAATGTATGTTAGAATGTTATAATGGATGTTAGAATGTATATTAGAATGTTATAATGTATGTTAGAATGTTATAAAGGATGTTAGAATGTTATAATGGATGTTAGAATGTATATTATAATGTTAGAATGTATGTTAGAATGTTATTATGGATGTTAGAATGTTATAATGGATGTTAGAATGTATATTAGAAAGTTATAGTGTATGTTAGAATGTTATTTTGGATGTTAAAATGTATTTTAGATTGTTATAATGTATGTTAGAATGTTATAATAGATGTCAGAATGTATATTAGAATGTTATAATGTATGTTACAATGTTATAATGTATGTTAGAATGTTATAATGGATGTTATAATGTATACTAGAATGTTATAATGTATTTTAGATTGTAATAATGTATGTTCGAATGTTATAATGGATTTTAGAATGTATATTAGAATGTTATAATGTATGTTACAATGTTATAATGTATGTTGGAATGTTATAATGGATGTTAGAATGTATATTAGAATGTTATAATGTATGTTAGAATGTTACAATGGATGATAGAATGTTATAATGGATGTTATAATGAATATTAGAATGTTAGAATGGATGTTAGAATGTTATAATGGATGTTATAATGTATATTAGAATGTTCTAATGTATGTTAGAATGCATGTTAGAATGTATATTAGAATATTATAATGTATGTTAGAATGTTATAATGGATGTTAGAATGTATATTAGAATGTTATAATGGATGTTAGATTATTATAATGGATGTTATAATGTATATTAGAATGTTAAAACGGATGCTAGAATGTTATAATTGATTTTAGAATGTATATCAGAATGTTAAAAAGTATGTTAGAATGTTATAATGGATGTTAGAATGTATATTAGAATGTCAGAATGTATGTTAGAATGTTATAATGGATGTTAGAATGTATATTAGAATGTTAGAATGTATGTTAAAATGTTATTATGGATGTTAGAATGTTATAATTGATGTTAGAATGTATATTAGAATGTTATAATGTATGTTAGAATGTTATAATGGATGTTAGAATGTATATTAGATTGTTATAATGTATGTTAGAATGTTATAATGGATGTTAGAATGTATATTAGAATGTTATAATGTATGTTACAATGTTATAATGGATGTAAGAATGTTATAATGGATGTTAGAATGTATATTAGAATGTTATAATGTATGTTACAATGTTATAATGGATGTTAGAATGTTATAATGGATGTTAGAATGTATATTTGAATGTTGTAATGTATGTTAGAATGTTATAATGGATGTTAGAATGTTATAATGGATGTTATAATGAATATTAGAATGTTTTAATGTATGTTAGAATGCATGTTAGAATGTATATTAGAATGTTTTAGTGTATTTTAGAATGTTATAATGGATGTTAGAATGTATATTAGAATATTGTAATGGATGTTAGAATGTTATAATGGATGATAGTACATTATAATGGATGTTATAATATATATTAGAATGTTATAATGTATGTTAGAATGTTACAATGGATGTTAGAATGTATATTAGATTGTTATAATGTATGTTAGAATGTTATAATGGATGTTAGAATGTATATTAGAATGTTATAATGTATGTTACAATGTTTTAATGGATGTTAGAATGTTATAATGGACGTTAGAATGTATATTAGAATGTTATAATGTATGTTAGAATGTTATAATGGATGTTAGAATGTTATAATGGATGTTAGAATGTATATTAGAATGTTGTAATGTATGTTAGAATGTTATAATGGATGTTAGAATGTTATAATGGATGTTATAATGAATATTAGAATGTTAGAATGGATGTTAGAATGTTATAATGGATGTTATAATGTATATTAGAATGTTATAATGTATGTTAGAATGCATGTTAGAATGTATATTAGAATATTATAGTGTATGTTAGAATGTTATAATGGATGTTAGAATGTATATTAGAATGTTATAATGGATGTTAGAATATTATAATGGATGTTATAATGTATATTAGAATGTTAAAAAGTATGTTAGAATGTTTTAATGGATGTTAGAATGTATATTAGAATGTTAGAATGTATGTTAGAATGTTATATTGGATGTTAGAATGTATATTAGAATGTTAGAATGTATGTTAGAATGTTATTATGGATGTTAGAATGTTATAATTGATGTTAGAATGTATATTAGAATGTTATAATGTATATTAGAATGTTATATTGGATGTTAGAATGTATATTAGATTGTTAAAATGTATGTTAGAATGTTATATTGGATGTTAGAATGTATATTAGAATGTTATAATGTATGTTAGAATGTTATAAAGGATGTTAGAATGTTATAATGGATGTTAGAATGTATATTATAATGTTAGAATGTATGTTAGAATGTTATTATGGATGTTAGAATGTTATAATGGATGTTAGAATGTATATTAGAAAGTTATAATGTATGTTAGAATGTTATTTTGGATGTTAAAATGTATTTTAGATTGTTATAATGTATGTTAGAATGTTATAATAGATGTTAGAATGTATATTAGAATGTTATAATGTATGTTACAATGTTATAATGTATGTTAGAATGTTATAATGGATGTTATAATGTATACTAGAATGTTATAATGTATTTTAGATTGTGATAATGTATGTTCGAATGTTATAATGGATGTTAGAAAGTATATTAGAATGTTATAATGTATGTTACAATGTTATAATGTATGTTAGAATGTTATAATGGATGTTAGAATGTATATTAGAATGTTATAATGTATGTTAGAATGTTACAATGGATGATAGAATGTTATAATGGATGTTATAATGAATATTAGAATGTTAGAATGGATGTTAGAATGTTATAATGGATGTTATAATGTATATTAGAATGTTATAATGTATGTTAGAATGCATGTTAGAATGTATATTAGAATATTATACTGTATGTTAGAATGTTATAATGGATGTTAGAATGTATATTAGAATATTATAATGGATATTAGAATATAATAATGGATGTTAGATTATTATAATGGATGTTATAATGTATATTAGAATGTTAAAATGGATGTTAGAATGTTATAATTGATTTTAGAATGTATATCAGAATGTTAAAAAGTATGTTAGAATGTTATAATGGATGTTAGAATGTATATTAGAATGTTAGAATGTATGTTAGAATGTTATAATGGATGTTAGAATGTACATTAGAATGTTAGAATGTATGTTAGAATGTTATTATGGATGTTGGAATGTTATAATTGATGTTAGAATGTATATTAGAATGTTATAATGTATGTTAGAATGTTATAATTGATGTTAGAATGTATATTAGAATGTTAGAATGTATGTTAGAATGTTATTATGGATGTTAGAATGTTATAATTGATGTTAGAATGTATATTAGAATGTTATAATGTATGTTAGAATGTTATAATTGATGTTAGAATGTATAATAGATTGTTATAATGTATGGTAGAATGTTATAATGGATGTTAAAATGTATATTAGAATGTTATAATGTATGTTAGGATGTTATAATGTATGTTAGAATGTTATAATGGATGTTAGAATGTATATTAGATAGTTATAATGTATGTTAGAATGTTATAATGGATGTTAGAATGTATATTAGAATGTTATAATGTATGTTAGAATGTTATAATGGATAATAGAATGTTATATTGGATGTTAGAATGTATATTAGATTGTTATAAGGTATGTTAGAATGTTATATTGGATGTTAGAATGTATATTAGAATGTTATAATGTATGTTAGAATGTTATAAAGGATGTTAGAATGTTATAATGGATGTTAGAATGTATATTATAATGTTAGATTGTATGTTAGTATGTTATTATGGATGTTAGCATGTTATAATGGATGTTAGAATGTATATTAGAAAGTTATAATGTATGTTAGAATGTTATTTTGGATGTTAAAATGTATTTTAGATTGTTATAATGTATGTTAGAATGTTATAATAGATGTTAGAATGTATATTAGAATGTTATAATGTATGTTACAATGTTATAATGTATGTTAGAATGTTATAATGGATGTTATAATGTATACTAGAATGTTATAATGTATTTTAGATTGTAATAATGTATGTTCGAATGTTATAATGGATGTTAGAATGTATATTAGAATGTTATAATGTATGTTACAATGTTATAATGTATGTTAGAATGTTATAATGGATGTTAGAATGTATATTAGAATGTTATAATGTATGTTAGAATGTTACAATGGATGATAGAATGTTATAATGGATGTTATAATGAATATTAGAATGTTAGAATGGATGTTAGAATGTTATAATGGATGTTATAATGTATATTAGAATGTTATAATGTATATTAGAATGCATGTTAGAATGTATATTAGAATATTATAATGTATGTTAGAATGTTATAATGGATGTTAGAATGTATATTAGAATGTTATAATGGATGTTAGAATATTAAAATGGATGTTAGATTATTATAATGGATGTTATAATGTATATTAGAATGTTAAAACGGATGTTAGAATGTTATAATTGATTTTAGAATGTATATCAGAATGTTAAAAAGTATGTTAGAATGTTATAATGGATGTTAGAATGTATATTAGAATGTCAGAATGTATGTTAGAATGTTAAAATGGATGTTAGAATGTATATTAGAATGTTAGAATGTATGTTAGAATGTTATTATGGATGTTAGAATGTTATAATTGATGTTAGAATGTATATTAGAATGTTATAATGTATGTTAGAATGTTATAATGGATGTTAGAATGTATATTAGGTTGTTATAATGTATGTTAGAATGTTATAATGGATGTTAGAATGTATATTAGAATGTTATAATGTATGTTACAATGTTATAATGGATGTTAGAATGTTATAATGGATGTTAGAATGTATATTAGAATGTTATAATGTATGTTACAATGTTATAATGGATGTTAGAATGTTATAATGGATGTTAGAATGTATATTAGAATGTTGTAATGTATGTTAGAATGTTATAATGGATGTTAGAATGTTATAATGGATGTTATAATGAATATTAGAATGTTATAATGTATGTTAGAATGCATGTTAGAATGTATATTAGAATGTTTTAGTGTATTTTAGAATGTTATAATGGATGTTAGAATGTATATTAGAATATTATAATGGATGTTAGAATGTTATAATGGATGATAGTACATTATAATGGATGTTATAATATATATTAGAATGTTATAATGTATGTTAGAATGTTACAATGGATGTTAGAATGTATATTAGATTGTTATAATGGATGTTAGAATGTTATAATGGATGTTAGAATGTATATTAGAATGTTAGAATGTATGTTAGAATGTTATTATGGATGTTAGAATGTTATAATTGATGTTAGAATGTATATTAGAATGTTATAATGTATGTTAGAATGTTATAATGGATGTTAGAATGTATATTAGATTGTTATAATGTATGTTAGAATGTTATAATGGATGTTAGAATGTATATTAGAATGTTATAATGTATGTTACAATGTTATAATGGATGTTAGAATGTTATAATGGATGTTAGAATGTATATTAGAATGTTATAATGTATGTTACAATGTTATAATGGATGTTAGAATGTTATAATGGATGTTAGAATGTATATTTGAATGTTGTAATGTATGTTAGAATGTTATAATGGATGTTAGAATGTTATAATGGATGTTATAATGAATATTAGAATGTTTTAATGTATGTTAGAATGCATGTTAGAATGTATATTAGAATGTTTTAGTGTATTTTAGAATGTTATAATGGATGTTAGAATGTATATTAGAATATTGTAATGGATGTTAGAATGTTATAATGGATGATAGTACATTATAATGGATGTTATAATATATATTAGAATGTTATAATGTATGTTAGAATGTTACAATGGATGTTAGAATGTATATTAGATTGTTATAATGTATGTTAGAATGTTATAATGGATGTTAGAATGTATATTAGAATGTTATAATGTATGTTACAATGTTTTAATGGATGTTAGAATGTTATAATGGACATTAGAATGTATATTAGAATGTTATAATGTATGTTAGAATGTTATAATGGATGTTAGAATGTTATAATGGATGTTAGAATGTATATTAGAATGTTGTAATGTATGTTAGAATGTTATAATGGATGTTAGAATGTTATAATGGATGTTATAATGAATATTAGAATGTTAGAATGGATGTTAGAATGTTATAATGGATGTTATAATGTATATTAGAATGTTATAATGTATGTTAGAATGCATGTTAGAATGTATATTAGAATATTATAGTGTATGTTAGAATGTTATAATGGATGTTAGAATGTATATTAGAATGTTATAATGGATGTTAGAATATTATAATGGATGTTATAATGTATATTAGAATGTTAAAAAGTATGTTAGAATGTTTTAATGGATGTTAGAATGTATATTAGAATGTTAGAATGTATGTTAGAATGTTATATTGGATGTTGGAATGTATATTAGAATGTTAGAATGTATGTTAGAATGTTATTATGGATGTTAGAATGTTATAATTGATGTTAGAATGTATATTAGAATGTTATAATGTATATTAGAATGTTATATTGGATGTTAGAATGTATATTAGATTGTTATAATGTATGTTAGAATGTTATATTGGATGTTAGAATGTATATTAGAATGTTATAATGTATGTTAGAATGTTATAAAGGATGTTAGAATGTTATAATGGATGTTAGAATGTATATTATAATGTTAGAATGTATGTTAGAATGTTATTATGGATGTTAGAATGTTATAATGGATGTTAGAATGTATATTAGAAAGTTATAATGTATGTTAGAATGTTATTTTGGATGTTAAAATGTATTTTAGATTGTTATAATGTATGTTAGAATGTTATAATAGATGTTAGAATGTATATTAGAATGTTATAATGTATGTTACAATGTTATAATGTATGTTAGAATGTTATAATGGATGTTATAATGTATACTAGAATGTTATAATGTATTTTAGATTGTGATAATGTATGTTCGAATGTTATAATGGATGTTAGAAAGTATATTAGAATGTTATAATGTATGTTACAATGTTATAATGTATGTTAGAATGTTATAATGGATGTTAGAATGTATATTAGAATGTTATAATGTATGTTAGAATGTTACAATGGATGATAGAATGTTATAATGGATGTTATAATGAATATTAGAATGTTAGAATGGATGTTAGAATGTTATAATGGATGTTATAATGTATATTAGAATGTTATAATGTATGTTAGAATGCATGTTAGAATGTATATTAGAATATTATACTGTATGTTAGAATGTTATAATGGATGTTAGAATGTATATTAGAATATTATAATGGATATTAGAATATAATAATGGATGTTAGATTATTATAATGGATGTTATAATGTATATTAGAATGTTAAAATGGATGTTAGAATGTTATAATTGATTTTAGAATGTATATCAGAATGTTAAAAAGTATGTTAGAATGTTATAATGGATGTTAGAATGTATATTAGAATGTTAGAATGTATGTTAGAATGTTAGAATGGATGTTAGAATGTACATTAGAATGTTAGAATGTATGATAGTACATTATAATGGATGTTATAATATATATTAGAATGTTATAATGTATGTTAGAATGTTACAATGGATGTTAGAATGTATATTAGATTGTTATAATGTATGTTAGAATGTTATAATGGATGTTAGAATGTATATTAGAATGTTATAATGTATGTTACAATGTTTTAATGGATGTTAGAATGTTATAATGGACGTTAGAATGTATATTAGAATGTTATAATGTATGTTAGAATGTTATAATGGATGTTAGAATGTTATAATGGATGTTAGAATGTATATTAGAATGTTGTAATGTATGTTAGAATGTTATAATGGATGTTAGAATGTTATAATGGATGTTATAATGAATATTAGAATGTTAGAATGGATGTTAGAATGTTATAATGGATGTTATAATGTATATTAGAATGTTATAATGTATGTTAGAATGCATGTTAGAATGTATATTAGAATATTATAGTGTATGTTAGAATGTTATAATGGATGTTAGAATGTATATTAGAATGTTATAATGGATGTTAGAATATTATAATGGATGTTATAATGTATATTAGAATGTTAAAAAGTATGTTAGAATGTTTTAATGGATGTTAGAATGTATATTAGAATGTTAGAATGTATGTTAGAATGTTATATTGGATGTTAGAATGTATATTAGAATGTTAGAATGTATGTTAGAATGTTATTATGGATGTTAGAATGTTATAATTGATGTTAGAATGTATATTAGAATGTTATAATGTATATTAGAATGTTATATTGGATGTTAGAATGTATATTAGATTGTTATAATGTATGTTAGAATGTTATATTGGATGTTAGAATGTATATTAGAATGTTATAATGTATGTTAGAATGTTATAAAGGATGTTAGAATGTTATAATGGATGTTAGAATGTATATTATAATGTTAGAATGTATGTTAGAATGTTATTATGGATGTTAGAATGTTATAATGGATGTTAGAATGTATATTAGAAAGTTATAATGTATGTTAGAATGTTATTTTGGATGTTAAAATGTATTTTAGATTGTTATAATGTATGTTAGAATGTTATAATAGATGTTAGAATGTATATTAGAATGTTATAATGTATGTTACAATGTTATAATGTATGTTAGAATGTTATAATGGATGTTATAATGTATACTAGAATGTTATAATGTATTTTAGATTGTGATAATGTATGTTCGAATGTTATAATGGATGTTAGAAAGTATATTAGAATGTTATAATGTATGTTACAATGTTATAATGTATGTTAGAATGTTATAATGGATGTTAGAATGTATATTAGAATGTTATAATGTATGTTAGAATGTTACAATGGATGATAGAATGTTATAATGGATGTTATAATGAATATTAGAATGTTAGAATGGATGTTAGAATGTTATAATGGATGTTATAATGTATATTAGAATGTTATAATGTATGTTAGAATGCATGTTAGAATGTATATTAGAATATTATACTGTATGTTAGAATGTTATAATGGATGTTAGAATGTATATTAGAATATTATAATGGATATTAGAATATAATAATGGATGTTAGATTATTATAATGGATGTTATAATGTATATTAGAATGTTAAAATGGATGTTAGAATGTTATAATTGATTTTAGAATGTATATCAGAATGTTAAAAAGTATGTTAGAATGTTATAATGGATGTTAGAATGTATATTAGAATGTTAGAATGTATGTTAGAATGTTATAATGGATGTTAGAATGTACATTAGAATGTTAGAATGTATGTTAGAATGTTATTATGGATGTTGGAATGTTATAATTGATGTTAGAATGTATATTAGAATGTTATAATGTATGTTAGAATGTTATAATTGATGTTAGAATGTATATTAGAATGTTAGAATGTATGTTAGAATGTTATTATGGATGTTAGAATGTTATAATTGATGTTAGAATGTATATTAGAATGTTATAATGTATGTTAGAATGTTATAATTGATGTTAGAATGTATAATAGATTGTTATAATGTATGGTAGAATGTTATAATGGATGTTAAAATGTATATTAGAATGTTATAATGTATGTTAGGATGTTATAATGTATGTTAGAATGTTATAATGGATGTTAGAATGTATATTAGATAGTTATAATGTATGTTAGAATGTTATAATGGATGTTAGAATGTATATTAGAATGTTATAATGTATGTTAGAATGTTATAATGGATAATAAAATGTTATATTGGATGTTAGAATGTATATTAGATTGTTATAAGGTATGTTAGAATGTTATATTGGATGTTAGAATGTATATTAGAATGTTATAATGTATGTTAGAATGTTATAAAGGATGTTAGAATGTTATAATGGATGTTAGAATGTATATTATAATGTTAGAATGTATGTTAGTATGTTATTATGGATGTTAGAATGTTATAATGGATGTTAGAATGTATATTAGAAAGTTATAATGTATGTTAGAATGTTATTTTGGATGTTAAAATGTATTTTAGATTGTTATAATGTATGTTAGAATGTTATAATAGATGTTAGAATGTATATTAGAATGTTATAATGTATGTTACAATGTTATAATGTATGTTAGAATGTTATAATGGATGTTATAATGTATACTAGAATGTTATAATGTATTTTAGATTGTAATAATGTATGTTCGAATGTTATAATGGATGTTAGAATGTATATTAGAATGTTATAATGTATGTTACAATGTTATAATGTATGTTAGAATGTTATAATGGATGTTAGAATGTATATTAGAATGTTATAATGTATGTTAGAATGTTACAATGGATGATAGAATGTTATAATGGATGTTATAATGAATATTAGAATGTTAGAATGGATGTTAGAATGTTATAATGGATGTTATAATGTATATTAGAATGTTATAATGTATATTAGAATGCATGTTAGAATGTATATTAGAATATTATAATGTATGTTAGAATGTTATAATGGATGTTAGAATGTATATTAGAATGTTATAATGGATGTTAGAATATTAAAATGGATGTTAGATTATTATAATGGATGTTATAATGTATATTAGAATGTTAAAACGGATGTTAGAATGTTATAATTGATTTTAGAATGTATATCAGAATGTTAAAAAGTATGTTAGAATGTTATAATGGATGTTAGAATGTATATTAGAATGTCAGAATGTATGTTAGAATGTAAAAAATGGATGTTAGAATGTATATTAGAATGTTAGAATGTATGTTAGAATGTTATTATGGATGTTAGAATGTTATAATTGATGTTAGAATGTATATTAGAATGTTATAATGTATGTTAGAATGTTATAATGGATGTTAGAATGTATATTAGGTTGTTATAATGTATGTTAGAATGTTATAATGGATGTTAGAATGTATATTAGAATGTTATAATGTATGTTACAATGTTATAATGGATGTTAGAATGTTATAATGGATGTTAGAATGTATATTAGAATGTTATAATGTATGTTACAATGTTATAATGGATGTTAGAATGTTATAATGGATGTTAGAATGTATATTAGAATGTTGTAATGTATGTTAGAATGTTATAATGGATGTTAGAATGTTATAATGGATGTTATAATGAATATTAGAATGTTATAATGTATGTTAGAATGCATGTTAGAATGTATATTAGAATGTTTTAGTGTATTTTAGAATGTTATAATGGATGTTAGAATGTATATTAGAATATTATAATGGATGTTAGAATGTTATAATGGATGATAGTACATTATAATGGATGTTATAATATATATTAGAATGTTATAATGTATGTTAGAATGTTACAATGGATGTTAGAATGTATATTAGATTGTTATAATGGATGTTAGAATGTTATAATGGATGTTAGAATGTATATTAGAATGTTAGAATGTATGTTAGAATGTTATTATGGATGTTAGAATGTTATAATTGATGTTAGAATGTATATTAGAATGTTATAATGTATGTTAGAATGTTATAATGGATGTTAGAATGTATATTAGATTGTTATAATGTATGTTAGAATGTTATAATGGATGTTAGAATGTATATTAGAATGTTATAATGTATGTTACAATGTTATAATGGATGTTAGAATGTTATAATGGATGTTAGAATGTATATTAGAATGTTATAATGTATGTTACAATGTTATAATGGATGTTAGAATGTTATAATGGATGTTAGAATGTATATTTGAATGTTGTAATGTATGTTAGAATGTTATAATGGATGTTAGAATGTTATAATGGATGTTATAATGAATATTAGAATGTTTTAATGTATGTTAGAATGCATGTTAGAATGTATATTAGAATGTTTTAGTGTATTTTAGAATGTTATAATGGATGTTAGAATGTATATTAGAATATTGTAATGGATGTTAGAATGTTATAATGGATGATAGTACATTATAATGGATGTTATAATATATATTAGAATGTTATAATGTATGTTAGAATGTTACAATGGATGTTAGAATGTATATTAGATTGTTATAATGTATGTTAGAATGTTATAATGGATGTTA
This sequence comes from Taudactylus pleione, assembly GCA_031769625.1. NCBI lineage: Eukaryota > Metazoa > Chordata > Amphibia > Anura > Myobatrachidae > Taudactylus > Taudactylus pleione. The sequence continues at coordinate 63,935 of JAUIMM010001188.1, forward strand.
GAATGTATATTAGAATGTTATAATGTATGTTACAATGTTTTAATGGATGTTAGAATGTTATAATGGACATTAGAATGTATATTAGAATGTTATAATGTATGTTAGAATGTTATAATGGATGTTAGAATGTTATAATGGATGTTAGAATGTATATTAGAATGTTGTAATGTATGTTAGAATGTTATAATGGATGTTAGAATGTTATAATGGATGTTATAATGAATATTAGAATGTTAGAATGGATGTTAGAATGTTATAATGGATGTTATAATGTATATTAGAATGTTATAATGTATATTAGAATATTATAGTGTATGTTAGAATGTTATAATGGATGTTAGAATGTATATTAGAATGTTATAATGGATGTTAGAATATTATAATGGATGTTATAATGTATATTAGAATGTTAAAAAGTATGTTAGAATGTTTTAATGGATGTTAGAATGTATATTAGAATGTTAGAATGTATGTTAGAATGTTATATTGGATGTTGGAATGTATATTAGAATGTTAGAATGTATGTTAGAATGTTATTATGGATGTTAGAATGTTATAATTGATGTTAGAATGTATATTAGAATGTTATAATGTATATTAGAATGTTATATTGGATGTTAGAATGTATATTAGATTGTTATAATGTATGTTAGAATGTTATATTGGATGTTAGAATGTATATTAGAATGTTATAATGTATGTTTAATGTTATAAAGGATGTTAGAATGTTATAATGGATGTTAGAATGTATATTATAATGTTAGAATGTATGTTAGAATGTTATTATGGATGTTAGAATGTTATAATGGATGTTAGAATGTATATTAGAAAGTTATAATGTATGTTAGAATGTTATTTTGGATGTTAAAATGTATTTTAGATTGTTATAATGTATGTTAGAATGTTATAATAGATGTTAGAATGTATATTAGAATGTTATAATGTATGTTACAATGTTATAATGTATGTTAGAATGTTATAATGGATGTTATAATGTATACTAGAATGTTATAATGTATTTTAGATTGTGATAATGTATGTTCGAATGTTATAATGGATGTTAGAAAGTATATTAGAATGTTATAATGTATGTTACAATGTTATAATGTATGTTAGAATGTTATAATGGATGTTAGAATGTATATTAGAATGTTATAATGTATGTTAGAATGTTACAATGGATGATAGAATGTTATAATGGATGTTATAATGAATATTAGAATGTTAGAATGGATGTTAGAATGTTATAATGGATGTTATAATGTATATTAGAATGTTATAATGTATGTTAGAATGCATGTTAGAATGTATATTAGAATATTATACTGTATGTTAGAATGTTATAATGGATGTTAGAATGTATATTAGAATATTATAATGGATATTAGAATATAATAATGGATGTTAGATTATTATAATGGATGTTATAATGTATATTAGAATGTTAAAATGGATGTTAGAATGTTATAATTGACTTTAGAATGTATATCAGAATGTTAAAAAGTATGTTAGAATGTTATAATGGATGTTAGAATGTATATTAGAATGTTAGAATGTATGTTAGAATGTTATAATGGATGTTAGAATGTACATTAGAATGTTAGAATGTATGATAGTACATTATAATGGATGTTATAATATATATTAGAATGTTATAATGTATGTTAGAATGTTACAATGGATGTTAGAATGTATATTAGATTGTTATAATGTATGTTAGAATGTTATAATGGATGTTAGAATGTATATTAGAATGTTATAATGTATGTTACAATGTTTTAATGGATGTTAGAATGTTATAATGGACGTTAGAATGTATATTAGAATGTTATAATGTATGTTAGAATGTTATAATGGATGTTAGAATGTTATAATGGATGTTAGAATGTATATTAGAATGTTGTAATGTATGTTAGAATGTTATAATGGATGTTAGAATGTTATAATGGATGTTATAATGAATATTAGAATGTTAGAATGGATGTTAGAATGTTATAATGGATGTTATAATGTATATTAGAATGTTATAATGTATGTTAGAATGCATGTTAGAATGTATATTAGAATATTATAGTGTATGTTAGAATGTTATAATGGATGTTAGAATGTATATTAGAATGTTATAATGGATGTTAGAATATTATAATGGATGTTATAATGTATATTAGAATGTTAAAAAGTATGTTAGAATGTTTTAATGGATGTTAGAATGTATATTAGAACGTTAGAATGTATGTTAGAATGTTATATTGGATGTTAGAATGTATATTAGAATGTTAGAATGTATGTTAGAATGTTATTATGGATGTTAGAATGTTATAATTGATGTTAGAATGTATATTAGAATGTTATAATGTATATTAGAATGTTATATTGGATGTTAGAATGTATATTAGATTGTTATAATGTATGTTAGAATGTTATATTGGATGTTAGAATGTATATTAGAATGTTATAATGTATGTTAGAATGTTATAAAGGATGTTAGAATGTTATAATGGATGTTAGAATGTATATTATAATGTTAGAATGTATGTTAGAATGTTATTATGGATGTTAGAATGTTATAATGGATGTTAGAATGTATATTAGAAAGTTATAATGTATGTTAGAATGTTATTTTGGATGTTAAAATGTATTTTAGATTGTTATAATGTATGTTAGAATGTTATAATAGATGTTAGAATGTATATTAGAATGTTATAATGTATGTTACAATGTTATAATGTATGTTAGAATGTTATAATGGATGTTATAATGTATACTAGAATGTTATAATGTATTTTAGATTGTGATAATGTATGTTCGAATGTTATAATGGATGTTAGAAAGTATATTAGAATGTTATAATGTATGTTACAATGTTATAATGTATGTTAGAATGTTATAATGGATGTTAGAATGTATATTAGAATGTTATAATGTATGTTAGAATGTTACAATGGATGATAGAATGTTATAATGGATGTTATAATGAATATTAGAATGTTAGAATGGATGTTAGAATGTTATAATGGATGTTATAATGTATATTAGAATGTTATAATGTATGTTAGAATGCATGTTAGAATGTATATTAGAATATTATACTGTATGTTAGAATGTTATAATGGATGTTAGAATGTATATTAGAATATTATAATGGATATTAGAATATAATAATGGATGTTAGATTATTATAATGGATGTTATAATGTATATTAGAATGTTAAAATGGATGTTAGAATGTTATAATTGATTTTAGAATGTATATCAGAATGTTAAAAAGTATGTTAGAATGTTATAATGGATGTTAGAATGTATATTAGAATGTTAGAATGTATGTTAGAATGTTATAATGGATGTTAGAATGTACATTAGAATGTTAGAATGTATGTTAGAATGTTATTATGGATGTTGGAATGTTATAATTGATGTTAGAATGTATATTAGAATGTTATAATGTATGTTAGAATGTTATAATTGATGTTAGAATGTATATTAGAATGTTAGAATGTATGTTAGAATGTTATTATGGATGTTAGAATGTTATAATTGATGTTAGAATGTATATTAGAATGTTATAATGTATGTTAGAATGTTATAATTGATGTTAGAATGTATAATAGATTGTTATAATGTATGGTAGAATGTTATAATGGATGTTAAAATGTATATTAGAATGTTATAATGTATGTTAGGATGTTATAATGTATGTTAGAATGTTATAATGGATGTTAGAATGTATATTAGATAGTTATAATGTATGTTAGAATGTTATAATGGATGTTAGAATGTATATTAGAATGTTATAATGTATGTTAGAATGTTATAATGGATAATAAAATGTTATATTGGATGTTAGAATGTATATTAGATTGTTATAAGGTATGTTAGAATGTTATATTGGATGTTAGAATGTATATTAGAATGTTATAATGTATGTTAGAATGTTATAAAGGATGTTAGAATGTTATAATGGATGTTAGAATGTATATTATAATGTTAGAATGTATGTTAGTATGTTATTATGGATGTTAGAATGTTATAATGGATGTTAGAATGTATATTAGAAAGTTATAATGTATGTTAGAATGTTATTTTGGATGTTAAAATGTATTTTAGATTGTTATAATGTATGTTAGAATGTTATAATAGATGTTAGAATGTATATTAGAATGTTATAATGTATGTTACAATGTTATAATGTATGTTAGAATGTTATAATGGATGTTATAATGTATACTAGAATGTTATAATGTATTTTAGATTGTAATAATGTATGTTCGAATGTTATAATGGATGTTAGAATGTATATTAGAATGTTATAATGTATGTTACAATGTTATAATGTATGTTAGAATGTTATAATGGATGTTAGAATGTATATTAGAATGTTATAATGTATGTTAGAATGTTACAATGGATGATAGAATGTTATAATGGATGTTATAATGAATATTAGAATGTTAGAATGGATGTTAGAATGTTATAATGGATGTTATAATGTATATTAGAATGTTATAATGTATATTAGAATGCATGTTAGAATGTATATTAGAATATTATAATGTATGTTAGAATGTTATAATGGATGTTAGAATGTATATTAGAATGTTATAATGGATGTTAGAATATTAAAATGGATGTTAGATTATTATAATGGATGTTATAATGTATATTAGAATGTTAAAACGGATGTTAGAATGTTATAATTGATTTTAGAATGTATATCAGAATGTTAAAAAGTATGTTAGAATGTTATAATGGATGTTAGAATGTATATTAGAATGTCAGAATGTATGTTAGAATGTAAAAAATGGATGTTAGAATGTATATTAGAATGTTAGAATGTATGTTAGAATGTTATTATGGATGTTAGAATGTTATAATTGATGTTAGAATGTATATTAGAATGTTATAATGTATGTTAGAATGTTATAATGGATGTTAGAATGTATATTAGGTTGTTATAATGTATGTTAGAATGTTATAATGGATGTTAGAATGTATATTAGAATGTTATAATGTATGTTACAATGTTATAATGGATGTTAGAATGTTATAATGGATGTTAGAATGTATATTAGAATGTTATAATGTATGTTACAATGTTATAATGGATGTTAGAATGTTATAATGGATGTTAGAATGTATATTAGAATGTTGTAATGTATGTTAGAATGTTATAATGGATGTTAGAATGTTATAATGGATGTTATAATGAATATTAGAATGTTATAATGTATGTTAGAATGCATGTTAGAATGTATATTAGAATGTTTTAGTGTATTTTAGAATGTTATAATGGATGTTAGAATGTATATTAGAATATTATAATGGATGTTAGAATGTTATAATGGATGATAGTACATTATAATGGATGTTATAATATATATTAGAATGTTATAATGTATGTTAGAATGTTACAATGGATGTTAGAATGTATATTAGATTGTTATAATGGATGTTAGAATGTTATAATGGATGTTAGAATGTATATTAGAATGTTAGAATGTATGTTAGAATGTTATTATGGATGTTAGAATGTTATAATTGATGTTAGAATGTATATTAGAATGTTATAATGTATGTTAGAATGTTATAATGGATGTTAGAATGTATATTAGATTGTTATAATGTATGTTAGAATGTTATAATGGATGTTAGAATGTATATTAGAATGTTATAATGTATGTTACAATGTTATAATGGATGTTAGAATGTTATAATGGATGTTAGAATGTATATTAGAATGTTATAATGTATGTTACAATGTTATAATGGATGTTAGAATGTTATAATGGATGTTAGAATGTATATTTGAATGTTGTAATGTATGTTAGAATGTTATAATGGATGTTAGAATGTTATAATGGATGTTATAATGAATATTAGAATGTTTTAATGTATGTTAGAATGCATGTTAGAATGTATATTAGAATGTTTTAGTGTATTTTAGAATGTTATAATGGATGTTAGAATGTATATTAGAATATTGTAATGGATGTTAGAATGTTATAATGGATGATAGTACATTATAATGGATGTTATAATATATATTAGAATGTTATAATGTATGTTAGAATGTTACAATGGATGTTAGAATGTATATTAGATTGTTATAATGTATGTTAGAATGTTATAATGGATGTTAGAATGTATATTAGAATGTTATAATGTATGTTACAATGTTTTAATGGATGTTAGAATGTTATAATGGACATTAGAATGTATATTAGAATGTTATAATGTATGTTAGAATGTTATAATGGATGTTAGAATGTTATAATGGATGTTAGAATGTATATTAGAATGTTGTAATGTATGTTAGAATGTTATAATGGATGTTAGAATGTTATAATGGATGTTATAATGAATATTAGAATGTTAGAATGGATGTTAGAATGTTATAATGGATGTTATAATGTATATTAGAATGTTATAATGTATGTTAGAATGCATGTTAGAATGTATATTAGAATATTATAGTGTATGTTAGAATGTTATAATGGATGTTAGAATGTATATTAGAATGTTATAATGGATGTTAGAATATTATAATGGATGTTATAATGTATATTAGAATGTTAAAAAGTATGTTAGAATGTTTTAATGGATGTTAGAATGTATATTAGAATGTTAGAATGTATGTTAGAATGTTATATTGGATGTTGGAATGTATATTAGAATGTTAGAATGTATGTTAGAATGTTATTATGGATGTTAGAATGTTATAATTGATGTTAGAATGTATATTAGAATGTTATAATGTATATTAGAATGTTATATTGGATGTTAGAATGTATATTAGATTGTTATAATGTATGTTAGAATGTTATATTGGATGTTAGAATGTATATTAGAATGTTATAATGTATGTTTAATGTTATAAAGGATGTTAGAATGTTATAATGGATGTTAGAATGTATATTATAATGTTAGAATGTATGTTAGAATGTTATTATGGATGTTAGAATGTTATAATGGATGTTAGAATGTATATTAGAAAGTTATAATGTATGTTAGAATGTTATTTTGGATGTTAAAATGTATTTTAGATTGTTATAATGTATGTTAGAATGTTATAATAGATGTTAGAATGTATATTAGAATGTTATAATGTATGTTACAATGTTATAATGTATGTTAGAATGTTATAATGGATGTTATAATGTATACTAGAATGTTATAATGTATTTTAGATTGTGATAATGTATGTTCGAATGTTATAATGGATGTTAGAAAGTATATTAGAATGTTATAATGTATGTTACAATGTTATAATGTATGTTAGAATGTTATAATGGATGTTAGAATGTATATTAGAATGTTATAATGTATGTTAGAATGTTACAATGGATGATAGAATGTTATAATGGATGTTATAATGAATATTAGAATGTTAGAATGGATGTTAGAATGTTATAATGGATGTTATAATGTATATTAGAATGTTATAATGTATGTTAGAATGCATGTTAGAATGTATATTAGAATATTATACTGTATGTTAGAATGTTATAATGGATGTTAGAATGTATATTAGAATATTATAATGGATATTAGAATATAATAATGGATGTTAGATTATTATAATGGATGTTATAATGTATATTAGAATGTTAAAATGGATGTTAGAATGTTATAATTGACTTTAGAATGTATATCAGAATGTTAAAAAGTATGTTAGAATGTTATAATGGATGTTAGAATGTATATTAGAATGTTAGAATGTATGTTAGAATGTTATAATGGATGTTAGAATGTACATTAGAATGTTAGAATGTATGATAGTACATTATAATGGATGTTATAATATATATTAGAATGTTATAATGTATGTTAGAATGTTACAATGGATGTTAGAATGTATATTAGATTGTTATAATGTATGTTAGAATGTTATAATGGATGTTAGAATGTATATTAGAATGTTATAATGTATGTTACAATGTTTTAATGGATGTTAGAATGTTATAATGGACGTTAGAATGTATATTAGAATGTTATAATGTATGTTAGAATGTTATAATGGATGTTAGAATGTTATAATGGATGTTAGAATGTATATTAGAATGTTGTAATGTATGTTAGAATGTTATAATGGATGTTAGAATGTTATAATGGATGTTATAATGAATATTAGAATGTTAGAATGGATGTTAGAATGTTATAATGGATGTTATAATGTATATTAGAATGTTATAATGTATGTTAGAATGCATGTTAGAATGTATATTAGAATATTATAGTGTATGTTAGAATGTTATAATGGATGTTAGAATGTATATTAGAATGTTATAATGGATGTTAGAATATTATAATGGATGTTATAATGTATATTAGAATGTTAAAAAGTATGTTAGAATGTTTTAATGGATGTTAGAATGTATATTAGAACGTTAGAATGTATGTTAGAATGTTATATTGGATGTTAGAATGTATATTAGAATGTTAGAATGTATGTTAGAATGTTATTATGGATGTTAGAATGTTATAATTGATGTTAGAATGTATATTAGAATGTTATAATGTATATTAGAATGTTATATTGGATGTTAGAATGTATATTAGATTGTTATAATGTATGTTAGAATGTTATATTGGATGTTAGAATGTATATTAGAATGTTATAATGTATGTTAGAATGTTATAAAGGATGTTAGAATGTTATAATGGATGTTAGAATGTATATTATAATGTTAGAATGTATGTTAGAATGTTATTATGGATGTTAGAATGTTATAATGGATGTTAGAATGTATATTAGAAAGTTATAATGTATGTTAGAATGTTATTTTGGATGTTAAAATGTATTTTAGATTGTTATAATGTATGTTAGAATGTTATAATAGATGTTAGAATGTATATTAGAATGTTATAATGTATGTTACAATGTTATAATGTATGTTAGAATGTTATAATGGATGTTATAATGTATACTAGAATGTTATAATGTATTTTAGATTGTGATAATGTATGTTCGAATGTTATAATGGATGTTAGAAAGTATATTAGAATGTTATAATGTATGTTACAATGTTATAATGTATGTTAGAATGTTATAATGGATGTTAGAATGTATATTAGAATGTTATAATGTATGTTAGAATGTTACAATGGATGATAGAATGTTATAATGGATGTTATAATGAATATTAGAATGTTAGAATGGATGTTAGAATGTTATAATGGATGTTATAATGTATATTAGAATGTTATAATGTATGTTAGAATGCATGTTAGAATGTATATTAGAATATTATACTGTATGTTAGAATGTTATAATGGATGTTAGAATGTATATTAGAATATTATAATGGATATTAGAATATAATAATGGATGTTAGATTATTATAATGGATGTTATAATGTATATTAGAATGTTAAAATGGATGTTAGAATGTTATAATTGATTTTAGAATGTATATCAGAATGTTAAAAAGTATGTTAGAATGTTATAATGGATGTTAGAATGTATATTAGAATGTTAGAATGTATGTTAGAATGTTATAATGGATGTTAGAATGTACATTAGAATGTTAGAATGTATGTTAGAATGTTATTATGGATGTTGGAATGTTATAATTGATGTTAGAATGTATATTAGAATGTTATAATGTATGTTAGAATGTTATAATTGATGTTAGAATGTATATTAGAATGTTAGAATGTATGTTAGAATGTTATTATGGATGTTAGAATGTTATAATTGATGTTAGAATGTATATTAGAATGTTATAATGTATGTTAGAATGTTATAATTGATGTTAGAATGTATAATAGATTGTTATAATGTATGGTAGAATGTTATAATGGATGTTAAAATGTATATTAGAATGTTATAATGTATGTTAGGATGTTATAATGTATGTTAGAATGTTATAATGGATGTTAGAATGTATATTAGATAGTTATAATGTATGTTAGAATGTTATAATGGATGTTAGAATGTATATTAGAATGTTATAATGTATGTTAGAATGTTATAATGGATAATAGAATGTTATATTGGATGTTAGAATGTATATTAGATTGTTATAAGGTATGTTAGAATGTTATATTGGATGTTAGAATGTATATTAGAATGTTATAATGTATGTTAGAATGTTATAAAGGATGTTAGAATGTTATAATGGATGTTAGAATGTATATTATAATGTTAGAATGTATGTTAGTATGTTATTATGGATGTTAGAATGTTATAATGGATGTTAGAATGTATATTAGAAAGTTATAATGTATGTTAGAATGTTATTTTGGATGTTAAAATGTATTTTAGATTGTTATAATGTATGTTAGAATGTTATAATAGATGTTAGAATGTATATTAGAATGTTATAATGTATGTTACAATGTTATAATGTATGTTAGAATGTTATAATGGATGTTATAATGTATACTAGAATGTTATAATGTATTTTAGATTGTAATAATGTATGTTCGAATGTTATAATGGATGTTAGAATGTATATTAGAATGTTATAATGTATGTTACAATGTTATAATGTATGTTAGAATGTTATAATGGATGTTAGAATGTATATTAGAATGTTATAATGTATGTTAGAATGTTACAATGGATGATAGAATGTTATAATGGATGTTATAATGAATATTAGAATGTTAGAATGGATGTTAGAATGTTATAATGGATGTTATAATGTATATTAGAATGTTATAATGTATATTAGAATGCATGTTAGAATGTATATTAGAATATTATAATGTATGTTAGAATGTTATAATGGATGTTAGAATGTATATTAGAATGTTATAATGGATGTTAGAATATTAAAATGGATGTTAGATTATTATAATGGATGTTATAATGTATATTAGAATGTTAAAACGGATGTTAGAATGTTATAATTGATTTTAGAATGTATATCAGAATGTTAAAAAGTATGTTAGAATGTTATAATGGATGTTAGAATGTATATTAGAATGTCAGAATGTATGTTAGAATGTTAAAATGGATGTTAGAATGTATATTAGAATGTTAGAATGTATGTTAGAATGTTATTATGGATGTTAGAATGTTATAATTGATGTTAGAATGTATATTAGAATGTTATAATGTATGTTAGAATGTTATAATGGATGTTAGAATGTATATTAGGTTGTTATAATGTATGTTAGAATGTTATAATGGATGTTAGAATGTATATTAGAATGTTATAATGTATGTTACAATGTTATAATGGATGTTAGAATGTTATAATGGATGTTAGAATGTATATTAGAATGTTATAATGTATGTTACAATGTTATAATGGATGTTAGAATGTTATAATGGATGTTAGAATGTATATTAGAATGTTGTAATGTATGTTAGAATGTTATAATGGATGTTAGAATGTTATAATGGATGTTATAATGAATATTAGAATGTTATAATGTATGTTAGAATGCATGTTAGAATGTATATTAGAATGTTTTAGTGTATTTTAGAATGTTATAATGGATGTTAGAATGTATATTAGAATATTATAATGGATGTTAGAATGTTATAATGGATGATAGTACATTATAATGGATGTTATAATATATATTAGAATGTTATAATGTATGTTAGAATGTTACAATGGATGTTAGAATGTATATTAGATTGTTATAATGGATGTTAGAATGTTATAATGGATGTTAGAATGTATATTAGAATGTTAGAATGTATGTTAGAATGTTATTATGGATGTTAGAATGTTATAATTGATGTTAGAATGTATATTAGAATGTTATAATGTATGTTAGAATGTTATAATGGATGTTAGAATGTATATTAGATTGTTATAATGTATGTTAGAATGTTATAATGGATGTTAGAATGTATATTAGAATGTTATAATGTATGTTACAATGTTATAATGGATGTTAGAATGTTATAATGGATGTTAGAATGTATATTAGAATGTTATAATGTATGTTACAATGTTATAATGGATGTTAGAATGTTATAATGGATGTTAGAATGTATATTTGAATGTTGTAATGTATGTTAGAATGTTATAATGGATGTTAGAATGTTATAATGGATGTTATAATGAATATTAGAATGTTTTAATGTATGTTAGAATGCATGTTAGAATGTATATTAGAATGTTTTAGTGTATTTTAGAATGTTATAATGGATGTTAGAATGTATATTAGAATATTGTAATGGATGTTAGAATGTTATAATGGATGATAGTACATTATAATGGATGTTATAATATATATTAGAATGTTATAATGTATGTTAGAATGTTACAATGGATGTTAGAATGTATATTAGATTGTTATAATGTATGTTAGAATGTTATAATGGATGTTAGAATGTATATTAGAATGTTATAATGTATGTTACAATGTTTTAATGGATGTTAGAATGTTATAATGGACATTAGAATGTATATTAGAATGTTATAATGTATGTTAGAATGTTATAATGGATGTTAGAATGTTATAATGGATGTTAGAATGTATATTAGAATGTTGTAATGTATGTTAGAATGTTATAATGGATGTTAGAATGTTATAATGGATGTTATAATGAATATTAGAATGTTAGAATGGATGTTAGAATGTTATAATGGATGTTATAATGTATATTAGAATGTTATAATGTATGTTAGAATGCATGTTAGAATGTATATTAGAATATTATAGTGTATGTTAGAATGTTATAATGGATGTTAGAATGTATATTAGAATGTTATAATGGATGTTAGAATATTATAATGGATGTTATAATGTATATTAGAATGTTAAAAAGTATGTTAGAATGTTTTAATGGATGTTAGAATGTATATTAGAATGTTAGAATGTATGTTAGAATGTTATATTGGATGTTGGAATGTATATTAGAATGTTAGAATGTATGTTAGAATGTTATTATGGATGTTAGAATGTTATAATTGATGTTAGAATGTATATTAGAATGTTATAATGTATATTAGAATGTTATATTGGATGTTAGAATGTATATTAGATTGTTATAATGTATGTTAGAATGTTATATTGGATGTTAGAATGTATATTAGAATGTTATAATGTATGTTAGAATGTTATAAAGGATGTTAGAATGTTATAATGGATGTTAGAATGTATATTATAATGTTAGAATGTATGTTAGAATGTTATTATGGATGTTAGAATGTTATAATGGATGTTAGAATGTATATTAGAAAGTTATAATGTATGTTAGAATGTTATTTTGGATGTTAAAATGTATTTTAGATTGTTATAATGTATGTTAGAATGTTATAATAGATGTTAGAATGTATATTAGAATGTTATAATGTATGTTACAATGTTATAATGTATGTTAGAATGTTATAATGGATGTTATAATGTATACTAGAATGTTATAATGTATTTTAGATTGTGATAATGTATGTTCGAATGTTATAATGGATGTTAGAAAGTATATTAGAATGTTATAATGTATGTTACAATGTTATAATGTATGTTAGAATGTTATAATGGATGTTAGAATGTATATTAGAATGTTATAATGTATGTTAGAATGTTACAATGGATGATAGAATGTTATAATGGATGTTATAATGAATATTAGAATGTTAGAATGGATGTTAGAATGTTATAATGGATGTTATAATGTATATTAGAATGTTATAATGTATGTTAGAATGCATGTTAGAATGTATATTAGAATATTATACTGTATGTTAGAATGTTATAATGGATGTTAGAATGTATATTAGAATATTATAATGGATATTAGAATATAATAATGGATGTTAGATTATTATAATGGATGTTATAATGTATATTAGAATGTTAAAATGGATGTTAGAATGTTATAATTGATTTTAGAATGTATATCAGAATGTTAAAAAGTATGTTAGAATGTTATAATGGATGTTAGAATGTATATTAGAATGTTAGAATGTATGTTAGAATGTTAAAATGGATGTTAGAATGTACATTAGAATGTTAGAATGTATGTTAGAATGTTATTATGGATGTTGGAATGTTATAATTGATGTTAGAATGTATATTAGAATGTTATAATGTATGTTAGAATGTTATAATTGATGTTAGAATGTATATTAGAATGTTAGAATGTATGTTAGAATGTTATTATGGATGTTAGAATGTTATAATTGATGTTAGAATGTATATTAGAATGTTATAATGTATGTTAGAATGTTAGAATTGATGTTAGAATGTATATTAGATTGTTATAATGTATGGTAGAATGTTATAATGGATGTTAAAATGTATATTAGAATGTTATAATATATGTTAGGATGTTATAATGTATGTTAGAATGTTATAATGGATGTTAGAATGTATATTAGATAGTTATAATGTATGTTAGAATGTTATAATGGATGTTAGAATGTATATTTGAATGTTGTAATGTATGTTAGAATGTTATAATGGATGTTAGAATGTTATAATGGATGTTATAATTGAATAGATGTTTTAATGTATGTTAGAATGCATGTTAGAATGTATATTAGAATGTTTTAGTGTATTTTAGAATGTTATAATGGATGTTAGAATGTATATTAGAATATTGTAATGGATGTTAGAATGTTATAATGGATGATAGTACATTATAATGGATGTTATAATATATATTAGAATGTTATAATGTATGTTAGAATGTTACAATGCATGTTAGAATGTATATTAGATTGTTATAATGTATGTTAGAATGTTATAATGGATGTTAGAATGTATATTAGAATGTTATAATGTATGTTACAATGTTTTAATGGATGTTAGAATGTTATAATGGACATTAGAATGTATATTAGAATGTTATAATGTATGTTAGAATGTTATAATGGATGTTAGAATGTTATAATGGATGTTAGAATGTATATTAGAATGTTGTAATGTATGTTAGAATGTTATAATGGATGTTAGAATGTTATAATGGATGTTATAATGAATATTAGAATGTTAGAATGGATGTTAGAATGTTATAATGGATGTTATAATGTATATTAGAATGTTATAATGTATGTTAGAATGCATGTTAGAATGTATATTAGAATATTATAGTGTATGTTAGAATGTTATAATGGATGTTAGAATGTATATTAGAATGTTATAATGGATGTTAGAATATTATAATGGATGTTATAATGTATATTAGAATGTTAAAAAGTATGTTAGAATGTTTTAATGGATGTTAGAATGTATATTAGAATGTTAGAATGTATGTTAGAATGTTATATTGGATGTTGGAATGTATATTAGAATGTTAGAATGTATGTTAGAATGTTATTATGGATGTTAGAATGTTATAATTGATGTTAGAATGTATATTAGAATGTTATAATGTATATTAGAATGTTATATTGGATGTTAGAATGTATATTAGATTGTTATAATGTATGTTAGAATGTTATATTGGATGTTAGAATGTATATTAGAATGTTATAATGTATGTTAGAATGTTATAAAGGATGTTAGAATGTTATAATGGATGTTAGAATGTATATTATAATGTTAGAATGTATGTTAGAATGTTATTATGGATGTTAGAATGTTATAATGGATGTTAGAATGTATATTAGAAAGTTATAATGTATGTTAGAATGTTATTTTGGATGTTAAAATGTATTTTAGATTGTTATAATGTATGTTAGAATGTTATAATAGATGTTAGAATGTATATTAGAATGTTATAATGTATGTTACAATGTTATAATGTATGTTAGAATGTTATAATGGATGTTATAATGTATACTAGAATGTTATAATGTATTTTAGATTGTGATAATGTATGTTCGAATGTTATAATGGATGTTAGAAAGTATATTAGAATGTTATAATGTATGTTACAATGTTATAATGTATGTTAGAATGTTATAATGGATGTTAGAATGTATATTAGAATGTTATAATGGATGATAGAATGTTATAATGGATGTTATAATGAATATTAGAATGTTAGAATGGATGTTATAATGTTATAATGGATGTTATAATGTATATTAGAATGTTATAATGTATGTTAGAATGCATGTTAGAATGTATATTAGAATATTATACTGTATGTTAGAATGTTATAATGGATGTTAGAATGTATATTAGAATATTATAATGGATATTAGAATATAATAATGGATGTTAGATTATTATAATGGATGTTATAATGTATATTAGAATGTTAAAATGGATGTTAGAATGTTATAATTGATTTTAGAATGTATATCAGAATGTTAAAAAGTATGTTAGAATGTTATAATGGATGTTAGAATGTATATTAGAATGTTAGAATGTATGTTAGAATGTTATAATGGATGTTAGAATGTACATTAGAATGTTAGAATGTATGTTAGAATGTTATTATGGATGTTGGAATGTTATAAATGATGTTAGAATGTATATTAGAATGTTATAATGTATGTTAGAATGTTATAATTGATGTTAGAATGTATATTAGAATGTTAGAATGTATGTTAGAATGTTATTATGGATGTTAGAATGTTATAATTGATGTTAGAATGTATATTAGAATGTTATAATGTATGTTAGAATGTTAGAATTGATGTTAGAATGTATATTAGATTGTTATAATGTATGGTAGAATGTTATAATGGATGTTAAAATGTATATTAGAATGTTATAATGTATGTTAGGATGTTATAATGTATGTTAGAATGTTATAATGGATGTTAGAATGTATATTAGATAGTTATAATGTATGTTAGAATGTTATAATGGATGTTAGAATGTATATTAGAATGTTATAATGTATGTTAGAATGTTATAATGGATAATAGAATGTTATATTGGATGTTAGAATGTATATTAGATTGTTATAAGGTATGTTAGAATGTTATATTGGATGTTAGAATGTATATTAGAATGTTATAATGTATGTTAGAATGTTATAAAGGATGTTAGAATGTTATAATCGATGTTAGAATGTATATTATAATGTTAGAATGTATGTTAGAATGTTATTATGGATGTTAGAATGTTATAATGGATGTTAGAATGTATATTAGAAAGTTATAATGTATGTTAGAATGTTATTTTGGATGTTAAAATGTATTTTAGATTGTTATAATGTATGTTAGAATGTTATAATAGATGTTAGAATGTATATTAGAATGTTATAATGTATGTTACAATGTTATAATGTATGTTAGAATGTTATAATGGATGTTATAATGTATACTAGAATGTTATAATGTATTTTAGATTGTAATAATGTATGTTCGAATGTTATAATGGATGTTAGAATGTATATTAGAATGTTATAATGTATGTTACAATGTTATAATGTATGTTAGAATGTTATAATGGATGTTAGAATGTATATTAGAATATTATAATGTATGTTAGAATGTTACAATGGATGACAGAATGTTATAATGGATGTTATAATGAATATTAGAATGTTAGAATGGATGTTAGAATGTTATAATGGATGTTATAATGGATATTAGAATGTTATAATGTATGTTAGAATGCATGTTAGAATGTATATTAGAATATTATAATGTATGTTAGAATGTTATAATGGATGTTAGAATGTATATTAGAATATTATAATGGATGTTAGAATATTATAATGGATGTTAGATTATTATAATGGATGTTATAATGTAAATTAGAATGTTAAAATGGATGTTAGAATGTTATAATTGATTTTAGAATGTATATCAGAATGTTAAAAAGTATGTTAGAATGTTATAATGGATGTTAGAATGTATATTAGAATGTTAGAATGTATTTTAGAATGTTAGAATGGATGTTAGAATGTATATTAGAATGTTAGAATGTATGTTTGAATGTTATTATGGATGTTAGAATGTTATAATTGATGTTAGAATGTATATTAGAATGTTATAATGTATGTTAGAATGTTATAATGGATGTTAGAATGTATATTAGGTTGTTATAATGTATGTTAGAATGTTATAATGGATGTTAGAATGTATATTAGAATGTTATAATGTATGTTACAATGTTATAATGGATGTTAGAATGTTATAATGGATGTTAGAATGTATATTAGATTGTTATAATGTATGTTAGAATGTTATAATGGATGTTAGAATGTATATTAGAATGTTATAATGTATGTTACAATGTTATAATGGATGTTAGAATGTTTTAATGGATGTTAGAATGTATATTAGAATGTTATAATGTATGTTAGAATGTTAGAATGGATGTTAGAATGTTATAATGGATGTTAGAATGTATATTAGAATGTTTTAATGTATGTTAGAATGTTATAATGGATGTTAGAATGTTATAATGGATGTTATAATGAAAATTAGAATGTTATAATGTATGTTAGAATGCATGTTAGAATGTATATTAGAATGTTTTAGTGTATTTTAGAATGTTATAATGGATGTTAGAATGTATATTAGAATATTATAATGGATGTTAGAATGTTTTAATGGATGTTAGTACATTATAATGGATGTTATAATATATATTAGAATGTTAGAATGTATGTTAGAATGTTATAATGGATGTTAGAATGTATATTAGATTGTTATAATGTATGTTAGAATGTTATAATGGATGTTAGAATGTTATTAGAATGTTATAATGTATGTTACAATGTTATAATGGATGTTAGAATGTATATTAGAATGTTATAATGTATGTTAGAATGTTATAATGGATGTTAGAATGTATATTAGATTGTTATAATGCATGTTAAAATGTTATAATGGATGTTAGAATGTATATTAGTATGTTATAATGTATGTTAGGATGTTATAATGTATGTTAGAATGTTATAATGGATGTTAGAATGTATATTAGATTGTTATAATGTATGTTAGAATGTTATAATGGATGTTAGAATGTATATTAGAATGTTATAATGTATGTTAGAATGTTATAATGGATATTAGAATGTTATATTGGATGTTAGAATGTATATTAGATTGTTATAATGTATGTTAGAATGTTATATTGGATGTTAGAATGTATATTAGAATGTTATAATGTATGTTAGAATGTTATAAAGGATGTTAGAATGTTATTATGGATGTTAGAATGTATATTATAATGTTAGAATGTATGTTAGAATGTTATTATGGATGTTAGAATGTTATAATGGATGTTAGAATGTATATTAGAAAGTTATAATGTATGTTAGAATGTCATTTTGGATGTTAAAATGTATTTTAGATTGTTATAATATATGTTAGAATGTTATAATAGATGTTAGAATGTATATTAGAATGTTATAATGTATGTTACAATGTTATAATGTATGTTAGAATGTTATAATGGATGTTATAATGTATACTAGAATGTTATAATGTATTTTAGATTGTAATAATGTATGTTTGAATGTTATAATGGATGTTAGAATGTATATTAGAATGTTATAATGTATGTTACAATGTTATAATGTATGTTAGAATGTTATAATGGATGTTAGAATGTATATTAGAATGTTATAATGTATGTTAGAATGTTACAATGGATGATAGAATGTTATAATGGATGTTATAATGAATATTAGAATGTTAGAATGGATGTTAGAATGTTATAATGGATGTTATAATGTATATTAGAATGTTATAATGTATGTTAGAATGCATGTTAGAATGTATATTAGAATATTATAATGTATGTTAGAATGTTAGAATGGATGTTAGAATGTATATTAGAATATTATAATGGATGGTAGAATATTATAATGGATGTTAGATTATTATAATGGATGTTATAATGTATATTAGAATGTTAAAATGGATGTTAGAATGTTATAATTGATTTTAGAATGTATATCAGAATGTTAAAAAGTATGTTAGAATGTTATAATGGATGTTAGAATGTATATTAGAATGTTAGAATGTATGTTAGAATGTTATTATGGATGTTAGAATCTTATAATTGATGTTAGAATGTATATTAGAATGTTATAATGTATGTTAGAATGTTATAATTGATGTTAGAATGTATATTAGATTGTTATAATGTATGTTAGAATGTTATAATGGATGTTATAATGTATATTAGAATGTTATAATGTATGTTAGGATGTTATAATGTATGTTAGAATGTTATAATGGATGTTAGAATGTATATTAGATTGTTATAATGTATGTTAGAATGTTATAATGGATGTTAGAATGTATATTAGAATGTTATAATGTATGTTAGAATGTTATAATGGATATTAGAATGTTATATTGGATGTTAGAATGTTTATTAGTTTGTTATAATGTATGTTAGAATGTTATATTGGATGTTAGAATGTATATTAGAATATTATAATGTATGTTAGAATGTTATAAAGGATGTTAGAATGTTATAATGGATGTTAGAATGTATATTATAATGTTAGAATGTATGTTAGAATGTTATTATGGATGTTAGATTGTTATAATGGATGTTAGAATGTATATTAGAAAGTTATAATGTCTGTTAGAATGTTATTTTTGATGTTAAAATGTATTTTAGATTGTTATAATGTATGTTAGAATGTTATAATAGATGTTAGAATGTATATTAGAATGTTATAATGTATGTTACAATGTTATAATGTATGTTAGAATGTTATAATGGATGTTATAATGTATACTAGAATGTTATAATGTATTTTAGATTGTAATAATGTATGTTCGAATGTTATAAAGGATGTTAGAATGTATATTAGAATGTTATAATGTATGTTAGAATGTTACAATGGATGATAGAATGTTATAATGGATGTTATAATTAATATTAGAATGTTAGAATGGATGTTAGAATGTTATAATGGATGTTATAATGGATATTAGAATGTTATAATGTATGTTAGAATGCATGTTAGAATGTATATTAGAATATTATAATTGATGTTAGAATATTATAATGGATGTTAGATTATTATAATGGATGTTATAATGTAAATTAGAATTTTAAAATGGATGTTAGAATGTTATAATTGATTTCAGAATGTATATTAGAATGTTAGAATGTATGTTAGAATGTTATAATGGATGTTAGAATGTATATTAGAATGTTAGAATGTATGTTAGAATGTTATAATGGATGTTAGAATGTATATTAGAATGTTAGAATGTATGTTAGAATGTTATTATGGATGTTAGAATGTTATAATTGATGTTAGAATGTATATTAGAATGTTATAATGTATGTTAGAATGTTATAATTGATGTTAGAATGTATATTAGATTGTTATAATGTATGTTAGAATGTTATAATGGATGTTAAAATGTATATTAGAATGTTATAATGTATGTTAGGATGTTATAATGTATGTTAGAATGTTATAATGGATGTTAGAATGTATATTAGATTGTTATAATGTATGTTAGAATGTTATAATGGATGTTAGAATGTATATTAGAATGTTATAATGTATGTTACAATGTTATAATGGATGTTAGCATGTTTTAATGGATGTTAGAATGTATATTAGAATGTTATAATGTATGTTAGAATGTTATAATGGATGTTAGAATGTTATAATGGATGTTAGAATGTATATTAGAATGTTTTAATGTATGTTAGAATGTTATAATGGATGTTAGAATGTTATAATGGATGTTCTAATGAAAATTAGAATGTTATAATGTATGTTAGAATGCATGTTAGAATGTATATTAGAATGTTTTAGTATATTTTAGAATGTTATAATGGATGTTAGAATGTATATTAGAATATTATAATGGATGTTAGAATGTTTTAATGGATGTTAGTACATTATAATGGATGTTATAATATATATTAGCATGTTATAATGTATGTTAGAATGTTATAATGGATGTTAGAATGTATATTAGATTGTTATAATGTATGTTAGAATGTTATAATGGATGTTAGAATGTTATTAGAATGTTAAAATGTATGTTACAATGTTAAAATGGATGTTAGAATGTATATTAGAATGTTATAATGTATGTTAGAATGTTATAATGGATGTTAGAATGTATATTAGATTGTTATAATGTATGTTAAAATGTTATAATGGATGTTAGAATGTATATTAGAATGTTACAATGTATGTTAGAATGTTATAATGGATATTAGAATGTTATATTGGATGTTAGAATGTATATTAGATTGTTATAATGTATGTTAGAATGTTATATTGGATGTTAGAATGTATATTAGAATGTTATAATGTATGTTAGAATGTTATAAAGGATGTTAGAATGTTATAATTGATGTTAGAATGTATATTATAATGTTAGAATGTGTGTTAGAATGTTATTATGGATGTTAGAATGTTATAATGGATGTTAGAATGTATATTAGAAAGTTATAATGTATGTTAGAATGTTATATTGGATGTTAAAATGTATTTTAGATTGTTATAATGTATGTTAGAATGTTATAATAGATGTTAGAATGTATATTAGAATGTTATAATGTATGTTACAATGTTATAATGTATGTTAGAATGTTATAATGGATGTTATAATGTATACTAGAATGTTATAATGTATTTTAGATTGTAATAATGTATGTTCGAATGTTATAATGGATGTTAGAATGTATATTAGAATGTTATAATGTATGTTAGAATGTTACAATGGATGATAGAATGTTATAATGGATGTTATAATGAATATTAGAATGTTAGAATGGATGTTAGAATGTTATAATGGATGTTATAATGGATATTAGAATGTTATAATGTATGTTAGTATGCATGTTAGAATGTATATTAGAATATTATAATGTATGTTAGAATGTTATAATGGATGTTAGAATGTATATTAGAATATTATAATGGATGTTAGAATATTATAATGGATGTTAGATTATTATAATGGATGTTATAATGTAAATTAGAATGTTAAAATGGATGTTAGAATGTTATAATTGATTTTAGAATGTATATCAGAATGTTAAAAAGTATGTTAGAATGTTATAATGGATGTTAGAATGTATATTAGAATGTTAGAATGTATGTTAGAATGTTATAATGGATGTTAGAATGTATATTAGAATGTTATAATGTATGTTACAATGTTATAATGGATGTTAGAATGTTTTAATGGATGTTAGAATGTATATTAGAATGTTATAATGTATGTTAGAATGTTATAATGGATGTTAGAATGTTATAATGGATGTTAGAATGTTATAATGGATGTTATAATGTATATTAGAATGTTTTAATGTATGTTAGAATGTTATAATGGATGTTAGAATGTTATAATGGATGTTATAATGAAAATTAGAATGTTATAATGTATGTTAGAATGCATGTTAGAATGTATATTAGAATGTTTTAGTGTATTTTAGAATGTTATAATGGATGTTAGAATGTATATTAGAATATTATAATGGATGTTAGAATGTTTTAATGGATGTTAGTACATTATAATGGATGTTATAATATATATTAGAATGTTATAATGTATGTTAGAATGTTATAATGGATGTTAGAATGTATATTAGATTGTTATAATGTATGTTAGAATGTTATAATGGATGTTAGAATGTTATTAGAATGTTATAATGTATGTTACAATGTTATAATGGATGTTAGAATGTATATTAGAATGTTATAATGTATGTTAGAATGTTATAATGGATGTTAGAATGTATATTAGATTGTTTTAATGTATGTTAAAATGTTATAATGGATGTTAGAATGTATATTAGAATGTTATAATGTATGTTAGAATGTTATAATGGATATTAGAATGTTATATTGGATGTTAGAATGTATATTAGATTGTTATAATGTATGTTAGAATGTTATATTGGATGTTAGAATGTATATTAGAATGTTATAATGTATGTTAGAATGTTATAAAGGATGTTAGAATGTTATAATGGATGTTAGAATGTATATTATAATGTTAGAATGTATGTTAGAATGTTATTATGGATGTTAGAATGTTATAATGGATGTTAGAATGTATATTAGAAAGTTATAATGTATGTTAGAATGTTATTTTGGATGTTAAAATGTATTTTAGATTGTTATAATGTATGTTATAATGTTATAATAGATGTTAGAATGTATATTAGAATGTTATAATGTATGTTACAATGTTATAATGTATGTTAGAATGTTATAATGGATGTTATAATGTATACTAAAATGTTATAATGTATTTTAGATTGTAATAATGTATGTTCGAATGTTATAATGGATGTTAGAATGTATATTAGAATGTTATAATGTATGTTAGAATGTTACAATGGATGATAGAATGTTATAATGGATGTTATAATGAATATTAGAATGTTAGAATGGATATTAGAATGTTATAATGGATGTTATAATGGATATTAGAATGTTATAATGTATGTTAGAATGCATGTTAGAATGTATATTAGAATATTATAATGTATGTTAGAATGTTATAATGGATGTTAGAATGTATATTAGAATATTATAATGGATGTTAGAATATTATAATGGATGTTAGATTATTATAATGGATGTTATAATGTATATTAGAATGTTAAAATGGATGTTAGAATGTTATAATTGATTTTAGAATGTATATCAGAATGTTAAAAAGTATGTTAGAATGTTATAATGGATGTTAGAATGTATATTAGAATGTTAGAATGTATGTTAGAATGTTATAATGGATGTTAGAATGTATATTAGAATGTTAGAATGTATGTTAGAATGTTATTATGGATGTTAGAATGTTATAATTGATGTTAGAATGTATATTAGAATGTTATAATGTATGTTAGAATGTTATAATTGATGTTAGAATGTATATTAGATTGTTATAATGTATGTTAGAATGTTATAATGGATGTTAAAATGTATATTAGAATGTTATAATGTATGTTAGGATGTTATAATGTATGTTAGAATGTTATAATGGATGTTAGAATGTATATTAGATTGTTATAATGTATGTTAGAATGTTATAATGGATGTTAGAATGTATATTAGAATGTTATAATGTATGTTACAATGTTATAATGGATGTTAGAATGTTTTAATGGATGTTAGAATGTATATTAGAATGTTATAATGTATGTTAGAATGTTATAATGGATGTTAGAATGTTATAATGGATGTTAGAATGTATATTAGAATGTTTTAATGTATGTTAGAATGTTATAATGGATGTTAGAATGTTATAATGGATGTTATAATGAATATTAGAATGTTAGAATGGATGTTAGAATGTTATAATGGATGTTATAATGGATATTAGAATGTTATAATGTATGTTAGAATGCATGTTAGAATGTATATTAGAATATTATAATGTATGTTAGAATGTTATAATGGATGTTAGAATGTATATTAGAATATTATAATGGATGTTAGAATATTATAATGGATGTTAGATTATTATAATGGATATTATAATGTAAATTAGAATGTTAAAATGGATGTTAGAATGTTATAATTGATTTTAGAATGTATATCAGAATGTTAAAAAGTATGTTAGAATGTTATAATGGATGTTAGAATGTATATTAGAATGTTAGAATGTATGTTAGAATGTTATAATTGATGTTAGAATGTATATTAGAATGTTATAATGTATGTTACAATGTTATAATGGATGTTAGAATGTTTTAATGGATGTTAGAATGTATATTAGAATGTTATAATGTATGTTAGAATGTTATAATGGATGTTAGAATGTTATAATGGATGTTAGAATGTATATTAGAATGTTTTAATGTATGTTAGAATGTTATAATGGATGTTAGAATGTTATAATGGATGTTATAATGAAAATTAGAATGTTATAATGTATGTTAGAATGCATGTTAGAATGTTTATTAGAATGTTTTAGTGTATTTTAGAATGTTATAATGGATGTTAGAATGTATATTAGAATATTATAATGGATGTTAGAATGTTTTAATGGATGTTAGTACATTATAATGGATGTTATAATATATATTAGAATGTTATAATGTATGTTAGAATGTTATAATGGATGTTAGAATGTATATTAGATTGTTATAATGTATATTAGAATGTTATAATGGATGTTAGAATGTTATTAGAATGTTATAATGTATGTTACAATGTTATAATGGATGTTAGAATGTATATTAGAATGTTATAATGTATGTTAGAATGTTATAATGGATGTTAGAATGTATATTAGATTGTTATAATGTATGTTAAAATGTTATAATGGATGTTAGAATGTATATTAGAATGTTATAATGTATGTTAGAATGTTATAATGGATATTAGAATGTTATATTGGATGTTAGAATGTATATTAGATTGTTATAATGTATGTTAGAATGTTATATTGGATGTTAGCATGTATATTAGAATGTTATAATGTATGTTAGAATGTTATAAAGGATGTTAAAATGTTATAATGGATGTTAGAATGTATATTATAATGTTAGAATGTATGTTAGAATGTTATTATGGATGTTAGAATGTTATAATGGATGTTAGAATGTATATTAGAAAGTTATAATGTATGTTAGAATGTTATTTTGGATGTTAAAATGTATTTTAGATTGTTATAATGTATGTTAGAATGTTATAATAGATGTTAGAATGTATATTAGAATGTTATAATGTATGTTACAATGTTATAATGTATGTTAGAATGTTATAATGGATGTTATAATGTATACTAAAATGTTATAATGTATTTTAGATTGTAATAATGTATGTTCGAATGTTATAATGGATGTTAGAATGTATATTAGAATGTTATAATGTATGTTAGAATGTTACAATGGATGATAGAATGTTATAATGGATGTTATAATGAATATTAGAATGTTAGAATGGATGTTAGAATGTTATAATGGATGTTATAATGGATATTAGAATGTTATAATGTATGTTAGAATGCATGTTAGAATGTATATTAGAATATTATAATGTATGTTAGAATGTTATAATGGATGTTAGAATGTATATTAGAATATTATAATGGATGTTAGAATATTATAATGGATGTTAGATTATTATAATGGATGTTATAATGTATATTAGAATGTTAAAATGGATGTTAGAATGTTATAATTGATTTTAGAATGTATATCAGAATGTTAAAAAGTATGTTAGAATGTTATAATGGATGTTAGAATGTATATTAGAATGTTAGAATGTATGTTAGAATGTTATAATGGATGTTAGAATGTATATTAGAATGTTAGAATGTATGTTAGAATGTTATAATGGATGTTAGAATGTTATTAGAATGTTATAATGTATGTTACAATGTTATAATGGATGTTAGAATGTATATTAGAATGTTATAATGTATGTTAGAATGTTATAATGGATGTTAGAATGTATATTAGATTGTTATAATGTATGTTAAAATGTTATAATGGATGTTAGAATGTATATTAGAATGTTACAATGTATGTTAGAATGTTATAATGGATATTAGAATATTATATTGGATGTTAGAATGTATATTAGATTGTTATAATGTATGTTAGAATGTTATATTGGATGTTAGAATGTATATTAGAATGTTATAATGTATGTTAGAATGTTATAAAGGATGTTAGAATGTTATAATTGATGTTAGAATGTATATTATAATGTTAGAATGTATGTTAGAATGTTATTATGGATGTTAGAATGTTATAATGGATGTTAGAATGTATATTAGAAAGTTATAATGTATGTTAGAATGTTATATTGGATGTTAAAATGTATTTTAGATTGTTATAATGTATGTTAGAATGTTATAATAGATGTTAGAATGTATATTAGAATGTTATAATGTATGTTACAATGTTATAATGTATGTTAGAATGTTATAATGGATGTTATAATGTATACTAGAATGTTATAATGTATTTTAGATTGTAATAATGTATGTTCGAATGTTATAATGGATGTTAGAATGTATATTAGAATGTTATAATGTATGTTAGAATGTTACAATGGATGATAGAATGTTATAATGGATGTTATAATGAATATTAGAATGTTAGAATGGATGTTAGAATGTTATAATGGATGTTATAATGGATATTAGAATGTTATAATGTATGTTAGAATGCATGTTAGAATGTATATTAGAATATTATAATGTATGTTAGAATGTTATAATGGATGTTAGAATGTATATTAGAATATTATAATGGATGTTAGAATATTATAATGGATGTTAGATTATTATAATGGATGTTATAATGTAAATTAGAATGTTAAAATGGATGTTAGAATGTTATAATTGATTTTAGAATGTATATCAGAATGTTAAAAAGTATGTTAGAATGTTATAATGGATGTTAGAATGTATATTAGAATGTTAGAATGTATGTTAGAATGTTATAATGGATGTTAGAATGTATATTAGAATGTTATAATGTATGTTACAATGTTATAATGGATGTTAGAATGTTTTAATGGATGTTAGAATGTATATTAGAATGTTATAATGTATGTTAGAATGTTATAATGGATTTTAGAATGTTATAATGGATGTTAGAATGTTATAATGGATGTTATAATGTATATTAGAATGTTTTAATGTATGTTAGAATGTTATAATGGATGTTAGAATGTTATAATGGATGTTATAATGAAAATTAGAATGTTATAATGTATGTTAGAATGCATGTTAGAATGTATATTAGAATGTTTTAGTGTATTTTAGAATGTTATAATGGATGTTAGAATGTATATTAGAATATTATAATGGATGTTAGAATGTTTTAATGGATGTTAGTACATTATAATGGATGTTATAATATATATTAGAATGTTATAATGTATGTTAGAATGTTATAATGGATGTTAGAATGTATATTAGATTGTTATAATGTATGTTAGAATGTTATAATGGATGTTAGAATGTTATTAGAATGTTATAATGTATGTTACAATGTTATAATGGATGTTAGAATGTATATTAGAATGTTATAATGTATGTTAGAATGTTATAATGGATGTTAGAATGTATATTAGATTGTTTTAATGTATGTTAAAATGTTATAATGGATGTTAGAATGTATATTAGAATGTTATAATGTATGTTAGAATGTTATAATGGATATTAGAATGTTATATTGGATGTTAGAATGTATATTAGATTGTTATAATGTATGTTAGAATGTTATATTGGATGTTAGAATGTATATTAGAATGTTATAATGTATGTTAGAATGTTATAAAGGATGTTAGAATGTTATAATGGATGTTAGAATGTATATTATAATGTTAGAATGTATGTTAGAATGTTATTATGGATGTTAGAATGTTATAATGGATGTTAGAATGTATATTAGAAAGTTATAATGTATGTTAGAATGTTATTTTGGATGTTAAAATGTATTTTAGATTGTTATAATGTATGTTAGAATGTTATAATAGATGTTAGAATGTATATTAGAATGTTATAATGTATGTTACAATGTTATAATGTATGTTAGAATGTTATAATGGATGTTATAATGTATACTAAAATGTTATAATGTATTTTAGATTGTAATAATGTATGTTCGAATGTTATAATGGATGTTAGAATGTATATTAGAATGTTATAATGTATGTTAGAATGTTACAATGGATGATAGAATGTTATAATGGATGATATAATGAATATTAGAATGTTAGAATGGATATTAGAATGTTATAATGGATGTTATAATGGATATTAGAATGTTATAATGTATGTTAGAATGCATGTTAGAATGTATATTAGAATATTATAATGTATGTTAGAATGTTATAATGGATGTTAGAATGTATATTAGAATATTATAATGGATGTTAGAATATTATAATGGATGTTAGATTATTATAATGGATGTTATAATGTATATTAGAATGTTAAAATGGATGTTAGAATGTTATAATTGATTTTAGAATGTATATCAGAATGTTAAAAAGTATGTTAGAATGTTATAATGGATGTTAGAATGTATATTAGAATGTTAGAATGTATGTTAGAATGTTATAATGGATGTTAGAATGTATATTAGAATGTTAGAATGTATGTTAGAATGTTATTATGGATGTTAGAATGTTATAATTGATGTTAGAATGTATATTAGAATGTTATAATGTATGTTAGAATGTTATAATTGATGTTAGAATGTATATTAGATTGTTATAATGTATGTTAGAATGTTATAATGGATGTTAAAATGTATATTAGAATGTTATAATGTATGTTAGGATGTTATAATGTATGTTAGAATGTTATAATGGATGTTAGAATGTATATTAGATTGTTATAATGTATGTTAGAATGTTATAATGGATGTTAGAATGTATATTAGAATGTTATAATGTATGTTACAATGTTATAATGGATGTTAGAATGTTTTAATGGATGTTAGAATGTATATTAGAATGTTATAATGTATGTTAGAATGTTATAATGGATGTTAGAATGTTATAATGGATGTTAGAATGTATATTAGAATGTTTTAATGTATGTTAGAATGTTATAATGGATGTTAGAATGTTATAATGGATGTTATAATGAATATTAGAATGTTAGAATGGATGTTAGAATGTTATAATGGATGTTATAATGGATATTAGAATGTTATAATGTATGTTAGAATGCATGTTAGAATGTATATTAGAATATTATAATGTATGTTAGAATGTTATAATGGATGTTAGAATGTATATTAGAATATTATAATGGATGTTAGAATATTATAATGGATGTTAGATTATTATAATGGATATTATAATGTAAATTAGAATGTTAAAATGGATGTTAGAATGTTATAATTGATTTTAGAATGTATATCAGAATGTTAAAAAGTATGTTAGAATGTTATAATGGATGTTAGAATGTATATTAGAATGTTAGAATGTATGTTAGAATGTTATAATTGATGTTAGAATGTATATTAGAATGTTATAATGTATGTTACAATGTTATAATGGATGTTAGAATGTTTTAATGGATGTTAGAATGTATATTAGAATGTTATAATGTATGTTAGAATGTTATAATGGATGTTAGAATGTTATAATGGATGTTAGAATGTATATTAGAATGTTTTAATGTATGTTAGAATGTTATAATGGATGTTAGAATGTTATAATGGATGTTATAATGAAAATTAGAATGTTATAATGTATGTTAGAATGCATGTTAGAATGTTTATTAGAATGTTTTAGTGTATTTTAGAATGTTATAATGGATGTTAGAATGTATATTAGAATATTATAATGGATGTTAGAATGTTTTAATGGATGTTAGTACATTATAATGGATGTTATAATATATATTAGAATGTTATAATGTATGTTAGAATGTTATAATGGATGTTAGAATGTATATTAGATTGTTATAATGTATGTTAGAATGTTATAATGGATGTTAGAATGTTATTAGAATGTTATAATGTATGTTACAATGTTATAATGGATGTTAGAATGTATATTAGAATGTTATAATGTATGTTAGAATGTTATAATGGATGTTAGAATGTATATTAGATTGTTATAATGTATGTTAAAATGTTATAATGGATGTTAGAATGTATATTAGAATGTTATAATGTATGTTAGAATGTTATAATGGATATTAGAATGTTATATTGGATGTTAGAATGTATATTAGATTGTTATAATGTATGTTAGAATGTTATATTGGATGTTAGAATGTATATTAGAATGTTATAATGTATGTTAGAATGTTATAAAGGATGTTAGAATGTTATAATGGATGTTAGAATGTATATTATAATGTTAGAATGTATGTTAGAATGTTATTATGGATGTTAGAATGTTATAATGGATGTTAGAATGTATATTAGAAAGTTATAATGTATGTTAGAATGTTATTTTGGATGTTAAAATGTATTTTAGATTGTTATAATGTATGTTAGAATGTTATAATAGATGTTAGAATGTATATTAGAATGTTATAATGTATGTTACAATGTTATAATGTATGTTAGAATGTTATAATGGATGTTATAATGTATACTAAAATGTTATAATGTATTTTAGATTGTAATAATGTATGTTCGAATGTTATAATGGATGTTAGAATGTATATTAGAATGTTATAATGTATGTTAGAATGTTACAATGGATGATAGAATGTTATAATGGATGTTATAATGAATATTAGAATGTTAGAATGGATGTTAGATTGTTATAATGGATGTTATAATGGATATTAGAATGTTATAATGTATGTTAGAATGCATGTTAGAATGTATATTAGAATATTATAATGTATGTTAGAATGTTATAATGGATGTTAGAATGTATATTAGAATATTATAATGGATGTTAGAATATTATAATGGATGTTAGATTATTATAATGGATGTTATAATGTATATTAGAATGTTAAAATGGATGTTAGAATGTTATAATTGATTTTAGAATGTATATCAGAATGTTAAAAAGTATGTTAGAATGTTATAATGGATGTTAGAATGTATATTAGAATGTTAGAATGTATGTTAGAATGTTATAATGGATGTTAGAATGTATATTAGAATGTTAGAATGTATGTTAGAATGTTATTATGGATGTTAGAATGTTATAATGGATGTTAGAATGTATATTAGAATGTTATAATGTATGTTAGAATGTTATAATTGATGTTAGAATGTATATTAGATTGTTATAATGTATGTTAGAATGTTATAATGGATGTTAAAATGTATATTAGAATGTTATAATGTATGTTAGGATGTTATAATGTATGTTAGAATGTTATAATGGATGTTAGAATGTATATTAGATTGTTATAATGTATGTTAGAATGTTATAATGGATGTTAGAATGTATATTAGAATGTTATAATGTATGTTACAATGTTATAATGGATGTTAGAATGTTTTAATGGATGTTAGAATGTATATTAGAATGTTATAATGTATGTTAGAATGTTATAATGGATGTTAGAATGTTATAATGGATGTTATAATGAAAATTAGAATGTTATAATGTATGTTAGAATGCATGTTAGAATGTATATTAGAATGTTTTAGTGTATTTTAGAATGTTATAATGGATGTTAGAATGTATATTAGAACATTATAATGGATGTTAGAATGTTTTAATGGATGTTAGTACATTATAATGGATGTTATAATATATATTAGAATGTTATAATGTATGTTAGAATGTTATAATGGATGTTAGAATGTATATTAGATTGTTATAATGTATGTTAGAATGTTATAATGGATGTTAGAATGTTATTAAAATGTTATAATGTACGTTACAATGTTATAATGGATGTTAGAATGTATATTAGAATGTTATAATGTATGTTAGAATGTTATAATGGATGTTAGAATGTTATAATGGATGTTAGAATGTATATTAGAATGTTGTAATGTATGTTAGAATGTTATAATGGATGGTAGAATGTTATAATGGATGTTAGAATGAATATTAGAATGTTAGAATGGATGTTAGAATGTTATAATGGATGTTATAATGTATATTAGAATGTTATAATGTATGTTAGAATGCATGTTAGAATGTATATTAGAATATTATAATGTATGTTAGAATGTTAGAATGGATGTTAGAATGTATATTAGAATATTATAATGGATGTTAGAATATTATAATGGATGTTAGATTATTATAATGGATGTTATAATGTATATTAGAATGTTAAAACGGATGTTAGAATGTTAGAATTGATTTTAGAATGTATATCAGAATGTTAAAAAGTATGTTAGAATGTTATAATGGATGTTAGAATGTATATTAGAATGTTAGAATGTATGTTAGAATGTTATTATGGATGTTAGAATGTTATAATTGATGTTAGAATGTATATTAGAATGTTATAATGTATGTTAGAATGTTATAATTGATGTTAGAATGTATATTAGATTGTTATAATGTATGTTAGAATGTTATAATGGATGTTAAAATGTATATTAGAATGTTATAATGTATGTTAGGATGTTATAATGTATGTTAGAATGTTATAATGGATGTTAGAATGTATATTAGATTGTTATAATGTATGTTAGAATGTTATAATGGATGTTAGAATGTATATTAGAATGTTATAATGTATGTTAGAATGTTATAATGGATATTAGAATGTTATATTGGATGTTAGAATGTATATTAGATTGTTATAATGTATGTTAGAATGTTATATTGGATGTTAGATTATTATAATGGATGTTATAATGTATATTAGAATGTTAAAATGGATGTTAGAATGTTATAATTGATTTTAGAATGTATATCAGAATGTTAAAAAGTATGTTAGAATGTTATAATGGATGTTAGAATGTATATTAGAATGTTAGAATGTATGTTAGAATGTTATAATGGATGTTAGAATGTATATTAGAATGTTAGAATGTATGTTAGAATGTTATTATGGATGTTAGAATGTTATAATTGATGTTAGAATGTATATTAGAATGTTATAATGTATGTTAGAATGTTATAATTGATGTTAGAATGTATATTCGATTGTTATAATGTATGTTAGAATGTTATAATGGATGTTAAAATGTATATTAGAATGTTATAATGTATGTTAGGATGTTATAATGTATGTTAGAATGTTATAATGGATGTTATAATGTATATTAGATTGTTATAATGTATGTTAGAATGTTATAATGGATGTTAGAATGTATATTAGAATGTTATAATGTATGTTACAATGTTATAATGGATGTTAGAATGTTTTAATGGATGTTAGAATGTATATTAGAATGTTATAATGTATGTTAGAATGTTATAATGGATGTTAGAATGTTATAATGGATGTTAGAATGTATATTAGAATGTTTTAATGTATGTTAGAATGTTATAATGGATGTTAGAATGTTATAATGGATGTTATAATGAAAATTAGAATGTTATAATGTATGTTAGAATGCATGTTAGAATGTATATTAGAATGTTTTAGTGTATTTTAGAATGTTATAATGGATGTTAGAATGTATATTAGAACATTATAATGGATGTTAGAATGTTTTAATGGATGTTAGTACATTATAATGGATGTTATAATATATATTAGAATGTTATAATGTATGTTAGAATGTTATAATGGATGTTAGAATGTATATTAGATTGTTATAATGTATGTTAGAATGTTATAATGGATGTTAGAATGTTATTAGAATGTTATAATGTACGTTACAATGTTATAATGGATGTTAGAATGTATATTAGAATGTTATAATGTATGTTAGAATGTTATAATGGATGTTAGAATGTATATTAGAATGTTGTATTGTATGTTAGAATGTTATAATGGATGGTAGAATGTTATAATGGATGTTAGAATGAATATTAGAATGTTATAATGGATGTTAGAATGTTATAATGGATGTTATAATGTATATTAGAATGTTATAATGTATGTTAGAATGCATGTTAGAATGTATATTAGAATATTATAATGTATATTAGAATATTATAATGGATGTTAGAATATTATAATGGATGTTAGATTATTATAATGGATGTTATAATGTATATTAGAATGTTAAAATGGATGTTAGAATGTTATAATTGATTTTAGAATGTATATCAGAATGTTAAAAAGTATGTTAGAATGTTATAATGGATATTAGAATGTATATTTGAATGTTAGAATGTATGTTAGAATGTTATTATGGATGTTAGAATGTTATAATTGATGTTAGAATGTATATTAGAATGTTAGAATGTATGTTAGAAAGTTATAATTGATGTTAGAATGTATATTAGATTGTTATAATGTATGTTAGAATGTTATAATGGATGTTAAAATGTATATTAGAATGTTATAATGTATGTTAGGATGTTATAATGTATGTTAGAATGTTATAATGGATGTTAGAATGTATATTAGATTGTTATAATGTATGTTAGAATGTTATAATGGATGTTAGAATGTATATTAGAATGTTATAATGTATGTTAGAATGTTATAATGGATATTAGAATGTTATATTGGATGTTAGAATGTATATTAGATTGTTATAATGTATGTTAGAATGTTATATTGGATGTTAGAATGTATATTAGAATGTTATAATGTATGTTAGAATGTTATAAAGGAAGTTAGAATGTTATAATGGATGTTAGAATGTATATTATAATGTTAGAATGTATGTTAGAATGTTATTATGGATGTTAGAATGTTATAATGGATGTTAGAATGTATATTAGAAAGTTATAATGTATGTTAGAATGTCATTTTGGATGTTAAAATGTATTTTAGATTGTTATAATGTATGTTAGAATGTTATAATAGATGTTAGAATGTATATTAGAATGTTATAATGTATGTTACAATGTTATAATGTGTGTTAAAATGTTATAATGGATGTTATAATGTATACTAGAATGTTATAATGTATTTTAGATTGTAATAATGTATGTTCGAATGTTATAATGGATGTTAGAATGTATATTAGAATGTTATAATGTATGTTACAATGTTATAATGTATGTTAGAATGTTATAATGGATGTTAGAATGTATATTAGAATGTTATAATGTATGTTAGAATGTTACAATGGATGATAGAATGTTATAATGGATGTTATAATGAATATTAGAATGTTAGAATGGATGTTAGAATGTTATAATGGATGTTATAATGTATATTAGAATGTTATAATGTATGTTAGAATGCATGTTAGAATGTATATTAGAATATTATAATGTATGTTAGAATGTTAGAATGGATGTTAGAATGTATATTAGAATATTATAATGGATGGTAGAATATTGTAATGGATGTTAGATTATTATAATGGATGTTATAATGTATATTAGAATGTTAAAATGGATGTTAGAATGTTATAATTGATTTTAGAATGTATATCAGAATGTTAAAAAGTATGTTAGAATGTTATAATGGATGTTAGAATGTATATTAGAATGTTAGAATGTATGTTAGAATGTTATTATGGATGTTAGAATGTATATTAGAATGTTATAATGTATGTTACAATGTTATAATGGATGTTAGAATGTTTTAATGGATGTTAGAATGTATATTAGAATGTTATAATGTATGTTAGAATGTTATAATGGATGTTAGAATGTTATAATGGATGTTATAATGAAAATTAGAATGTTATAATGTATGTTAGAATGCATGTTAGAATGTATATTAGAATGTTTTAGTGTATTTTAGAATGTTATAATGGATGTTAGAATGTATATTAGAACATTATAATGGATGTTAGAATGTTTTAATGGATGTTAGTACATTATAATGGATGTTATAATATATATTAGAATGTTATAATGTATGTTAGAATGTTATAATGGATGTTAGAATGTATATTAGATTGTTATAATGTATGTTATAATGTTATAATGGATGTTAGAATGTTATTAAAATGTTATAATGTACGTTACAATGTTATAATGGATGTTAGAATGTATATTAGAATGTTATAATGTATGTTAGAATGTTATAATGGATGTTAGAATGTTATAATGGATGTTAGAATGTATATTAGAATGTTGTAATGTATGTTAGAATGTTATAATGGATGGTAGAATGTTATAATGGATGTTAGAATGAATATTAGAATGTTAGAATGGATGTTAGAATGTTATAATGGATGTTATAATGTATATTAGAATGTTATAATGTATGTTAGAATGCATGTTAGAATGTATATTAGAATATTATAATGTATGTTAGAATGTTAGAATGGATGTTAGAATGTATATTAGAATATTATAATGGATGTTAGAATATTATAATGGATGTTAGATTATTATAATGGATGTTATAATGTATATTAGAATGTTAAAACGGATGTTAGAATGTTAGAATTGATTTTAGAATGTATATCAGAATGTTAAAAAGTATGTTAGAATGTTATAATGGATGTTAGAATGTATATTAGAATGTTAGAATGTATGTTAGAATGTTATTATGGATGTTAGAATGTTATAATTGATGTTAGAATGTATATTAGAATGTTATAATGTATGTTAGAATGTTATAATTGATGTTAGAATGTATATTAGATTGTTATAATGTATGTTAGAATGTTATAATGGATGTTAAAATGTATATTAGAATGTTATAATGTATGTTAGGATGTTATAATGTATGTTAGAATGTTATAATGGATGTTAGAATGTATATTAGATTGTTATAATGTATGTTAGAATGTTATAATGGATGTTAGAATGTATATTAGAATGTTATAATGTATGTTAGAATGTTATAATGGATATTAGAATGTTATATTGGATGTTAGAATGTATATTAGATTGTTATAATGTATGTTAGAATGTTATATTGGATGTTAGATTATTATAATGGATGTTATAATGTATATTAGAATGTTAAAATGGATGTTAGAATGTTATAATTGATTTTAGAATGTATATCAGAATGTTAAAAAGTATGTTAGAATGTTATAATGGATGTTAGAATGTATATTAGAATGTTAGAATGTATGTTAGAATGTTATAATGGATGTTAGAATGTATATTAGAATGTTAGAATGTATGTTAGAATGTTATTATGGATGTTAGAATGTAATAATTGATGTTAGAATGTATATTAGAATGTTATAATGTATGTTAGAATGTTATAATTGATGTTAGAATGTATATTCGATTGTTATAATGTATGTTAGAATGTTATAATGGATGTTAAAATGTATATTAGAATGTTATAATGTATGTTAGGATGTTATAATGTATGTTAGAATGTTATAATGGATGTTATAATGTATATTAGATTGTTATAATGTATGTTAGAATGTTATAATGGATGTTAGAATGTATATTAGAATGTTATAATGTATGTTACAATGTTATAATGGATGTTAGAATGTTTTAATGGATGTTAGAATGTATATTAGAATGTTATAATGTATGTTAGAATGTTATAATGGATGTTAGAATGTTATAATGGATGTTAGAATGTATATTAGAATGTTTTAATGTATGTTAGAATGTTATAATGGATGTTAGAATGTTATAATGGATGTTATAATGAAAATTAGAATGTTATAATGTATGTTAGAATGCATGTTAGAATGTATATTAGAATGTTTTAGTGTATTTTAGAATGTTATAATGGATGTTAGAATGTATATTAGAACATTATAATGGATGTTAGAATGTTTTAATGGATGTTAGTACATTATAATGGATGTTATAATATATATTAGAATGTTATAATGTATGTTAGAATGTTATAATGGATGTTAGAATGTATATTAGATTGTTATAATGTATGTTAGAATGTTATAATGGATGTTAGAATGTTATTAGAATGTTATAATGTACGTTACAATGTTATAATGGATGTTAGAATGTATATTAGAATGTTATAATGTATGTTAGAATGTTATAATGGATGTTAGAATGTATATTAGAATGTTGTATTGTATGTTAGAATGTTATAATGGATGGTAGAATGTTATAATGGATGTTAGAATGAATATTAGAATGTTAGAATGGATGTTAGAATGTTATAATGGATGTTATAATGTATATTAGAATGTTATAATGTATGTTAGAATGCATGTTAGAATGTATATTAGAATATTATAATGTATGTTAGAATGTTAGAATGGATGTTAGAATGTATATTAGAATATTATAATGGATGTTAGAATATTATAATGGATGTTAGATTATTATAATGGATGTTATAATGTATATTAGAATGTTAAAATGGATGTTAGAATGTTATAATTGATTTTAGAATGTATATCAGAATGTTAAAAAGTATGTTAGAATGTTATAATGGATGTTAGAATGTATATTTGAATGTTATAATGTATATTAGATTGTTATAATGTATGTTAGAATGTTATAATTGATGTTAGAATGTATATTAGAATGTTATAATGTATGTTACAATGTTATAATGGATGTTAGAATGTTTTAATGGATGTTAGAATGTATATTAGAATGTTATAATGTATGTTAGAATGTTATAATGGATGTTAGAATGTTATAATGGATGTTAGAATGTATATTAGAATGTTTTAATGTATGTTAGAATGTTATAATGGATGTTAGAATGTTATAATGGATGTTATAATGAAAATTAGAATGTTATAATGTATGTTAGAATGCATGTTAGAATGTATATTAGAATGTTTTAGTGTATTTTAGAATGTTATAATGGATGTTAGAATGTATATTAGAACATTATAATGGATGTTAGAATGTTTTAATGGATGTTAGTACATTATAATGGATGTTATAATATATATTAGAATGTTATAATGTATGTTAGAATGTTATAATGGATGTTAGAATGTATATTAGATTGTTATAATGTATGTTAGAATGTTATAATGGATGTTAGAATGTTATTAGAATGTTATAATGTACGTTACAATGTTATAATGGATGTTAGAATGTATATTAGAATGTTATAATGTATGTTAGAATGTTATAATGGATGTTAGAATGTATATTAGAATGTTGTATTGTATGTTAGAATGTTATAATGGATGGTAGAATGTTATAATGGATGTTAGAATGAATATTAGAATGTTAGAATGGATGTTAGAATGTTATAATGGATGTTATAATGTATATTAGAATGTTATAATGTATGTTAGAATGCATGTTAGAATGTATATTAGAATATTATAATGTATGTTAGAATGTTAGAATGGATGTTAGAATGTATATTAGAATATTATAATGGATGTTAGAATATTATAATGGATGTTAGATTATTATAATGGATGTTATAATGTATATTAGAATGTTAAAATGGATGTTAGAATGTTATAATTGATTTTAGAATGTATATCAGAATGTTAAAAAGTATGTTAGAATGTTATAATGGATGTTAGAATGTATATTTGAATGTTAGAATGTATGTTAGAATGTTATTATGGATGTTAGAATGTTATAATTGATGTTAGAATGTATATTAGAATGTTAGAATGTATGTTAGAATGTTATAATTGATGTTAGAATGTATATTAGATTGTTATAATGTATGTTAGAATGTTATAATGGATGTTAAAATGTATATTAGAATGTTATAATGTATGTTAGGATGTTATAATGTATGTTAGAATGTTATAATGGATGTTAGAATGTATATTAGATTGTTATAATGTATGTTAGAATGTTATAATGGATGTTAGAATGTATATTAGAATGTTATAATGTATGTTAGAATGTTATAATGGATATTAGAATGTTATATTGGATGTTAGAATGTATATTAGATTGTTATAATGTATGTTAGAATGTTATATTGGATGTTAGAATGTATATTAGAATGTTATAATGTATGTTAGAATGTTATAAAGGATGTTAGAATGTTATAATGGATGTTAGAATGTATATTATAATGTTAGAATGTATGTTAGAATGTTATTATGGATGTTAGAATGTTATAATGGATGTTAGAATGTATATTAGAAAGTTATAATGTATGTTAGAATGTCATTTTGGATGTTAAAATGTATTTTAGATTGTTATAATGTATGTTAGAATGTTATAATAGATGTTAGAATGTATATTAGAATGTTATAATGTATGTTACAATGTTATAATGTGTGTTAAAATGTTATAATGGATGTTATAATGTATACTAGAATGTTATAATGTATTTTAGATTGTAATAATGTATGTTCGAATGTTATAATGGATGTTAGAATGTATATTAGAATGTTATAATGTATGTTACAATGTTATAATGTATGTTAGAATGTTATAATGGATGTTAGAATGTATATTAGAATGTTATAATGTATGTTAGAATGTTACAATGGATGATAGAATGTTATAATGGATGTTATAATGAATATTAGAATGTTAGAATGGATGTTAGAATGTTATAATGGATGTTATAATGTATATTAGAATGTTATAATGTATGTTAGAATGCATGTTAGAATGTATATTAGAATATTATAATGTATGTTAGAATGTTAGAATGGATGTTAGAATGTATATTAGAATATTATAATGGATGGTAGAATATTATAATGGATGTTAGATTATTATAATGGATGTTATAATGTATATTAGAATGTTAAAATGGATGTTAGAATGTTATAATTGATTTTAGAATGTATATCAGAATGTTAAAAAGTATGTTAGAATGTTATAATGGATGTTTGAATGTATATTAGAATGTTAGAATGTATGTTAGAATGTTATTATGGATGTTAGAATCTTATAATTGATGTTAGAATGTATATTAGAATGTTATAATGTATGTTAGAATGTTATAATTGATGTTAGAATGTATATTAGATTGTTATAATGTATGTTAGAATGTTATAATGGATGTTAAAATGTATATTAGAATGTTATAATGTATGTTAGAATGTTATAATTGATGTTAGAATGTATATTAGATTGTTATAATGTATGTTAGAATGTTATAATGGATGTTAGAATGTATATTAGAATGTTATAATGTATGTTAGAATGTTATAATGGATATTAGAATGTTATATTAGATGTTAGAATGTATATTAGAATGTTATAATGTATGTTAGAATGTTATAAAGGATGTTAGAATGTTATAATTGATGTTAGAATGTATATTATAATGTTAGAATGTATGTTAGAATGTTTACATGGATGTTAGAATGTTATAATGGATGTTAGAATGTATATTAGAAAGTTATAATGTATGTTAGAATGTTATTTTGGATGTTAAAATGTATTTTAGATTGTTATAATGTATGTTAGAATGTTATAATAGATGTTAGAATGTATATTAGAATGTTATAATGTATGTTACAATGTTATAATGTATGTTAGAATGTTATATTGGATGTTAGAATGTATATTAGAATGTTATAATGTATGTTAGAATGTTATAAAGGATGTTAGAATATTATAATGGATGGTAGAATGTATATTATAATGTTAGAATGTATGTTAGAATGTTATTATGGATGTTAGAATGTTATAATGGATGTTAGAATGTATATTAGAAAGTTATAATGTATGTTAGAATGTCATTTTGGAAGTTAAAATGTATTTTAGATTTGTATAATGTATGTTAGAATGTTATAATAGATGTTAGAATGTATATTAGAATGTTATAATGTATGTTACAATGTTATAATGTATGTTAGAATGTTATAATGGATGTTATAATGTATACTAGAATGTTATAATGTATTTTAGATTGTAATAATGTATGTTCGAATGTTATAATGGATGTTAGAATGTATATTAGAATGTTATAATGTATGTTACAATGTTATAATGTATGTTAGAATGTTAAAATGGATGTTAAAATGTATATTAGAATGTTATAATGTATGTTAGAATGTTACAATGGATGATAGAATGTTATAATGGATGTTATAATGAATATTAGAATGTTAGAATGGATGTTAGAATGTTATAATGGATGTTATAATGTATATTAGAATGTTATAATGTATGTTAGAATGCATGTTAGAATGTATATTAGAATATTATAATGTATGTTAGAATGTTAGAATGGATGTTAGAATGTATATTAGAATATTATAATGGATGTTAGAATATTATAATGGATGTTAGATTATTATAATGGATGTTATAATGTATATTAGAATGTTAAAATGGATGTTAGAATGTTATAATTGATTTTAGAATGTATATCAGAATGTTAAAAAGTATGTTAGAATGTTATAATGGATGTTAGAATGTATATTAGAATGTTAGAATGTATGTTAGAATGTTATTATGGATGTTAGAATCTTATAATTGATGTTAGAATGTATATTAGATTGTTATAATGTAT
This sequence comes from Taudactylus pleione, assembly GCA_031769625.1. Taxonomy (NCBI): domain Eukaryota; kingdom Metazoa; phylum Chordata; class Amphibia; order Anura; family Myobatrachidae; genus Taudactylus; species Taudactylus pleione. Next base: position 107,467 of record JAUIMM010001188.1, read on the forward strand.
GTTAGAATGTTATAATGGATGTTAAAATGTATATTAGAATGTTATAATGTATGTTAGGATGTTATAATGTATGTTATAATGGATGTTAGAATGTATATTAGATTGTTATAATGTATGTTAGAATGTTATAATGGATGTTAGAATGTATATTAGAATGTTATAATGTATGTTAGAATGTTATAATGGATATTAGAATGTTATATTGGATGTTAGAATGTATATTAGATTGTTATAATGTATGTTAGAATGTTATATTGGATGTTAGAATGTATATTAGAATGTTATAATGTATGTTAGAATGTTATAAAGGATGTTAGAATGTTATAATGGATGTTAGAATGTATATTATAATGTTAGAATGTATGTTAGAATGTTTATATGGATGTTAGAATGTTATAATGGATGTTAGAATGTATATTAGAAAGTTATAATGTATGTTAGAATGTTATTTTGGATGTTAAAATGTATTTTAGATTGTTATAATGTATGTTAGAATGTTATAATAGATGTTAGAATGTATATTAGAATGTTATAATGTATGTTACAATGTTATAATGTATGTTAGAATGTTATAATGGATGTTATAATGTATACTAGAATGTTATAATGTATTTTAGATTGTAATAATGTATGTTCTAATGTTATAATGGATGTTAGAATGTATATTAGAATGTTATAATGTATGTTAGAATGTTACAATGGATGATAGAATGTTATAATGGATGTTATAATGAATATTAGAATGTTAGAATGGATGTTAGAATGTTATAATGGATGTTATAATGTATATTAGAATGTTTTAATGTATGTTAGAATGCATGTTAGAATGTATATTAGAATATTATAATGTATGTTAGAATGTTATAATGGATGCTAGAATGTATATTAGAATATTATAATGGATGTTAGAATATTATAATGGATGTTAGATTATTATAATAGATGTTATAATGTATATTAGAATGTTAAAATGGATGTTAGAATGTTATAATTGATTTTAGAATGTATATCAGAATGTTAAAAAGTATGTTAGAATGTTATAATGGATGTTAGAATGTATATTAGAATGTTAGAATGTATGTTAGAATGTTATTATGGATGTTAGAATGTTAGAATTGATGTTAGAATGTATATTAGAATGTTATAATGTATGTTAGAATGTTATAATTGATGTTAGAATGTATATTAGATTGTTATAATGTATGTTAGAATGTTATAATGGATGTTAAAATGTATATTAGAATGTTATAATGTATGTTAGGATGTTATAATGTATGTTAGAATGTTATAATGGATGTTATAATGTATATTAGATTGTTATAATGTATGTTAGAATGTTATAATGAATGTTAGAATGTATATTAGAATGTTATAATGTATGTTACAATGTTATAATGGATGTTAGAATGTTTTAATGGATGTTAGAATGTATATTAGAATGTTATAATGTATGTTAGAATGTTATAATGGATGTTAGAATGTTATAATGGATGTTAGAATGTATATTAGAATGTTTTAATGTATGTTACAATGTTATAATGGATGTTAGAATGTTTTAATGGATGTTAGAATGTATATTAGAATGTTATAATGTATGTTAGAATGTTATAATGGATGTTAGAATGTTATAATGGATGTTAGAATGTATATTAGAATGTTTTAATGTATGTTAGAATGTTATAATGGATGTTAGAATGTTATAATGGATGTTATAATGAAAATTAGAATGTTATAATGTATGTTAGAATGCATGTTAGATTGTATATTAGAATGTTTTAGTGTATTTTAGAATGTTATAATGGATGTTAGAATGTATATTAGAACATTATAATGGATGTTAGAATGTTTTAATGGATGTTAGTACATTATAATGGATGTTATAATATATATTAGAATGTTATAATGTATGTTAGAATGTTAGAATGGATGTTAGAATGTATATTAGATTGTTATAATGTATGTTAGAATGTTATAATGGATGTTAGAATGTTATTAGAATGTTATAATGTACGTTACAATGTTATAATGGATGTTAGAATGTATATTAGAATGTTATAATGTATGTTAGAATGTTATAATGGATGTTAGAATGTTATAATGGATGTTAGAATGTATATTAGAATGTTGTATTGTATGTTAGAATGTTATAATGGATGGTAGAATGTTATAATGGATGTTAGAATGAATATTAGAATGTTAGAATGGATGTTAGAATGTTATAATGGATGTTATAATGTATATTAGAATGTTATAATGTATGTTAGAATGCATGTTAGAATGTATATTAGAATATTATAATGTATGTTAGAATGTTAGAATGGATGTTAGAATGTATATTAGAATATTATAATGGATGTTAGAATATTATAATGGATGTTAGATTATTATAATGGATGTTATAATGTATATTAGAATGTTAAAATGGATGTTTGAATGTTATAATTGATTTTAGAATGTATATCAGAATGTTAAAAAGTATGTTAGAATGTTATAATGGATGTTAGAATGTATATTTGAATGTTAGAATGTATGTTAGAATGTTATTATGGATGTTAGAATGTTATAATTGATGTTAGAATGTTATAATGGATGTTAGAATGTATATTAGAATGTTATAATGTATGTTACAATGTTATAATGGATGTTAGAATGTTTTAATGGATGTTAGAATGTATATTAGAATGTTATAATGTATGTTAGAATGTTATAATGGATGTTAGAATGTTATAATGGATGTTAGAATGTATATTAGAATGTTTTAATGTATGTTACAATGTTATAATGGATGTTAGAATGTTTTAATGGATGTTAGAATGTATATTAGAATGTTATAATGTATGTTAGAATGTTATAATGGATGTTAGAATGTTATAATGGATGTTAGAATGTATAGTAGAATGTTTTAATGTATGTTAGAATGTTATAATGGATGTTAGAATGTTATAATGGATGTTATAATGAAAATTAGAATGTTATAATGTATGTTAGAATGCATGTTAGATTGTATATTAGAATGTTTTAGTGTATTTTAGAATGTTATAATGGATGTTAGAATGTATATTAGAACATTATAATGGATGTTAGAATGTTTTAATGGATGTTAGTACATTATAATGGATGTTATAATATATATTAGAATGTTATAATGTATGTTAGAATGTTATAATGGATGTTATAATGTATATTAGATTGTTATAATGTATGTTAGAATGTTATAATGGATGTTAGAATGTTATTAGAATGTTATAATGTACGTTACAATGTTATAATGGATGTTAGAATGTATATTAGAATGTTATAATGTATGTTAGAATGTTATAATGGATGTTAGAATGTTATAATGGATGTTAGAATGTATATTAGAATGTTGTATTGTATGTTAGAATGTTATAATGGATGGTAGAATGTTATAATGGATGTTAGAATGAATATTAGAATGTTAGAATGGATGTTAGAATGTTATAATGGATGTTATAATGTATATTAGAATGTTATAATGTATGTTAGAATGCATGTTAGAATGTATATTAGAATATTATAATGTATGTTAGAATGTTAGAATGGATGTTAGAATGTATATTAGAATATTATAATGGATGTTAGAATATTATAATGGATGTTAGATTATTATAATGGATGTTATAATGTATATTCGAATGTTAAAATGGATGTTAGAATGTTATAATTGATTTTAGAATGTATATCAGAATGTTAAAAAGTATGTTAGAATGTTATAATGGATGTTAGAATGTATATTTGAATGTTAGAATGTATGTTAGAATGTTATTATGGATGTTAGAATGTTATAATTGATGTTAGAATGTATATTAGAATGTTATAATGTATGTTAGAATGTTATAATTGATGTTAGAATGTATATTAGATTGTTATAATGTATGTTAGAATGTTATAATGGATGTTAAAATGTATATTAGAATGTTATAATGTATGTTAGGATGTTATAATGTATGTTAGAATGTTATAATGGATGTTAGAATGTATATTAGATTGTTATAATGTATGTTAGAATGTTATAATGGATGTTAGAATGTATATTAGAATGTTATAATGTATGTTAGAATGTTATAATGGATATTAGAATGTTATATTGGATGTTAGAATGTATATTAGATTGTTATAATGTATGTTAGAATGTTATATTGGATGTTAGAATGTATATTAGAATGTTATAATGTATGTTAGAATGTTATAAAGGATGTTAGAATGTTATAATGGATGTTAGAATGTATATTATAATGTTAGAATGTATGTTAGAATGTTATTATGGATGTTAGAATGTTATAATGGATGTTAGAATGTATATTAGAAAGTTATAATGTATGTTAGAATGTCATTTTGGATGTTAAAATGTATTTTAGATTGTTATAATGTATGTTAGAATGTTATAATAGATGTTAGAATGTATATTAGAATGTTATAATGTATGTTACAATGTTATAATGTGTGTTAGAATGTTATAATGGATGTTATAATGTATACTAGAATGTTATAATGTATTTTAGATTGTTATAATGTATGTTAGAATGTTATATTGGATGTTAGAATGTATATTATAATGTTAGAATGTATGTTAGAATGTTTATATGGATGTTAGAATGTTATAATGGATGTTAGAATGTATATTAGAAAGTTATAATGTATGTTAGAATGTTATTTTGGATGTTAAAATGTATTTTAGATTGTTATAATGTATGTTAGAATGTTATAATAGATGTTAGAATGTATATTAGAATGTTATAATGTATGTTACAATGTTATAATGTATGTTAGAATGTTATAATGGATGTTATAATGTATACTAGAATGTTATAATGTATTTTAGATTGTAATAATGTATGTTCTAATGTTATAATGGATGTTAGAATGTATATTAGAATGTTATAATGTATGTTAGAATGTTACAATGGATGATAGAATGTTATAATGGATGTTATAATGAATATTAGAATGTTAGAATGGATGTTAGAATGTTATAATGGATGTTATAATGTATATTAGAATGTTTTAATGTATGTTAGAATGCATGTTAGAATGTATATTAGAATATTATAATGTATGTTAGAATGTTATAATGGATGCTAGAATGTATATTAGAATTTTATAATGGATGTTAGAATATTATAATGGATGTTAGATTATTATAATAGATGTTATAATGTATATTAGAATGTTAAAATGGATGTTAGAATGTTATAATTGATTTTAGAATGTATATCAGAATGTTAAAAAGTATGTTAGAATGTTATAATGGATGTTAGAATGTATATTAGAATGTTAGAATGTATGTTAGAATGTTATTATGGATGTTAGAATGTTATAATTGATGTTAGAATGTATATTAGAATGTTATAATGTATGTTAGAATGTTATAATTGATGTTAGAATGTATATTAGATTGTTATAATGTATGTTAGAATGTTATAATGGATGTTAAAATGTATATTAGAATGTTATAATGTATGTTAGGATGTTATAATGTATGTTAGAATGTTATAATGGATGTTATAATGTATATTAGATTGTTATAATGTATGTTAGAATGTTATAATGGATGTTAGAATGTATATTAGAATGTTATAATGTATGTTACAATGTTATAATGGATGTTAGAATGTTTTAATGGATGTTAGAATGTATATTAGAATGTTATAATGTATGTTAGAATGTTATAATGGATGTTAGAATGTTATAATGGATGTTAGAATGTATATTAGAATGTTTTAATGTATGTTACAATGTTATAATGGATGTTAGAATGTTTTAATGGATGTTAGAATGTATATTAGAATGTTATAATGTATGTTAGAATGTTATAATGGATGTTAGAATGTTATAATGGATGTTATAATGAAAATTAGAATGTTATAATGTATGTTAGAATGCATGTTAGATTGTATATTAGAATGTTTTAGTGTATTTTAGAATGTTATAATGGATGTTAGAATGTATATTAGAACATTATAATGGATGTTAGAATGTTTTAATGGATGTTAGTACATTATAATGGATGTTATAATATATATTAGAATGTTATAATGTATGTTAGAATGTTATAATGGATGTTAGAATGTATATTAGATTGTTATAATGTATGTTAGAATGTTATAATGGATGTTAGAATGTTATTAGAATGTTATAATGTACGTTACAATGTTATAATGGATGTTAGAATGTATATTAGAATGTTATAATGTATGTTAGAATGTTATAATGGATGTTAGAATGTTATAATGGATGTTAGAATGTATATTAGAATGTTGTATTGTATGTTAGAATGTTATAATGGATGGTAGAATGTTATAATGGATGTTAGAATGAATATTAGAATGTTAGAATGGATGTTAGAATGTTATAATGGATGTTATAATGTATATTAGAATGTTATAATGTATGTTAGAATGCATGTTAGAATGTATATTAGAATATTATAATGTATGTTAGAATGTTAGAATGGATGTTAGAATGTATATTAGAATATTATAATGGATGTTAGAATATTATAATGGATGTTAGATTATTATAATGGATGTTATAATGTATATTAGAATGTTAAAATGGATGTTAGAATGTTATAATTGATTTTAGAATGTATATCAGAATGTTAAAAAGTATGTTAGAATGTTATAATGGATGTTAGAATGTATATTTGAATGTTAGAATGTATGTTAGAATGTTATTATGGATGTTAGAATGTTATAATTGATGTTAGAATGTATATTAGAATGTTATAATGTATGTTAGAATGTTATAATTGATGTTAGAATGTATATTAGATTGTTATAATGTATGTTAGAATGTTATAATGGATGTTAAAATGTATATTAGAATGTTATAATGTATGTTAGGATGTTATAATGTATGTTAGAATGTTATAATGGATGTTTGAATGTATATTAGATTGTTATAATGTATGTTAGAATGTTATAATGGATGTTAGAATGTATATTAGAATGTTATAATGTATGTTAGAATGTTATAATGGATATTAGAATGTTATATTGGATGTTAGAATGTATATTAGATTGTTATAATGTATGTTAGAATGTTATATTGGATGTTAGAATGTATATTAGAATGTTATAATGTATGTTAGAATGTTATAAAGGATGTTAGAATGTTATAATGGATGTTAGAATGTATATTATAATGTTAGAATGTATGTTAGAATGTTATTATGGATGTTATAATGTTATAATGGATGTTAGAATGTATATTAGAAAGTTATAATGTATGTTAGAATGTCATTTTGGATGTTAAAATGTATTTTAGATTGTTATAATGTATGTTAGAATGTTATAATAGATGTTAGAATGTATATTAGAATGTTATAATGTATGTTACAATGTTATAATGTGTGTTAGAATGTTATAATGGATGTTATAATGTATACTAGAATGTTATAATGTATTTTAGATTGTAATAATGTATGTTCGAATGTTATAATGGATGTTAGAATGTATATTAGAATGTTATAATGTATGTTACAATGTTATAATGTATGTTAGAATGTTATAATGGATGTTAGAATGTATATTAGAATGTTATAATGTATGTTAGAATGTTACAATGGATGATAGAATGTTATAATGGATGTTATAATGAATATTAGAATGTTAGAATGGATGTTAGAATGTTATAATGGATGTTATAATGTATATTAGAATGTTATAATGTATGTTAGAATGCATGTTAGAATGTATATTAGAATATTATAATGTATGTTAGAATGTTAGAATGGATGTTAGAATGTATATTAGAAAATTATAATGGATGGTAGAATATTATAATGGATGTTAGATTATTATAATGGATGTTATAATGTATATTAGAATGTTAAAATGGATGTTAGAATGTTATAATTGATTTTAGAATGTATATCAGAATGTTAAAAAGTATGTTAGAATGTTATAATGGATGTTAGAATGTATATTAGAATGTTAGAATGTATGTTAGAATGTTATTATGGATGTTAGAATCTTATAATTGATGTTAGAATGTATATTAGAATGTTATAATGTATGTTAGAATGTTATAATTGATGTTAGAATGTATATTAGATTGTTATAATGTATGTTAGAATGTTATAATGGATGTTAAAATGTATATTAGAATGTTATAATGTATGTTAGGATGTTATAATGTATGTTAGAATGTTATAATGGATGTTAGAATGTATATTAGATTGTTATAATGTATGTTAGAATGTTATAATGTATGTTAGAATGTTATAAAGGATGTTAGAATGTTATAATGGATGTTAGAATGTATATTATAATGTTAGAATGTATGTTAGAATGTTTATATGGATGTTAGAATGTTATAATGGATGTTAGAATGTATATTAGAAAGTTATAATGTATGTTAGAATGTTATTTTGGATGTTAAAATGTATTTTAGATTGTTATAATGTATGTTAGAATGTTATAATAGATGTTAGAATGTATATTAGAATGTTATAATGTATGTTACAATGTTATAATGTATGTTAGAATGTTATATTGGATGTTAGAATGTATATTAGAATGTTATAATGTATGTTAGAATGTTATAAAGGATGTTAGAATGTTATAATGGATGTTAGAATGTATATTATAATGTTAGAATGTATGTTAGAATGTTATTATGGATGTTAGAATGTTATAATGGATGTTAGAATGTATATTAGAAAGTTATAATGTATGTTAGAATGTCATTTTGGAAGTTAAAATGTATTTTAGATTTGTATAATGTATGTTAGAATGTTATAATAGATGTTAGAATGTATATTAGAATGTTATAATGTATGTTACAATGTTATAATGTATGTTAGAATGTTATAATGGATGTTATAATGTATACTAGAATGTTATAATGTATTTTAGATTGTAATAATGTATGTTCGAATGTTATAATGGATGTTAGAATGTATATTAGAATGTTATAATGTATGTTACAATGTTATAATGTATGGTAGAATGTTATAATGGATGTTAAAATGTATATTAGAATGTTATAATGTATGTTAGAATGTTACAATGGATGATAGAATGTTATAATGGATGTTATAATGAAAATTAGAATGTTAGAATGGATGTTAGAATGTTATAATGGATGTTATAATGTATATTAGAATGTTATAATGTATGTTAGAATGCATGTTAGAATGTATATTAGAATATTATAATGTATGTTAGAATGTTAGAATGGATGTTAGAATGTATATTAGAATATTATAATGGATGTTAGAATATTATAATGGATGTTAGATTATTATAATGGATGTTATAATGTATATTAGAATGTTAAAATGGATGTTAGAATGTTATAATTGATTTTAGAATGTATATCAGAATGTTAAAAAGTATGTTAGAATGTTATAATGGATGTTAGAATGTATATTAGAATGTTATAATGTATGTTACAATGTTATTATGGATGTTAGAATCTTATAATTGATGTTAGAATGTATATTAGATTGTTATAATGTATGTTAGAATGTTATAATGGATGTTAAAATGTATATTAGAATGTTATAATGTATGTTAGAATGTTATAATGGATGTTAGAATGTATATTAGATTGTTATAATGTATGTTACAATGTTATAATGGATGTTAGAATGTATATTAGAATGTTATAATGTATGTTAGAATGTTATAATGGATATTAGAATGTTATATTGGATGTAAGAATGTATATTAGATTGTTATAATGTATGTTAGAATGTTATATTGGATGTTAGAATGTATATTAGAATGTTATAATGTATGTTAGAATGTTATAAAGGATGTTAGAATGTTATAATGGATGTTAGAATGTATATTATAATATTAGAATGTATGTTAGAATGTTTATATGGATGTTAGAATATTATAATGGATGTTAGAATGTATATTAGAAAGTTATAATGTATGTTAGAATGTTATTTTGGATGTTAAAATGTATTTTAGATTGTTATAATGTATGTTAGAATGTTATAATAGATGTTAGAATGTATATTAGAATGTTATAATGTATGTTACAATGTTATAATGTATGTTAGAATGTTATAATGGATGTTATAATGTTTACTAGAATGTTATAATGTATTTTAGATTGTTATAATGTATGTTAGAATGTTATATTGGATGTTAGAATGTATATTAGAATGTTATAATGTATGTTAGAATGTTATAAAGTATGTTAGAATGTTATAATGTATGTTAGAATGTATATTAGAATGTTAGAATGTATGTTAAAATGTTATTATGGATGTTAGAATGTTATAATTGATGTTAGAATGTATATTAGAATGTTATAATGTATGTTAGAATGTTATAATTGATGTTAGAATGTATATTAGATTGTTATAATGTATGTTAGAATGTTATAATGGATGTTAAAATGTATATTAGAATGTTATAATGTATGTTAGGATGTTATAATGTATGTTAGAATGTTATAATGGATGTTAGAATGTATATTAATTTGTTATAATGTATGTTAGAATGTTATAATGGATGTTAGAATGTATATTAGAATGTTATAATGTATGTTACAATGTTATAATGGATGTTAGAATGTTTTAATGGATGTTAGAATGTATATTAGAATGTTATAATGTATGTTAGAATGTTATAATGGATGTTAGAATGTTATAATGGATGTTAGAATGTATATTAGAATGTTTTAATGTATGTTAGAATGTTATAATGGATGTTAGAATGTTATAATGGATGTTATAATGAATATTAGAATGTTATAATGTATGTTAGAATGCATGTTAGAATGTTTTAGTGTATTTTAGAATGTTATAATGGATGTTAGAATGTATATTAGAATATTATAATGGATGTTAGAATGTTATAATGGATGTTAGTACATTATAATGGATGTTATAATATATATTAGAATGTTATAATGTATGTTAGAATGTTATAATGGATGTTAGAATGTAAATTAGATTGTTATAATGTATGTTAGAATTTTATAATGGATGTTAGAATGTTATTAGAATGTTATAATGTATGTTACAATGTTATAATGGATGTTAGAATGTATATTAGAATGTTATAATGTATGTTAGAATGTTATAATGGATGTTAGAATGTTATAATGGATGTTAGAATGTTATAATGGATGGTAGAATGTTATAATGGATGTTAGAATGAATATTAGAATGTTATAATGGATGTTATAATGTATATTAGAATGTTATAATGTATGTTAGAATGCATGTTAGAATGTATATTAGAATATTATAGTGTATGTTAGAATGTTATAATGGCTGTTAGAATGTATATTAGAATGTTATAATGGATGTTAGAATATTATAATGGATGTTATAATGTATATTAGAATGTTAAAAAGTATGTTAGAATGTTATAATGGATGTTAGAATGTATATTAGAATGTTAGAATGTATGTTAGAATGTTATAATGGATGTTAGAATGTATATTAGAATGTTAGAATGTTATTATGGATGTTAGAATGTTATAATTGATGTTAGAATGTATATTAGAATGTTATAATGTATGTTAGAATGTTATTATGGATGTTAGAATGTTATAATGGAAGTTAGAATGTTATAATGGATGTTAAAATATTATAATGGATGTTATAATGTATATTAGAATGTTAAAATGGATGATTGAATGTTATAATTGATGTTAGAATGTATATTAGAATGTTAGAATGTATGTTAGAATGTTATAATGGATGTTAGAATGTATATTACAAAGTTATAATGTATGTTAGAATGTTATAATGGATGTTTGAATGTATTTTAGATTGTTATAATGTATGATAGAATGTTATAATGGATATTAGAATGTATATTAGAATGTTATAATGTATGTTACATTGCTATAATGTATGTTAGAATGTTATAATGGATGTTAAAATGTATACTAGAATGTTTTAATGTATGTTAGAATGTATATTAGAATGTTATAATGTATGGTAGAATGTTATAAAGGATGTTAGAATGTATATTAGATTGTTATAATGTATGTTAGAATGTTATAATGGATGTTAAAATGTATATTAGAATGTTATAATGTATGATATAATGTTTTAATGGATATTAGAATGTATATTAGAATGTTATAATGTATGTTAGAATGTTTTAATGGATGTTATAATGAATATTAGAATGATAGAATGGATGTTAGAATGTTATAATGGATGTTATAATGTATATTAGAATGTTATAATGTATGTTAGAATGCATGTTAGAATGTATATTAGAATATTATAATGTATGTTAGAATGTTATAATGGATGTTAGAATGTATATTAGAATGTTATAATGGATGTTAGAATATTATAATGGATGTTATAATGTATATTAGAATGTTAAAAAGTATGTTAGAATGTTATAATGGATGTTAGAATGTATATTAGAATGTTACAATGTATGTTAGAATGTTATAATGGATGTTAGAATGTATATTAAAATGTTAGAATGTATGTTAGAATGTTATTATGGATGTTAGAATGTTATAATTGATGTTATAATGTATATTAGAATGTTATATTGGATGTTAGAATGTATATTAGATTGTTATAATGTATGTTAGAATGTTATATTGGATGTTAGAATGTATATTAGAATGTTATAATGTATGTTAGAATGTTATAAAGGATGTTAGAATGTTATAATGGATGTTAGAATGTATATTATAATGTTAGAATGTATGTTAGAATGTTATTATGGATGTTAGAATGTTATAATGGATGTTAGAATGTATATTAGAAAGTTATAATGTATGTTAGAATGTTATTTTGGATGTTAAAATGTATTTTAGATTGTTATAATGTATGTTAGAATGTTATAATAGATGTTAGAATGTATATTAGAATTTTATAATGTATGTTACAATGTTATAATGTATGTTAGAATGTTATAATGGATGTTATAATGTATACTAGAATGTTATAATGTATTTTAGATTGTAATAATGTATGTTTGAATGTTATAATGGATGTTAGAAAGTATATTAGAATGTTATAATGTATGTTACAATGTTATAATGTATGTTAGAATGTTATAATGGATGTTAGAATGTATATTAGAATGTTAAAATGTATGTTAGAATGTTACAATGGATGATAGAATGTTATAATGGATGTTATAATGAATATTAGAATGTTAGAATGGATTTTTGAATGTTATAATGGATGTTATAATGTATATTAGAATGTTATAATGTATGTTAGAATGCATGTTAGAATGTATATTAGAATATTATAATGTATGTTAAAATGTTATAATGGATGTTAGAATGTATATTAGAATATTATAATGGATGTTAGAATATTATAATGGATGTTAGATTATTATAATGGATGTTATAATGTATATTAGAATGTTAAAATGGATGTTAGAATGTTATAATTGATTTTAGAATGTATATCAGAATGTTAAAAAGTATGTTAGAATGTTATAATGGATGTTAGAATGTATATTAGAATGTTAGAATGTATGTTAGAATGTTATAATGGATGTTAGAATGTATATTAGAATGTTAGAATGTATGTTAGAATGTTATTATGGATGTTAGAATGTTATAATTGATGTTAGAATGTATATTAGAATGTTATAATGTATGTTAGAATGTTATAATTGATGTTAGAATGTATATTAGATTGTTATAATGTATGTTAGAATGTTATAATGGATGTTAAAATGTATATTAGAATGTTATAATGTATGTTAGGATGTTATAATGTATGTTAGAATGTTATAATGGATGTTAGAATGTATATTAGATTGTTATAATGTTTGTTAGAATGTTATAATGGATGTTAGAATGTATATTAGAATGTTATAATGTATGTTACAATGTTATAATGGAATGTTAGAATGTTTTAATGGATGTTAGAATGTATATTAGAATGTTATAATGTATGTTAGAATGTTATAATGGAGGTTAGAATGTTATAATGGATGTTAGAATGTATATTAGAATGTTTTAATGTATGTTAAAATGTTATAATGGATGTTAGAATGTTATAATGGATGTTATAATGAAAATTAGAATGTTATAATGTATGTTAGAATGCATGTTAGAATGTATATTAGAATGTTTTAGTGTATTTTAGAATGTTATAATGGATGTTAGAATGTATATTAGAATATTATAATGGATGTTAGAATGTTTTAATGGATGTTAGTACATTATAATGGATGTTATAATATATAATAGAATGTTATAATGTATGTTAGAATGTTATAATGGATGTTAGAATGTATATTAGATTGTTATAATGTATGTTAGAATGTTATAATGGATGTTAGAATGTTATTAGAATGTTATAATGTATGTTACAATGTTATAATGGATGTTAGAATGTATATTAGAATGTTATAATGTATGTTAGAATGTTATAATGGATGTTAGAATGTTATAATGGATGTTTAAATGTATATTAGAATGTTGTAATGTATGTTAGGATGTTATAATGGATGGTAGAATGTTATAATGGATGTTAGAATGAATATTAGAATGTTAGAATGGATGTTAGAATGTTATAATGGATGTTATAATGTATATTAGAATGTTATAATGTATGTTAGAATGCATGTTAGAATGTATATTAGAATATTATAATGTATGTTAGAATGTTAGAATGGATGTTAGAATGTATATTAGAATATTATAATGGATGTTAGAATATTATAATGGATGTTAGATTATTTTAAAGGATGTTATAATGTATATTAGAATGTTAAAATGGATGTTAGAATGTTATAATTGATTTTAGAATGTATATCAGAATGTTAAAAAGTATGTTAGAATGTTATAATGGATGTTAGAATGTATATTAGAATGTTAGAATGTATGTTAGAATGTTATTATGGATGTTAGAATGTTATAATTGATGTTAGAATGTATATTAGAATGTTATAATGTATGTTAGAATGTTATAATTGATGTTAGAATGTATATTAGATTGTTATAATGTATGTTAGAATGTTATAATGGATGTTAAAATGTATATTAGAATGTTATAATGTATGTTAGGATGTTATAATGTATGTTAGAATGTTATAATGGATGTTAGAATGTATAATAGATTGTTATAATGTATGTTAGAATGTTATAATGGATGTTAGAATGTATATTAGAATGTTATAATGTATGTTAGAATGTTATAATGGATATTAGAATGTTATATTGGATGTTAGAATGTATATTAGATTGTTATAATGTATGTTAGAATGTAATATTGGATGTTAGAATGTATAATAGATTGTTATAATGTATGTTAGAATGTTATAATGGATGTTAGAATGTATATTAGATTGTTATAATGTATGTTAGAATGTTATATTGGATGTTAGAATGTATATTAGAATGTTATAATGTATGTTAGAATGTTATAAAGGATGTTAGAATGTTATAATGGATGTTAGAATGTATATTTTAATGTTAGAATGTATGTTAGAATGTTATTATGGATATTAGAATGTTATAATGGATGTTAGAATGTATATTAGATAGTTATAATGTATGTTAGAATGTTATTTTGGATGTTAAAATGTATTTTAGATTGTTATAATGTATGTTAGAATGTTATAATAGATCTTAGAATGTATATTAGAATGTTATAATGTATGTTACAATGTTATAATGTATGTTAGAATGTTATAATGGATGTTATAATGTATACTAGAATGTTATAATGTATTTTAGATTGTAATAATGTATGTTCGAATGTTATAATGGATGTTAGAATGTATATTAGAATGTTGTAATGTATGTTAGAATGTTACAATGGATGGTAGAATGTTATAATGGATGTTAGAATGAATATTAGAATGTTAGAATGGATGTTAGAATGTTATAATGGATGTTATAATGTATATTAGAATGTTATAATGTATGTTAGAATGCATGTTAGAATGTATATTAGAATATTATAATGTATGTTAGAATGTTATAATGGATGTTAGAATGTATATTAGAATATTATAATGGATGTTAGACTATTATAATGGATGTTAGATTATTATAATGGATGTTATAATGTATATTAGAATGTTTAAATGGATGTTAGAATGTTATAATTGATTTTAGAATTTATATCAGAATGTTAAAAAGTATGTTAGAATGTTATAATGGATGTTAGAATGTATATTAGAATGTTAGAATGTATGTTAGAATGTTATAATGGATGTTAGAATGTATATTAGAATGTTAGAATGTATGTCAGAATGTTATTATGGATGTTAGAATGTTATAATTGATGTTAGAATGCATATTAAAATGTTATAATGTATGTTAGAATGTTATAATTGATGTTAGAATGTATATTAGATTGTTATAATGTATGTTAGAATGTTATAATGGATGTTAAAATGTATATTAGAATGTTATAATGTATGTTAAAATGTATATTAGAATGTTATAATGGATGTTAGAATGTATATTAGAATGTTATAATGTATGTTACAATGTTATAATGGATGTTTGAATGTTTTAATGGATGTTAGAATGTATATTAGAATGTTATAATGTATGTTAGAATGTTATAATGGATGTTAGAATGTTATAATGGATGTTAGAATGTATATTAGAATGTTTTAATGTATGTTAAAATGTTACAATGGATGTTAGAATGTTATAATGGATGTTATAATGAAAATTAGAATGTTATAATGTATGTTAGAATGCATGTTAGAGTGTATATTAGAATGTTTTAGTGTATTTTAGAATGCTATAATGGATGGTAGAATGTATATTAGAATATTATAATGGATGTTAGAATGTTTTAATGGATGTTAGTACATTATAATGGATGTTATAATATATATTAGAATGTTATAATGTATGTTAGAATGTTATAATGGATGTTAGAATGTATATTAGATTGTTATAATGTATGTTAGAATGTTATAATGGATGTTAGAATGTTATTAGAATGTTATAATGTATGTTACAATGTTATAATGGATGTTAGAATGTATATTAGAATGTTATAATGTATGTTAGAATGTTATAATGGATGTTAGAATGTTATAATGGATGTTAGAATGTATATTAGAATGTTGTAATGTATGTTAGAATGTTATAATGGATGGTAGAATGTTATAATGGATGTTAGAATGAATATTAGAATGTTAGAATGGATGTTAGAATGTTATAATGGATGTTATAATGTATATTAGAATGTTATAATGTATGTTAGAATGCATGTTAGAATGTATATTAGAATATTATAATGTATGTTAGAATGTTAGAATGGATGTTAGAATGTTATAATGGATGTTAGAATGTATATTAGAATGTTATAATGTATGTTATAATGTTATAATGGATATTAGAATGTTATATTGGATGTTAGAATGTATATTAGATTGTTATAATGTATGTTAGAATGTAATATTGGATGTTAGAATGTATATTAGAATGTTATAATGTATGTTAGAATGTTATAAAGGATGTTAGAATGTTATAATGGATGTTAAAATGTATATTATAATGTTAGAATGTATGTTAGAATGTTATTATGGATGTTAGAATGTTATAATGGATGTTAGAATGTATATTAGAAAGTTATAATGTATGTTAGAATGTCATTTTGGATGTTAAAATGTATTTTAGATTGTTATAATGTATGTTAGAATGTTATAATAGATGTTAGAATGTATATTAGAATGTTATAATGTATGTTACAATGTTATAATGTATGTTAGAATGTTATAATGGATGTTATAATGTATACTAGAATGTTATAATGTATTTTAGATTGTAATAATGTATGTTCGAATGTTATAATGGATGTTAGAATGTATATTAGAATGTTATAATGTATGTTACAATGTTATAATGTATGTTAGAATGTTATAATGGATGTTAGAATGTATATTAGAACGTTATAATGTATGTTAGAATGTTACAATGGATGATAGAATGTTATAATGGATGTTATAATGAATATTAGAATGTTAGAATGGATGTTAGAATGTTATAATGGATGTTATAATGTATATTAGAATGTTATAATGTATGTTAGAATGCATGTTAGAATGTATATTAGAATATTATAATGTATGTTAGAATGTTAGAATGGATGTTAGAATGTAAATTAGAATATTATAATGGATGTTAGAATATTATAATGGATGTTAGATTATTATAATGGATGTTAGAATGTTATAATTGATGTTAGAATGTATATTAGATTGTTATAATGTATGTTAGAATGTTATAATGGATGTTAAAATGTATATTAGAATGTTATAATGTATGTTAGGATGTTATAATGTATGTTAGAATGTTATAATGGATGTTAGAATGTATATTAGATTGTTATAATGTTTGTTAGAATGTTATAATGGATGTTAGAATGTATATTAGAATGTTATAATGTATGTTACAATGTTGTAATGGATGTTAGAATGTTTTAATGGATGTTAGAATGTATATTAGAATGTTATAATGTATGTTAGAATGTTATAATGGAGGTTAGAATGTTATAATGGATGTTAGAATGTATATTAGAATGTTTTAATGTATGTTAAAATGTTATATGGATGTTAGAATGTTATAATGGATGTTATAATGAAAATTAGAATGTTATAATGTATGTTAGAATGCATGTTAGAATGTATATTAGAATGTTTTAGTGTATTTTAGAATGTTATAATGGATGTTAGAATGTATATTAGAATATTATAATGGATGTTAGAATGTTTTAATGGATGTTAGTACATTATAATGGATGTTATAATATATATTAGAATGTTATAATGTATGTTAGAATGTTATAATGGATGTTAGAATGTATATTAGATTGTTATAATGTATGTTAGAATGTTATAATGGATGTTAGAATGTTATTAGAATGTTATAATGTATGTTACAATGTTATAATGGATGTTAGAATGTATATTAGAATGTTATAATGTATGTTAGAATGTTATAATGGATGTTAGAATGTTATAATGGATGTTAGAATGTATATTAGAATGTTGTAATGTATGTTAGAATGTTATAATGGATGGTAGAATGTTATAATGGATGTTAGAATGAATATTAGAATGTTAGAATGGATGTTAGAATGTTATAATGGATGTTATAATGTATATTAGAATGTTATAATGTATGTTAGAATGCATGTTAGAATGTATATTAGAATATTATAATGTATGTTAGAATGTTAGAATGGATGTTAGAATGTATATTAGAATATTATAATGGATGTTAGAATATTATAATGGATGTTAGATTATTATAAAGGATGTTATAATGTATATTAGAATGTTAAAATGGATGTTAGAATGTTATAATTGATTTTAGAATGTATATCAGAATGTTAAAAAGTATGTTAGAATGTTATAATGGATGTTAGAATGTATATTAGAATGTTAGAATGTATGTTAGAATGTTATTATGGATGTTAGAATGTTATAATTGATGTTAGAATGTATATTAGAATGTTATAATGTATGTTAGAATGTTATAATTGATGTTAGAATGTATATTAGATTATTATAATGTATGTTAGAATGTTATAATGGATGTTAAAATGTATATTAGAATGTTATAATGTATGTTAGGATGTTATAATGTATGTTAGAATGTTATAATGGATGTTAGAATGTATAATAGATTGTTATAATGTATGTTAGAATGTTATAATGGATGTTAGAATGTATATTAGAATGTTATAATGTATGTTAGAATGTTATAATGGATATTAGAATGTTATATTGGATGTTAGAATGTATATTAGATTGTTATAATGTATGTTAGAATGTAATATTGGATGTTAGAATGTATAATAGATTGTTATAATGTATGTTATAATGTTATAATGGATGTTAGAATGTATATTAGATTGTTATAATGTATGTTAGAATGTTATATTGGATGTTAGAATGTATATTAGAATGTTATAATGTATGTTAGAATGTTATAAAGGATGTTAGAATGTTATAATGGATGTTAGAATGTATATTATAATGTTAGAATGTATGTTAGAATGTTATTATGGATGTTAGAATGTTATAATGGATGTTAGAATGTATATTAGAAAGTTATAATGTATGTTAGAATGTTATTTTGGATGTTAAAATGTATTTTAGATTGTTATAATGTATGTTAGAATGTTATAATAGATCTTAGAATGTATATTAGAATGTTATAATGTATGTTACAATGTTATAATGTATGTTAGAATGTTATAATGGATGTTATAATGTATACTAGAATGTTATAATGTATTTTAGATTGTAATAATGTATGTTCGAAAGTTATAATGGATGTTAGAATGTATATTAGAATGTTGTAATGTATGTTAGAATGTTACAATGGATGGTAGAATGTTATAATGGATGTTAGAATGAATATTAGAATGTTAGAATGGATGTTAGAATGTTATAATGGATGTTATAATGTATATTAGAATGTTATAATGTATGTTAGAATGCATGTTATAATGTATATTAGAATGTTATAATGTATGTTAGAATGCATGTTAGAATGTATATTAGAATATTATAATGTATGTTAAAATGTTATAATGGATGTTAGAATGTATATTAGAATATTATAATGGATGTTAGACTATTATAATGGATGTTAGATTATTATAATGGATGTTATAATGTATATTAGAATGTTTAAATGGATGTTAGAATGTTATAATTGATTTTAGAATTTATATCAGAATGTTAAAAAGTATGTTAGAATGTTATAATGGATGTTAGAATGTATATTAGAATGTTAGAATGTATGTTAGAATGTTATAATGGATGTTAGAATGTATATTAGAATGTTAGAATGTATGTTAGAATGTTATTATGGATGTTAGAATGTTATAATTGATGTTAGAATGCATATTAAAATGTTATAATGTATGTTAGAATGTTATAATTGATGTTAGAATGTATATTAGATTGTTATAATGTATGTTAGAATGTTATAATGGATGTTAAAATGTATATTAGAATGTTATAATGTATGTTAAAATGTATATTAGAATGTTATAATGGATGTTAGAATGTATATTAGAATGTTATAATGTATGTTACAATGTTATAATGGATGTTAGAATGTTTTAATGGATGTTAGAATGTATATTAGAATGTTATAATGTATGTTAGAATGTTATAATGGATGTTAGAATGTTATAATGGATGTTAGAATGTATATTAGAATGTTTTAATGTATGTTAAAATGTTACAATGGATGTTAGAATGTTATAATGGATGTTATAATGAAAATTAGAATGTTATAATGTATGTTAGAATGCATGTTAGAGTGTATATTAGAATGTTTTAGTGTATTTTAGAATGCTATAATGGATGGTAGAATGTATATTAGAATATTATAATGGATGTTAGAATGTTTTAATGGATGTTAGTACATTATAATGGATGTTATAATATATATTAGAATGTTATAATGTATGTTAGAATGTTATAATGGATGTTAGAATGTATATTAGATTGTTATAATGTATGTTAGAATGTTATAATGGATGTTAGAATGTTATTAGAATGTTATAATGTATATTACAATGTTATAATGGATGTTAGAATGTATATTAGAATGTTATAATGTATGTTAGAATGTTATAATGGATGTTAGAATGTTATAATGGATGTTAGAATGCATATTAGAATGTTGTAATGTATGTTAGAATGTTATAATGGATGGTAGAATGTTATAATGGATGTTAGAATGAATATTAGAATGTTAGAATGGATGTTAGAATGTTATAATGGATGTTATAATGTATATTAGAATATTATAATGTATGTTAGAATGTTAGAATGGATGTTAGAATGTATATTAGAATATTATAATGGATGTTAGAATATTATAATGGATGTTAGATTATTATAATGGATGTTATAATGTATATTAGAATGTTAAAATGGATGTTAGAAAGTTATAATTGATTTTAGAATGTATATCAGAATGTTAAAAAGTATGTTAGAATGTTATAATGGATGTTAGAATGTATATTAGAATGTTAGAATGTATGTTAGAATGTTATTATGGATGTTAGAATGTTATAATTGATGTTAGAATGTATATTAGAATGTTATAATGTATGTTAGAATGTTATAATTGATGTTAGAATGTATATTAGATTGTTATAATGTATGTTAGAATGTTATAATGGATGTTAAAATGTATATTAGAATGTTATAATGTATGTTAGGATGTTATAATGTATGTTAGAATGTTATAATGGATGTTAGAATGTATATTAGATTGTTATAATGTATGTTAGAATGTTATATTGGATGTTAGAATGTATATTAGAATGTTATAATGTATGTTAGAATGTTATAAAGGATGTTAGAATGTTATAATGGATGTTAGAATGTATATTATAATGTAAGAATGTATGTTAGAATGTTATTATGGATGTTAGAATGTTATAATGGATGTTAGAATGTATATTAGAAAGTTATAATGTATGTTAGAATGTCATTTTGGATGTTAAAATGTATTTTAGATTGTTATAATGTATTTTAGAATGTTATAATCTATGGTAGAATGTATATTAGAATGTTATAATGTATGTTACAATGTTATAATGTATGTTAGAATGTTATTTTGGATGTTATACTGTATACTAGAATGTTATAATGTATTTTAGATTGTAATAATGTATGTTCGAATGTTATAATGGATGTTAGAATGTATATTAGAATGTTAGAATGTATATTAGAATGTTTTAGTGTATTTTAGAATGTTATAATGGATGTTAGAATGTATATTAGAATATTATAATGGATGTTAGAATGTTTTAATGGATGTTAGTACATTATAATGGATGTTATAATATATATTAGAATGTTATAATGTATGTTAGAATGTTATAATGGATGTTAGAATGTATATTAGATTGTTATAATGTATGTTAGAATGTTATAATGGATGTTAGAATGTTATTAGAATGTTATAATGTATGTTACAATGTTATAATGGATGTTAGAATGTATATTAGAATGTTATAATGGATGTTAGAATGTTATAATGGATGTTAGAATGTATATTAGAATGTTGTAATGTATGTTAGAATGTTATAATGGATGGTAGAATGTTATAATGGATGTTAGAATGAATATTAGAATGTTAGAATGGATGTTAGAATGTTATAATGGATGTTATAATGTATATTAGAATGTTATAATGTATGTTAGAATGCATGTTAGAATGTATATTAGAATATTATAATGTATGTTAGAATGTTAGAATGGATGTTAGAATGTATATTAGAATATTATAATGGATGTTAGAATATTATAATGGATGTTAGATTATTATAAAGGATGTTATAATGTATATTAGAATGTTAAAATGGATGTTAGAATGTTATAATTGATTTTAGAATGTATATCAGAATGTTAAAAAGTATGTTAGAATGTTATAATGGATGTTAGAATGTATATTAGAATGTTAGAATGTATGTTAGAATGTTATTATGGATGTTAGAATCTTATAATTGATGTTAGAATGTATATTAGAATGTTATAATGTATGTTAGAATGTTATAATTGATGTTAGAATGTATATTAGATTGTTATAATGTATGTTAGAATGTTATAATGGATGTTAAAATGTATATTAGAATGTTATAATGTATGTTAGGATGTTATAATGTATGTTAGAATGTTATAATGGATGTTAGAATGTATAATAGATTGTTATAATGTATGTTAGAATGTTATAATGGATGTTAGAATGTATATTATAATGTTATAATGTATGTTAGAATGTTATAATTGATGTTAGAATGTATATTAGATTGTTATAATGTATGTTAGAATGTTATAATGGATGTTAAAATGTATATTAGAATGTTATAATGTATGTTAAAATGTATATTAGAATGTTATAATGGATGTTAGAATGTATATTAGAATGTTATAATGTATGTTACAATGTTATAATGGATGTTAGAATGTTTTAATGGATGTTAGAATGTATATTAGAATGTTATAATGTATGTTAGAATGTTATAATGGATGTTAGAATGTTATAATGGATGTTAGAATGTATATTAGAATGTTTTAATGTATGTTAAAATGTTACAATGGATGTTAGAATGTTATAATGGATGTTATAATGAAAATTAGAATGTTATAATGTATGTTAGAATGCATGTTAGAGTGTATATTAGAATGTTTTAGTGTATTTTAGAATGCTATAATGGATGGTAGAATGTATATTAGAATATTATAATGGATGTTAGAATGTTTTAATGGATGTTAGTACATTATAATGGATGTTATAATATATATTAGAATGTTATAATGTATGTTAGAATGTTATAATGGATGTTAGAATGTATATTAGATTGTTATAATGTATGTTAGAATGTTATAATGGATGTTAGAATGTTATTAGAATGTTATAATGTATGTTACAATGTTATAATGGATGTTAGAATGTATATTAGAATGTTATAATGTATGTTAGAATGTTATAATGGATGTTAGAATGTTATAATGGATGTTAGAATGTATATTAGAATGTTGTAATGTATGTTAGAATGTTATAATGGATGGTAGAATGTTATAATGGATGTTAGAATGAATATTAGAATGTTAGAATGGATGTTAGAATGTTATAATGGATGTTATAATGTATATTAGAATATTATAATGTATGTTAGAATGTTAGAATGGATGTTAGAATGTATATTAGAATATTATAATGGATGTTAGAATATTATAATGGATGTTAGATTATTATAATGGATGTTATAATGTATATTAGAATGTTAAAATGGATGTTAGAATGTTATAATTGATTTTAGAATGTATATCAGAATGTTAAAAAGTATGTTAGAATGTTATAATGGATGTTAGAATGTATATTAGAATGTTAGAATGTATGTTAGAATGTTATTATGGATGTTAGAATGTTATAATTGATGTTAGAATGTATATTAGAATGTTATAATGTATGTTAGAATGTTATAATTGATGTTAGAATGTATATTAGATTGTTATAATGTATGTTAGAATGTTATAATGGATGTTAAAATGTATATTAGAATGTTATAATGTATGTTAGGATGTTATAATGTATGTTAGAATGTTATAATGGATGTTAGAATGTATATTAGATTGTTATAATGTATGTTAGAATGTTATATTGGATGTTAGAATGTATATTAGAATGTTATAATGTATGTTAGAATGTTATAAAGGATGTTAGAATGTTATAATGGATGTTAGAATGTATATTATAATGTAAGAATGTATGTTAGAATGTTATTATGGATGTTAGAATGTTATAATGGATGTTAGAATGTATATTAGAAAGTTATAATGTATGTTAGAATGTCATTTTGGATGTTAAAATGTATTTTAGATTGTTATAATGTATTTTAGAATGTTATAATCTATGGTAGAATGTATATTAGAATGTTATAATGTATGTTACAATGTTATAATGTATGTTAGAATGTTATTTTGGATGTTATACTGTATACTAGAATGTTATAATGTATTTTAGATTGTAATAATGTATGTTCGAATGTTATAATGGATGTTAGAATGTATATTAGAATGTTAGAATGTATATTAGAATGTTTTAGTGTATTTTAGAATGTTATAATGGATGTTAGAATGTATATTAGAATATTATAATGGATGTTAGAATGTTTTAATGGATGTTAGTACATTATAATGGATGTTATAATATATATTAGAATGTTATAATGTATGTTAGAATGTTATAATGGATGTTAGAATGTATATTAGATTGTTATAATGTATGTTAGAATGTTATAATGGATGTTAGAATGTTATTAGAATGTTATAATGTATGTTACAATGTTATAATGGATGTTAGAATGTATATTAGAATGTTATAATGGATGTTAGAATGTTATAATGGATGTTAGAATGTATATTAGAATGTTGTAATGTATGTTAGAATGTTATAATGGATGGTAGAATGTTATAATGGATGTTAGAATGAATATTAGAATGTTAGAATGGATGTTAGAATGTTATAATGGATGTTATAATGTATATTAGAATGTTATAATGTATGTTAGAATGCATGTTAGAATGTATATTAGAATATTATAATGTATGTTAGAATGTTAGAATGGATGTTAGAATGTATATTAGAATATTATAATGGATGTTAGAATATTATAATGGATGTTAGATTATTATAAAGGATGTTATAATGTATATTAGAATGTTAAAATGGATGTTAGAATGTTATAATTGATTTTAGAATGTATATCAGAATGTTAAAAAGTATGTTAGAATGTTATAATGGATGTTAGAATGTATATTAGAATGTTAGAATGTATGTTAGAATGTTATTATGGATGTTAGAATCTTATAATTGATGTTAGAATGTATATTAGAATGTTATAATGTATGTTAGAATGTTATAATTGATGTTAGAATGTATATTAGATTGTTATAATGTATGTTAGAATGTTATAATGGATGTTAAAATGTATATTAGAATGTTATAATGTATGTTAGGATGTTATAATGTATGTTAGAATGTTATAATGGATGTTAGAATGTATAATAGATTGTTATAATGTATGTTAGAATGTTATAATGGATGTTAGAATGTATATTATAATGTTATAATGTATGTTAGAATGTTATAATGGATATTAGAATGTTATATTGGATGTTAGAATGTATATTAGATTGTTATAATGTATGTTAGAATGTAATATTGGATGTTTGAATGTATATTATAATGTTAGAATGTATGTTAGAATGTTATTATGGATGTTAGAATGTTAGAATGGATGTTAGAATGTATATTAGAAAGTTATAATGTATGTTAGAATGTCATTTTGGATGTTAAAATGTATTTTAGATTGTTATAATGTATGTTAGAATGTTATAATAGATGTTAGAATGTATATTAGAATGTTATAATGTATGTTACAATGTTATATTGTATGTTAGAATGTTATAATGGATGTTATAATGTATACTAGAATGTTATAATGTATTTTAGATTGTAATAATGTATGTTCGAATGTTATAATGGATGTTAGAATGTATATTAGAATGTTATAATGTATGTTACAATGTTATAATGTATGTTAGAATGTTATAATGGATGTTAGAATGTATATTAGAATGTTATAATGTATGTTAGAATGTTACAATGGATGATAGAATGTTATAATGGATGTTATAATGAATATTAGAATGTTAGAATGGATGTTAGAATGTTATAATGGATGTTATAATGTATATTAGAATGTTATAATGTATGTTAGAATGTTATAATGGATGTTAGAATGTATATTAGAATGTTAGAATGTATGTTAGAATGTTATTATGGATGTTAGAATCTTATAATTGATGTTAGAATGTACATTAGAATGTTATAATGTATGTTAGAATGTTATAATTGATGTTAGAATGTATATTAGATTGTTATAATGTATGTTAGAATGTTACAATGGATGTTAAAATGTATATTAGAATGTTATAATGTATATTAGGATGTTATAATGTATGTTAGAATGTTATAATGGATGTTAGAATGTATATTAGATTGTTATAATGTATGTTAGAATGTTATAATGGATGTTAGAATGTATATTAGAATGTTATAATGTATGTTAGAATGTTATAATGGATATTAGAATGTTATATTGGATGTTAGAATGTATATTAGATTGTTATAATGTATGTTAGAATGTTATATTGGATGTTAGAATGTATATTAGAATGTTATAATGTATGTTAGAATGTTATAAAGGATGTTAGAATGTTATAATGGATGTTAGAATGTATATTATAATGTTAGAATGTATGTTAGAATGTTACTATGGATGTTAGAATGTTATAATGGATGTTAGAATGTATATTAGAAAGTTATAATGTATGTTAGAATGTTATTTTGGATGTTAAAATGTATTTTAGATTGTTATAATGTATGTTAGAATGTTATAATAGATCTTAGAATGTATATTAGAATGTTATAATGTATGTTACAATGTTATAATGTATGTTAGAATGTTATAATGGATGTTATAATGTATACTAGAATGTTATAATGTATTTTAGATTGTAATAATGTATGTTCGAATGTTATAATGGATGTTAGAATGTATATTAGAATGTTGTAATGTATGTTAGAATGTTACAATGGATGGTAGAATGTTATAATGGATGTTAGAATGAATATTAGAATGTTAGAATGGATGTTAGAATGTTATAATGGATGTTATAATGTATATTAGAATGTTATAATGTATGTTAGAATGCATGTTAGAATGTATATTAGAATATTATAATGTATGTTAGAATGTTATAATGGATGTTAGAATGTATATTAGAATATTATAATGGATGTTAGACTATTATAATGGATGTTAGATTATTATAATGGATGTTATAATGTATATTAGAATGTTTAAATGGATGTTAGAATGTTATAATTGATTTTAGAATTTATATCAGAATGTTAAAAAGTATGTTAGAATGTTATAATGGATGTTAGAATGTATATTAGAATGTTAGAATGTATGTTAGAATGTTATAATGGATGTTAGAATGTATATTAGAATGTTAGAATGTATGTCAGAATGTTATTATGGATGTTAGAATGTTATAATTGATGTTAGAATGCATATTAAAATGTTATAATGTATGTTAGAATGTTATAATTGATGTTAGAATGTATATTAGATTGTTATAATGTATGTTAGAATGTTATAATGGATGTTAAAATGTATATTAGAATGTTATAATGTATGTTAAAATGTATATTAGAATGTTATAATGGATGTTAGAATGTATATTAGAATGTTATAATGTATGTTACAATGTTATAATGGATGTTAGAATGTTTTAATGGATGTTAGAATGTATATTAGAATGTTATAATGTATGTTAGAATGTTATAATGGATGTTAGAATGTTATAATGGATGTTAGAATGTATATTAGAATGTTTTAATGTATGTTAAAATGTTACAATGGATGTTAGAATGTTATAATGGATGTTATAATGAAAATTAGAATGTTATAATGTATGTTAGAATGCATGTTAGAGTGTATATTAGAATGTTTTAGTGTATTTTAGAATGCTATAATGGATGGTAGAATGTATATTAGAATATTATAATGGATGTTAGAATGTTTTAATGGATGTTAGTACATTATAATGGATGTTATAATATATATTAGAATGTTATAATGTATGTTAGAATGTTATAATGGATGTTAGAATGTATATTAGATTGTTATAATGTATGTTAGAATGTTATAATGGATGTTAGAATGTTATTAGAATGTTATAATGTATGTTACAATGTTATAATGGATGTTAGAATGTATATTAGAATGTTATAATGTATGTTAGAATGTTATAATGGATGTTAGAATGTTATAATGGATGTTAGAATGTATATTAGAATGTTGTAATGTATGTTAGAATGTTATAATGGATGGTAGAATGTTATAATGGATGTTAGAATGAATATTAGAATGTTAGAATGGATGTTAGAATGTTATAATGGATGTTATAATGTATATTAGAATGTTATAATGT
Source organism: Taudactylus pleione (assembly GCA_031769625.1). Taxonomy (NCBI): domain Eukaryota; kingdom Metazoa; phylum Chordata; class Amphibia; order Anura; family Myobatrachidae; genus Taudactylus; species Taudactylus pleione. Next base: position 136,989 of record JAUIMM010001188.1, read on the forward strand.
ATGTTAGAATGCATGTTAGAATGTATATTAGAATATTATAATGTATGTTAGAATGTTAGAATGGATGTTAGAATGTTATAATGGATGTTAGAATGTATATTAGAATGTTATAATGTATGTTATAATGTTATAATGGATATTAGAATGTTATATTGGATGTTAGAATGTATATTAGATTGTTATAATGTATGTTAGCATGTAATATTGGATGTTAGAATGTATATTAGAATGTTATAATGTATGTTAGAATGTTATAAAGGATGTTAGAATGTTATAATGGATGTTAAAATGTATATTATAATGTTAGAATGTATGTTAGAATGTTATTATGGATGTTAGAATGTTATAATGGATGTTAGAATGTATATTAGAAAGTTATAATGTATGTTAGAATGTCATTTTGGATGTTAAAATGTATTTTAGATTGTTATAATGTATGTTAGAATGTTATAATAGATGTTAGAATGTATATTAGAATGTTATAATGTATGTTACAATGTTATAATGTATGTTAGAATGTTATAATGGATGTTATAATGTATACTAGAATGTTATAATGTATTTTAGATTGTAATAATGTATGTTCGAATGTTATAATGGATGTTAGAATGTATATTAGAATGTTATAATGTATGTTACAATGTTATAATGTATGTTAGAATGTTATAATGGATGTTAGAATGTATATTAGAACGTTATAATGTATGTTAGAATGTTACAATGGATGATAGAATGTTATAATGGATGTTATAATGAATATTAGAATGTTAGAATGGATGTTAGAATGTTATAATGGATGTTATAATGTATATTAGAATGTTATAATGTATGTTAGAATGCATGTTAGAATGTATATTAGAATATTATAATGTATGTTAGAATGTTAGAATGGATGTTAGAATGTAAATTAGAATATTATAATGGATGTTAGAATATTATAATGGATGTTAGATTATTATAATGGATGTTAGAATGTTATAATTGATGTTAGAATGTATATTAGATTGTTATAATGTATGTTAGAATGTTATAATGGATGTTAAAATGTATATTAGAATGTTATAATGTATGTTAGGATGTTATAATGTATGTTAGAATGTTATAATGGATGTTAGAATGTATATTAGATTGTTATAATGTTTGTTTGAATGTTATAATGGATGTTAGAATGTATATTAGAATGTTATAATGTATGTTACAATGTTGTAATGGATGTTAGAATGTTTTAATGGATGTTAGAATGTATATTAGAATGTTATAATGTATGTTAGAATGTTATAATGGAGGTTAGAATGTTATAATGGATGTTAGAATGTATATTAGAATGTTTTAATGTATGTTAAAATGTTATATGGATGTTAGAATGTTATAATGGATGTTATAATGAAAATTAGAATGTTATAATGTATGTTAGAATGCATGTTAGAATGTATATTAGAATGTTTTAGTGTATTTTAGAATGTTATAATGGATGTTAGAATGTATATTAGAATATTATAATGGATGTTAGAATGTTTTAATGGATGTTAGTACATTATAATGGATGTTATAATATATATTAGAATGTTATAATGTATGTTAGAATGTTATAATGGATGTTAGAATGTATATTAGATTGTTATAATGTATGTTAGAATGTTATAATGGATGTTAGAATGTTATTAGAATGTTATAATGTATGTTACAATGTTATAATGGATGTTAGAATGTATATTAGAATGTTATAATGTATGTTAGAATGTTATAATGGATGTTAGAATGTTATAATGGATGTTAGAATGTATATTAGAATGTTGTAATGTATGCTAGAATGTTATAATGGATGGTAGAATGTTATAATGGATGTTAGAATGAATATTAGAATGTTAGAATGGATGTTAGAATGTTATAATGGATGTTATAATGTATATTAGAATGTTATAATGTATGTTAGAATGCATGTTAGAATGTATATTAGAATATTATAATGTATGTTAGAATGTTAGAATGGATGTTAGAATGTATATTAGAATATTATAATGGATGTTAGAATATTATAATGGATGTTAGATTATTATAAAGGATGTTATAATGTATATTAGAATGTTAAAATGGATGTTAGAATGTTATAATTGATTTTAGAATGTATATCAGAATGTTAAAAAGTATGTTAGAATGTTATAATGGATGTTAGAATGTATATTAGAATGTTAGAATGTATGTTAGAATGTTATTATGGATGTTAGAATGTTATAATTGATGTTAGAATGTATATTAGAATGTTATAATGTATGTTAGAATGTTATAATTAATGTTAGAATGTATATTAGATTATTATAATGTATGTTAGAATGTTATAATGGATGTTAAAATGTATATTAGAATGTTATAATGTATGTTAGGATGTTATAATGTATGTTAGAATGTTATAATGGATGTTAGAATGTATAATAGATTGTTATAATGTATGTTAGAATGTTATAATGGATATTAGAATGTTATATTGGATGTTAGAATGTATATTAGATTGTTATAATGTATGTTAGAATGTAATATTGGATGTTAGAATGTATAATAGATTGTTATAAAGTATGTTATAATGTTATAATGGATGTTAGAATGTATATTAGATTGTTATAATGTATGTTAGAATGTTATATTGGATGTTAGAATGTATATTAGAATGTTATAATGTATGTTAGAATGTTATAAAGGATGTTAGAATGTTATAATGGATGTTAGAATGTATATTATAATGTTAGAATGTATGTTAGAATGTTATTATGGATGTTAGAATGTTATAATGGATGTTAGAATGTATATTAGAAAGTTATAATGTATGTTAGAATGTTATTTTGGATGTTAAAATGTATTTTAGATTGTTATAATGTATGTTAGAATGTTATAATAGATCTTAGAATGTATATTAGAATGTTATAATGTATGTTACAATGTTATAATGTATGTTAGAATGTTATAATGGATGTTATAATGTATACTAGAATGTTATAATGTATTTTAGATTGTAATAATGTATGTTCGAATGTTATAATGGATGTTAGAATGTATATTAGAATGTTGTAATGTATGTTAGAATGTTACAATGGATGGTAGAATGTTATAATGGATGTTAGAATGAATATTAGAATGTTAGAATGGATGTTAGAATGTTATAATGGATGTTATAATGTATATTAGAATGTTATAATGTATGTTAGAATGCATGTTATAATGTATATTAGAATGTTATAATGTATGTTAGAATGCATGTTAGAATGTATATTAGAATATTATAATGTATGTTAAAATGTTATAATGGATGTTAGAATGTATATTAGAATATTATAATGGATGTTAGACTATTATAATGGATGTTAGATTATTATAATGGATGTAATAATGTATATTAGAATGTTTAAATGGATGTTAGAATGTTATAATTGATTTTAGAATTTATATCAGAATGTTAAAAAGTATGTTAGAATGTTATAATGGATGTTAGAATGTATATTAGAATGTTAGAATGTATGTTAGAATGTTATAATGGATGTTAGAATGTATATTAGAATGTTAGAATGTATGTTAGAATGTTATTATGGATGTTAGAATGTTATAATTGATGTTAGAATGCATATTAAAATGTTATAATGTATGTTAGAATGTTATAATTGATGTTAGAATGTATATTAGATTGTTATAATGTATGTTAGAATGTTATAATGGATGTTAAAATGTATATTAGAATGTTATAATGTATGTTAAAATGTATATTAGAATGTTATAATGGATGTTAGAATGTATATTAGAATGTTATAATGTATGTTACAATGTTATAATGGATGTTAGAATGTTTTAATGGATGTTAGAATGTATATTAGAATGTTATAATGTATGTTAGAATGTTATAATGGATGTTAGAATGTTATAATGGATGCTAGAATGTATATTAGAATGTTTTAATGTATGTTAAAATGTTACAATGGATGTTAGAATGTTATAATGGATGTTATAATGAAAATTAGAATGTTATAATGTATGTTAGAATGCATGTTAGAGTGTATATTAGAATGTTTTAGTGTATTTTAGAATGCTATAATGGATGGTAGAATGTATATTAGAATATTATAATGGATGTTAGAATGCTTTAATGGATGTTAGTACATTATAATGGATGTTATAATATATATTAGAATGTTATAATGTATGTTAGAATGTTATAATGGATGTTAGAATGTATATTAGATTGTTATAATGTATGTTAGAATGTTATAATGGATGTTAGAATGTTATTAGAATGTTATAATGTATGTTACAATGTTATAATGGATGTTAGAATGTATATTAGAATGTTATAATGTATGTTAGAATGTTATAATGGATGTTAGAATGTTATAATGGATGTTAGAATGTATATTAGAATGTTGTAATGTATGTTAGAATGTTATAATGGATGGTAGAATGTTATAATGGATGTTAGAATGAATATTAGAATGTTAGAATGGATGTTAGAATGTTATAATGGATGTTATAATGTATATTAGAATATTATAATGTATGTTAGAATGTTAGAATGGATGTTAGAATGTATATTAGAATATTATAATGGATGTTAGAATATTATAATGGATGTTAGATTATTATAATGGATGTTATAATGTATATTAGAATGTTAAAATGGATGTTAGAATGTTATAATTGATTTTAGAATGTATATCAGAATGTTAAAAAGTATGTTAGAATGTTATAATGGATGTTAGAATGTATATTAGAATGTTAGAATGTATGTTAGAATGTTATTATGGATGTTAGAATGTTATAATTGATGTTAGAATGTATATTAGAATGTTATAATGTATGTTAGAATGTTATAATTGATGTTAGAATGTATATTAGATTGTTATAATGTATGTTAGAATGTTATAATGGATGTTAGGATGTTATAATGTATGTTAGAATGTTATAATGGATGTTAGAATGTATATTAGATTGTTATAATGTATGTTAGAATGTTATATTGGATGTTAGAATGTATATTAGAATGTTATAATGTATGTTAGAATGTTATAAAGGATGTTAGAATGTTATAATGGATGTTAGAATGTATATTATAATGTAAGAATGTATGTTAGAATGTTATTATGGATGTTAGAATGTTATAATGGATATTAGAATGTTATATTGGATGTTAGAATGTATATTAGATTGTTATAATGTATGTTAGAATGTTATATTGGATGTTAGAATGTATATTAGAATGTTATAATGTATGTTAGAATGTTATAAAGGATGTTAGAATGTTATAATGGATGTTAGAATGTATATTATAATGTTAGAATGTATGTTAGAATGTTATTATGGATGTTAGAATGTTATAATGGATGTTAGAATGTATATTAGAAAGTTATAATGTATGTTAGAATGTTATTTTGGATGTTAAAATGTATTTTAGATTGTTATAATGTATGTTAGAATGTTATAATAGATCTTAGAATGTATATTAGAATGTTATAATGTATGTTACAATGTTATAATGTATGTTAGAATGTTATAATGGATGTTATAATGTATACTAGAATGTTATAATGTATTTTAGATTGTAATAATGTATGTTCGAATGTTATAATGGATTTTAGAATGTATATTAGAATGTTGTAATGTATGTTAGAATGTTACAATGGATGGTAGAATGTTATAATGGATGTTAGAATGAATATTAGAATGTTAGAATGGATGTTAGAATGTTATAATGGATGTTATAATGTATATTAGAATGTTATAATGTATGTTAGAATGCATGTTAGAATGTATATTAGAATATTATAATGTATGTTAGAATGTTATAATGGATGTTAGAATGTATATTAGAATATTATAATGGATGTTAGACTATTATAATGGATGTTAGATTATTATAATTAATGTTATAATGTATATTAGAATGTTTAAATGGATGTTAGAATGTTATAATTGATTTTAGAATTTATATCAGAATGTTAAAAAGTATGTTAGAATGTTATAATGGATGTTAGAATGTATATTAGAATGTTAGAATGTATGTTAGAATGTTATAATGGATGTTAGAATGTATATTAGAATGTTAGAATGTATGTCAGAATGTTATTATGGATGTTAGAATGTTATAATTGATGTTAGAATGCATATTAAAATGTTATAATGTATGTTAGAATGTTATAATTGATGTTAGAATGTATATTAGATTGTTATAATGTATGTTAGAATGTTATAATGGATGTTAAAATGTATATTAGAATGTTATAATGTATGTTAAAATGTATATTAGAATGTTATAATGGATGTTAGAATGTATATTAGAATGTTATAATGTATGTTACAATGTTATAATGGATGTTAGAATGTTTTAATGGATGTTAGAATGTATATTAGAATGTTATAATGTATGTTAGAATGTTATAATGGATGTTAGAATGTTATAATGGATGTTAGAATGTATATTAGAATGTTTTAATGTATGTTAAAATGTTACAATGGATGTTAGAATGTTATAATGGATGTTATAATGAAAATTAGAATGTTATAATGTATGTTAGAATGCATGTTAGAGTGTATATTAGAATGTTTTAGTGTATTTTAGAATGCTATAATGGATGGTAGAATGTATATTAGAATATTATAATGGATGTTAGAATGTTTTAATGGATGTTAGTACATTATAATGGATGTTATAATATATATTAGAATGTTATAATGTATGTTAGAATGTTATAATGGATGTTAGAATGTATATTAGATTGTTATAATGTATGTTAGAATGTTATAATGGATGTTAGAATGTTATTAGAATGTTATAATGTATGTTACAATGTTATAATGGATGTTAGAATGTATATTAGAATGTTATAATGTATGTTAGAATGTTATAATGGATGTTAGAATGTTATAATGGATGTTAGAATGTATATTAGAATGTTGTAATGTATGTTAGAATGTTATAATGGATGGTAGAATGTTATAATGGATGTTAGAATGAATATTAGAATGTTAGAATGGATGTTAGAATGTTATAATGGATGTTATAATGTATATTAGAATGTTATAATGTATGTTAGAATGCATGTTAGAATGTATATTAGAATATTATAATGTATGTTAGAATGTTAGAATGGATGTTAGAATGTTATAATGGATGTTAGAATGTATATTAGAATGTTATAATGTATGTTATAATGTTATAATGGATATTAGAATGTTATATTGGATGTTAGAATGTATATTAGATTGTTATAATGTATGTTAGAATGTAATATTGGATGTTAGAATGTATATTAGAATGTTATAATGTATGTTAGAATGTTACAATGGATGATAGAATGTTATAATGGATGTTATAATGAATATTAGAATGTTAGAATGGATGTTAGAATGTTATAATGGATGTTATAATGTATATTAGAATGTTATAATGTATGTTAGAATGCATGTTAGAATGTATATTAGAATATTATAATGTATGTTAGAATGTTAGAATGGATGTTAGAATGTAAATTAGAATATTATAATGGATGTTAGAATATTATAATGGATGTTAGATTATTATAATGGATGTTAGAATGTTATAATTGATGTTAGAATGTATATTAGATTGTTATAATGTATGTTAGAATGTTATTATGGATGTTAGAATGTTATAATGAATGTTAGAATGTATATTAGAAAGTTATAATGTATGTTAGAATGTCATTTTGGATGTTAAAATGTATTTTAGATTGTTATAATGTATGTTAGAATGTTATAATAGATGTTAGAATGTATATTAGAATGTTATAATGTATGTTACAATGTTATAATGTATGTTAGAATGTTATAATGGATGTTATAATGTATACTAGAATGTTATAATGTATTTTAGATTGTAATAATGTATGTTCGAATGTTATAATGGATGTTAGAATGTATATTAGAATGTTATAATGTATGTTACAATGTTATAATGTATGTTAGAATGTTATAATGGATGTTAGAATGTATATTAGAACGTTATAATGTATGTTAGAATGTTACAATGGATGATAGAATGTTATAATGGATGTTATAATGAATATTAGAATGTTAGAATGGATGTTAGAATGTTATAATGGATGTTATAATGTATATTAGAATGTTATAATGTATGTTAGAATGCATGTTAGAATGTATATTAGAATATTATAATGTATGTTAGAATGTTAGAATGGATGTTAGAATGTAAATTAGAATATTATAATGGATGTTAGAATATTATAATGGATGTTAGATTATTATAATGGATGTTAGAATGTTATAATTGATGTTAGAATGTATATTAGATTGTTATAATGTATGTTAGAATGTTATAATGGATGTTAAAATGTATATTAGAATGTTATAATGTATGTTAGGATGTTATAATGTATGTTAGAATGTTATAATGGATGTTAGAATGTATATTAGATTGTTATAATGTTTGTTTGAATGTTATAATGGATGTTAGAATGTATATTAGAATGTTATAATGTATGTTACAATGTTGTAATGGATGTTAGAATGTTTTAATGGATGTTAGAATGTATATTAGAATGTTATAATGTATGTTAGAATGTTATAATGGAGGTTAGAATGTTATAATGGATGTTAGAATGTATATTAGAATGTTTTAATGTATGTTAAAATGTTATATGGATGTTAGAATGTTATAATGGATGTTATAATGAAAATTAGAATGTTATAATGTATGTTAGAATGCATGTTAGAATGTATATTAGAATGTTTTAGTGTATTTTAGAATGTTATAATGGATGTTAGAATGTATATTAGAATATTATAATGGATGTTAGAATGTTTTAATGGATGTTAGTACATTATAATGGATGTTATAATATATATTAGAATGTTATAATGTATGTTAGAATGTTATAATGGATGTTAGAATGTATATTAGATTGTTATAATGTATGTTAGAATGTTATAATGGATGTTAGAATGTTATTAGAATGTTATAATGTATGTTACAATGTTATAATGGATGTTAGAATGTATATTAGAATGTTATAATGTATGTTAGAATGTTATAATGGATGTTAGAATGTTATAATGGATGTTAGAATGTATATTAGAATGTTGTAATGTATGTTAGAATGTTATAATGGATGGTAGAATGTTATAATGGATGTTAGAATGAATATTAGAATGTTAGAATGGATGTTAGAATGTTATAATGGATGTTATAATGTATATTAGAATGTTATAATGTATGTTAGAATGCATGTTAGAATGTATATTAGAATATTATAATGTATGTTAGAATGTTAGAATGGATGTTAGAATGTATATTAGAATATTATAATGGATGTTAGAATATTATAATGGATGTTAGATTATTATAAAGGATGTTATAATGTATATTAGAATGTTAAAATGGATGTTAGAATGTTATAATTGATTTTAGAATGTATATCAGAATGTTAAAAAGTATGTTAGAATGTTATAATGGATGTTAGAATGTATATTAGAATGTTAGAATGTATGTTAGAATGTTATTATGGATGTTAGAATGTTATAATTGATGTTAGAATGTATATTAGAATGTTATAATGTATGTTAGAATGTTATAATTGATGTTAGAATGTATATTAGATTATTATAATGTATGTTAGAATGTTATAATGGATGTTAAAATGTATATTAGAATGTTATAATGTATGTTAGGATGTTATAATGTATGTTAGAATGTTATAATGGATGTTAGAATGTATAATAGATTGTTATAATGTATGTTAGAATGTTATAATGGATATTAGAATGTTATATTGGATGTTAGAATGTATATTAGATTGTTATAATGTATGTTAGAATGTAATATTGGATGTTAGAATGTATAATAGATTGTTATAATGTATGTTATAATGTTATAATGGATGTTAGAATGTATATTAGATTGTTATAATGTATGTTAGAATGTTATATTGGATGTTAGAATGTATATTAGAATGTTATAATGTATGTTAGAATGTTATAAAGGATGTTAGAATGTTATAATGGATGTTAGAATGTATATTATAATGTTAGAATGTATGTTAGAATGTTATTATGGATGTTAGAATGTTATAATGGATGTTAGAATGTATATTAGAAAGTTATAATGTATGTTAGAATGTTATTTTGGATGTTAAAATGTATTTTAGATTGTTATAATGTATGTTAGAATGTTATAATAGATCTTAGAATGTATATTAGAATGTTATAATGTATGTTACAATGTTATAATGTATGTTAGAATGTTATAATGGATGTTATAATGTATACTAGAATGTTATAATGTATTTTAGATTGTAATAATGTATGTTCGAATGTTATAATGGATGTTAGAATGTATATTAGAATGTTGTAATGTATGTTAGAATGTTACAATGGATGGTAGAATGTTATAATGGATGTTAGAATGAATATTAGAATGTTAGAATGGATGTTAGAATGTTATAATGGATGTTATAATGTATATTAGAATGTTATAATGTATGTTAGAATGCATGTTATAATGTATATTAGAATGTTATAATGTATGTTAGAATGCATGTTAGAATGTATATTAGAATATTATAATGTATGTTAAAATGTTATAATGGATGTTAGAATGTATATTAGAATATTATAATGGATGTTAGACTATTATAATGGATGTTAGATTATTATAATGGATGTTATAATGTATATTAGAATGTTTAAATGGATGTTAGAATGTTATAATTGATTTTAGAATTTATATCAGAATGTTAAAAAGTATGTTAGAATGTTATAATGGATGTTAGAATGTATATTAGAATGTTAGAATGTATGTTAGAATGTTATAGTGGATGTTAGAATGTATATTAGAATGTTAGAATGTATGTTAGAATGTTATTATGGATGTTAGAATGTTATAATTGATGTTAGAATGCATATTAAAATGTTATAATGTATGTTAGAATGTTATAATTGATGTTAGAATGTATATTAGATTGTTATAATGTATGTTAGAATGTTATAATGGATGTTAAAATGTATATTAGAATGTTATAATGTATGTTAAAATGTATATTAGAATGTTATAATGGATGTTAGAATGTATATTAGAATGTTATAATGTATGTTACAATGTTATAATGGATGTTAGAATGTTTTAATGGATGTTAGAATGTATATTAGAATGTTATAATGTATGTTAGAATGTTATAATGGATGTTAGAATGTTATAATGGATGCTAGAATGTATATTAGAATGTTTTAATGTATGTTAAAATGTTACAATGGATGTTAGAATGTTATAATGGATGTTATAATGAAAATTAGAATGTTATAATGTATGTTAGAATGCATGTTAGAGTGTATATTAGAATGTTTTAGTGTATTTTAGAATGCTATAATGGATGGTAGAATGTATATTAGAATATTATAATGGATGTTAGAATGCTTTAATGGATGTTAGTACATTATAATGGATGTTATAATATATATTAGAATGTTATAATGTATGTTAGAATGTTATAATGGATGTTAGAATGTATATTAGATTGTTATAATGTATGTTAGAATGTTATAATGGATGTTAGAATGTATATTAGAATGTTATAATGTATGTTAGAATGTTATAATGGATGTTAGAATGTTATAATGGATGTTAGAATGTATATTAGAATGTTGTAATGTATGTTAGAATGTTATAATGGATGGTAGAATGTTATAATGGATGTTAGAATGAATATTAGAATGTTAGAATGGATGTTAGAATGTTATAATGGATGTTATAATGTATATTAGAATATTATAATGTATGTTAGAATGTTAGAATGGATGTTAGAATGTATATTAGAATATTATAATGGATGTTAGAATATTATAATGGATGTTAGATTATTATAATGGATGTTATAATGTATATTAGAATGTTAAAATGGATGTTAGAATGTTATAATTGATTTTAGAATGTATATCAGAATGTTAAAAAGTATGTTAGAATGTTATAATGGATGTTAGAATGTATATTAGAATGTTAGAATGTATGTTAGAATGTTATTATGGATGTTAGAATGTTATAATTGATGTTAGAATGTATATTAGAATGTTATAATGTATGTTAGAATGTTATAATTGATGTTAGAATGTATATTAGATTGTTATAATGTATGTTAGAATGTTATAATGGATGTTAGAATGTATATTAGAATGTTATAATGTATGTTAGAATGTTATAATGGATGTTAGAATGTTATAATGGATGTTAGAATGTATATTAGAATGTTGTAATGTATGTTAGAATGTTATAATGGATGGTAGAATGTTATAATGGATGTTAGAATGAATATTAGAATGTTAGAATGGATGTTAGAATGTTATAATGGATGTTATAATGTATATTAGAATATTATAATGTATGTTAGAATGTTAGAATGGATGTTAGAATGTATATTAGAATATTATAATGGATGTTAGAATATTATAATGGATGTTAGATTATTATAATGGATGTTATAATGTATATTAGAATGTTAAAATGGATGTTAGAATGTTATAATTGATTTTAGAATGTATATCAGAATGTTAAAAAGTATGTTAGAATGTTATAATGGATGTTAGAATGTATATTAGAATGTTAGAATGTATGTTAGAATGTTATTATGGATGTTAGAATGTTATAATTGATGTTAGAATGTATATTAGAATGTTATAATGTATGTTAGAATGTTATAATTGATGTTAGAATGTATATTAGATTGTTATAATGTATGTTAGAATGTTATAATGGATGTTAAAATGTATATTAGAATGTTATAATGTATGTTAGGATGTTATAATGTATGTTAGAATGTTATAATGGATGTTAGAATGTATATTAGATTGTTATAATGTATGTTAGAATGTTATATTGGATGTTAGAATGTATATTAGAATGTTATAATGTATGTTAGAATGTTATAAAGGATGTTAGAATGTTATAATGGATGTTAGAATGTATATTATAATGTAAGAATGTATGTTAGAATGTTATTATGGATGTTAGAATGTTATAATGGATGTTAGAATGTATATTAGAAAGTTATAATGTATGTTAGAATGTCATTTTGGATGTTAAAATGTATTTTAGATTGTTATAATGTATTTTAGAATGTTATAATAGATGGTAGAATGTATATTAGAATGTTATAATGTATGTTACAATGTTATAATGTATGTTAGAATGTTATATTGGATGTTATACTGTATACTAGAATGTTATAATGTATTTTAGATTGTAATAATGTATGTTCGAATGTTATAATGGATGTTAGAATGTATATTAGAATGTTAGAATGCATATTAGAATGTTTTAGTGTATTTTAGAATGTTATAATGGATGTTAGAATGTATATTAGAATATTATAATGGATGTTAGAATGTTTTAATGGATGTTAGTACATTATAATGGATGTTATAATATATATTAGAATGTTATAATGTATGTTAGAATGTTATAATGGATGTTAGAATGTATATTAGATTGTTATAATGTATGTTAGAATGTTATAATGGATGTTAGAATGTTATTAGAATGTTATAATGTATGTTACAATGTTATAATGGATGTTAGAATGTATATTAGAATGTTATAATGGATGTTAGAATGTTATAATGGATGTTAGAATGTATATTAGAATGTTGTAATGTATGTTAGAATGTTATAATGGATGGTAGAATGTTATAATGGATGTTAGAATGAATATTAGAATGTTAGAATGGATGTTAGAATGTTATAATGGATGTTATAATGTATATTAGAATGTTATAATGTATGTTAGAATGCATGTTAGAATGTATATTAGAATATTATAATGTATGTTAGAATGTTAGAATGGATGTTAGAATGTATATTAGAATATTATAATGGATGTTAGAATATTATAATGGATGTTAGATTATTATAAAGGATGTTATAATGTATATTAGAATGTTAAAATGGATGTTAGAATGTTATAATTGATTTTAGAATGTATATCAGAATGTTAAAAAGTATGTTAGAATGTTATAATGGATGTTAGAATGTATATTAGAATGTTAGAATGTATGTTAGAATGTTATTATGGATGTTAGAATCTTATAATTGATGTTAGAATGTATATTAGAATGTTATAATGTATGTTAGAATGTTATAATTGATGTTAGAATGTATATTAGATTGTTATAATGTATGTTAGAATGTTATAATGGATGTTAAAATGTATATTAGAATGTTATAATGTATGATAGGATGTTATAATGTTTGTTAGAATGTTATAATGGATGTTAGAATGTATAATAGATTGTTATAATGTATGTTAGAATGTTATAATGGATGTTAGAATGTATATTATAATGTTATAATGTATGTTAGAATGTTATAATGGATATTAGAATGTTATATTGGATGTTAGAATGTATATTAGATTGTTATAATGTATGTTAGAATGTAATATTGGATGTTAGAATGTATATTATAATGTTAGAATGTATGTTAGAATGTTATTATGGATGATAGAATGTTAGAATGGATGTTAGAATGTATATTAGAAAGTTATAATGTATGTTAGAATGTCATTTTGGATGTTAAAATGTATTTTAGATTGTTATAATGTATGTTAGAATGTTATAATAGATGTTAGAATGTATATTAGAATGTTATAATGTATGTTACAATGTTATATTGTATGTTAGAATGTTATAATGGATGTTATAATGTATACTAGAATGTTATAATGTATTTTAGATTGTAATAATGTATGTTCGAATGTTATAATGGATGTTAGAATGTATATTAGAATGTTATAATGTATGTTACAATGTTATAATGTATGTTAGAATGTTATAATGGATGTTAGAATGTATATTAGAATGTTATAATGTATGTTAGAATGTTACAATGGATGATAGAATGTTATAATGGATGTTATAATGAATATTAGAATGTTAGAATGGATGTTAGAATGTTATAATGGATGTTATAATGTATATTAGAATGTTATAATGTATGTTAGAATGTTATAATGGATGTTAGAATGTATATTAGAATGTTAGAATGTATGTTAGAATGTTATTATGGATGTTAGAATCTTATAATTGATGTTAGAATGTATATTAGAATGTTATAATGTATGTTAGAATGTTATAATTGATGTTAGAATGTATATTAGATTGTTATAATGTATGTTAGAATGTTACAGTGGATGTTAAAATGTATATTAGAATGTTATAATGTATATTAGGATGTTATAATGTATGTTAGAATGTTATAATGGATGTTAGAATGTATATTAGATTGTTATAATGTATGTTAGAATGTTATAATGGATGTTAGAATGTATATTAGAATGTTATAATGTATGTTAGAATGTTATAATGGATATTAGAATGTTATATTGGATGTTAGAATGTATATTAGATTGTTATAATGTATGTTAGAATGTTATATTGGATGTTAGAATGTATATTAGAATGTTATAATGTATGTTAGAATGTTATAAAGGATGTTAGAATGTTATAATGGATGTTAGAATGTATATTATAATGTTAGAATGTATGTTAGAATGTTATTATGATGTTAGAATGTTATAATGGATGTTAGAATGTATATTAGAAAGTTATAATGTATGTTAGAATGTTATTTTGGATGTTAAAATGTATTTTAGATTGTTATAATGTATGTTAGAATGTTATAATAGATCTTAGAATGTATATTAGAATGTTATAATGTATGTTACAATGTTATAATGTATGTTAGAATGTTATAATGGATGTTATAATGTATACTAGAATGTTATAATGTATTTTAGATTGTAATAATGTATGTTAGAATGTTATAATGGATGTTAGAATGTATATTAGAATGTTGTAATGTATGTTAGAATGTTACAATGGATGGTAGAATGTTATAATGGATGTTAGAATGAATATTAGAATGTTAGAATGGATGTTAGAATGTTATAATGGATGTTATAATGTATATTAGAATGTTATAATGTATGTTAGAATGCATGTTAGAATGTATATTAGAATATTATAATGTATGTTAGAATGTTATAATGGATGTTAGAATGTATATTAGAATATTATAATGGATGTTAGACTATTATAATGGATGTTAGATTATTATAATGGATGTTATAATGTATATTAGAATGTTTAAATGGATGTTAGAATGTTATAATTGATTTTAGAATTTATATCAGAATGTTAAAAAGTATGTTAGAATGTTATAATGGATGTTAGAATGTATATTAGAATGTTAGAATGTATGTTAGAATGTTATAATGGATGTTAGAATGTATATTAGAATGTTAGAATGTATGTTAGAATGTTATTATGGATGTTAGAATGTTAGAATTGATGTTAGAATGCATATTAAAATGTTATAATGTATGTTAGAATGTTATAATTGATGTTAGAATGTATATTAGATTGTTATAATGTATGTTAGAATGTTATAATGGATGTTAAAATGTATATTAGAATGTTATAATGTATGTTAAAATGTATATTAGAATGTTATAATGGATGTTAGAATGTATATTAGAATGTTATAATGTATGTTACAATGTTATAATGGATGTTAGAATGTTTTAATGGATGTTAGAATGTATATTAGAATGTTATAATGTATGTTAGAATGTTATAATGGATGTTAGAATGTTATAATGGATGTTAGAATGTATATTAGAATGTTTTAATGTATGTTAAAATGTTACAATGGATGTTAGAATGTTATAATGGATGTTATAATGAAAATTAGAATGTTATAATGTATGTTAGAATGCATGTTAGAATGTATATTAGAATGTTTTAGTGTATTTTAGAATGCTATAATGGATGTTAGAATGTATATTAGAATATTATAATGGATGTTAGAATGTTTTAATGGATGTTAGTACATTATAATGGATGTTATAATATATATTAGAATGTTATAATGTATGTTACAATGTTATAATGGATGTTAGAATGTATATTAGATTGTTATAATGTATGTTAGAATGTTATAATGGATGTTAGAATGTTATTAGAATGTTATAATGTATGTTACAATGTTATAATGGATGTTAGAATGTATATTAGAATGTTATAATGTATGTTAGAATGTTATAATGGATGTTAGAATGTATATTAGAATGTTAGAATGTATGTTAGAATGTTATAATGGATGTTATAATGTATATTAGAATGTTATAATGTATGTTAGAATGCATGTTAGAATGTATATTAGAATATTATAATGTATGTTAGAATGTTAGAATGGATGTTAGAATGTTATAATGGATGTTAGAATGTATATTAGAATGTTATAATGTATGTTATAATGTTATAATGGATATTAGAATGTTATATTGGATGTTAGAATGTATATTAGATTGTTATAATGTATGTTAGAATGTAATATTGGATGTTAGAATGTATATTAGAATGTTATAATGTATGTTAGAATGTTATAAAGGATGTTAGATTGTTATAATGGATGATAGAATGTATATTATAATGTTAGAATGTATGTTAGAATGTTATTATGGATGTTAGAATGTTATAATGGATGTTAGAATGTATATTTGAAAGTTATAATGTATGTTAGAATGTCATTTTGGATGTTAAAATGTATTTTAGATTGTTATAATGTATGTTAGAATGTTATAATAGATGTTAGAATGTATATTAGAATGTTATAATGTATGTTACAATGTTATAATGTATGTTAGAATGTTATAATGGATGTTATCATGTATACTAGAATGTTATAATGTATTTTAGATTGTAATAATGTATGTTCGAATGTTATAATGGATGTTAGAATGTATATTAGAATGTTATAATGTATGTTACAATGTTATAATGTATGTTAGAATGTTATAATGGATGTTAGAATGTATATTAGAATGTTATAATGTATGTTAGAATGTTACAATGGATGATAGAATGTTATAATGGATGTTATAATGAATATTAGAATGTTAGAAAGGATGTTAGAGTGTTATAATGGATGTTATAAAGTATATTAGAATGTTATAATGTATGTTAGCATGCATGTTAGAATGTATATTAGAATATTATAATGTATGTCAGAATGTTAGAATGGATGTTAGAATGTAAATTAGAATATTATAATGGATGTTAGAATATTATAATGGATGTTAGATTATTATAATGGATGTTATAATGTATATTAGAATGTTAAAATGGATGTTAGAATGTTATAATTGATTTTAGAATGTATATCAGAATGTTAAAAAGTATGTTAGAATGTTATAATGGATGTTAGAATGTATATTAGAATGTTAGAATGTATGTTCGAATGTTATTATGGATGTTAGAATCTTATAATTGATGTTAGAATGTATATTAGAATGTTAGAATGTATGTTAGAATGTTACAATGGATGATAGAATGTATATTAGATTGTTATAATGTATGTTAGAATGTTACAATGGATGTTAAAATGTATATTAGAATGTTATAATGTATGTTAGGATGTTATAATGTATGTTAGAATGTTATAATGGATGTTAGAATGTATATTAGATTGTTATAATGTATGTTAGAATGTTATAATGGATGTTAGAATGTATATTAGAATGTTATAATGTATGTTAGAATGTTATAATGGATATTATAATGTTATATTGGATGTTAGAATGTATATTAGATTGTTATAATATATGTTAGAATGTTATATTGGATTTTAGAATGTATATTATAATGTTATAATGTATGTTAAAATGTTATAAAGGATGTTAGAATGTTATAATGGATGTTAGAATGTATATTATAATGTTAGAATGTATGTTAGAATGTTATTATGGATGTTAGAATGTTATAATGGATGTTAGAATGTATATTAGAAAGTTATAATGTATGTTAGAATGTTATTTTGGATGTTAAAATGTATTTTAGATTGTTATAATGTATGTTAGAATGTTATAATAGATCTTAGAATGTATATTAGAATGTTATAATGTATGTTACAATGTTATAATGTATGTTAGAATGTTATAATGGATGTTATAATGTATACTAGAATGTTATAATGTATTTTAGATTGTAATAATGTATGTTCGAATGTTATAATGGATGTTAGAATGTATATTAGAATGTTATAATGTATGTTAGAATGTTACAATGGATGATAGAATGTTATAATGGATGTTATAATGAATATTAGAATGTTATAATGTATGTTAGAATGCATGTTAGAATGTATATTATTATATTATAATGTATGTTAAAATGTTATAATGGATCTTAGAATGTATATTAGAATATTATAATGGATGTTAGAATATTATAATGGATGTTAGATTATTATAATGGATGTTATAATGTATATTAGAATGTTAAAATGGATGTTAGAATGTTATAATTGATTTTAGAATGTATATCAGAATGTTAAAAAGTATGTTAGAATGTTATAATGGATGTTAGAATGTATATTAGAATGTTAGAATGTATGTTAGAATGTTATAATGGATGTTAGAATGTATATTAGAATGTTAGAATGTATATTAGAATGTTTTAGTGTATTTTAGAATGTTATAATGGATGTTAGAATGTATATTAGAATATTATAATGGATGTTAGAATGTTTTAATGGATGTTAGTACATTATAATGGATGTTATAATATATATTAGAATGTTATAATGTATGTTAGAATGTTATAATGGATGTTAGAATGTATATTAGATTGTTATAATGTATGTTAGAATGTTATAATGGATGTTAGAATGTTATTAGAATGTTATAATGTATGTTACAATGTTATAATGGATGTTAGAATGTATATTAGAATGGTATAATGGATGTTAGAATGTTATAATGGATGTTAGAATGTATATTAGAATGTTGTAATGTATGTTAGAATGTTATAATGGATGGTAGAATGTTATAATGGATGTTAGAATGAATATTAGAATGTTAGAATGGATGTTAGAATGTTATAATGGATGTTATAATGTATATTAGAATGTTATAATGTATGTTAGAATGCATGTTAGAATGTATACTAGAATATTATAATGTATGTTAGAATGTTAGAATGGATGTTAGAATGTATATTAGAATGTTAGAATGGATGTTAGAATGTATATTAGAATGTTAAAATGGATGTTAGAATGTTATAATTGATTTTAGAATGTATATCAGAATGTTAAAAAGTATGTTAGAATGTTATAATGGATGTTAGAATGTATATTAGAATGTTAGAATGTATGTTAGAATGTTATTATGGATGTTAGAATCTTATAATTGATGTTAGAATGTATATTAGAATGTTATAATGTATGTTAGAATGTTATAATTGATGTTAGAATGTATATTAGATTGTTATAATGTATGTTAGAATGTTATAATGGATGTTAAAATGTATATTAGAATGTTATAATGTATGTTAGGATGTTATAATGTATGTTAGAATGTTATAATGGATGTTAGAATGTATAATAGATTGTTATAATGTATGTTAAAATATTATAATGGATGTTAGAATGTATACTAGAATGTTATAATGTATGTTAGAATGTTATAATGGGTGTTAGAATGGATATTAGAATGTTATAATGTATGTTAGAATGTTATAATGAATGTTAGAATGTATATTAGAATGTTATAATGTATGTTAGAATGTTATAATGGATGTTAGAATGTATATTAGAATGTTAGAATGTATATCAGAATGTTATAATGGATGTTAGAATGTATATTAGAATGTTATAATGTATTTTAGAATGTTATAATAGATGTTAGAATGTTAGAATGGATGTTAGAATGTATATTAGAATGTTATAATATTAGTTACCATGTTATTATGGATGTTAGAATGTTATAATGGATATTAGAATGTATACTAGAATGTTATAATGTATGTTAGAATGTTACAATGGATGTTGGAAAGTATATCAGAATGTTATAATGTATGTTAGAATGTTATAATGGATGTTAGAATGTATAATAGAATGTTATAATGTATGTTAGAATCTTATAATGGATGATATAATTTATATTAGAATGTTATAATGTATTTTCGAATTTTATTAATGATGTTAGAATGTTAGAATGGATGTTAGAATAGATGTCAGAATATTATAATGGATTTTAGAATGTTATAATGGATGTTATACTGTATACTAGAATGTTATAATGTATGTTAGAATGTTAGAATAGATGTAAGAATGTACATTAGAATGTATAAATGTATGTTAGAATGTTATTATGGGTGTTAGAAAGTATATTAGAATATTATAATGTATGTTATAATGTTAAAATGGATGTTATAATATTATAATGGATGTTATAATGTCTATTAGAATGTTAAAATGGATGTTAGAATGTTATAAAGGATGTTAGAATGTATGTTTTAAAGTTTGAATGGATGTTAGATTGTTATAATGGATTTTAGAATGTAAATTAGAATGTTATAATGTATGTTACAATGTATGTTCGAATGTTGTTATGGATGTTAGAATGTATATAAAAATGTTATAATGTATGGTAGAATGTTAAAATGGATGTTAGAATATTATAATGTATGTTAGAATGTTATAATGGATGTTAAAATATTATAAAGGATGTTATAATGTCTATTAGAATGTTAAAATGGATGTTAGAATGTTATAATGGATGTTAGAATGTATATTAGAATGTTATAATGTATGATAGAATGTTTGAATGTTTGTTAGAATGTTATAATGGATGTTGGAATGTATATTAGAATGTTAGAATGTATGTTAGAATGTTATTATGGATGTTAGAATGTTATAGTGGATGTTAAAATGTATATTAGAATGTTATAATGTATGTTAGAATGTTAGAATGGATGTTAGAATGTATATTAAAATGATATAATGTATATTAGAATGTTATAATGGATGTTAGAATGTTAGAATGGATGTTAGAATGTATATTACAATGTTATAATGTATGTTACCATGTTATTATGGATGTTAGAATGTTATAATGGATGTTAAAATGTTATAATGGATGTCAGAATGTATACTAGACTGTTATAATGTTACAATGGATGTTATAATATATATGTTATAATATATATGTTATAATGTATGTTAGCATGTTTTAATGTATGTTAGAATGTATTTTAGAATGTTATAATGTATGTTAGAATCTTATAATGGATGGTAGAATGTTTATTAGAATGTTATAATGTATGTTAGAATGTTATAATGTATGTTAGAATGTTAGAATGGGTGTTATAATGTATACTAGATTGTTATAATGTATGTGATAATGTTACAATGGATGTTAGAATGTATATTAAAATGTTATATTGTTTGTTTGAATGTTATAATGGATGTTAGAATGTATATTAGAATGTTATAATGGATGTTATAATGTTATAATGGATGTTATAATGTTATAATGGATGTTAGAATGTATACTAGCATGTTATAATGTATGTTAGAATGTTATAATGGATGTTAGAATGGATACTAGAATGTTATAATGTAAGTTAGAATGTTATAATGGATGTTAGAATGTATATTAGAGTGTTATAATGTATATTAGAATGTTATAATGGATGTTACAATGTATATTAGAATGTTATAATGTATGTTAGAATGTTATAATGGGTGTTAGAATTTTAGAATGGATGTTAGAATGTATATTAGAATGTTATAATGTATTTTAGAATGTTATAATGGATGTTAGAATAAATATTAGAATGTTATAATGTATATTGGAATGTTATAATTGATGTTAGAATGTATATTAGAATGATATAATGTATGTTAGAACATTATAATGGCTGCTAGAATGTTATAATGGATGTTAGAATGTATATTAGAATGTTAAAATGGATGTTAGTTTGTTGTAATTGATGTTAGAATGTATATTAGAATGTTAGAATGGATGTTAGAATGTTATAATGGATGTTAGAATGTATATTAGAATGTTATAATGTATGTTACAATGTATGTTAGAATGTTATTATGGATGTTAGAATGTTACAATGGATGTTAAAATGTTATAATGGATGTTAGAATGTATACTAGAATGTTATAATGTATGTTAGAATGTTATAATGGGTGTTAGAATGTATATTAGAATGTTATAATGTATGTTAGAATGTTATAATGAATGTTAGAATGTATATTAGAATGTTATAATGTATGTTAGAATGTTATAATGGATGTTAGAATGTATATTAGAATGTTATAATGTATATCAGAATGTTATAATGGATGTTAGAATGTATATTAGAATGTTATAATGTATTTTAGAATGTTATAATAGATGTTAGAATGTTAGAATGGATGTTAGAATGTATATTAGAATGTTATAATATTAGTTACCATGTTATTATGGATGTTAGAATGTTATAATGGATATTAGAATGTATACTAGAATGTTATAATGTATGTTAGAATGTTACAATGGATGTTGGAAAGTATATCAGAATGTTATAATGTATGTTAGAATGTTATAATGGATGTTAGAATGTATAATAGAATGTTATAATGTATGTTAGAATCTTATAATGGATGATATAATTTATATTAGAATGTTATAATGTATTTTCGAATTTTATTAATGATGTTAGAATGTTAGAATGGATGTTAGAATAGATGTCAGAATATTATAATGGTTTTTAGAATGTTATAATGGATGTTATACTGTATACTAGAATGTTATAATGTATGTTAGAATGTTAGAATAGATGTAAGAATGTACATTAGAATGTATAAATGTATGTTAGAATGTTATTATGGGTGTTAGAAAGTATATTATAATATTATAATGTATGTTATAATGTTAAAATGGATGTTATAATATTATAATGGATGTTATAATGTCTATTAGAATGTTAAACTGGATGTTAGAATGTTATAAAGGATGTTAGAATGTATGTTTTAAAGTTTGAATGGATGTTAGATTGTTATAATGGATTTTAGAATGTAAATTAGAATGTTATAATGTATGTTACAATGTATGTTCGAATGTTGTTATGGATGTTAGAATGTATATAAAAATGTTATAATGTATGGTAGAATGTTAAAATGGATGTTAGAATATTATAATGTATGTTAGAATGTTATAATGGATGTTAAAATATTATAAAGGATGTTATAATGTCTATTAGAATGTTAAAATGGATGTTAGAATGTTATAATGGATGTTAGAATGTATATTAGAATGTTATAATGTATGATAGAATGTTTGAATGTTTGTTAGAATGTTATAATGGATGTTGGAATGTATATTAGAATGTTAGAATGTACGTTAGAATGTTATTATGGATGTTAGAATGTTATAGTGGATGTTAAAATGTATATTAGAATGTTATAATGTATGTTAGAATGTTAGAATGGATGTTAGAATGTATATTAAAATGATATAATGTATATTTGAATGTTATAATGGATGTTAGAATGTTAGAATGGATGTTAGAATGTATATTACAATGTTATAATGTATGTTACCATGTTATTATGGATGTTAGAATGTTATAATGGATGTTAAAATGTTATAATGGATTTCAGAATGTTTACTAGACTTTTATAATGTTACAATGGATGTTATAATATATATGTTATAATATATATGTTATAATGTATGTTAGCATGTTTTAATGTATGTTAGAATGTATTTTAGAATGTTATAATGTATGTTAGAATCTTATAATGGATGGTAGAATGTTTATTAGAATGTTATAATGTATGTTAGAATGTTATAATGTATGTTAGAATGTTAGAATGGATGATGGAATGTACATTAGAATGTTATAATGTATTTTAGAATTTTATTATGGATGTTAAAATGTTAGAATGGATGTTAGAATGGATGTTAGAATGTTATAATGGGTGTTATAATGTATACTAGAATGTGATAATGTATGTGATAATGTTACAATGAATGTTAGAATGTATATTAGAATGTTATAATGTATGTTATAATGTTATAATGGATGTTATAATGTTATAATGGAGGTTAGAATGTATACAAGCATGTTATAATGTATGTTAGAATGTTATAATGGATGTTAGAATGTATATTAGAATGTTATATTGTGTATTAGAATGTTATAATGGATGTTAGAATGTGTATTAGAATGTTATAATGTATTTTAGAATGTTATAAAGAATGTTAGAATGAATATTAGAATGTTATAATGTATATTAGAATGTTATAATTGATGTTAGAATGTATATTAGAATGTTATAATGTTTGTTAGAATGTTATAATGGATGTTAGAATGTTAGAATGGATGTTAGAATGTATATTAGAATGTTATAATGTATGTTTTCATGTTAATAATGATGTTAGAATGTTATAATGAATGTTAAAATGTTATAATGGATCTTGGAATGTATAATAGAATATTATAATGTATGTTAGAATGTTACAATGGATGTTGGAATGTATATTAGAATGTTAGAATGTATGTTAGCATGTTATAATGGATGTTAGAATGTATATTAGAATGTTATAATGTATGTTAGAATCTTATTATGGATGTTAAAATGTTTATTAGACTGTTATAATGTATGTTAGATTGTTAGAATGGATGATAGAATGTATATTAGAATGTTCTAATGTATTTAAGAATTTTATTATGGATGTTAGAATGAATGTTAGAATGGATGTTAGAATGTTAGAATGGATGTTTTAATGTATATTAGAATGTTAGAATGGATGTTAGAATGTTAAAATGGGTGTTTTATGTATACTAGAATGTTATAATGTATGTGAGAATGTTACAATGGATGTTAGAATGTATATTAGAATGTTATAATGTTTGTTAGAATGTTATAATGGATGTTACAATGTATATTAGAATGTTATAATGTATGTTAGAATCTTTAAATGGATGGTAGAATGTTATAATGGATGTTAGAATGTATATATGAACGTTATAATCTATGTTACAATGTATGTTAGAATGTTATTATGGATGTTAGAATGTTATAATGGATGTTAGAATGTATACTAGAATGTTATAATGTATGTTAGAATGTTATAATGGATGTTAGAATGTATATTAGAATGTTATAAGGTATGTTAGAATGTTATAATGGATGTTAGAATGTTTATTAGAATGTTATAATGTATTTTAGAATGTTTTAATGGATGTTATAATGTATGTTAGAATGTAATAATGTATATTAGAATGTTATAATGGATGTTGCAATGTATATTAGAATGTTATTATCTATGTTAGAATGTTATAATGGATGTTAGAATATTAGAATGGATGTTAAAATGTATATTAGAATGTTATAATGTATTTTAGAATTTTATTATGAATCTTAGAATGTTAGAATAGATGTTAGAATGGATGTTAGAATGTTAGAATGGATGTATTAATGTATATTAGAATGTTAGAATGGATGTTAGAACGTTATAATGGGTGTTATAATGGATACTAGAATGTTATAATGTATGTGAAAATGTTATTATGGATGTTAGAATGTATATTAGAATGTTATAATGTTTGTTAGAATGTTATAATGGATGTTAGAATGTATATTAGAATGTTAAAATGTATTTTATAATGTTATAATGGATGTTAGAATGTTATAATGGATGTTAGAATGTATATTAGAATGTTATAATCTATTTTACATTGTATGTTAGAATGTTATTATGGATGTTAGAATGTTATAATGGATGTTAGAATGTTATAATGGATGTTAGAATATATACTAGAATGTTATTATGTATGTTAGAATGTTATAATGGATGTTAGAATGTATGTTAGAATGTTAAAATGTATGTTAGAATGTTATAATGGATGTAATAATATAATAATGGATGTAATAATGTCTATTAGAATGTTAATATGGATATTAGAATGTTATAATTGATGTTAGAATGTATATTTGAATGTTTGAATGGATGTTAGATTGATATAATGGATGTAAGAATGTATATTAGAATGTTATAATGTATGTTAGAGTGTTAGAATGTTAGAATGTTATAATGGATGTTGAAATGTATATTAGAATGTTAGAATGTATGTTAGAATGTTATTATGGATGTTAGAATGTTTTTTGGATGTTGAAATGTTATGCTGGATGTTAGAATGTATAATAGAATGTTAAAATGCATGTTAGAATGTTATAATGGATGTTAGAATGTTAGAATGGATGTTAGAATTAATATTACAATGTTATAATGTATGTTACCATGTTATTATGGATGTTAGAATGTTATAATGGATGGTAAAATGTTATAATGGATGTTAGAATGTATACTAGAATGTTATAATGTATGTTAGAATGTTACAATGGATGTTATAATGTATATTAGAATGTTATAATGGATGTTAGCATGTTATAATGGATGTTAGAATGTATATTAGAATGTTATAATGTTTGTTAGAATCTTATAATAGATGATAGAATGTTTATTAGAATGTTATAATGGATGTTAGAATGTTAGAATGGATGTTAGAATGTTAGAATGGATGATGGAATGTATATTAGAATGTTATAATGTATTTTAGAATTTTATTATGGATGTTAAAATGTTAGAATGGATGTTAGAATGGATGTTAGAATGTTAGAATTTTTGTTTTAATGTATTTTTGAGTGTTAGAATGGATGCTAGAATGTTATAGTGGATGTTATAATGTATACTAGAATGTTATAATGTATGTGATAATGTTACAATGGATGTTAGAATGTATATTAGAATGTTATATTGTTTGTTAGAATGTTATAATGGATGTTAGAATGTATATTAGAATGTTATAATGTATGTTATAATGTTATAATGTATGTTAGAATGTTATAATGGATGTTAGAATGTATACTAGAATGTTATAATGTATGTGATAATGTTACAATGGATGTTAGAATGTATATTAGAATGTTATATTGTTTGTTAGAATGTTATAATGGATGTTAGAATGTATATTAGAGTGTTATAATGTATATTAGAATGTTATAATGGATGTTACAATGTATATTAGAATGTTACAATGGGTGTTAGATTGTATATTAAAATGTTATAATGGATGTTATAATGTTATAATGAATGTTAGAATGTATATTAGAATGTTATAATGTATGTTAGAATGTTATAATGGATGTTAGAATGTATATTAGAATGTTATAATGTATATTTGAATGTTATAATGGATGTTAGAAAGTATATTAGAATGTTAGAATGTATGTTAGAATGTTATAATAGAAGTTAGAATGTTAGAATGGATGTTAGAATGTATATTAGAATGTTATAATATATGTTACCATGTTATTATGGATGTTAGAATGTTATAATGGATATTACAATGTATACTAGAATGTTATAATGTATGTTAGAATATTACAATGGATGTTGGAAAGTATATCAGAATGTTATAATGTATGTTAGCCTGTTATAATGGATGTTAGAATGTATAATAGAAAGTTATAATGTATGTTACAATGTATGTTAGAATGTTTTTGTGGATGTTTTAATGTATATTAGAATGTTATAATGTATGTGAGAATGTTACAATGGATGTTAGAATGTATATTAGAATGTTATAATGTTTGTTAGAATGTTATAATGGATGTTACAATGTATATTAGAATGTTATAATGTATGTTATATTGTTATAATGGATGTTAGAATGTTATAATGGATTTTAGAATGTATATTAGAATGTATGTTACAATGTATGTTAGAATGTTTTTATGGATGTTAGTATGTTATAATGTATGTTAGAATGTTATAATGGATGTTAGAATGTATACTAGAATGTTATAATTTATGTTAGAATGTTAGAATGGATGTTAGAATGTATATTAGAATGTTATAATGTATTTTATAATGTTAGAATGGATGTTAGAATGTTAGAATGGATGTATTAATGTATATTAGAATGTTAGAATGGATGTTAGAATTTATAATGGGTGTTATAATGTATACTAGAATTTTATAATGTATGTGAGAATGTTATTATGGATGTTAGAATGTATATTAGAATGTTATAATGTTTGTTAGAATGTTATAATGGATGTTAGAATGTATATAAGAATGTTATAATGTATTTTATAATGTTATAATGGATGTTAGAATGTTATAATGGATGTTAGAATGTATATTAGAATGTTATAATCTATTTTACATTGTATGTTAGAATGTTATTATGGATGTTAGAATGTTATAATGGATGTTAGAATTTTATAATGGATGTTAGAATATATACTAGAATGTTATTATGTATGTTAGAATGTTATAATGGATGTTAGAATGTATATTAGAATGTTAAAATGTATGTTAGAATGTTATAATGGATGTAATAATATAATAATGGATGTAATAATGTCTATTAGAATGTTAATATGGATATTAGAATGTTATAATCGATGTTAGAATGTATATTTGAATGTTTGAATGGATGTTAGATTGATATAATGGATGTTAGAATGTATATTAGAATGTTATAATGTATGTTAGAGTGTTAGAATGTTTGTTAGAATGTTATAATGGATGTTGGAATGTATATTAGAATGTTAGAATGTATGTTAGAATGTTATTATGGATGTTAGAATGTTTTTTGGATGTTGAAATGTTATGCTGGATGTTAGAATGTATAATAGAATGTTAAAATGCATGTTAGAATGTTATAATGGATGTTAGAATGTTATAATGGATGTTAGAATTAATATTACAATGTTATAATGTATGTTACCATGTTATTATGGATGTTAGAATGTTATAATGGATGGTAAAATGTTATAATGGATGTTAGAATGTATACTAGAATGTTATAATGTATGTTAGAATGTTACAATGGATGTTATAATGTACATGAGAATGTTATAATGGATGTTAGCATGTTATAATGGATGTTAGAATGTATATTAGAATGTTATAATGTATGTTAGAATCTTATAATGGATGCTAGAATGTTTATTAGAATGTTATAATGTATGTTAGAATGTTATAATGGATGTTAGAATGTTAGAATGGATGATGGAATGTATATTCGAATGTTATAATGTATTTTAGAATTTTATTATGGATGTTAAAATGTTAGAATGGATGTTAGAATGGATGTTAGAATGTTAGAATTTTTGTTTTAATGTATTTTACAGTGTTAGAATGGATGTTAGAATGTTATAATGGGTGTTATAATGTATACTAGAATGTTATAATGTATGTGATAATGTTACAATGGATGTTAGAAAGTATATTAGAATGTTATATTGTTTGTTTGAATGTTATAATGGATGTTAGAATGTATATTAGAATGTTATAATGTATGTTATAATGTTATAATGGATGTTATAATGTTATAATGGATGTTAGAATGTATACTAGCATGTTATAATGTATGTTAGAATGTTATAATGGATGTTAGAATGTATACTAGAATGATATAATGTAAGTTAGAATGTTATAATGGATGTTAGAATGTATATTAGAGTGTTATAATGTATATTAGAATGTTATAATGGATGTTACAATGTATATTAGAATGTTATAATGTATGTTAGAATGTTATAATGGGTGTTAGAATTTTAGAATGGATGTTAGAATGTATATTAGAATGTTATAATGTATTTTAGAATGTTATAATGGATGTTAGAATGAATATTAGAATGTTATAATGTATATTAGAATGTTATAATTGATGTTAGAATGTATATTAGAATGATATAATGTATGTTAGAATGTTATAATGGCTGCTAGAATGTTATAAAGGATATTAGAATGTATATTAGAATGTTAAAATGGATGTTAGTTTGTTGTAATTGATGTTAGAATGTATATTAGAATGTTAGAATGGATGTTAGAATGTTATAATGGATGTTAGAATGAATATTAGAATGTTATAATGTATATTAGAATGTTATAATTGATGTTAGAATGTATATTAGAATGTTATAATGTATGTTAGAATGTTTTAATGGATGTTAGAATGTTAGAATGGATGTTAGAATGTATATTAGAATGTTATAATGTATGTTACCATGTTAATAATGATGTTAGAATGTTATAATGAATGTTAAAATGTTATAATGGATCTTGGAATGTATAATAGAATGTTAGAATGTATGTTAGAATGTTTCAATGGATGTTAGAATGTATATTAGAATGTTATAATGTATGTTAGCATGTTATAATGGATGTTAGAATGTATATTAGAATGTTATAATGTATGTTAGAATCTTATAATGGATGTTAAAATGTTTATTAGACTGTTATAATGTATGTTAGAATGTTAGAATGGATGATAGAATGTATATTAGAATGTTCTAATGTATTTTAAATTTTATTATGGATGTTAGAATGGATGTTAGAATGGATGTTAGAATGTTAGAATGGATGTTTTAATGTATATTAGAATGTTAGAATGGATGTTAGAATGTTAAAATGGGTGTTTTATGTATACTAGAATGTTATAATGTATGTGAGAATGTTACAATGGATGTTAGAATGTATATTAGAATGTTATAATGTTTGTTAGAATGTTATAATGGATGTTACAATGTATATTAGAATGTTATAATGTATTTTATAATGTTATAATGGATGTTAGAATGTTATAATGGATGTTAGAATGTATATTAGAATGTTATAATCTATTTACATTGTATGTTAGAATGTTATTATGGATGTTAGAATGTTATAATGGATGTTAGAATGTTATAATGGATGTTAGAATATATACTAGAATGTTATTATGCATGTTATAATGTTATAATGGATGTTAGAATGTATATTAGAATGTTAAAATGTATGTTAGAATGTTATAATGGATTTAATAATATAATAATGGATGTAATAATGTCTATTAGAATGTTAATATGGATATTAGAATGTTATAATCGATGTTCGAATGTATATTTGAATGTTTGAATGGATGTTAGATTGATATAATGGATGTTAGAATGTATATTAGAATGTTATAATGTATGTTAGAGTGTTAGAATGTTTGTTAGTATGTTATAATGGATGTTGGAATGTATATTAGAATGTTAGAATGTATGTTAGAATGTTATTATGGATGTTAGAATGTTTTTTGGATGTTGAAATGTTATGCTGGATGTTAGAATGTATAATAGAATGTTAAAATGCATGTTAGAATGTTATAATGGATGTTAGAATGTTATAATGGATGTTAGAATTAATATTACAATGTTATAATGTATGTTACCATGTTATTATGGATGTTAGAATGTTATAATGGATGGTAAAATGTTATAATGGATGTTAGAATGTATACTAGAATGTTATAATGTATGTTAGAATGTTACAATGGATGTTATAATGTACATGAGAATGTTCTAATGGATGTTAGCATGTTATAATGGATGTTAGAATGTATATTAGAATGTTATAATGTATGTTAGAATCTTATAATGGATGCTAGAATGTTTATTAGAATGTTATAATGTATGTTAGAATGTTATAATGGATGTTAGAATGTTAGAATGGATGATGGAATGTATATTCGAATGTTATAATGTATTTTAGAATTTTATTATGGATGTTAAAATGTTAGAATGGATGTTAGAATGGATGTTAGAATGTTAGAATTTTTGTTTTAATGTATTTTACAGTGTTAGAATGGATGTTAGAATGTTATAATGGGTGTTATAATGTATACTAGAATGTTATAATGTATGTGATAATGTTACAATGGATGTTAGAAAGTATATTAGAATGTTATATTGTTTGTTTGAATGTTATAATGGATGTTAGAATGTATATTAGAATGTTATAATGTATGTTATAATGTTATAATGGATGTTATAATGTTATAATGGATGTTAGAATGTATACTAGCATGTTATAATGTATGTTAGAATGTTATAATGGATGTTAGAATGTATACTAGAATGATATAATGTAAGTTAGAATGTTATAATGGATGTTAGAATGTATATTAGAGTGTTATAATGTATATTAGAATGTTATAATGGATGTTACAATGTATATTAGAATGTTATAATGTATGTTAGAATGTTATAATGGGTGTTAGAATTTTAGAATGGATGTTAGAATGTATATTAGAATGTTATAATGTATTTTAGAATGTAATAATGGATGTTAGAATGAATATTAGAATGTTATAATGTATATTAGAATGTTATAATTGATGTTAGAATGTATATTAGAATGATATAATGTATGTTAGAATGTTATAATGGCTGCTAGAATGTTATAAAGGATATTAGAATGTATATTAGAATGTTAAAATGGATGTTAGTTTGTTGTAATTGATGTTAGAATGTATATTATAATGTTAGAATGGATGTTAGAATGTTATAATGGATGTTAGAATGAATATTAGAATGTTATAATGTATATTAGAATGTTATAATTGATGTTAGAATGTATATTAGAATGTTATAATGTATGTTAGAATGTTATAATGGATGTTAGAATGTTAGAATGGATGTTAGAATGTATATTAGAATGTTATAATGTATGTTACCATGTTACTAATGATGTTAGAATGTTATAATGAATGTTAAAATGTTATAATGGATCTTGGAATGTATAATAGAATGTTAGAATGTATGTTAGAATGTTTCAATGGATGTTAGAATGTATATTAGAATGTTATAATGTATGTTAGCATGTTATAATGGATGTTAGAATGTATATTAGAATGTTATAATGTATGTTAGAATCTTATAATGGATGTTAAAATGTTTATTAGACTGTTATAATGTATGTTAGAATGTTAGAATGGATGATAGAATGTATATTAGAATGTTCTAATGTATTTTAAATTTTATTATGGATGTTAGAATGGATGTTAGAATGGATGTTAGAATGTTAGAATGGATGTTTTAATGTATATTAGAATGTTAGAATGGATGTTAGAATGTTAAAATGGGTGTTTTATGTATACTAGAATGTTATAATGTATGTGAGAATGTTACAATGGATGTTAGAATGTATATTAGAATGTTATAATGTTTGTTAGAATGTTATAATGGATGTTACAATGTATATTAGAATGTTATAATGTATTTTATAATGTTATAATGGATGTTAGAATGTTATAATGGATGTTAGAATGTATATTAGAATGTTATAATCTATTTTACATTGTATGTTAGAATGTTATTATGGATGTTAGAATGTTATAATGGATGTTAGAATGTTATAATGGATGTTAGAATATATACTAGAATGTTATTATGCATGTTATAATGTTATAATGGATGTTAGAATGTATATTAGAATGTTAAAATGTATGTTAGAATGTTATAATGGATTTAATAATATAATAATGGATGTAATAATGTCTATTAGAATGTTAATATGGATATTAGAATGTTATAATCGATGTTCGAATGTATATTTGAATGTTTGAATGGATGTTAGATTGATATAATGGATGTTAGAATGTATATTAGAATGTTATAATGTATGTTAGAGTGTTAGAATGTTTGTTAGTATGTTATAATGGATGTTGGAATGTATATTAGAATGTTAGAATGTATGTTAGAATGTTATTATGGATGTTAGAATGTTTTTTGGATGTTGAAATGTTATGCTGGATGTTAGAATGTATAATAGAATGTTAAAATGCATGTTAGAATGTTATAATGGATGTTAGAATGTTATAATGGATGTTAGAATTAATATTACAATGTTATAATGTATGTTACCATGTTATTATGGATGTTAGAATGTTATAATGGATGGTAAAATGTTATAATGGATGTTAGAATGTATACTAGAATGTTATAATGTATGTTAGAATGTTACAATGGATGTTATAATGTACATTAGAATGTTATAATGGATGTTAGCATGTTATAATGGATGTTAGAATGTATATTAGAATGTTATAATGTATGTTAGAATCTTATAATGGATGCTAGAATGTTTATTAGAATGTTATAATGTATGTTAGAATGTTATAATGGATGTTAGAATGTTAGAATGGATGATGGAATGTATATTAGAATGTTATAATGTATTTTAGAATTTTATTATGGATGTTAAAATGTTAGAATGGATGTTAGAATGGATGTTAGAATGTTAGAATTTTTGTTTTAATGTATTTTACAGTGTTAGAATGGATGTTAGAATGTTATAATGGGTGTTATAATGTATACTAGAATGTTATAATGTATGTGATAATGTTACAATGGATGTTAGAATGTATATTAAAATGTTATATTGTTTGTTTGAATGTTATAATGGATGTTAGAATGTATATTAGAATGTTATAATGGATGCTATAATGTTATAATGGATGTTATAATGTTATAATGGATGTTAGAATGTATACTAGCATGTTATAATGTATGTTAGAATGTTATAATGGATGTTAGAATGTATACTAGAATGTTATAATGTAAGTTAGAATGTTATAATGGATGTTAGAATGTATATTAGAGTGTTATAATGTATATTAGAATGTTATAATGGATGTTACAATGTATATTAGAATGTTATAATGTATGTTAGAATGTTATAATGGGTGTTAGAATTTTAGAATGGATGTTAGAATGTATATTAGAATGTTATAATGTATTTTAGAATGTTACAATGGATGTTAGAATAAATATTAGAATGTTATAATGTATATTAGAATGTTATAATTGATGTTAGAATGTATATTAGAATGATATAATGTATGTTAGAACATTATAATGGCTGCTAGAATGTTATAATGGATGTTAGAATGTATATTAGAATGTTAAAATGGATGTTAGTTTGTTGTAATTGATGTTAGAATGTATATTAGAATGTTAGAATGGATGTTAGAATGTTATAATGGATGTTAGAATGTATATTAGAATGTTATAATGTATGTTACAATGTATGTTAGAATGTTATTATGGATGTTAGAATGTTACAATGGATGTTAAAATGTTATAATGGATGTTAGAATGTATACTAGAATGTTATAATGTATGTTAGAATGTTATAATGGGTGTTAGAATGTATATTAGAATGTTATAATGTATGTTAGAATGTTATAATGAATGTTAGAATGTATATTAGAATGTTATAATGTATGTTAGAATGTTATAATGGATGTTAGAATGTATATTAGAATGTTATAATGTATATCAGAATGTTATAATGGATGTTACAATGTATATTAGAATGTTATAATGTATTTTAGAATGTTATAATAGATGTTAGAATGTTAGAATGGATGTTAGAATGTATATTAGAATGTTATAATATTAGTTACCATGTTATTATGGATGTTAGAATGTTATAATGGATATTAGAATGTATACTAGAATGTTATAATGTATGTTAGAATGTTACAATGGATGTTGGAAAGTATATCAGAATGTTATAATGTATGTTAGAATGTTATAATGGATGTTAGAATGTATAATAGAATGTTATAATGTATGTTAGAATCTTATAATGGATGATATAATTTATATTAGAATGTTATAATGTATTTTCGAATTTTATTAATGATGTTAGAATGTTAGAATGGATGTTAGAATAGATGTCAGAATATTATAATGGATTTTAGAATGTTATAATGGATGTTATACTGTATACTAGAATGTTATAATGTATGTTAGAATGTTAGAATAGATGTAAGAATGTACATTAGAATGTATAAATGTATGTTAGAATGTTATTATGGGTGTTAGAAAGTATATTAGAATATTATAATGTATGTTATAATGTTAAAATGGATGTTATAATATTATAATGGATGTTATAATGTCTATTAGAATGTTAAAATGGATGTTAGAATGTTATAAAGGATGTTAGAATGTATGTTTTAAAGTTTGAATGGATGTTAGATTGTTATAATGGATTTTAGAATGTAAATTAGAATGTTATAATGTATGTTACAATGTATGTTCGAAAGTTGTTATGGATGTTAGAATGTATATAAAAATGTTATAATGTATGGTAGAATGTTAAAATGGATGTTAGAATATTATAATGTATGTTAGAATGTTATAATGGATGTTAAAATATTATAAAGGATGTTATAATGTCTATTAGAATGTTAAAATGGATGTTAGAATGTTATAATGGATGTTAGAATGTATATTAGAATGTTATAATGTATGATAGAATGTTTGAATGTTTGTTAGAATGTTATAATGGATGTTGGAATGTATATTAGAATGTTAGAATGTATGTTAGAATGTTATTATGGATGTTAGAATGTTATAGTGGATGTTAAAATGTATATTAGAATGTTATAATGTATGTTAGAATGTTAGAATGGATGTTAGAATGTATATTAAAATGATATAATGTATATTAGAATGTTATAATGGATGTTAGAATGTTAGAATGGATGTGAGAATGTATATTACAATGTTATAATGTATGTTACCATGTTATTATGGATGTTATAATGTTATAATGGATGTTAAAAAGTTATAATGGATGTCAGAATGTATACTAGACTGTTATAATGTTACAATGGATGTTATAATATATATGTTATAATATATATGTTATAATGTATGTTAGCATGTTTTAATGTATGTTAGAATGTATTTTAGAATGTTATAATGTATGTTAGAATCTTATAATGGATGGTAGAATGTTTATTAGAATGTTATAATGTATGTTAGAATGTTATAATGTATGTTAGAAAGTTAGAATGGGTGTTATAATGTATACTAGAATGTTATAATGTATGTGATAATGTTACAATGGATGTTAGAATGTATATTAAAATGTTATATTGTTTGTTTGAATGTTATAATGGATGTTAGAATGTATATTAGAATGTTATAATGGATGTTATAATGTTATAATGGATGTTATAATGTTATAATGGATGTTAGAATGTATACTAGCATGTTATAATGTATGTTAGAATGTTATAATGGATGTTAGAATGTATACTAGAATGTTATAATGTAAGTTAGAATGTTATAATGGATGTTAGAATGTATATTAGAGTGTTATAATGTATATTAGAATGTTATAATGGATGTTACAATGTATATTAGAATGTTATAATGTATGTTAGAATGTTATAATGGGTGTTAGAATTTTAGAATGGATGTTAGAATGTATATTAGAATGTTATAATGTATTTTAGAATGTTATAATGGATGTTAGAATAAATATTAGAATGTTATAATGTATATTAGAATGTTATAATTGATGTTAGAATGTATATTAGAATGATATAATGTATGTTAGAACATTATAATGGCTGCCAGAATGTTATAATGGATGTTAGAATGTATATTAGAATGTTAAAATGGATGTTAGTTTGTTGTAATTGATGTTAGAATGTATATTAGAATGTTAGAATGGATGTTAGAATGTTATAATGGATGTTAGAATGTATATTAGAATGTTATAATGTATGTTACAATGTATGTTAGAATGTTATTATGGATGTTAGAATGTTACAATGGATGTTAAAATGTTATAATGGATGTTAGAATGTATACTAGAATGTTATAATGTATGTTAGAATGTTATAATGGGTGTTAGAATGTATATTAGAATGTTATAATGTATGTTAGAATGTTATAATGAATGTTAGAATGTATATTAGAATGTTATAATGTATGTTAGAATGTTATAATGGATGTTAGAATGTACATTAGAATGTTATAATGTATATCAGAATGTTATAATGGATGTTAGAATGTATATTAGAATGTTATAATGTATTTTAGAATGTTATAATAGATGTTAGAATGTTAGAATGGATGTTAGAATGTATATTAGAATGTTATAATATTAGTTACCATGTTATTATGGATGTTAGAATGTTATAATGGATATTAGAATGTATACTAGAATGTTATAATGTATGTTAGAATGTTACAATGGATGTTGGAAAGTATATCAGAATGTTATAATGTATGTTAGAATGTTATAATGGATGTTAGAATGTATAATAGAATGTTATAATGTATGTTAGAATCTTATAATGGATGATATAATGTATATTAGAATGTTATAATGTATTTTCGAATTTTATTAATGATGTTAGAATGTTAGAATGGATGTTAGAATAGATGTCAGAATATTATAATGGATTTTAGAATGTTATAATGGATGTTATACTGTATACTAGAATGTTATAATGTATGTTAGAATGTTAGAATAGATGTAAGAATGTACATTAGAATGTATAAATGTATGTTAGAATGTTATAATAGATGTTAGAATGTTAGAATGGATGTTAGAATGTATATTAGAATGTTATAATATATGTTACCATGTTATTATGGATGTTAGAATGTTATAATGGATGTTAGAATGTATACTAGAATGTTATAATGTATGTTAGAATATTACAATGGATGTTGGAAAGTATATCAGAATGTTATAATGTATGTTAGCATGTTATAATGGATGTTAGAATGTATAATAGAAAGTTATAATGTATGTTACAATGTATGTTAGAATGTTTTTATGGATGTTTTAATGTATATTAGAATGTTAGAATGGATGTTTGAATGTTAAAATGGGTGTTTTATGTATACTAGAATGTTATAATGTATGTGAGAATGTTACAATGGATGTTAGAATGTATATTAGAATGTTATAATGTTTGTTATAATGTTATAATGGATGTTACAATGTATATTCGAATGTTATAATGTATGTTATATTGTAATAATGGATGTTAGAATGTTATAATGGATGTTAGAATGTATATTAGAATGTTATAATGTATGTTACAATGTATGTTAGAATGTTTTTCTTGATGTTAGAATGTTATAATGTATGTTAAAATGTTAAAATGGATGTTAGAATGTATACTAGAATGTTATAATTTATGTTAGAATGTTATAATGGATGTTAGAATGTATATTAGAATGTTATATGGTATGTTAGAATGTTATAATGGATGTTAGAATGTTTATTAGAATGTTATAATGTATTTGAGAATGTTATAATGGATGTTATAATGTATATTAGAATGTTATAATGTATATTAGAATGTAATAATGGATGTTACAATGTATTTTAGAATGTTATAATGTATGTTAGAATGTTATAATGGATGTTAGAATGTTAGAAT
The DNA here is from genome assembly GCA_031769625.1 of Taudactylus pleione. Taxonomy (NCBI): domain Eukaryota; kingdom Metazoa; phylum Chordata; class Amphibia; order Anura; family Myobatrachidae; genus Taudactylus; species Taudactylus pleione. The sequence goes on from JAUIMM010001188.1 coordinate 176,913, forward strand.
GGATGTTAAAATGTATATTAGAATTTTATAATGTATTTTAGAATTTGATTATGAATCTTAGAATGTTAGAATGGATGTTAGAATGGATGTTAGAATGGATGTTAGAATGTTAGAATGGATGTATTAACGTATATTAGAATGTTAGAATGGATGTTAGAATGTTATAATGGGTGTTATAATGTATACTAGAATGTTATAATGTATGTGAGAATGTTATTATGGATGTTAGAATGTATATTAGAATGTTATAATGTTTGTTAGAATGTTATAATGGATGTTAGAATGTATATTAGAATGTTATAATGTATTTTATAAAGTTATAATGGATGTTAGAATGTTATAATGGATGTTAGAATGTATATTAGAATGTTATAATCTATTTTACATTGTATGTTAGAATGTTATTATGGATGTTAGAATGTTATAATGGATGTTAGAATGTTATAATGGATGTTAGAATATATACTAGAATGTTATTATGTATGTTAGAATGTTTTAATGGATGTTAGAATGTATATTAGAATGTTAAAATGTATGTTAGAATGTTATAATGGATGTAATAATATAATAATGGATGTAATAATGTCTATTAGAATGTTAATATGGATATTAGAATGTTATAATCGATGTTAGAATGTATATTTGAATGTTTGAATGGATGTTAGATTGATATAATGGATGTTAGAATGTATATTAGAATGTTATAATGTATGTTAGAGTGTTAGAATGTTTGTTAGAATGTTATAATGGATGTTGGAATGTATATTAGAATGTTAGAATGTATGTTAGAATGTTTTTATGGATGTTAGAATGTTTTTTTGATGTTGAAATGTTATGCTGGATGTTAGAATGTATAATAGAATGTTAAAATGCATGTTAGAATGTTATAATGGATGTTAGAATGTTATAATGGATGTTAGAATGTATATTAGAATGTTATAATGTATGTTACAATGTATGTTAGAATGTTTTTATGGATGTTAGAATGTTATAATGTATGTTAGAATGTTATAATGGATGTTAGAATGTATACTAGAATGTTATAATTTATGTTAGAATGTTATAATGGATGTTAGAATGTATATTAGAATGTTATATGGTATGTTAGAATGTTATAATGGATGTTAGAATGTTTATTAGAATGTTATAATGTATTTGAGAATGTTATAATGGATGTTATAATGTATATTAGAATGTTATAATGTATATTAGAATGTTATAATGGATGTTACAATGTATATTAGAATGTTATAATGTATGTTAGAATGTTATAATGGATGTTAGAATGTTAGAATGGATGTTAAAATGTATATTAGAATTTTATAATGTATTTTAGAATTTGATTATGAATCTTAGAATGTTAGAATGGATGTTAGAATGGATGTATTAATGTATATTAGAATGTTAGAATGGATGTTAGAATGTTATAATGGGTGTTATAATGTATACTAGAATGTTATAATGTATGTGAGAATGTTATTATGGATGTTAGAATGTATATTAGAATGTTATAATGTTTGTTAGAATGTTATAATGGATGTTAGAATGTATATTAGAATGTTATAATGTATTTTATAATGTTATAATGGATGTTAGAATGTTATAATGGATGTTAGAATGTATATTAGAATGTTATAATCTATTTTACATTGTATGTTAGAATGTTATTATGGATGTTAGAATGTTATAATGGATGTTAGAATGTTATAATGGATGTTAGAATATATACTAGAATGTTATTATGTATGTTAGAATGTTATAATGGATGTTAGAATGTATATTAGAATGTTAAAATGTATGTTAGAATGTTATAATGGATGTAATAATATAATAATGGATGTAATAATGTCTATTAGAATGTTAATATGGATATTAGAATGTTATAATCGATGTTAGAATGTATATTTGAATGTTTGAATGGATGTTAGATTGATATAATGGATGTTAGAATGTATATTAGAATGTTATAATGTATGTTGGAGTGTTAGAATGTTTGTTAGAATGTTATAATGGATGTTGGAATGTATATTAGAATGTTAGAATGTATGTTAGAATGTTTTTATGGATGTTAGAATGTTTTTTGGATGTTGAAATGTTATACTGGATGTTAGAATGTTAGAATGGTTGTTTTAATGTATATTGGAGAGTTAGAATGGATGTTATAATGTTATAATGGGTGTTATAATGTATACTAGAATGTTATATTGTATGTGATAATGTTACAATGGATGTTAGAATGTATATTAGAATGTTATACTGTATGTTATAATGTTATAATGGATGTTATAATGTTATAAAGGATGTTAGAATGTATACTAGCATGTTATAATGTATGTTAGAATGTTATAATGGATGTTAGAAAGTATATTAGAATGTTATAAAGTAAGTTAGAATGTTATAATGGATGTTAGAATGTGTATTAGAATGTTATAATGTATATTAGAATGTTATAATTGATGTTAGAATGTATATTAGAATGTTATAATGTATGTTAGAATGTTATATAGGATGTTAGAATGTTAGAATGGATGTTAGAATGTATATTAGAATGTTATAATGTATGTTACCATGTTAATAATGATGTTAGAATGTTATAATGAATGTTAAAATGTTATAATGGATCTTGGAATATATAATAGAATGTTATAATGTATGTTAGAATGTTACAATGGATGTTAGAATGTATATTAGAATGTTATAATGTATGTTAGCATGTTATAATGGATGTTAGAATGTATATTAGAATGTTATCATGTATGTTAGAATCTTATAATGGATGTTAAAATGTTTATTAGACTGTTATAATGTATGTTAGAATGTTAGAATGGATGATAGAATGTATATTAGAATGTTCTAATGTATTTTAGAATTTTATTATGGATGTTAGAATGGATGTTAGAATGGATGTTAGAATGTTAGAATGGATGTTTTAATGTGTATTAGAATGTTAGAATGGATGTTAGAATGTTAAAATGGGTGTTTTATGTATACTAGAATGTTATAATGTATGTCAGAATGTTACAATGGATGTTAGAATGTATATTAGAATGTTATAATGTTTGTTAGAATGTTATAATTGATGTTACAATGTATATTAGAATGTTATAATGTATGTTATATTGTTATAATGGATGTTATAATGTTATAATGGATGTTAGAATGTATATTAGAATGTTATAATGTATGTTACAATGTATGTTAGAATGTTTTTATGGATGTTAGAATGTTATAATGTATCTTAAAATGTTATAATGGATGTTAGAATGTATACTAGAATGTTATAATGTATGTTAGAATGTTATAATGGATGTTAGAATGTATATTAGAATGTTATATGGTATGCTAGAATGTTATAATGGATGTTAGAATGTTTATTAGAATGTTATAATGTATTTGAGAATGTTATAATGGATGTTATAATGTATATTAGAATGTTATAATGTATATTAGAATGTTATAATGGATGTTACAATGTATATTAGAATGTTATAATGTATGTTAGAATGTTATAATGGATGTTAAAATGTTAGAATAGATGTTAAAATGTATATTAGAATTTTATAATGTATTTTAGAATTTGATTATAAATCTTAGAAAGTTAGAATGGATGTTAGAATGGATGTTAGAATGTTAGAATGGGTGTATTAATGTATATTAGAATGTTAGAATGGATGTTAGAATGTTATAATGGGTGTTATAATGTATACTAGAATGTTATAATGTATGTGAGAATGTTATTATGGATGTTAGAATGTATATTAGAATGTTATAATGTTTGTTAGAATGTTATAATGGATGTTAGAATGTATATTAGAATGTTATAATGTATTTTATAATGTTATAATGGATGTTAGAATGTTTTAATGGATGTTAGAATGTATATTAGAATGTTATAATCTATTTTACATTGTATGTTAGAATGTTATTATGGATGTTAGAATGTTATAATGGATGTTAGAATGTTATAATGGATGTTAGAATATATACTAGAATGTTATTATGTATGTTAGAATGTTATAATGTATGTTAGAATGTATGTTAGAATGTTAAAATGTATGTTAGAATGGTATAATGGATGTAATAATATAATAATGGATGTAATAATGTCTATTAGAATGTTAATATGGATATTAGAATGTTATAATCGATGTTAGAATGTATATTTGAATGTTTGAATGGATGTTAGATTGATATAATGGATGTTAGAATGTATATTAGAATGTTATAATGTATGTTAGAGTGTTAGAATGTTAGAATGTTATAATGGATGTTGGAATGTATATTAGAATGTTAGAATGTATGTTAGAATGTTATTATGGATGTTAGAATGTTTTTTGGATGTTGAAATGTTATGCTGGATGTTAGAATGTATAATAGAATGTTAAAATGCATGTTAGAATGTTAGAATGGATGTTAGAATGTTAGAATGGATGTTAGAATTAATATTACAATGTTATAATGTATGTTACCATGTTATTATGGATGTTAGAATGTTATAATGGATGGTAAAATGTTATAATGGATGTTAGAATGTATACTAGAATGTTATAATGTATGTTAGAATGTTACAATGGATGTTATAATGTATATTAGAATGTTATAATGGATGTTAGCATGTTATAATGGATGATAGAATGTATATTAGAATGTTATAATGTTTGTTAGAATCTTATAATGGATGGTAGAATGTTTATTAGAATGTTATAATGTAGGTTATAATTTTATAATGGATGTTAGAATGTTAGAATGGATGATGGAATGTATATTAGAATGTTATAATGTATTTTAAAATTTTATTATGGATGTTAAAATATTAGAATGGATGTTAGAATGTTAGAATTTTTGTTTTAATGTATTTTAGAGTGTTAGAATGGATGTTAGAATGTTATAATGGATGTTATAATGTATACTAGAATGTTATAATGTATGTGATAATGTTACAATGGATGTTAGAATGTATATTAGAATGTTATATTGTTTGTTAGAATGTTATAATGGATGTTAGAATGTATATTAGAATGTTATAATGTATGTTATAATCTTATAATGGATGTTATAATGTTATAATGGATGTTAAAATGTATACTAGCATGTTATAATGTATGTTAGAATGTTATAATGGATGTTAGAATGTATACTAGAATGTTATAATGTATGTGATAATGTTACAATGGATGTTAGAATGTATATTAGAATGTTATATTGTTTGTTAGAATGTTATAATGGATGTTAGAATGTATATTAGAGTGTTATAATGTATATTAGAATGTTATAATGGATGTTACAATGTATATTAGAATGTTATAATGGGTGTTAGAATGTATATTAGAATGTTATAATGGATGTTATAATGTTATAATGAATGTTAGAATGTATATTAGAATGTTATAATGTATGTTAGAATTTTATAATGGATGTTAGAATGTATATTAGAATGTTATAATGTATATTAGAATGTTATAATGGATGTTAGAAAGTATATTAGAATGTTAGAATGTATGTTAGAATGTTATAATAGATGTTAGAATGTTATAATGGATGTTAGAATGTATATTAGAATGTTATAATATATGTTACCATGTTATTATGGATGTTAGAATGTTATAATGGATATTAGAATGTATACTAGAATGTTATAATGTATGTTAGAATATTACAATGGATGTTGGAAAGTATATCAGAATGTTATAATGTATGTTAGCATGTTATAATGGATGTTAGAATGTATAATAGAAAGTTATAATGTATGTTACAATGTATGTTGGAATGTTTTTATGGATGTTTTAATGTATATTAGAATGTTAGAATTGATGTTAGAATGTTAAAATGGGTGTTTTATGTATACTAGAATGTTATAATGTATGTGAGAATGTTACAATGGATGTTAGAATGTATATTAGAATGTTATAATGTTTGTTAGAATGTTATAATGGATGTTACAATGTATATTAGAATGTTAGAATGTATGTTATATTGTTATAATGGATGTTAGAATGTTATAATGGATGTTAGAATGTATATTAGAATGTTATAATGTATGTTACAATGTATGTTAGAATGTTTTTATGGATGTTAGAATGTTATAATGTATGTTAGAATGTTATAATGGATGTTAGAATGTATACTAGAATGGTATAATTTATGTTAGAATGTTATAATGGATGTTAGAATGTATATTAGAATGTTATATGGTATGTTAGAATGTTATAATGGATGTTAGAATGTTTATTAGAATGTTATAATGTATTTGAGAATGTTATAATGGATGTTATAATGTATATTAGAATGTTATAATGTATATTAGAATGTAATAATGGATGTTACAATGTATTTTAGAATGTTATAATGTATGTTAGAATGTTATAATGGATGTTAGAATGTTAGAATGGATGTTAAAATGTATATTAGAATTTTATAATGTATTTTAGAATTTGATTATGAATCTTAGAATGTTAGAATGGATGTTAGAATGGATGTTAGAATGTTAGAATGGATGTATTAACGTATATTAGAATGTTAGAATGGATGTTAGAATGTTATAATGGGTGTTATAATGTATACTAGAATGTTATAATGTATGTGAGAATGTTATTATGGATGTTAGAATGTATATTAGAATGTTATAATGTTTGTTAGAATGTTATAATGGATGTTAGAATGTATATTAGAATGTTATAATGTATTTTATAATGTTATAATGGATGTTAGAATGTTATAATGGATGTTAGAATGTATATTAGAATGTTATAATCTATTTTACATTGTATGTTAGAATGTTATTATGGATGTTAGAATGTTATAATGGATGTTAGAATGTTATAATGGATGTTAGAATATATACTAGAATGTTATTATGTATGTTAGAATGTTATAATGGATGTTAGAATGTATATTAGAATGTTAAAATGTATGTTAGAATGTTATAATGGATGTAATAATATAATAATGGATGTAATAATGTCTATTAGAATGTTAATATGGATATTAGAATGTTATAATCGATGTTAGAATGTATATTTGAATGGATGTTAGATTGATATAATGGATGTTAGAATGTATATTAGAATGTTATAATGTATGTTAAAGTGTTAGAATGTTTGTTAGAATGTTATAATGGATGTTGGAATGTATATTAGAATGTTAGAATGTATGTTAGAATGTTATTATGGATGTTAGAATGTTTTTTGGATGTTGAAATGTTATGCTGGATGTTAGAATGTATAATAGAATGTTAAAATGCATGCTAGAATGTTATAATGGATGTTAGAATGTTATAATGGATTTTAGAATTAATATTACAATGTTATAATGTATGTTACCATGTTATTATGGATGTTAGAATGTTATAATGGATGGTAAAATGTTATAATGGATGTTAGAATGTATACTAGAATGTTATAATGTATGTTAGAATGTTACAATGGATGTTATAATGTATATTAGAATGTTATAATGGATGTTAGCATGTTATAATGGATGTTAGAATGTATATTAGAATGTTATAGTGTATGTTAGAATCTTATAATGGATGGTAGAATGTTTATTAGAATGTTATAATGTATGTTAGAATGTTATAATGGATGTTAGAATGTTAGAATGGATGATGGAATGTATATTAGAATGTTATAATGTATTTTAGAATTTTATTATGGATGTTAAAATGTTAGAATGGATGATAGAATGGATGTTAGAATGTTAGAATTTTTGTTTTAATGTATTTTACAGTGTTAGAATGGATGTTAGAATGTTATAATGGGTGTTATAATGTATACTAGAATGTTATAATGTATGTGATAATGTTACAATGGAAGTTAGAATGTATATTAGAATTAGGGATGTGCAGGCTCGGTTCTACTCGGTTCCGTTCGGTTCTTTTTACCGAACCTTATTGGCTATCCAAAACTCGTGACAGCTGAAACCCAATAAGATCCGGTAAAAAGAACCGAACGGAACCGAGTAGAACCGAGCCTGCACATCCCTAATTAGAATGTTATATTGTTTGTTTGAATGTTATAATGGATGTTAGAATGTATATTAGAATGTTATAATGTATGTTATAATGTTATAATGGATGTTATAATGTTATAATGGATGTTAGAATGTTTACTAGCATGTTATAATGTATGTTAGAATGTTATAATGGATGTTAGAATGTATACTAGAATGTTATAATGTAAGTTAGAATGTTATAATGGATGTTAGAATGTATATTAGAGTGTTAGAATGTATATTAGAATGTTATAATGGATGTTACCATGTATATTAGAATGTTATAATGTATGTTAGAATGTTATAATGGGTGTTAGAATTTTAGAATGGATGTTAGAATGTATATTAGAATGTTATAATGTATTTTAGAATGTTATAATGGATGTTAGAATGAATATTAGAATGTTATAATGTATATTAGAATGTTATAATTGATGTTAGAATGTATATTAGAATGATATAATGTATGTTAGAATGTTATAATGGCTGCTAGAATGTTATAATGGATGTTAGAATGTATATTAGAATGTTAAAATGGATGTTAGTTTGTTGTAATTGATTTTAGAATGTATATTAGAATGTTAGAATGGATGTTAGAATATTATAATGGATGTTAGAATGAATATTAGAATGTTATAATGTATATTAGAATGTTATAATTGATGTTAGAATGTATATTAGAATGTTATAATGTATGTTAGAATGTTATAAGGGATGTTAGAATGTTAGAATGGATGTTAGAATGTATATTAGAATGTTATAATGTATGTTACCATGTTAATAATGATGTTAGAATGTTATAATGAATGTTAAAATGTTATAATGGATCTTGGAATGTATAATAGAATGTTATAATGTATGTTAGCATGTTATAATGGATGTTAGAATGTATATTAGAATGTTATAATGTATTTTAGAATCTTATAATGGATGTTAAAATGTTTATTAGACTGTTATAATGTATGTTAGAATATTAGAATGGATGATAGAATGTATATTAGAATGTTCTAATGTATTTTAGAATTTTATTATGGATGTTAGAATGGATGTTAGAATGGATGTTAGAATGTTAGAATGGATGTTTTAATGTATATTAGAATGTTAGAATGGATGTTAGAATGTTAAAATGGGTGTTTTATGTATACTAGAATGTTATAATGTATGTGAGAATGTTACAATGGATGTTAGAATGTATATTAGAATGTTATAATGTTTGTTAGAATGTTATAATGGATGTTACAATGTATATTAGAATGTTATAATGTATGTTATATTGTTATAATGGATGTTAGAATGTTATAATGGATGTTAGAATGTATATTAGAATGTTATAATGTATGTTACAATGTATGTTATAATGTTTTTATGGATGTTAGTTATGTTATAATGTATCTTAGAATGTTATAATGGATGTTAGAATGTATACTAGAATGTTATAATGTATGTTAGAATGTTATAATGGATGTTAGAATGTATATTAGAATGTTATATGGTATGTTAGAATGTTATAATGGATGTTAGAATGTTTATTAGAATGTTATAATGTATTTGAGAATGTTATAATGGATGTTATAATGTATATTAGAATGTTATAATGGATGTTACAATGTATATTAGAATGTTATAATGTATGTTAGAATGTTATAATGGATGTTAGAATGTTAGAATGGATGTTAAAATGTATATTAGAATTTTAAAATGTATTTTAGAATTTGATTATGAATCTTAGAAATTTAGAATGGATGTTAGAATGGATGTTAGAATGTTAGAATGGATGTATTAATGTATATTAGAATGTTAGAATGGATGTTAGAATGTTATAATGGGTGTTATAATGTATACTAGAATGTTATAATGTATGTGAGAATGTTATTATGGATGTTGGAATGTATATTAGAATGTTATAATGTTTGTTAGAATGTTATAATGGATGTTAGAATGTATATTAGAATGTTATAATGTATTTTATAATGTTATAATGGATGTTAGAATGTTATAATGGATGTTAGAATGTATATTAGAATGTTATAATCTATTTTACATTGTATGTTAGAATGTTATTATGGATGTTAGAATGTTATAATGGATGTTAGAATGTTATAATGGATGTTAGAATATATACTAGAATGTTATTATGTATGTTAGAATGTTATAATGGATTGTAGAATGTATGTTAGAACGTTATAATGGATGTAATAATATAATAATGGATGTAATAATGTCTATTAGAATGTTAATATGGATATTAGAATGTTATAATTGATGTTAGAATGTATATTTGAATGTTTGAATGGATGTTAGATTGATATAATGGATGTTAGAATGTATATTAGAATGTTATAATGTATGTTAGAGTGTTAGAATGTTAGAATGTTATAATGGATGTTGGAATGTATATTAGAATGCTAGAATGTATGTTAGAATGTTATTATGGATGTTAGAATGTTTTTTGGATGTTGAAATGTTATGCTGGATGTTAGAATGTATAATAGAATGTTAAAATGCATGTTAGAATGTTATAATGGATGTTAGAATGTTAGAATGGATGTTAGAATTAATATTACAATGTTATAATGTATGTTACCATGTTATTATGGATGTTAGAATGTTATAATGGATTGTAAAATGTTATAATGGATGTTAGAATGTATACTAGAATGTTATAATGTATGTTAGAATGTTACAATGGATGTTATAATGTATATTAGAATGTTATAATGGATGTTAGCATGTTATAATGGATGTTAGAATGTATATTAGAATGTTATAATGTATGTTAGAATCTTATAATGGATGGTAGAATGTTTATTAGAATGTTATAATGTATGTTAGAATCTTATAATGGATGGTAGAATGTTAGAATGGATGATGGAATATATATTAGAATGTTATAATGTATTTTAGAATTTTATTATGGATGTTAAAATGTTAGAATGGATGTTAGAATGGATGTTAGAATGTTAGAATTTTTGTTTTAATGTATTTTAGAGTGTTAGAATGGATGTTAGAATGTTATAATGGGTGTTATAATGTATACTAGAATGTTATAATGTATGTGATAATGTTACAATGAATGTTAGAATGTATACTAGAATGTTATATTGTTTGTTAGAATGTTATAATGGATGTTAGAATGTATATTAGAATGTTATAATGTATGTTATAATGTTATAATGGATGTTATAATGTTATAATGGATGTTAGAATGTATACTAGAATGTTATAATGTAAGTTAGAATGTTATAATGGATGTTAGAATGTATATTAGAGTGTTATAATGTATATTAGAATGTTATAATGGATGTTACAATGTATATTAGAATGTTATAATGGGTGTTAGAATGTATATTAGAATGTTATAATGGATGTTATAATGTTATAATGAATGTTAGAATGTTTATTAGAATGTTATAATGTATGTTAGAATGTTAGAATGGATGTTAGAATGTATATTAGAATGTTATAATGTATATTAGAATGTTATAATGGATGTTAGAAAGTATATTAGAATGTTAGAATGTATGTTAGAATGTTATAATAGATGTTAGAATGTTAGAATGGATGTTAGAATGTATATTAGAATGTTATAATATATGTTACCATGTTATTATGGATGTTAGAATGTTATAATGGATATTAGAATGTATACTAGAATGTTAGAATGTATGTTAGAATATTATAATGGATGTTGGAAAGTATATCAGAATGTTATAATGTATGTTAGCATGTTATAATGGATGTTAGAATTTATAATAAAAAGTTATAATGTATGTTACAATGTATGTTAGAATGTTTTTATGGATGTTTTAATGTATATTAGAATGTTAGAATGGATGTTAAAATGTTAAAATGGGTGTTTTATGTATACTAGAATGTTATAATGTATGTGAGAATGTTACAATGGATTTTAGAATGTATATTAGAATGTTATAATGTTTGTTAGAATGTTATAATGGATGTTACAATGTATATTAGAATGTTATAATGTATGTTATATTGTTATAATGGATGTTAGAATGTTATAATGGATGTTAGAATGTATATTAGAATGTTATAATGTATGTTACAATGTATGTTAGAATGTTTTTATGGATGTTAGAATGTTATAATGTATGTTAGAATGTTATAATAGATGTTAGAATGTATACTAGAATGTTATAATTTATGTTAGAATGTTATAATGGATGTTAGAATGTATATTAGAATGTTATATGGTATGTTAGAATGTTATAATGGATGTTAGAATGTTTATTAGAATGTTATAATGTATTTGAGAATGTTATAATGGATGTTATAATGTATATTATAATGTTATAATGGATGTTACAATGTATATTAGAATGTTATAATGTATGTTAGAATGTTATAATGGATGTTAGAATGTTAGAATGGATGTTAAAATGTATATTAGAATTTTATAATGTATTTTAGAATTTGATTATGAATCTTAGAATGTTAGAATGGATGTTAGAATAGATGTATTAATGTATATTAGAATGTTAGAATGGATGTTAGAATGTTATAATGTGTGTTATAATGTATACTAGAATGTTATAATGTATGTGAGAATGTTATTATGGATGTTAGAATGTATATTAGAATGTCATAATGTTTGTTAGAATGTTATAATGGATGGTAGAATGTATATTAGAATGTTATAATGTATTTTATAATGTTATAATGGATGTTAGAATGTTATAATGGATGTTAGAATGTATATTAGAATGTTATAATCTATTTTGCATTGTATGTTAGAATGTTATTATGGATGTTAGAATGTTATAATGGATGTTAGAATGTTATAATGGATGTTAGAATATATACTAGAAAGTTATTATGTAGGTTAGAATGTTATAATGGATGTTAGAATGTATATTAGAATGTTAAAATGTATGTTAGAATGTTATAATGGATGTAATAATATAATAATGGATGTAATAATGTCTATTAGAATGTTAATATGGATATTAGAATGTTATAATCGATGTTAGAATGTATATTTGAATGTTTGAATGGATGTTAGATTGATATAATGGATGTTAGAATGTATATTAGAATGTTATAATGTATGTTAGAGTGTTAGAATGTTTGTTAGAATGTTATAATGGATGTTGGAATGTATATTAGAATGTTAGAATGTATGTTAGAATGTTATTATGGATGTTAGAATGTTTTTTGGATGTTGAAATGTTATGCTGGATGTTAGAATGTATAATAGAATGTTAAAATGCTTGTTAGAATGTTATAATGGATGTTAGAATGTTATAATGGATGTTAGAATTAATATTACAATGTTATAATGTATGTTACCATGTTATTATGGATGTTAGAATGTTATAATGGATGGTAAAATGTTATAATGGATGTTAGAATGTATACTAGAATGTTATAATGTATGTTAGAATGTTACAATGGATGTTATCATGTATATTAGAATGTTATAATGGATGTTAGCATGTTATAATGGATGTTAGAATGTATATTAGAATATTATAATGTATGTTAGAATCTTATAATGGATGGTAGAATGTTTATTAGAATGTTATAATGTATGTTAGAATGTTATAATGGATGTTAGAATGTTAGAATGGATGATGGAATGTATATTAGAATGTTATAATGTATTTTAGAATTTTATTATGGATGTTAAAATGTTAGAATGGATGTTAGAATGGATGTTAGAATGTTAGAATTTTTGTTTTAATGTATTTTACAGTGTTAGAATGGATGTTAGAATGTTAGAATGTCTACTAGAATGTTATAATGTATGTGATAATGTTACAATGGATGTTAGAATGTATATTAAAATGTTATATTGTTTGTTTGAATGTTATAATGGATGTTAGAATGTATATTAGAATGTTATAATGTATGTTATAATGTTATAATGGATGTTATAATGTTATAATGGATGTTAGAATGTATACTAGCATGTTATAATGTATGTTAGAATGTTATAATGGATGTTAGAATGTATACTAGAATGTTATAATGTAAGTTAGAATGTTATAATGGATGTTAGAATGTATATTAGAGTGTTATAATGTATATTAGAATGTTATAATGGATGTTACAATGTATATTAGAATGTTATAATGTATGTTAGAATGTTATAATGGGTGTTAGAATTTTAGAATGGATGTTAGAATGTATATTAGAATGTTATAATGTATTTTAGAATGTTATAATGGATGTTAGAATAAATATTAGAATGTTATAATGTATATTAGAATGTTATAATTGATGTTAGAATGTATATTAGAATGATATAATGTATGTTAGAATGTTATAATGGCTGCTAGAATGTTATAATGGATGTTAGAATGTATATTAGAATGTTAAAATGGATGTTAGTTTGTTGTAATTGATGTTAGAATGTATATTAGAGTGTTAGAATGGATGTTAGAATGGTATAATGGATGTTACAATGTATGTTAGAATGTTATTATGGATGTTTGAATGTTACAATGGATGTTAAAATGTTATAATGGATGTTAGAATGTATACTAGAATGTTATAATGTATGTTAGAATGTTATAATGGGTGTTAGAATGTATATTAGAATGTTATAATGTATGTTAGAATGTTATAATGAATGTTAGAATGTATATTAGAATGTTATAATGTATGTTAGAATGTTATAAAGGATGTTAGAATGTATATTAGAATGTTAGAATGTATATTAGAATGTTATAATGGATGTTAGAATGTATATTAGAATGTTAGAATGTATATTAGAATGTTACTATGGATGTTAGAATGATATAATGGATGTTAGAATGTATATTAGAATGTTATAATGGAAGTTAGAATGTTATAATGGATGTTAGAATGTATATTAGAATGTTATAATGTATGTTACAATGTATGTTAGAATGTTATTATGGATGTTTGAATGTTACAATGGATGTTAAAATGTTATAATGGATGTTAGAATGTATACTAGAATGTTATAATGTATGTTAGAATGTTATAATGGGTGTTAGAATGTATATTAGAATGTTATAAGGTATGTTAGAATGTTATAATGAATGTTAGAATGTATATTAGAATGTTATAATGTATGTTAGAATGTTATAAAGGATGTTAGAATGTATATTAGAATGTTATAATGTATATTAGAATATTATAATGGATGTTATAATGTATATTAGCATATTAAAATGAATGTTAGAATGTTATAATTGATGTTAGAATGTATATTAGAATGTTAGAATGGATGTTAGAATGTTATATTGAATGTTATAATGTATATTAGAATGTTATAATGGATGTTAGAATGTTATAATGGATGTTAGAATATTATAATGGATGTTATAATGTATATTAGAATGTTAAAATGGATGTTAGAATGTTATAATTGATTTTAGAATGTATATTAGAATGTTAGAAAGTATGTTAGAATGTTATAATGGATGTTAGAATGTATATTAGAATGTTATAATGTATGTTAGAATGTTATAATGGATGTTAGAATGTATTTTAGAATGTTATAATGGATGTTAGAATGTTATAATGGATGTTATAATGTATACTAGAATGTTATAATGTATGTTAGAATGTCTATTAGAATGTTATTATGTATGTTAGAATGTTATATTGGATGTTAGAATGTATACTAAATTGTTATAATGTATGTTAGAATGTTATAATGGATGTTAGAATGTATATTAGAATGTTATAATGTATGTTAGAATGTTATAATGGATATTAGGATGTATATTAGAATGTTGTATTGTATGTTATAATGTTATAATGTATGTTATAATGTCTATTAGAATGTTATAATGTATATTAGAATGTTATAATGGATGTTAGAATGTTAGAATGGATGTTTGAATGTATATTAGAATGTTATAATGGATGTTAGCATGTTATAATGGATGATAGAATGTATATTAGAATGTTATAATGTTTGTTAGAATCTTATAATGGATGGTAGAATGTTTATTAGAATGTTATAATGTAGGTTATAATTTTATAATGGATGTTAGAATGTTAGAATGGATGATGGAATGTATATTAGAATGTTATAATGTATTTTAAAATTTTATTATGGATGTTAAAATATTAGAATGGATGTTAGAATGTTAGAATTTTTGTTTTAATGTATTTTAGAGTGTTAGAATGAATGTTAGAATGTTATAATGGATGTTATAATGTATACTAGAATGTTATAATGTATGTGATAATGTTACAATGGATGTTAGAATGTATATTAGAATGTTATATTGTTTGTTAGAATGTTATAATGGATGTTAGAATGTATATTAGAATGTTATAATGTATGTTATAATCTTATAATGGATGTTATAATGTTATAATGGATGTTAAAATGTATACTAGCATGTTATAATGTATGTTAGAATGTTATAATGGATGTTAGAATGTATACTAGAATGTTATAATGTATGTGATAATGTTACAATGGATGTTAGAATGTATATTAGAATGTTATATTGTTTGTTAGAATGTTATAATGGATGTTAGAATGTATATTAGAGTGTTATAATGTATATTAGAATGTTATAATGGATGTTACAATGTATATTAGAATGTTATAATGGGTGTTAGAATGTATATTAGAATGTTATAATGGATGTTATAATGTTATAATGAATGTTAGAATGTATATTAGAATGTTATAATGTATGTTAGAATTTTATAATGGATGTTAGAATGTATATTAGAATGTTATAATGTATATTAGAATGTTATAATGGATGTTAGAAAGTATATTAGAATGTTAGAATGTATGTTAGAATGTTATAATAGATGTTAGAATGTTATAATGGATGTTAGAATGTATATTAGAATGTTATAATATATGTTACCATGTTATTATGGATGTTAGAATGTTATAATGGATATTAGAATGTATACTAGAATGTTATAATGTATGTTAGAATATTACAATGGATGTTGGAAAGTATATCAGAATGTTATAATGTATGTTAGCATGTTATAATGGATGTTAGAATGTATAATAGAAAGTTATAATGTATGTTACAATGTATGTTAGAATGTTTTTATGGATGTTTTAATGTATATTAGAATGTTAGAATTGATGTTAGAATGTTAAAATGGGTGTTTTATGTATACTAGAATGTTATAATGTATGTGAGAATGTTACAATGGATGTTAGAATGTATATTAGAATGTTATAATGTTTGTTAGAATGTTATAATGGATGTTATAATGTATTTTAGAATGTTAGAATGTATGTTATATTGTTATAATGGATGTTAGAATGTTATAATGGATGTTAGAATGTATATTAGAATGTTATAATGTATGTTACAATGTATGTTAGAATGTTTTTATGGATGTTAGAATGTTATAATGTATGTTAGAATGTTATAATGGATGTTAGAATGTATACTAGAATGGTATAATTTATGTTAGAATGTTATAATGGATGTTAGAATGTATATTAGAATGTTATATGGTATGTTAGAATGTTATAATGGATGTTAGAATGTTTATTAGAATGTTATAATGTATTTGAGAATGTTATAATGGATGTTATAATGTATATTAGAATGTTATAATGTATATTAGAATGTAATAATGGATGTTACAATGTATTTTAGAATGTTATAATGTATGTTAGAATGTTATAATGGATGTTAGAATGTTAGAATGGATGTTAAAATGTATATTAGAATTTTATAATGTATTTTAGAATTTGATTATGAATCTTAGAATGTTAGAATGGATGTTAGAATGGATGTTAGAATGTTAGAATGGATGTATTAACGTATATTAGAATGTTAGAATGAATGTTAGAATGTTATAATGGGTGTTATAATGTATTCTAGAATGTTATAATGTATGTGAGAATGTTATTATGGATGTTAGAATGTATATTAGAATGTTATAATGTTTGTTAGAATGTTATAATGGATGTTATAATGTATATTAGAATGTTATAATGTATTTTATAATGTTATAATGGATGTTAGAATGTTATAATGGATGTTAGAATGTATATTAGAATGTTATAATCTATTTTACATTGTATGTTAGAATGTTATTATGGATGTTAGAATGTTATAATGGATGTTAGAATGTTATAATGGATGTTAGAATATATACTAGAATGTTATTATGTATGTTAGAATGTTATAATGGATGTTAGAATGTATATTAGAATGTTAAAATGTATGTTAGAATGTTATAATGGATGTAATAATATAATAATGGATGTAATAATGTCTATTAGAATGTTAATATGGATATTAGAATGTTATAATCGATGTTAGAATGTATATTTGAATGGATGTTAGATTGATATAATGGATGTTAGAATGTATATTAGAATGTTATAATGTATGTTAGAGTGTTAGAATGTTTGTTAGAATGTTATAATGGATGTTGGAATGTATATTAGAATGTTAGAATGTATGTTAGAATGTTATTATGGATGTTAGAATGTTTTTTGGATGTTGAAATGTTATGCTGGATGTTAGAATGTATAATAGAATGTTAAAATGCATGCTAGAATGTTATAATGGATGTTAGAATGTTATAATGGATTTTAGAATTAATATTACAATGTTATAATGTATGTTACCATGTTATTATGGATGTTAGAATGTTATAATGGATGGTAAAATGTTATAATGGATGTTAGAATGTATACTAGAATGTTATAATGTATGTTAGAATGTTACAATGGATGTTATAATGTATATTAGAATGTTATAATGGATGTTAGCATGTTATAATGGATGTTAGAATGTATATTAGAATGTTATAATGTATATTAGAATCTTATAATGGATGGTAGAATGTTTATTAGAATGTTATAATGTATGTTAGAATGTTATAATGGATGTTAGAATGTTAGAATGGATGATGGAATGTATATTAGAATGTTATAATGTATTTTAGAATTTTATTATGGATGTTAAAATGTTAGAATGGATGATAGAATGGATGTTAGAATGTTAGAATTTTTGTTTTAATGTATTTTACAGTGTTAGAATGGATGTTAGAATGTTATAATGGGTGTTATAATGTATACTAGAATGTTATAATGTAAGTTAGAATGTTATAATGGATGTTAGAATGTATATTAGAGTGTTATAATGTATATTAGAATGTTATAATGGATGTTACCATGTATATTAGAATGTTATAATGTATGTTAGAATGTTATAATGGGTGTTAGAATTTTAGAATGGATGTTAGAATGTAATAATGGATGTAATAATATAATAATGGATGTAATAATGTCTATTAGAATGTTAATATGGATATTAGAATGTTATAATCGATGTTAGAATGTATATTTGAATGTTTGAATGGATGTTAGATTATTATAATGGATGTTAGAATGTATATTAGAATGTTATAATGTATGTTAGAGTGTTAGAATGTTTGTTAGAATGTTATAATGGATGTTGGAATGTATATTAGAATGTTAGAATGTATGTTAGAATGTTTTTATGGATGTTAGAATGTTTTTTGGATGTTGAAATGTTATACTGGATGTTAGAATGTTAGAATGGTTGTTTTAATGTATATTGGAGAGTTAGAATGGATGTTATAATGTTATAATGGGTGTTATAATGTATACTAGAATGTTATATTGTATGTGATAATGTTACAATGGATGTTAGAATGTATATTAGAATGTTATACTGTATGTTATAATGTTATAATGGATGTTATAATGTTATAAAGGATGTTAGAATGTATACTAGCATGTTATAATGTATGTTAGAATGTTATAATGGATGTTAGAAAGTATATTAGAATGTTATAAAGTAAGTTAGAATGTTATAATGGATGTTAGAATGTGTATTAGAATGTTATAATGTATATTAGAATGTTATAATTGATGTTAGAATGTATATTAGAATGTTATAATGTATGTTAGAATGTTATATAGGATGTTAGAATGTTAGAATGGATGTTAGAATGTATATTAGAATGTTATAATGTATGTTACCATGTTAATAATGATGTTAGAATGTTATAATGAATGTTAAAATGTTATAATGGATCTTGGAATGTATAATAGAATGTTATAATGTATGTTAGAATGTTACAATGGATGTTAGAATGTATATTAGAATGTTATAATGTATGTTAGCATGTTATAATGGATGTGAGAATGTATATTAGACTGTTATAATGTATGTTAGAATGTTAGAATGGATGATAGAATGTATATTAGAATGTTCTAATGTATTTTAGAATTTTATTATGGATGTTAGAATGGATGTTAGAATGGATGTTAGAATGTTAGAATGGATGTTTTAATGTGTATTAGAATGTTAGAATGGATGTTAGAATGTTAAAATGGGTGTTTTATGTATACTAGAATGTTATAATGTATGTGAGAATGTTACAATGGATGTTAGAATGTATATTAGAATGTTATAATGTTTGTTAGAATGTTATAATGGATGTTACAATGTATATTAGAATGTTATAATGTATGTTATATTGTTATAATGGATGTTATAATGTTATAATGGATGTTAGAATGTATATTAGAATGTTATAATGTATGTTACAATGTATGTTAGAATGTTTTTATGGATGTTAGAATGTTATAATGTATCTTAAAATGTTATAATGGATGTTAGAATGTATACTAGAATGTTATAATGTATGTTAGAATGTTATAATGGATGTTAGAATGTATATTAGAATGTTATATGGTATGCTAGAATGTTATAATGGATGTTAGAATGTTTATTAGAATGTTATAATGTATTTGAGAATGTTATAATGGATGTTATAATGTATATTAGAATGTTATAATGTATATTAGAATGTTATAATGGATGTTACAATGTATATTAGAATGTTATAATGTATGTTAGAATGTTATAATGGATGTTAAAATGTTAGAATAGATGTTAAAATGTATATTAGATTTTTATAATGTATTTTAGAATTTGATTATGAATCTTAGAAAGTTAGAATGGATGTTAGAATGGATGTTAGAATGTTAGAATGGGTGTATTAATGTATATTAGAATGTTAGAATGGATGTTAGAATGTTATAATGGGTGTTATAATGTATACTAGAATGTTATAATGTATGTGAGAATGTTATTATGGATGTTAGAATGTATATTAGAATGTTATAATGTTTGTTAGAATGTTATAATGGATGTTAGAATGTATATTAGAATGTTATAATGTATTTTATAATGTTATAATGGATGTTAGAATGTTTTAATGGATGTTAGAATGTATATTAGAATGTTATAATCTATTTTACATTGTATGTTAGAATGTTATTATGGATGTTAGAATGTTATAATGGATGTTAGAATGTTATAATGGATGTTAGAATATATACTAGAATGTTATTATGTATGTTAGAATGTTATAATGTATGTTAGAATGTATGTTAGAATGTTAAAATGTATGTTAGAATGGTATAATGGATGTAATAATATAATAATGGATGTAATAATGTCTATTAGAATGTTAATATGGATATTAGAATGTTATAATCGATGTTAGAATGTATATTTGAATGTTTGAATGGATGTTAGATTGATATAATGGATGTTAGAATGTATATAAGAATGTTATAATGTATGTTAGAGTGTTAGAATGTTAGAATGTTATAATGGATGTTGGAATGTATATTAGAATGTTAGAATGTATGTTAGAATGTTATTATGGATGTTAGAATGTTTTTTGGATGTTGAAATGTTATGCTGGATGTTAGAATGTATAATAGAATGTTAAAATGCATGTTAGAATGTTAGAATGGATGTTAGAATGTTAGAATGGATGTTAGAATTAATATTACAATGTTATAATGTATGTTACCATGTTATTATGGATGTTAGAATGTTATAATGGATGGTAAAATGTTATAATGGATGTTAGAATGTATACTAGAATGTTATAATGTATGTTAGAATGTTACAATGGATGTTATAATGTATATTAGAATGTTATAATGGATGTTAGCATGTTATAATGGATGATAGAATGTATATTAGAATGTTATAATGTTTGTTAGAATCTTATAATGGATGGTAGAATGTTTATTAGAATGTTATAATGTAGGTTATAATTTTATAATGGATGTTAGAATGTTAGAATGGATGATGGAATGTATATTAGAATGTTATAATGTATTTTAAAATTTTATTATGGATGTTAAAATATTAGAATGGATGTTAGAATGTTAGAATTTTTGTTTTAATGTATTTTAGAGTGTTAGAATGGATGTTAGAATGTTATAATGGATGTAATAATGTATACTAGAATGTTATAATGTATGTGATAATGTTACAATGGATGTTAGAATGTATATTAGAATGTTATATTGTTTGTTAGAATGTTATAATGGATGTTAGAATGTATATTAGAATGTTATAATGTATGTTATAATCTTATAATGGATGTTATAATGTTATAATGGATGTTAAAATGTATACTAGCATGTTATAATGTATGTTAGAATGTTATAATGGATGTTAGAATGTATACTAGAATGTTATAATGTATGTGATAATGTTACAATGGATGTTAGAATGTATATTAGAATGTTATATTGTTTGTTAGAATGTTATAATGGATGTTAGAATGTATATTAGAGTGTTATAATGTATATTAGAATGTTATAATGGATGTTACAATGTATATTAGAATGTTATAATGGGTGTTAGAATGTATATTAGAATGTTATAATGGATGTTATAATGTTATAATGAATGTTAGAATGTATATTAGAATGTTATAATGTATGTTAGAATTTTATAATGGATGTTAGAATGTATATTAGAATGTTATAATGTATATTAGAATGTTATAATGGATGTTAGAAAGTATATTAGAATGTTAGAATGTATGTTAGAATGTTTTAATAGATGTTAGAATGTTATAATGGATGTTAGAATGTATATTAGAATGTTATAATATATGTTACCATGTTATTATGGATGTTAGAATGTTATAATGGATATTAGAATGTATACTAGAATGTTATAATGTATGTTAGAATATTACAATGGAAGTTGGAAAGTATATCAGAATGTTATAATGTATGTTAGCATGTTATAATGGATGTTAGAATGTATAATAGAAAGTTATAATGTATGTTACAATGTATGTTGGAATGTTTTTATGGATGTTTTAATGTATATTAGAATGTTAGAATTGATGTTAGAATGTTAAAATGGGTGTTTTATGTATACTAGAATGTTATAATGTATGTGAGAATGTTACAATGGATGTTAGAATGTATATTAGAATGTTATAATGTTTGTTAGAATGTTATAATGGATGTTACAATGTATATTAGAATGTTAGAATGTATGTTATATTGTTATAATGGATGTTAGAATGTTATAATGGATGTTAGAATGTATATTAGAATGTTATAATGTATGTTACAATGTATGTTAGAATGTTTTTATGGATGTTAGAATGTTATAATGTATGTTAGAATGTTATAATGGATGTTAGAATGTATACTAGAATGGTATAATTTATGTTAGAATGTTATAATGGATGTTAGAATGTATATTAGAATGTTATATGGTATGTTAGAATGTTATAATGGATGTTAGAATGTTTATTAGAATGTTATAATGTATTTGAGAATGTTATAATGGATGTTATAATGTATATTAGAATGTTATAATGTATATTAGAATGTAATAATGGATGTTACAATGTATTTTAGAATGTTATAATGTATGTTAGAATGTTATAATGGATGTTAGAATGTTAGAATGGATGTTAAAATGTATATTAGAATTTTATAATGTATTTTAGAATTTGATTATGAATCTTAGAATGTTAGAATGGATGTTAGAATGGATGTTAGAATGTTAGAATGGATGTATTAACGTATATTAGAATGTTAGAATGGATGTTAGAATGTTATAATGGGTGTTATAATGTATACTAGAATGTTATAATGTATGTGAGAATGTTATTATGGATGTTAGAATGTATATTAGAATGTTATAATGTTTGTTAGAATGTTATAATGGATGTTAGAATGTATATTAGAATGTTATAATGTATTTTATAATGTTATAATGGATGTTAGAATGTTATAATGGATGTTAGAATGTATATTAGAATGTTATAATCTATTTTACATTGTATGTTAGAATGTTATTATGGATGTTAGAATGTTATAATGGATGTTAGAATGTTATAATGGATGTTAGAAAATATACTAGAATGTTATTATGTATGTTAGAATGTTATAATGGATGTTAGAATGTATATTAGAATGTTAAAATGTATGTTAGAATGTTATAATGGATGTAATAATATAATAATGGATGTAATAATGTCTATTAGAATGTTAATATGGATATTAGAATGTTATAATCGATGTTAGAATGTATATTTGAATGGATGTTAGATTGATATAATGGATGTTAGAATGTATATTAGAATGTTATAATGTATGTTAAAGTGTTAGAATGTTTGTTAGAATGTTATAATGGATGTTGGAATGTATATTAGAATGTTAGAATGTATGTTAGAATGTTATTATGGATGTTAGAATGTTTTTTGGATGTTGAAATGTTATGCTGGATGTTAGAATGTATAATAGAATGTTAAAATGCATGCTAGAATGTTATAATGGATGTTAGAATGTTATAATGGATTTTAGAATTAATATTACAATGTTATAATGTATGTTACCATGTTATTATGGATGTTAGAATGTTATAATGGATGGTAAAATGTTATACTGGATGTTAGAATGTATACTAGAATGTTATAATGTATGTTAGAATGTTACAATGGATGTTATAATGTATATTAGAATGTTATAATGGACGTTAGCATGTTATAATGGATGTTAGAATGTATATTAGAATGTTATAATGTATGTTAGAATCTTATAATGGATGGTAGAATGTTTATTAGAATGTTATAATGTATGTTAGAATGTTATAATGGATGTTAGAATGTTAGAATGGATGATGGAATGTATATTAGAATGTTATAATGTATTTTAGAATTTTATTATGGATGTTAAAATGTTAGAATGGATGATAGAATGGATGTTAGAATGTTAGAATTTTTGTTTTAATGTATTTTACAGTGTTAGAATGGATGTTAGAATGTTATAATGGGTGTTATAATGTATACTAGAATGTTATAATGTATGTGATAATGTTACAATGGAAGTTAGAATGTATATTAGAATGTTATATTGTTTGTTTGAATGTTATAATGGATGTTAGAATGTATATTAGAATGTTATAATGTATGTTATAATGTTATAATGGATGTTATAATGTTATAATGGATGTTAGAATGTTTACTAGCATGTTATAATGTATGTTAGAATGTTATAATGGATGTTAGAATGTATACTAGAATGTTATAATGTAAGTTAGAATGTTATAATGGATGTTAGAATGTATATTAGAGTGTTATAATGTATATTAGAATGTTATAATGGATGTTACCATGTATATTAGAATGTTATAATGTATGTTAGAATGTTATAATGGGTGTTAGAATTTTAGAATGGATGTTAGAATGTATATTAGAATATTATAATGTATTTTAGAATGTTATAATGGATGTTAGAATGAATATTAGAATGTTATAATGTATATTAGAATGTTATAATTGATGTTAGAATGTATATTAGAATGATATAATGTATGTTAGAATGTTATAATGGCTGCTAGAATGTTATAATGGATGTTAGAATGTATATTAGAATGTTAAAATGGATGTTAGTTTGTTGTAATTGATTTTAGAATGTATATTAGAATGTTAGAATGGATGTTAGAATATTATAATGGATGTTAGAATGAATATTAGAATGTTATAATGTATATTAAAATGTTATAATTGATGTTAGAATGTATATTAGAATGTTATAATTTATGTTAGAATGTTATAAGGGATGTTAGAATGTTAGAATGGATGTTAGAATGTATATTAGAATGTTATAATGTATGTTACCATGTTAATAATGATGTTAGAATGTTATAATGAATGTTAAAATGTTATAATGGATCTTGGAATGTATAATAGAATGTTATAATGTATGTTAGAATGTTACAATGGATGTTAGAATGTATATTAGAATGTTATAATGTATGTTAGCATGTTATAATGGATGTTAGAATGTATATTAAAAAGTTATAATGTATGTTAGAATCTTATAATGGTTGTTAAAATGTTTATTAGACTGTTATAATGTATGTTAGAATATTAGAATGGATGATAGAATGTATATTAGAATGTTCTAATGTATTTTAGAATTTTATTATGGATGTTAGAATGGATGTTAGAATGGATGTTAGAATGTTAGAATGGATGTTTTAATGTATATTAGAATGTTAGAATGGATGTTAGAATGTTAAAATGGGTGTTTTATGTATACTAGAATGTTATAATGTATGTGAGAATGTTACAATGGATGTTAGAATGTATATTAGAATGTTATAATGTTTGTTAGAATGTTATAATGGATGTTACAATGTATATTAGAATGTTATAATGTATGTTATATTGTTATAATGGATGTTAGAATGTTATAATGGATGTTAGAATGTATATTAGAATGTTATAATGTATGTTACAATGTATGTTATAATGTTTTTATGGATGTTAGTTATGTTATAATGTATCTTAGAATGTTATAATGGATGTTAGAATGTATACTAGAATGTTATAATGTATGTTAGAATGTTATAATGGATGTTAGAATGTATATTAGAATGTTATATGGTATGTTAGAATGTTATAATGGATGTTAGAATGTTTATTAGAATGTTATAATGTATTTGAGAATATTATAATGGATGTTATAATGTATATTAGAATGTTATAATGGATGTTACAATGTATATTAGAATGTTATAATGTATGTTAGAATGTTATAATGGATGTTAGAATGTTAGAATGGATGTTAAAATGTATATTAGAATTTTAAAATGTATTTTAGAATTTGATTATGAATCTTAGAAATTTAGAATGGATGTTAGAATGGATGTTAGAATGTTAGAATGGATGTATTAATGTATATTAGAATGTTAGAATGGATGTTAGAATGTTATAATGGGTGTTATAATGTATACTAGAATGTTATAATGTATGTGAGAATGTTATTATGGATGTTGGAATGTATATTAGAATGTTATAATGTTTGTTAGAATGTTATAATGGATGTTAGAATGTATATTAGAATGTTATAATGTATTTTATAATGTTATAATGGATGTTAGAATGTTATAATGGATGTTAGAATGTATATTAGAATGTTATAATCTATTTTACATTGTATGTTAGAATGTTATTATGGATGTTAGAATGTTATAATGGATGTTAGAATGTTATAATGGATGTTAGAATATATACTAGAATGTTATTATGTATGTTAGAATGTTATAATGGATTGTAGAATGTATGTTAGAACGTTATAATGGATGTAATAATATAATAATGGATGTAATAATGTCTATTAGAATGTTAATATGGATATTAGAATGTTATAATTGATGTTAGAATGTATATTTGAATGTTTGAATGGATGTTAGATTGATATAATGTATGTTAGAATGTATATTAGAATGTTATAATGTATGTTAGAGTGTTAGAATGTTAGAATGTTATAATGGATGTTGGAATGTATATTAGAATGTTAGAATGTATGTTAGAATGTTATTATGGATGTTAGAATGTTTTTTGGATGTTGAAATGTTATGCTGGATGTTAGAATGTATAATAGATGTTAAAATGCATGTTAGAATGTTATAATGGATGTTAGAATGTTAGAATGGATGTTAGAATTAATATTACAATGTTATAATGTATGTTAGAATGTTACAATGGATGTTATAATGTATATTAGAATGTTATAATGGATGTTAGCATGTTATAATGGATGTTAGAATGTATATTAGAATGTTATAATGTATGTTAGAATCTTATAATGGATGGTAGAATGTTTATTAGAATGTTATAATGTATGTTAGAATCTTATAATGGATGGTAGAATGTTAGAATGGATGATGGAATATATATTAGAATGTTATAATGTATTTTAGAATTTTATTATGGATGTTAAAATGTTAGAATGGATGTTAGAATGGATGTTAGAATGTTAGAATTTTTGTTTTAATGTATTTTAGAGTGTTAGAATGGATGTTAGAATGTTATAATGGGTGTTATAATGTATACTAGAATGTTATAATGTATGTGATAATGTTACAATGGATGTTAGAATGTATACTAGAATGTTATATTGTTTGTTAGAATGTTATAATGGATGTTAGAATGTATATTAGAATGTTATAATGTATGTTATAATGTTATAATGGATGTTATAATGTTATAATGGATGTTAGAATGTATACTAGAATGTTATAATGTAAGTTAGAATGTTATAATGGATGTTAGAATGTATATTAGAGTGTTATAATGTATATTAGAATGTTATAATGGATGTTACAATGTATATTAGAATGTTATAATGGGTGTTAGAATGTATATTAGAATGTTATAATGGATGTTATAATGTTATAATGAATGTTAGAATGTTTATTAGAATGTTATAATGTATGTTAGAATGTTATAATGGATGTTAGAATGTATATTAGAATGTTATAATGTATATTAGAATGTTATAATGGATGTTAGAAAGTATATTAGAATGTTAGAATGTATGTTAGAATGTTATAATAGATGTTAGAATGTTAGAATGGATGTTAGAATGTATATTAAAATGTTATAATATATGTTACCATGTTATTATGGATGTTAGAATGTTATAATGGATATTAGAATGTATACTAGAATGTTAGAATGTATGTTAGAATATTACAATGGATGTTGGAAAGTATATCAGAATGTTATAATGTATGTTAGCATGTTATAATGGATGTTAGAATTTATAATAAAAAGTTATAATGTATGTTACAATGTATGTTAGAATGTTTTTATGGATGTTTTAATGTATATTAGAATGTTAGAATGGATGTTAAAATGTTAAAATGGGTGTTTTATGTATACTAGAATGTTATAATGTATGTGAGAATGTTACAATGGATTTTAGAATGTATATTAGAATGTTATAATGTTTGTTAGAATGTTATAATGGATGTTACAATGTATATTAGAATGTTATAATGTATGTTATATTGTTATAATGGATGTTAGAATGTTATAATGGATGTTAGAATGTATATTAGAATGTTATAATGTATGTTACAATGTATGTTAGAATGTTTTTATGGATGTTAGAATGTTATAATGTATGTTAGAATGTTATAATAGATGTTAGAATGTATACTAGAATGTTATAATTTATGTTAGAATGTTATAATGGATGTTAGAATGTATATTAGAATGTTATATGGTATGTTAGAATGTTATAATGGATGTTAGAATGTTTATTAGAATGTTATAATGTATTTGAGAATGTTATAATGGATGTTATAATGTATATTAGAATGTTATAATGTATATTAGAATGTTATAATGGATGTTACAATGTATATTAGAATGTTATAATGTATGTTAGAATGTTATAATGGATGTTAGAATGTTAGAATGGATGTTAAAATGTATATTAGAATTTTATAATGTATTTTAGAATTTGATTATGAATCTTAGAATGTTAGAATGGATGTTAGAATGGATGTATTAATGTATATTAGAATGTTAGAATGGATGTTAGAATGTTATAATGGGTGTTATAATGTATACTAGAATGTTATAATGTATGTGAGAATGTTATTATGGATGTTAGAATGTATATTAGAATGTCATAATGTTTGTTAGAATGTTATAATGGATGTTAGAATGTATATTAGAATGATATAATGTATTTTATAATGTTATAATGGATGTTAGAATGTTATAATGGATGTTAGAATGTATATTAGAATGTTATAATCTATTTTGCATTGTATGTTAGAATGTTATTATGGATGTTAGAATGTTATAATGGATGTTAGAATGTTATAATGGATGTTAGAATATATACTAGAAAGTTATTATGTAGGTTAGAATGTTATAATGGCTGTTAGAATGTATATTAGAATGTTAAAATGTATGTTAGAATGTTATAATGGATGTAATAATATAATAATGGATGTAATATTGTCTATTAGAATGTTAATATGGATATTAGAATGTTATAATCGATGTTAGAATGTATATTTGAATGTTTGAATGGATGTTAGATTGATATAATGGATGTTAGAATGTATATTAGAATGTTATAATGTATGTTAGAGTGTTAGAATGTTATAATGGATGTTGGAATGTATATTAGAATGTTAGAATGTATGTTAGAATGTTATTATGGATGTTAGAATGTTTTTTGGATGTTGAAATGTTATGCTGGATGTTAGAATGTATAATTGAATGTTAAAATGCTTGTTAGAATGTTATAATGGATGTTAGAATGTTATAATGGATGTTAGAATTAATATTACAATGTTATAATGTATGTTACCATGTTATTATGGATGTTAGAATGTTATAATGGATGGTAAAATGTTATAATGGATGTTAGAATGTATACTAGAATGTTATAATGTGTGTTAGAATGTTACAATGGATGTTATCATGTATATTAGAATGTTATAATGGATGTTAGCATGTTATAATGGATGTTAGAATGTATATTAGAATATTATAATGTATGTTAGAATCTTATAATGGATGGTAGAATGTTTATTAGAATGTTATAATGTATGTTAGAATGTTATAATGGATGTTAGAATGTTAGAATGGATGATGGAATGTATATTAGAATGTTATAATGTATTTTAGAATTTTATTATGGATGTTAAAATGTTAGAATGGATGTTAGAATGGATGTTAGAATGTTAGAATTTTTGTTTTAATGTATTTTACAGTGTTAGAATGGATGTTAGAATGTTAGAATGTATACTAGAATGTTATAATGTATGTGATAATGTTACAATGGATGTTAGAATGTATATTAAAATGTTATATTGTTTGTTTGAATGTTATAATGGATGTTAGAATGTATATTAGAATGTTATAATGTATGTTATAATGTTATAATGGATGTTATAATGTTATAATGGATGTTAGAATGTATACTAGCATGTTATAATGTATGTTAGAATGTTATAATGGATGTTAGAATGTATACTAGAATGTTATAATGTAAGTTAGAATGTTATAATGGATGTTAGAATGTATATTAGAGTGTTATAATGTATATTAGAATGTTATAATGGATGTTACAATGTATATTAGAATGTTATAATGTATGTTAGAATGTTATAATGGGTGTTAGAATTTTAGAATGGATGTTAGAATGTATATTAGAATGTTATAATGTATTTTAGAATGTTATAATGGATGTTAGAATAAATATTAGAATGTTATAATGTATATTAGAATGTTATAATTGATGTTAGAATGTATATTAGAATGATATAATGTATGTTAGAATGTTATAATGGCTGCTAGAATGTTATAATGGATGTTAGAATGTATATTAGAATGTTAAAATGGATGTTAGTTTGTTGTAATTGATGTTAGAATGTATATTAGAATGTTAGAATGGATGTTAGAATGGTATAATGGATGTTACAATGTATGTTAGAATGTTATTATGGATGTTTGAATGTTACAATGGATGTTAAAATGTTATAATGGATGTTAGAATGTATACTAGAATGTTATAATGTATATTAGAATGTTATAATGGATGTTAGAATGTATATTAGAATGTTAGAATGTATGTTAGAATGTTACTATGGATGTTAGAATGATATAATGGATGTTAGAATGTATAATAGAATGTTATAATGGAAGTTAGAATGTTATAATGGATGTTAGAATGTATATTAGAATGTTATAATGTATGTTACAATGTATGTTAGAATGTTATTATGGATGTTTGAATGTTACAATGGATGTTAAAATGTTATAATGGATGTTAGAATGTATACTAGAATGTTATAATGTATGTTAGAATGTTATAATGGGTGTTAGAATGTATATTAGAATGTTATAAGGTATGTTAGAATGTTATAATGAATGTTAGAATGTATATTAGAATGTTATAATGTATGTTAGAATGTTATAAAGGATGTTAGAATGTATATTAGAATGTTATAATGTATATTAGAATATTATAATGGATGTTATAATGTATATTAGCATATTAAAATGAATGTTAGAATGTTATAATTGATGTTAGAATGTATATTAGAATGTTAGAATGGATGTTAGAATGTTATATTGAATGTTATAATGTATATTAGAATGTTATAATGGATGTTAGAATGTTATAATGGATGTTAGAATATTATAATGGATGTTATAATGTATATTAGAATGTTAAAATGGATGTTAGAATGTTATAATTGATTTTAGAATGTATATTAGAATGTTAGAAAGTATGTTAGAATGTTATAATGGATGTTAGAATGTATATTAGAATGTTGGAATGTATGTTAGAATGTTATAATGGATGTTAGAATGTATATTAGAATGTTATAATGTATGTTAGAATGTTATAATGGATGTTAGAATGTATTTTAGAATGTTATAATGGATGTTAGAATGTTATAATGGATGTTATAATGTATACTAGAATGTTATAATGTATGTTAGAATGTCTATTAGAATGTTATTATGTATGTTAGAATGTTATATTGGATGTTAGAATGTATACTAAATTGTTATAATGTATGTTAGAATGTTATAATGGATGTTAGAATGTATATTAGAATGTTATAATGTATGTTAGAATGTTATAATGGATATTAGGATGTATATTAGAATGTTGTATTGTATGTTATAATGTTATAATGTATGTTATAATGTCTATTAGAATGTTATAATGTATATTAGAATGTTATAATGGATGTTAGAATGTTAGAATGGATGTTTGAATGTATATTAGAATGTTATAATGTATGTTAGAATGTTATTATGGATGTTAGAATGTAAGAATGGATGTTAGAATTGATGTTAGAATGTTAGAATGGATGTTTTAAAGTATATTAGAATGATAGAATGGATGTTATAATATTATAATGGATGTTATAATGTATATAAGAATGTTATAATGTATGTTAGAATGCATGTTAGAATGTATATTAGAATGTTATTGTGTATTTTAGAATGTTATAATGGATGTTAGAATATTATAATGGATGTTATAATATATATTAGAATGTTATAATGTATGTTAGAATGTTATAATGGATGTTTTAATGTATATCAGATTGTTATAATGTATGTTAGAATGTTATAATGGATGTTAGAATGTATATTAGAATGTTATAATGTATGTTAGAATGTTATAATGGATATTAGAATGTATATTAGAATGTTATAATGCATGTTATAATGTTATAATGGATGTTAGAATGTTATAATGGATGTTAGAATGTATATTAGAATGTTAGAATGTATGTTAGAATGTTATTATGGATGTTAGAATGTTATAATGGATGTTAGACTGTATATTAGAAAGTTATAATGTATGTTAGAATGTTATAATGGATGTTACAATGTATTTTAGATTGTTATAATGTTTGTTAGAATGTTATAATGGATGTTAGAATGTTATAATGGATGTTAGAATGTATATTAGAATGTTATAATGTATGTTACAATGTTATTATGTATGTTAGAATGTTATAATGATTGTTATAATGTATACTAGAATGTTATAATGTATGTTAGAATGTATAGTAGAATGTTATAATGTATGTTAGAATGTTATAATGGATGTTAGAATGTATATTAGATTGTTATAATGTATGTTAGAATGTTAGAATGGATGTTAGAATTGATGTTAGAATGTTAGAATGGATGTTTTAATGTATATTAGAATGTTAGAATGGATGTTATAATGTTATAATGGATGTTATAATGTATATTAGTATGTTATAATGTATGTTAGAATGCATGATAGAATGTATATTAGAATATTATAATGGATGTTAGAATGTTATAATGGATGTTAGAATATTATAATTGATGTTATAATATATTTTATAATGTTAAAATGGATGCTAGAATGTTACAATGGATGTTAAAATGTATGTTAGAATAGATGTTAGAATGTTATAATGGATTTTAGAATGTATATTAGAATGTTATAATGTATATTAGAATGTTATAATGGATGTTAGAATGTTATAATGGATGTTAGAATGTATATTAGAATGTTATAATGTATGTTAGCATGTTATAATGGATGTTATTATGTATATTAGATTGTTGTAATGTATGTTAGAATGTTATAATATATGTTAGAATGTATATTAGAATGATTTAATGTATGTTTGAATGTTATAATGGATGTTAGAATGTATATATAAGAATGTTATAATGTATGTTAGAATGTTATAATGGATGTTAGAATGTATATTAGAATGTTATAATGTATGTTATAATGTTATAATGGATATTAGAATGTATATTAGATTGTTATAATGCATGTTAGAATGTTGTAATGGATGTTAGAATGTATATTAGATTGTTATAATGTGTGTTAGAATGTTATAATGGATGTTAGAATGTATATTAGAATGTTATAATGTATATTAGAATGTTATAATGTATGTTAGAATGTTATAATGGCTGTTAGAATGTATATTAGAATGTTAGAATGTATGCTAGAATGTTATTATGGATGTTAGAATGTTATAATGGATGTTAGAATGTATATTAGAATGTTATAATGGATGTTAGAATGTTATAATGGATGTTAGAATGTATTTTAGATTGTTATAGTGTATGTTAAAATGTTATAAAGGTTGTTATAATGTATATTAGAATGTTATAATGTATGTTAGAATCTTATAATGGATGGTAGAATGTTTATTAGAATGTTATAATGTATGTTAGAATGTTATAATGGATGTTAGAATGTTAGAATGGATGATGGAATATATATTAGAATGTTATAATGTATTTTAGAATTTTATTATGGATGTTAAAATGTTAGAATGGATGTTAGAATGGATGTTAGAATGTTAGAATTTTTGTTTTAATGTATTTTAGAGTGTTAGAATGGATGTTAGAATGTTATAATGGGTGTTATAATGTATACTAGAATGTTATAATGTATGTAATAATGTTACAATGGATGTTAGAATGTATACTAGAATGTTATATTGTTTGTTAGAATGTTATAATGGATGTTAGAATGTATATTAGAATGTTATAATGTATGTTATAATGTTATAATGGATGTTATAATGTTATAATGGATGTTAGAATGTATACTAGCATGTTATAATGTATGTTAGCATGTTATAATGGATGTTAGAATGTATACTAGAATGTTATAATGTAAGTTAGAATGTTATAATGGATGTTAGAATGTATATTAGAGTGTTATAATGTATATTAGAATGTTATAATGGATGTTACAATGTATATTAGAATGTTATAATGGGTGTTAGAATGTATATTAGAATGTTATAATGGATGTTATAATGTTATAATGAATGTTAGAATGTTTATTAGAATGTTATAATGTATGTTAGAATGTTATAATGGATGTTAGAATGTATATTAGAATGTTATAATGTATATTAGAATGTTATAATGGATGTTAGAAAGTATATTAGAATGTTAGAATGTATGTTAGAATGTTATAATAGATGTTAGAATGTTAGAATGGATGTTAGAATGTATATTAAAATGTTATAATATATGTTACCATGTTATTATGGATGTTAGAATGTTATAATGGATATTAGAATGTATACTAGAATGTTAGAATGTATGTTAGAATATTACAATGGATGTTGGAAAGTATATCAGAATGTTATAATGTATGTTAGCATGTTATAATGGATGTTAGAATTTATAATAAAAAGTTATAATGTATGTTACAATGTATGTTAGAATGTTTTTATGGATGTTTTAATGTATATTAGAATGTTAGAATGGATGTTAAAATGTTAAAATGGGTGTTTTATGTATACTAGAATGTTATAATGTATGTGAGAATGTTACAATGGATTTTAGAATGTATATTAGAAAGTTATAATGTTTGTTAGAATGTTATAATGGATGTTACAATGTATATTAGAATGTTATAATGTATGTTATATTGTTATAATGGATGTTAGAATGTTATAATGGATGTTAGAATGTATATTAGAATGTTATAATGTATGTTACAATGTATGTTAGAATGTTTTTATGGATGTTAGAATGTTAGAATGTATGTTAGAATGTTATAATAGATGTTAGAATGTATACTAGAATGTTATAATTTATGTTAGAATGTTATAATGGATGTTAGAATGTATATTAGAATGTTATATGGTATGTTAGAATGTTATAATGGATGTTAGAATGTTTATTAGAATGTTAGAATGTATTTGAGAATGTTATAATGGATGTTATAATGTATATTAGAATGTTATAATGTATATTAGAATGTTATAATGGATGTTACAATGTATATTAGAATGTTATAATGTATGTTAGAATGTTATAATGGATGTTAGAATGTTAGAATGGATGTTAAAATGTATATTAGAATTTTATAATGTATTTTAGAATTTGATTATGAATCTTAGAATGTTAGAATGGATGTTAGAATGGATGTATTAATGTATATTAGAATGTTAGAATGGATGTTAGAATGTTATAATGGGTGTTATAATGTATACTAGAATGTTATAATGTATGTGAGAATGTTATTATGGATGTTAGAATGTATATTAGAATGTCATAATGTTTGTTAGAATGTTATAATGGATGTTAGAATGTATATTAGAATGATATAATGTATTTTATAATGTTATAATGGATGTTAGAATGTTATAATGGATGTTAGAATGTATATTAGAATGTTATAATCTATTTTGCATTGTATGTTAGAATGTTATTATGGATGTTAGAATGTTATAATGGATGTTAGAATGTTATAATGGATGTTAGAATATATACTAGAAA
Organism: Taudactylus pleione; assembly: GCA_031769625.1. Taxonomy (NCBI): domain Eukaryota; kingdom Metazoa; phylum Chordata; class Amphibia; order Anura; family Myobatrachidae; genus Taudactylus; species Taudactylus pleione. The sequence continues at coordinate 213,813 of JAUIMM010001188.1, forward strand.
GTTATTATGTAGGTTAGAATGTTATAATGGCTGTTAGAATGTATATTAGAATGTTAAAATGTATGTTAGAATGTTATAATGGATGTAATAATATAATAATGGATGTAATATTGTCTATTAGAATGTTAATATGGATATTAGAATGTTATAATCGATGTTAGAATGTATATTTGAATGTTTGAATGGATGTTAGATTTATATAATGGATGTTAGAATGTATATTAGAATGTTATAATGTATGTTAGAGTGTTAGAATGTTTGTTAGAATGTTATAATGGATGTTGGAATGTATATTAGAATGTTAGAATGTATGTTAGAATGTTATTATGGATGTTAGAATGTTTTTTGGATGTTGAAATGTTATGCTGGATGTTAGAATGTATAATAGAATGTTAAAATGCTTGTTAGAATGTTATAATGGATGTTAGAATGTTATAATGGATGTTAGAATTAATATTACAATGTTATAATGTATGTTACTATGTTATTATGGATGTTAGAATGTTATAATGGATGGTAAAATGTTATAATGGATGTTAGAATGTATACTAGAATGTTATAATGTATGTTAGAATGTTACAATGGATGTTATCATGTATATTAGAATGTTATAATGGATGTTAGCATGTTATAATGGATGTTAGAATGTATATTAGAATATTATAATGTATGTTAGAATCTTATAATGGATGGTAGAATGTTTATTAGAATGTTATAATGTATGTTATAATGTTATAATGGATGTTAGAATGTTAGAATGGATGATGGAATGTATATTAGAATGTTATAATGTATTTTAGAATTTTATTATGGATGTTAAAATGTTAGAATGGATGTTAGAATGGATGTTAGAATGTTAGAATTTTTGTTTTAGTGTATTTTAGAGTGTTAGAATGGATGTTAGAATGTTATAATGTATACTAGAATGTTATAATGTATGTGATAATGTTACAATGGATGTTAGAATGTATATTAAAATGTTATATTGTTTGTTTGAATGTTATAATGGATGTTAGAATGTATATTAGAATGTTATAATGTATGTTATAATGTTATAATGGATGTTATAATGTTATAATGGATGTTAGAATGTATACTAGCATGTTATAATGTATGTTAGAATGTTATAATGGATGTTAGAATGTATACTAGAATGTTATAATGTAAGTTAGAATGTTATAATGGATGTTAGAATGTATATTAGAGTGTTATAATGTATATTAGAATGTTATAATGGATGTTAAAATGTATATTAGAATGTTATAATGTATGTTAGAATGTTATAATGGGTGTTAGAATTTTAGAATGGATGTTAGAATGTATATTAGAATGTTATAATGTATTTTAGAATGTTATAATGGATGTTAGAATAAATATTAGAATGTTATAATGTATATTAGAATGTTATAATTGATGTTAGAATGTATATTAGAATGATATAATGTATGTTAGAATGTTATAATGGCTGCTAGAATGTTATAATGGATGTTAGAATGTATATTAGAATGTTAAAATGGATGTTAGTTTGTTGTAATTGATGTTAGAATGTATATTAGAATGTTAGAATGGATGTTAGAATGTTATAATGGATGTTACAATGTATGTTAGAATGTTATTATGGATGTTTGAATGTTACAATGGATGTTAAAATGTTATAATGGATGTTAGAATGTATACTAGAATGTTATAATGTATGTTAGAATGTTATAATGGGTGTTAGAATGTATATTAGAATGTTATAATGTATGTTAGAATGTTATAATGAATGTTAGAATGTATATTAGAATGTTATAATGTATGTTAGAATGTTATAAAGGATGTTAGAATGTATATTAGAATGTTATAATGTATATTAGAATGTTATAATGGATGTTAGAATGTATATTAGAATGTTAGAATGTATGTTAGAATGTTATTATGGATGTTAGAATGATATAATGGATGTTAGAATGTATATTAGAATGTTATAATGGAAGTTAGAATGTTATAATGGATGTTAGAATGTATATTAGAATGTTATAATGTATGTTACAATGTATGTTAGAAAGTTATTATGGATGTTTGAATGTTACAATGGATGTTAAAATGTTATAATGGATGTTAGAATGTATACTAGAATGTTATAATGTATGTTAGAATGTTATAATGGGTGTTAGAATGTATATTAGAATGTTATAAGGTATGTTAGAATGTTATAATGAATGTTAGAATGTATATTAGAATGTTATAATGTATGTTAGAATGTTATAAAGGATGTTAGAATGTATATTAGAATGTTATAATGTATATTAGAATGTTATAATGGATGTTAGAATGTATATTAGAATGTTAGAATGTATGTTAGAATGTTATTATGGATGTTAGAATGTTATAATGGATGTTAGAATGTATATTAGAATGTTATAATGGATGTTAGAATGTTATAATGGATGTTAGAATGTATTTTAGATTGTTATAGTGTATGTTAAAATGTTATAATGGTTGTTATAATGTATATTAGAATGTTATAATGTATGTTACAATGTTATAATGGATGTTAGAATGTTATAATGGATGTCATAATGTATACTAGAATGTTATTATGTATGTTAGAATTTATATTAGAATGTTATAATATATGTTAGAATGTTATAATGGATGTTAGAATGTATATTAGAATGTTATAATGGATGTTATAATGTATATTAGATTGTTATAATGTATGTTAGAATGTTATAATGTATGTTAGAATGTTAGAATGGATATTAGAATGTATATTAGAATGTTGTAATGTATGTTAGAATGTTATATTGGATGTTATAATGTATATTTGAATGTTAGAATGGAAGTTAGAATGTTACAATGGATGTTATAATGTATATTAGAATGTTATAATGTATGTTAGAATGCATGTTAGAATGTATATTAGAATGTTATAATGGATGTTAGAATGTTACAATGGATGTTAGAATATTATAATGGATGTTATAATGTATATTAGCATATTAAAATGAATGTTAGAATGTTATAATTGATGTTAGAATGTATATTAGAATGTTAGAATGGATGTTAGAATGTTATATTGAATGTTATAATGTATATTAGAATGTTATAATGGATGTTAGAATGTTATAATGGATGTTAGAATATTATAATGGATGTTATAATGTATATTAGAATGTTAAAATGGATGTTAGAATGTTATAATTGATTTTAGAATGTATATTAGAATGTTAGAAAGTATGTTAGAATGTTATAATGGATGTTAGAATGTATATTAGAATGTTGGAATGTATGTTAGAATGTTATAATGGATGTTAGAATGTATATTAGAATGTTATAATGTATGTTAGAATGTTATAATGGATGTTAGAATGTATTTTAGAATGTTATAATGGATGTTAGAATGTTATAATGGATGTTATAATGTATACTAGAATGTTATAATGTATGTTAGAATGTCTATTAGAATGTTATTATGTATGTTAGAATGTTATATTGGATGTTAGAATGTATACTAGATTGTTATAATGTATGTTAGAATGTTATAATGGATGTTAGAATGTATATTAGAATGTTATAATGTATGTTAGAATGTTATAATGGATATTAGGATGTATATTAGAATGTTGTATTGTATGTTATAATGTTATAATGTATGTTATAATGTCTATTAGAATGTTATAATGTATATTAGAATGTTATAATGATGTTAGAATGTTAGAATGGATGTTTGAATGTATATTAGAATGTTATAATGTATGTTAGAATGTTATTATGGATGTTAGAATGTAAGAATGGATGTTAGAATTAATGTTAGAATGGATGTTTTAAAGTATGTTAGAATGATAGAATGGATGTTATAATATTATAATGGATGTTATAATGTATATAAGAATGTTATAATGTATGTTAGAATGCATGTTAGAATGTATATTAGAATGTTATTGTGTATTTTAGAATGTTATAATGGATGTTAGAATATTATAATGGATGTTATAATATATATTAGAATGTTATAATGTATGTTAGAATGTTATAATGGATGTTTGAATGTATATCAGATTGTTATAATGTATGTTAGAATGTTATAATGGATGTTAGAATGTATATTAGAATGTTATAATGTATGTTAGAATGTTATAATGGATATTAGAATGTATATTAGAATGTTATAATGCATGTTATAATGTTATAATGGATGTTAGAATGTTATAATGGATGTTAGAATGTATATTAGAATGTTATTATGGATGTTAGAATGTTATAATGGATGTTAGACTGTATATTAGAAAGTTATAATGTATGTTAGAATGTTATAATGGATGTTAGAATGTATTTTAGATTGTTATAATGTATGTTAGAATGTTATAATGGATGTTAGAATGTTATAATGGATGTTAGAATGTATATTAGAATGTTATAATGTATGTTACAATGTTATTATGTATGTTATAATGTTATAATGATTGTTATAATATATACTAGAATGTTATAATGTATGTTAGAATGTATATTAGAATGTTATAATGTATGTTAGAATGTTATAATGGATGTTAGAATGTATATTAGATTGTTATAATGTATGTTAGAATGTTAGAATGGATGTTAGAATTGATGTTAGAATGTTAGAATGGATGTTTTAATGTATATTAGAATGTTAGAATGGATGTTATAATGTTATAATGGATGTTATAATGTATATTAGTATGTTATAATGTATGTTAGAATGCATGATAGAATGTATATTAGAATATTATAATGGATGTTAGAATGTTATAATGGATGTTAGAATATTATAAGTGATGTTATAATATATTTTATAATGTTAAAATGGATGATAGAATGTTACAATGGATGTTAAAATGTATGTTAGAATAGATGTTAGAATGTTATAATGGATTTTAGAATGTATATTAGAATGTTATAATGTATATTAGAATGTTATAATGGATGTTAGAATGTTATAATGGATGTTAGAATGTTATAATGGATGTTAGAATGTATATTAGAATGTTATAATGTATGTTAGCATGTTATAATGGATGTTATTATGTATATTAGATTGTTGTAATGTATGTTAGAATGTTATAATATATGTTAGAATGTATATTAGAATGATTTAATGTATGTTTGAATGTTATAATGGATGTTAGAATGTATATATAAGAATGTTATAATGGATGTTAGAATGTATATTAGAATGTTATAATGTATGTTATAATGTTATAATGGATATTAGAATGTATATTAGATTGTTATAATGCATGTTAGAATGTTATAATGGATGTTAGAATGTATATTAGATTGTTATAATGTGTGTTAGAATGTTATAATGGATGTTAGAATGTATATTAGAATGTTATAATGTATATTAGAATGTTATAATGTATGTTAGAATGTTATAATGGCTGTTAGAATGTATATTAGAATGTTAGAATGTATGCTAGAATGTTATTATGGATGTTAGAATGTTATAATGGATGTTAGAATGTATATTAGAATGTTATAATGGATGTTAGAATGTTATAATGGATGTTAGAATGTATTTTAGATTGTTATAGTGTATGTTAAAATGTTATAAAGGTTGTTATAATGTATATTAGAATGTTATAATGTATGGTACAATGTTATAATGTATGTTAGAATGTTATAATGGATGTCATAATGTATACTAGAATGTTATTATGTATGTTAGAATTTATATTAGAATGTTATAATATATGTTAGAATGTTATAATGGATGTTAGAATGTATATTAGAATGTTATAATGGATGTTATAATGTATATTAGATTGTTATAATGTATGTTAGAATGTTATAATGTATGTTAGAATGTTAGAATGGATATTAGAATGTATATTAGAATGTTGTAATGTATGTTAGAATGTTATATTGGATGTTATAATGTATATTTGAATGTTAGAAAGGAAGTTAGAATGTTATAATGGATGTTATAATGTATATTAGAATGTTATAATGTATGTTAGAATGCATGATAGAATGTATATTAGAATGTTATAATGGATGTTAGAATGTTAGAATGGATGTTATAATGTTATAATGGATGTTATAATGTATATTAGAATGTTATAATGTATGTTATAATGCATGTTAGAATGTATATTAGAATGTTATAGTGTATTTTAGAATGTTATAATGGATGTTAGAATGTATATTAGAATATTATAATGGATGTTAGAATGTTATAATGGATGTAAGAATATTATAATGGATGCTAGAATATTATAATGGATGTTAGAATATATTTTAGAATGTTAAAATGGATGTTAGAATGTTATAATGGATGATAGAATGTATATTAGAATGTTAGAATGTATGTTAGAATGTTAGAATGTATGTTAGAATGTTATAATGGATTTTAGAATGTATATTAGAATGTTATAATGTATATTAGAATGTTATAATGGATGTTATAATGTATATTAGAATGTTATAATGTATGTTAGCATGTTATAATGGATGTTATTATGCAAATTAAATTGTTGTAATGTATGTTAGAATGTTATTATATATGTTAGAATGTATATTAGAATGTTATAATGTATGTTAGAATGTTATAATGGATGTTAGAATGTATATTAGAATGTGATAATGGATGTTAGAATATTATAATGGATGTCAGAATATTTTAATGGATGTTTTAATGTATATTAGAATGTTAAAATGGATGTTAGAATGTTATAATTGATTTTAGAATCTATATTAGAATGTGGGAAAGTATGTTATAATGTTATAATGGATGTTAGAATGTATATTAGAATGTTAGAAAGTATGTTAAAATGTTATAATGGATGTTAGAATGTATATTAGAATGTTAGAATGTATGTTATAATGTTATTATGGATGTTAGAATGTTATAATGGATGTTAGAATGTATATTATAATGTTATAATGGATGTTATAATGTATATTAGATTGTTATAATGTATGTTAGAATGTTATAATGTATGTTAGAATGTTAGAATGGATATTAGAATGTATATTAGAATGTTGTAATGTATGTTAGAATGTTATATTGGATGTTATAATGTATATTAGAATGTTATAATGGATGTTAGAATGTTATAATGGATGCTATAATGTATACTAGAATGTTATAATGTATGTTAGAATGTCTATTAGAATGTTATTATGTATGTTAGAATGTTATATTGGATGTTAGAATGTATACTAGATTGTTATAATGTATGTTAGAATGTTATAATGGATGTTAGAATGTATATTAGAATGTTATAATGTATGTTAGAATGTTATAATGGATATTAGGATGTATATTAGAATGTTGTAATGTATGTTATAATGTTATAATGGATGTTATAATGTCTATTAGAATGTTATAATGTATATTAGAATGTTATAATGGATGTTAGAATGTTAGAATGGATGTTTGAATGTATATTAGAATGTTATAATGTATGTTAGAATGTTATTATGGATGTTAGAATGTAAGAATGGATGTTAGAATTGATGTTAGAATGTTAGAATGGATGTTTTAAAGTATATTAGAATGATAGAATGGATGTTATAATGTTATAATGGATGTTATAATGTATATAAGAATGTTATAATGTATGTTAGAATGCATGTTAGAATGTATATTAGAATGTTATTGTGTATTTTAGAATGTTATAATGGATGTTATAATGTTATAATGGATGTTAGAATATTATAATGGATGTTATAATATATATTAGAATGTTATAATGTATGTTAGAATGTTATAATTGATGTTAGAATGTATATTAGAATGTTAGAATGGATGTTAGAATGTTATATTGGATGTTAGAATGTATATTAGAATGTTATAATGGATGTTAGAATGTTATAATGGATGTTAGAATATTATAATGGATGGTATAATGTATATTAGAATGTTAAAATGGATGTTAGAATGTTATAATTGATTTTAGAATGTATATTAGAATGTTAGAAAGTATGTTAGAATGTTATAATGGATGTTAGAATGTATATTAGAATGTTGGAATGTATGTTAGAATGTTATAATGGATGTTAGAATGTATATTAGAATGTTATAATGTATGTTAGAATGTTATAATGGATGTTAGAATGTATATTAGAATGTTATAATGGATGTTAGAATGTTATAATGGATGTTATAATGTATACTAGAATGTTATAATGTATGTTAGAATGTCTATTAGAATGTTATTATGTATGTTAGAATGTTATATTGGATGTTAGAATGTATACTAGATAGTTATAATGTATGTTAGAATGTTATAATGGATGTTAGAATGTATATTAGAATGTTATAATGTATGTTAGAATGTTATAATGGATATTAGGATGTATATTAGAATGTTGTAATGTATGTTATAATGTTATAATGGATGTTATAATGTCTATTAGAATGTTATAATGTATATTAGAATGTTATAATGGATGTTAGAATGTTATAATGGATGTTTGAATGTATATTAGAATGTTATAATGTATGTTAGAATGTTATTATGGATGTTAGAATGTAAGAATGGATGATAGAATTGATGTTAGAATGTTAGAATGGATGTTTTAAAGTATATCAGAATGATAGAATGGATGTTATAATGTTATAATGGATGTTATAATGTATATAAGAATGTTATAATGTATGTTAGAATGCATGTTAGAATGTATATTAGAATGTTATTGTGTATTTTAGAATGTTATAATGGATGTTAGAATGTTATAATGGATGTTAGAATATTATAATGGATGTTATAATATATATTAGAATGTTATAATGTATGTTAGAATGTTATAATGGATGTTAGAATGTATATTAGAATGTTATATTGTATGTTAGAATGTTATAATGGATATTAGAATGTATATTAGAATGTTATAATGCATGTTATAATGTTATAATGGATGTTATAATGTCTATTAGAATTTTATAATGTATATTAGGATGTTATAATGGATGTTAGAATGTTATAATGGATGTTATAATGTATACTAGAATGTTATAATGTATGTTAGAATGTCTATTAGAATGTTATTATGTATGTTAGAATGTTATATTGGATGTTAGAATGTATACTAGATTGTTATAATGTATGTTAGAATGTTATAATGGATGTTAGAATGTATATTAGAATGTTATAATGTATGTTAGAATGTTATAATGGATATTAGGATGTATATTAGAATGTTGTATTGTATGTTATAATGTTATAATGTATGTTATAATGTCTATTAGAATGTTATAATGTATATTAGAATGTTATAATGATGTTAGAATGTTAGAATGGATGTTTGAATGTATATTAGAATGTTATAATGTATGTTAGAATGTTATTATGGATGTTAGAATGTAAGAATGGATGTTAGAATTAATGTTAGAATGGATGTTTTAAAGTATGTTAGAATGATAGAATGGATGTTATAATATTATAATGGATGTTATAATGTATATAAGAATGTTATAATGTATGTTAGAATGCATGTTAGAATGTATATTAGAATGTTATTGTGTATTTTAGAATGTTATAATGGATGTTAGAATATTATAATGGATGTTATAATATATATTAGAATGTTATAATGTATGTTAGAATGTTATAATGGATGTTTGAATGTATATCAGATTGTTATAATGTATGTTAGAATGTTATAATGGATGTTAGAATGTATATTAGAATGTTATAATGTATGTTAGAATGTTATAATGGATATTAGAATGTATATTAGAATGTTATAATGCATGTTATAATGTTATAATGGATGTTAGAATGTTATAATGGATGTTAGAATGTATATTAGAATGTTATTATGGATGTTAGAATGTTATAATGGATGTTAGACTGTATATTAGAAAGTTATAATGTATGTTAGAATGTTATAATGGATGTTAGAATGTATTTTAGATTGTTATAATGTATGTTAGAATGTTATAATGGATGTTAGAATGTTATAATGGATGTTAGAATGTATATTAGAATGTTATAATGTATGTTACAATGTTATTATGTATGTTATAATGTTATAATGATTGTTATAATATATACTAGAATGTTATAATGTATGTTAGAATGTATATTAGAATGTTATAATGTATGTTAGAATGTTATAATGGATGTTAGAATGTATATTAGATTGTTATAATGTATGTTAGAATGTTAGAATGGATGTTAGAATTGATGTTAGAATGTTAGAATGGATGTTTTAATGTATATTAGAATGTTAGAATGGATGTTATAATGTTATAATGGATGTTATAATGTATATTAGTATGTTATAATGTATGTTAGAATGCATGATAGAATGTATATTAGAATATTATAATGGATGTTAGAATGTTATAATGGATGTTAGAATATTATAAGTGATGTTATAATATATTTTATAATGTTAAAATGGATGATAGAATGTTACAATGGATGTTAAAATGTATGTTAGAATAGATGTTAGAATGTTATAATGGATTTTAGAATGTATATTAGAATGTTATAATGTATATTAGAATGTTATAATGGATGTTAGAATGTTATAATGGATGTTAGAATGTTATAATGGATGTTAGAATGTATATTAGAATGTTATAATGTATGTTAGCATGTTATAATGGATGTTATTATGTATATTAGATTGTTGTAATGTATGTTAGAATGTTATAATATATGTTAGAATGTATATTAGAATGATTTAATGTATGTTTGAATGTTATAATGGATGTTAGAATGTATATATAAGAATGTTATAATGGATGTTAGAATGTATATTAGAATGTTATAATGTATGTTATAATGTTATAATGGATATTAGAATGTATATTAGATTGTTATAATGCATGTTAGAATGTTATAATGGATGTTAGAATGTATATTAGATTGTTATAATGTGTGTTAGAATGTTATAATGGATGTTAGAATGTATATTAGAATGTTATAATGTATATTAGAATGTTATAATGTATGTTAGAATGTTATAATGGCTGTTAGAATGTATATTAGAATGTTAGAATGTATGCTAGAATGTTATTATGGATGTTAGAATGTTATAATGGATGTTAGAATGTATATTAGAATGTTATAATGGATGTTAGAATGTTATAATGGATGTTAGAATGTATTTTAGATTGTTATAGTGTATGTTAAAATGTTATAAAGGTTGTTATAATGTATATTAGAATGTTATAATGTATGGTACAATGTTATAATGTATGTTAGAATGTTATAATGGATGTCATAATGTATACTAGAATGTTATTATGTATGTTAGAATTTATATTAGAATGTTATAATATATGTTAGAATGTTATAATGGATGTTAGAATGTATATTAGAATGTTATAATGGATGTTATAATGTATATTAGATTGTTATAATGTATGTTAGAATGTTATAATGTATGTTAGAATGTTAGAATGGATATTAGAATGTATATTAGAATGTTGTAATGTATGTTAGAATGTTATATTGGATGTTATAATGTATATTTGAATGTTAGAAAGGAAGTTAGAATGTTATAATGGATGTTATAATGTATATTAGAATGTTATAATGTATGTTAGAATGCATGATAGAATGTATATTAGAATGTTATAATGGATGTTAGAATGTTAGAATGGATGTTATAATGTTATAATGGATGTTATAATGTATATTAGAATGTTATAATGTATGTTATAATGCATGTTAGAATGTATATTAGAATGTTATAGTGTATTTTAGAATGTTATAATGGATGTTAGAATGTATATTAGAATATTATAATGGATGTTAGAATGTTATAATGGATGTAAGAATATTATAATGGATGCTAGAATATTATAATGGATGTTAGAATATATTTTAGAATGTTAAAATGGATGTTAGAATGTTATAATGGATGATAGAATGTATATTAGAATGTTAGAATGTATGTTAGAATGTTAGAATGTATGTTAGAATGTTATAATGGATTTTAGAATGTATATTAGAATGTTATAATGTATATTAGAATGTTATAATGGATGTTATAATGTATATTAGAATGTTATAATGTATGTTAGCATGTTATAATGGATGTTATTATGCAAATTAAATTGTTGTAATGTATGTTAGAATGTTATTATATATGTTAGAATGTATATTAGAATGTTATAATGTATGTTAGAATGTTATAATGGATGTTAGAATGTATATTAGAATGTGATAATGGATGTTAGAATATTATAATGGATGTCAGAATATTTTAATGGATGTTTTAATGTATATTAGAATGTTAAAATGGATGTTAGAATGTTATAATTGATTTTAGAATCTATATTAGAATGTGGGAAAGTATGTTATAATGTTATAATGGATGTTAGAATGTATATTAGAATGTTAGAAAGTATGTTAAAATGTTATAATGGATGTTAGAATGTATATTAGAATGTTAGAATGTATGTTATAATGTTATTATGGATGTTAGAATGTTATAATGGATGTTAGAATGTATATTATAATGTTATAATGGATGTTATAATGTATATTAGATTGTTATAATGTATGTTAGAATGTTATAATGTATGTTAGAATGTTAGAATGGATATTAGAATGTATATTAGAATGTTGTAATGTATGTTAGAATGTTATATTGGATGTTATAATGTATATTAGAATGTTATAATGGATGTTAGAATGTTATAATGGATGCTATAATGTATACTAGAATGTTATAATGTATGTTAGAATGTCTATTAGAATGTTATTATGTATGTTAGAATGTTATATTGGATGTTAGAATGTATACTAGATTGTTATAATGTATGTTAGAATGTTATAATGGATGTTAGAATGTATATTAGAATGTTATAATGTATGTTAGAATGTTATAATGGATATTAGGATGTATATTAGAATGTTGTAATGTATGTTATAATGTTATAATGGATGTTATAATGTCTATTAGAATGTTATAATGTATATTAGAATGTTATAATGGATGTTAGAATGTTAGAATGGATGTTTGAATGTATATTAGAATGTTATAATGTATGTTAGAATGTTATTATGGATGTTAGAATGTAAGAATGGATGTTAGAATTGATGTTAGAATGTTAGAATGGATGTTTTAAAGTATATTAGAATGATAGAATGGATGTTATAATGTTATAATGGATGTTATAATGTATATAAGAATGTTATAATGTATGTTAGAATGCATGTTAGAATGTATATTAGAATGTTATTGTGTATTTTAGAATGTTATAATGGATGTTATAATGTTATAATGGATGTTAGAATATTATAATGGATGTTATAATATATATTAGAATGTTATAATGTATGTTAGAATGTTATAATTGATGTTAGAATGTATATTAGAATGTTAGAATGGATGTTAGAATGTTATATTGGATGTTAGAATGTATATTAGAATGTTATAATGGATGTTAGAATGTTATAATGGATGTTAGAATATTATAATGGATGGTATAATGTATATTAGAATGTTAAAATGGATGTTAGAATGTTATAATTGATTTTAGAATGTATATTAGAATGTTAGAAAGTATGTTAGAATGTTATAATGGATGTTAGAATGTATATTAGAATGTTGGAATGTATGTTAGAATGTTATAATGGATGTTAGAATGTATATTAGAATGTTATAATGTATGTTAGAATGTTATAATGGATGTTAGAATGTATATTAGAATGTTATAATGGATGTTAGAATGTTATAATGGATGTTATAATGTATACTAGAATGTTATAATGTATGTTAGAATGTCTATTAGAATGTTATTATGTATGTTAGAATGTTATATTGGATGTTAGAATGTATACTAGATAGTTATAATGTATGTTAGAATGTTATAATGGATGTTAGAATGTATATTAGAATGTTATAATGTATGTTAGAATGTTATAATGGATATTAGGATGTATATTAGAATGTTGTAATGTATGTTATAATGTTATAATGGATGTTATAATGTCTATTAGAATGTTATAATGTATATTAGAATGTTATAATGGATGTTAGAATGTTATAATGGATGTTTGAATGTATATTAGAATGTTATAATGTATGTTAGAATGTTATTATGGATGTTAGAATGTAAGAATGGATGATAGAATTGATGTTAGAATGTTAGAATGGATGTTTTAAAGTATATCAGAATGATAGAATGGATGTTATAATGTTATAATGGATGTTATAATGTATATAAGAATGTTATAATGTATGTTAGAATGCATGTTAGAATGTATATTAGAATGTTATTGTGTATTTTAGAATGTTATAATGGATGTTAGAATGTTATAATGGATGTTAGAATATTATAATGGATGTTATAATATATATTAGAATGTTATAATGTATGTTAGAATGTTATAATGGATGTTAGAATGTATATTAGAATGTTATATTGTATGTTAGAATGTTATAATGGATATTAGAATGTATATTAGAATGTTATAATGCATGTTATAATGTTATAATGGATGTTATAATGTCTATTAGAATTTTATAATGTATATTAGGATGTTATAATGGATGTTAGAATGTTATAATGGATGTTAGAATGTATATTAGAATGTTATAATGTATGTTACAATGTTATTATGTATGTTAGAATGTTATAATGGATGTTATAATGTATAATAGAATGTTATAATGGATGTTATAATGTCTATTAGAATGTTATAATGTATATTAGAATGTTATAATGGATGTTATAATGTTAGAATGTATATTAGAATGTTATAATGTATGTTAGAATGTTATTATGGATGTTAGAATGTTAGATTGGATGTTAGAATTGATGTTAGAATGTTAGAATGGATGTTTTAATGTATATAAGAATGTTAGAATGGATGTTATAATGTTATAATGGATGTTATAATGTATATTAGAATGTTATAATGTATGTTAGAATGCATGTTAGAATGTATATTAGACTGTTATAGTGTATTTTAGAATGTTGTAATGGATGTTAGAATGTATATTAGAATATTATAATGGATGTTAGAATATTATAATGGATGTTAGAATATTATAATGGATGCTAGAATATTATAATGGATGTTAGAATATATTTTAGAATGTTAAAATGGATGTTAGAATGTTATAATGGATGATAGAATGTATATTAGAATGTTAGAATGTATGTTAGAATGTATGTTAGAATGTTATAATGGATTTTAGAATGTATATTAGAATGTTATAATGTATATTAGAATGTTATAATGGATGTTAGAATGTTATAATGGATGTTTGAATGTATATTAGAATGTTATAATGTATGTTAGCATGTTATAATGGATGTTAGAATGTAAGAATGGATGTTAGAATTGATGTTAGAATGTTAGAATGGATGTTTTAAAGTATATTAGAATGATAGAATGGATGTTATAATGTTATAATGGATGTTATAATGTATATAAGAATGTTATAATGTATGTTAGAATGCATACTAGAATGTATATTAGAATGTTATTGTGTATTTTAGAATGTTATAATGGATGTTAGAATGTTATAATGGATGTTAGAATATTATAATGGATGTTATAATATATATTAGAATGTTATAATGTATGTTAGAATGTTATAATGGATGTTAGAATGTATATCAGATTGTTATAATGTATGTTAGAATGTTATAATGGATATTAGAATGTATATTAGAATGTTATAATGCATGTTATAATGTTATAATGGATGTTAGAATGTTATAATGGATGTTAGATTGTATATTAGAATGTTAGAATGTATGTTAGAATGTTATTATGGATGTTAGAATGTTATAATGGATGTTAGAATGTATATTAGAAAGTTATAATGTATGTTAGAATGTTATAATGGATGTTAGAATGTATTTTAGATTGTTATAATGTATGTTAGAAAGTTATAATGGATGTTAGAATGTTATAATGGATGTTAGAATGTATATTAGAATGTTATAATGTATGTTACAATGTTATTATGTATGTTAGAATGTTATAATGATTGTTATAATGTATACTAGAATGTTATAATGTATGTTAGAATGTATATTAGAATGTTATAATGTATGTTAGAATGTTATAATGGATGTTAGAATGTATATTAGATTGTTATAATGTATGTTAGAATCTTAGAATGGATGTTAGAATTGATGTTAGAATGTTAGAATGGATGTTTTAATGTATATTAGAATGTTAGAATGGATGTTATAATGTTATAATGGATGTTATAATGTATATTAGTATGTTATAATGTATGTTAGAATGCATGATAGAATGTATATTAGAATATTATAATGGATGTTAGAATGTTATAATGGATGTTAGAATATTATAATTGATGTTATAATATATTTTATAATGTTAAAATGGATGCTAGAATGTTACAATGGATGTTAAAATGTATGTTAGAATAGATGTTAGAATGTTATAATGGATTTTAGAATGTATATTAGAATGTTATAATGTATATTAGAATGTTATAATGGATGTTAGAATGTTATAATGGATGTTAGAATGTTATAATGGATGTTAGAATGTATATTAGAATGTTATAATGTATGTTAGCATGTTATAATGGATGTTATTATGTATATTAGATTGTTGTAATGTATGTTAGAATGTTATAATATATGTTAGAATGTATATTAGAATGATTTAATGTATGTTAGAATGTTATAATGGATGTTAGAATGTATATATAAGAATGTTATAATGTATGTTAGAATGTTATAATGGATGTTAGAATGTATATTAGAATGTTAGAATGTATGTTATAATGTTATAATGGATATTAGAATGTATATTAGATTGTTATAATGCATGTTAGAATGTTATAATGGATGTTAGAATGTATATTAGATTGTTATAATGTGTGTTAGAATGTTATAATGGATGTTAGAATGTATATTAGAATGTTAGAATGTATATTAGAATGTTATAATGTATGTTAGTATGTTATAATGGCTGTTAGAATGTATATTAGAATGTTAGAATGTATGCTAGAATGTTATTATGGATGTTAGAATGTTATAATGGATGTTAGAATGTATATTAGAATGTTATAATGGATGTTAGAATGTTATAATGGATGTTAGAATGTATTTTAGATTGTTATAGTGTATGTTAAAATGTTATAAAGGTTGTTATAATGTATATTAGAATGTTATA
This sequence comes from Taudactylus pleione, assembly GCA_031769625.1. Taxonomy (NCBI): domain Eukaryota; kingdom Metazoa; phylum Chordata; class Amphibia; order Anura; family Myobatrachidae; genus Taudactylus; species Taudactylus pleione. The sequence goes on from JAUIMM010001188.1 coordinate 230,906, forward strand.
ATGTATGGTACAATGTTATAATGTATGTTAGAATGTTATAATGGATGTCATAATGTATACTAGAATGTTATTATGTATGTTAGAATTTATATTAGAATGTTATAATATATGTTAGAATGTTATATTGAATGTTAGAATGTATATTAGAATGTTATAATGGATGTTATAATGTATATTAGATTTTTATATTGTATGTTAGAATGTTATAATGTATTTTAGAATGTTAGAATGGATATTAGAATGTATATTAGAATGTTGTAATGTATGTTAGAATGTTATATTGGATGTTATAATGTATATTTGAATGTTAGAATGGAAGTTAGAATGTTATAATGGATGTTATAATGTATATTAGAATGTTATAATGTATGTTAGAATGCATGTTAGAATGTATATTAGAATGTTATAATGGATGTTAGAATGTTAGAATGGATGTTATAATGTTATAATGGATGTTATAATGGATATTAGAATGTTATAATGTATGTTATAATGCATGTTAGAATGTATATTAGAATGTTATAGTGTATTTTAGAATGTTATAATGGATGTTAGAATGTATATTAGAATATTATAATGGATGTTAGAATGTTATAATGGATGTAAGAATATTATAATGGATGCTAGAATATTATAATGGATGTTAGAATATATTTTAGAATGTTAAAATGGATGTTAGAATGTTATAATGGATGATAGAATGTATATTAGAATGTATGTTAGAATGTTAGAATGTATGTTAGAATGTTATAATGGATTTTAGAATGTATATTAGAATGTTATAATGTATATTAGAATGTTATAATGGATGTTATAATGTATATTAGAATGTTATAATGTATGTTAGCATGTTATAATGGATGTTATTATGCAAATTAAATTGTTGTAATGTATGTTAGAATGTTATTATATATGTTAGAATGTATATTAGAATGTTATAATGTATTTTAGAATGTTATAATGGATGTTAGAATGTATATTAGAATGTTATAATGGATGTTAGAATATTATAATGGATGTCAGAATATTTTATTGGATGTTTTAATGTATATTAGAATGTTATAATGTATATTAGAATGTTATAATGGATGTTATAATGTATATTAGAATGTTATAATGTATGTTAGCATGTTATAATGGATGTTATTATGCAAATTAAATTGTTGTAATGTATGTTAGAATGTTATTATATATGTTAGAATGTATATTAGAATGTTATAATGTATTTTAGAATGTTATAATGGATGTTAGAATGTATATTAGAATGTTATAATGGATGTTAGAATATTATAATGGATGTCAGAATATTTTATTGGATGTTTTAATGTATATTAGAATGTTAAAATGGATGTTAGAATGTTATAATTGATTTTAGAATCTATATTAGAATGTGGGAAAGTATGTTATAATGTTATAATGGATGTTAGAATGTATATTAGAATGTTAGAAAGTATGTTAAAATGTTATAATGGATGTTAGAATGTGTATTAGAATGTTAGAATGTATGTTATAATGTTATTATGGATGTTAGAATGTTATAATGGATGTTAGAATGTATATTAGAATGTTATAATGGATGTTATAATGTATATTAGATTGTTATAATGTATGTTAGAATGTTATAATGTATGTTAGAATGTTAGAATGGATATTAGAATGTATATTAGAATGTTGTAATGTATGTTAGAATGTTATATTGGATGTTATAATGTATATTAGAATGTTATAATGGATGTTAGAATGTTATAATGGATGTTATAATGTATACTAGAATGTTATAATGTATGTTAGAATGTCTATTAGAATGTTATTATGTATGTTAGAATGTTATATTGGATGTTAGAATGTATACTAGATTGTTATAATGTATGTTATAATGTTATAATGGATGTTAGAATGTATATTAGAATGTTATAATGTATGTTAGAATGTTATAATGGATATTAGGATGTATATTAGAATGTTGTAATGTATGTTATAATGTTATAATGGATGTTATAATGTCTATTAGAATGTTATAATGTATATTAGAATGTTATAATGGATGTTAGAATGTTAGAATGGATGTTTGAATGTATATTAGAATGTTATAATGTATGTTAGAATGTTATTATGGATGTTAGAATGTAAGAATGGATGTTAGAATTGATGTTAGAATGTTAGAATGGATGTTTTAAAGTATATTAGAATGTTAAAATGGATGTTAGAATGTTATAATTGATTTTAGAATCTATATTAGAATGTGGGAAAGTATGTTATAATGTTATAATGGATGTTAGAATGTATATTAGAATGTTAGAAAGTATGTTAAAATGTTATAATGGATGTTAGAATGTATATTAGAATGTTAGAATGTATGTTATAATGTTATTATGGATGTTAGAATGTTATAATGGATGTTAGAATGTATATTAGAATGTTATAATGGATGTTATAATGTATATTAGATTGTTATAATGTATGTTAGAATGTTATAATGTATGTTAGAATGTTAGAATGGATATTAGAATGTATATTAGAATGTTGTAATGTATGTTAGAATGTTATATTGGATGTTATAATGTATATTAGAATGTTATAATGGATGTTAGAATGTTATAATGGATGTTATAATGTATACTAGAATGTTATAATGTATGTTAGAATGTCTATTAGAATGTTATTATGTATGTTAGAATGTTATATTGGATGTTAGAATGTATACTAGATTGTTATAATGTATGTTATAATGTTATAATGGATGTTAGAATGTATATTAGAATGTTATAATGTATGTTAGAATGTTATAATGGATATTAGGATGTATATTAGAATGTTGTAATGTATGTTATTATGTTATAATGGATGTTATAATGTCTATTAGAATGTTATAATGTATATTAGAATGTTATAATGGATGTTAGAATGTTAGAATGGATGTTTGAATGTATATTAGAATGTTATAATGTATGTTAGAATGTTATTATGGATGTTAGAATGTAAGAATGGATGTTAGAATTGATGTTAGAATGTTAGAATGGATGTTTTAAAGTATATTAGAATGATAGAATGGATGTTATAATGTTATAATGGATGATATAATGTATATAAGAATGTTATAATGTATGTTAGAATGCATGTTAGAATGTATATTAGAATGTTATTGTGTATTTTAGACTGTTATAATGGATGTTAGAATGTTATAATGGATGTTAGAATATTATAATGGATGTTATAATATATATTAGAATGTTATAATGTATGTTAGAATGTTATAATTGATGTTAGAATGTATATTAGAATGTTAGAATGGATGTTAGAATGTTATATTGGATGTTAGAATGTATATTAGAATGTTATAATGGATGTTAGAATGTTATAATGGATGTTAGAATATTATAATGGATGTTATAATGTATATTAGAATGTTAAAATGGATGTTAGAATGTTATAATTGATTTTAGAATGTATATTAGAATGTTAGAAAGTATGTTAGAATGTTATAATGGATGTTAGAATGTATATTAGAATGTTGGAATGTATGTTAGAATGTTATAATGGATGTTAGAATGTATATTAGAATGTTATAATGTATGTTAGAATGTTATAATGGATGTTAGAATGTATTTTAGAATGTTATAATGGATGTTAGAATGTTATAATGGATGTTATAATGTATACTAGAATGTTATAATGTATGTTAGAATGTCTATTAGAATGTTATTATGTATGTTAGAATGTTATATTGAATGTTAGAATGTATACTAGATTGTTATAATGTATGTTAGAATGTTATAATGGATGTTAGAATGTATATTAGAATGTTATAATGTATGTTAGAATGCTATAATGGATATTAGGATGTATATTAGAATGTTGTATTGTATGTTATAATGTTATAATGGATGTTATAATGTCTATTAGAATGTTATAATGTATATTAGAATGTCTATTAGAATGTTATTATGTATGTTAGAATGTTATATTGGATGTTAGAATGTATACTAGATTGTTATAATGGATGTTAGAATGTTAGAATGGATGTTTGAATGTATATTAGAATGTTATAATGTATGTTAGAATGTTATTATGGATGTTAGAATGTAAGAATGGATGTTAGAATTGATGTTAGAATGTTAGAATGGATGTTTTAAAGTATATTAGAATGATAGAATGGATGTTATAATGTTATAATGGATGTTATAATGTATATAAGAATGTTATAATGTATGTTAGAATGCATGTTAGAATGTATATTAGAATGTTATTGTGTATTTTAGAATGTTATAATGGATGTTAGAATGTTATAATGGATGTTAGAATATTATAATGGATGTTATAATATATATTAGAATGTTATAATGTATGTTAGAATGTTATAATGGATGTTAGAATGTATATCAGATTGTTATAATGTATGTTAGAATGTTATAATGGATGTTAGAATGTATATTAGAATGTTATAATGTATGTTAGAATGTTATAATGGATATTAGAATGTATATTAGAATGTTATAATGCATGTTAGAATGTTATAATGGATGTTAGAATGTTATAATGGATGTTAGAATGTATATTAGAATGTTAGAATGTATGTTAGAATGTTATTATGGATGTTAGAATGTTATAATGGATGTTACACTGTATATTAGAAAGTTATAATGTATGTTAGAATGTTATAATGGATGTTAGAATGTATTTTAGATTGTTATAATGTATGTTAGAATGTTATAATGGATGTTAGAATGTTATAATGGATGTTACAATGGATGTTAGAATGTATGTTAGAATGTTATAATGGATGTTAGAATGTATATTAGAATGTTATAATGGATGTTACAATGTTATAATGGATGTTAGAATGTTTTAATGGATGTTAGAATGTATATTAGAATGTTATAATGTATGTTAGAATGTTATAATGGATGTTAGAATGTTATAGTGGATGTTAGAATGTATATTAGAATGTTTTAATGTATGTTAGAATGTTATAATGTATACTAGAATATTATAATGTATGTTAGAATGTTATAATGGATGTTAGAATGTATGTTAGAATGGATGTTATAATGTATATTAGAATGTTATAATCGATGTTAAATGTTAGAATGGATGTTATAATGTATGTTAGAATGTTATAATGGATGTTAGAATGTATACTAGAATATTATAATGTATGTTAGAATGTTATAATGGATGTTAGAATGTATATTAGAATTTTAGAATGTATTTTAGAATTGTATAGTGTATATTAGAATGTTATAATGGATATTAGAATGTTATAATGGATGTTAGAATGTTATACTGGATGTTAGAATGCATGTTAGAATGTTAGAATGGATGTTATAATGTATGTTAGAATGTTATAATGTATTTTAGAATGTTATAATGGATGTTAGAATGTATATTACAATGTTAGAATGTATATTAGAATGTTAGAATGTATGTTAGAATGTTATAATGGATATTTTAATGTTATAATGGATGTTAAAATATTAGAATGGATGTTATAATGTATGTTAGAATGTTAAAATGGATGTTAGAATGCTATAATGGATGTTAGAATGTATATTAGAATGTAATAATGTATGTTAGAATGTTATAATGTATACTAGAATATTATAATGTATGTTAGAATGTTATAATGGATGTTAGAATGTATGTTAGAATGGATGTTATAATGTATATTAGAATGTTATAATCGATGTTAAATGTTAGAATGGATGTTATAATGTATGTTAGAATGTTAAAATGGATGTTAGAATGTTATAAAGGATGTTAGAATGTTTATTAGAATGTTATAATGTATGTTAGAATGTTATAATGGATGTTAGAAAGTTATATTGGATGATAGAATGTTAGAATATATGTTAGGATGTTATAATGTTTGTTAGAACGTTGTAATGGGTGATATAATGTATGTTATAATGGATGTTAGATTTATATAATGGATTTTAGAATGTATGCTAGAATATTATAATGTATATAATGTTGGAATGTTAGAATGGAAGTTAGAATGTATATTAGAATGTTATAATGGATGTTACAATATTATAATGGATGTTAGAATGTATGTTAGAATGTTATAATGGATGTTAGACTGTATGTTAGAATGTATGTTTGAATGTTATAATGGATGTTAGAATGTTATAATGCATGTTAGAATGTATATTAAAATGTTAGAATATTTGTTAGGATGTTAGAATGTATATTGGAATGTTAGAATGTATGTTAGAATGTTATAATGGATGTTAGAATGTTATAATGGATGTTAGAATGTATAATAAAATGTTAGAATATTTGTTAGGATGTTAGAGTGGATGTTAGAATGTATATTAGAATGTTAGAATGTATGTTAGAATGTCAAAATGGATGTTACTATGTTATAATGGAAGTTAGAATGTGTATTAGAATGTTAGAATGTTATATTGGATGTTAGAATGTATATTAAAATGTTAGAATATTTGTTAGGATGTTAGAATGGATGTTAGAATGTATATTAGAATGTTAGAATGTATGTTAGAATGGATGTTAGATTGTTATAATGGATTTTATAATGTTTAATAGAATGTTATGATGTATATTAGAATGTTATAGTGGATGTTTGAATGTTATAATGGATGTTATAATGTTATTATGGATGTTAGAATGTTCAAATGGATGTTAGAATGTTAGAATGGAAGTTAGAGTGTTAATCAGTATGTTAGAATGTATGTTAGAATGTTATAAAGGATTTTAGAATGTTATAATGGATGGTAGAATGTATATTAGAATGTTAGAATGTATGTTAGAGTGTTATAATGGATGTTAGAATGTATATTATAATGGATGTTAGAATGTCAGAATGGATGTTAGAATGTGTAATAGAATGTTTGAATGTATGTTAGAATGTTACAATGGATGTTAGAATGTCATAATGGATGTTAGAATGTATGTTAGAATATATGTTTGAATGTTATAATGTATGTTAGAATGTTATGGATGTTGGAATGTATATTAGAATGTTAGAAAGTAGGTTAAAATGTTTTAATGGATGTTAGAAATTATATTAGAATGTTAGAATGTATGCTAGGATGTTATATTGGATGTTAGAATGGATGTTAAAATGTAAAAATGGATGTTAAAATGTATATTACAATGCTTGAATGGATGTTAGAATGTTCTAATTGATGTTAGAATGTTGGAATGGATGTTAGAATGTATATTAGAATGTTAACATGTATATTAGAATGTATGTTAGAATGTTATAATGGATGTTAGAATGTTTTAATGGATGTTTGAATGAGTATTAGAATGTTAGAAAGTATGTTGGAATGTTAGAATGGATGTTTAAAATGTATATTAGAATATTAGAAAGTATGTTACAATGTTATAATGGATTTTATAATGGATGTTGGAATGTATATTAGAATGTTATAATGTATGTTAGAATGCTAGAATGGAAGTTAGAATGTATGTTAGAATGTTATAATGGATGTTAGAATGTAATAATGGATGTTAGAATATTATAATGGATGTTATAATATATATTAGAATGTTAAAATGGACGTTGGAATATTATAATGGATGTTATGATGTATGTTAGAATGTTAAAATGTATGTTAGAATGTTATAATGGATGTTAGAATGTATGTTAGAATGTTAGAATATATGTTTGAATGGTATAATGTATGTTAGAATGTTATGGATGTTTGAATGTATATGAGAATGTTCGAATGTAGGTTAAAATGTTACAATGGATGTTTGAATGGATGTTAGAATGTTATAATGGATGTTAGAATATTATAACGGATGTTAGAATGTTTATTATAATGTTATAATGTATGAAAGAATGTTATAATGTATGTTATAATGTTATAATGGATGTTAGAATGTTTTAATGGATGTTAGAATGTATGTTATTATGTTATAATGTATGTTAGAATGTTATATTGGATGTTAGAATGTATATTAGAATGTTATAATATATGTTAGAAAGTTATAATGAATATTGAAAGGGATGTTAGAATGTATATTGAAATGTTAGAATGTATGTTAGAATGATATAATGGATGATAGAATGTTTTACTGGTTGTTAGAATGTATATTAGATTGTTAGAATGAATGTTAGAATGTTATAATGGATGTTAGAATGTATATTAGAATGTTATAATGTATGTTAGAATGTTATAATGGATGTTAGAATGTTATATTGGATGTTAGAATGTATATTAAAATGTTAGAATGTTTGTTGGGAAGTTATAATGGATGTTAGAATGTATACTAGAATGTTAGAATGTATGTTAGAGTGTTATAAAGGATGTTAGAATGTATATTATAATGGATGTTAGAATATCAGAATCGATGTTAGAAAGTATATTAGAATGTTATAATGGATGTTAGAATGTTATAATGGATGGTAGAATGTATATTAGAATGTTTGAATGTATGTTAGAATGTTACAATGGATGTTTGAATGGATGTTAGAATGTTATAATGGATGTTAGAATATTAAAACTTATGTTAGAATGTTTATTATAATGTTATAATGTAAGATAGAATGTTATAATGTATGTTATCATGTTATAATTGATGTTAGAATATATATTAGAATGTTAGAATGTATGTTAGAATGTTATAATGGATGTTAGCATGTATGTTATAATGTTATAATGTATGTTAGAATGTTAGAATGGATGTTAGAATGTATATTTTAATGTTATAATGGATGTTAGAATGTTTTAATGGATGTTAGAATGGATGTTAGAATGTTAGAATGGATGTTAGAATGTAGGATAGAATTCTTGATGGATGTTAGAATGTATATTAGAATGTATGTTAGAATGTGTTATAATGTATGTTAGAATATTAGAATTGCTGTAAGAACTTTAGAATGGATGTTAGAATGTATATTAGAATGTTAGAATGTATGTTACAATGTTATAATGGATGTTACAATGTTATAATGGATGTTAGAATGTATATTAGAATGTTAGAATGTATGTTAGAATGTTAGAATGGATGTTACAATGTCAGAATGGATGTTTGAATGTATATTAGAATGTTAGAATGTATGTTAGAATGTTAGAATGGATGTTAGAATGTTAGAATGGATGTTACAATGTTATAATGGAAGTTAGAATGTGTATTAGAATGTTAGAATGTATGTTAGAATGTTATAAAGAATGTTAGAATGCATATTAGAATGTTATAATGGATGTTAGAATGTATACTAGAATGTTATGATGTATGTTAGAATGTTATATTGGATGTTAGAATGTTAGAATGCATGTTAGAATGTTAGAATGGATGTTAAAATGTATGTTAGAATGTTATAGTGGAGTTAGAATGTTAAACTGGATGTTAGAATATTATAATAGATGTTATAATGTATACTAGAATGTTAGAATGTATTTTAGAATTTTATAATGGATGTTAGAATGTATATTAGAATGTTAGAATCTATGTTAGAATGTTAGAATGGATGTTAGAATGTATATTACAATGTTAGAATGTATTTTAGAATGTTAGAATGTATGTTAGAATGTTATAATGGATATTTGAATGTTATAATGGATGTTAAAATGTTAGAATGGATGTTATAATGTATGTTATAATGTTTAAATGGATGTTAGAATGTATATTAGAATGTAATAATGTATGTTAGAATGTTATAATGGATTTTATAAAGTATATTAGAATGTTAGAATGAATGGTAGAATGTTAGAATGGATGTTATAATGTATATTAGAATGTTATAATCGATGTTAAAATGTTAGAATGGATGTTATAAGGTATGTTAGAAGGTTAAAATGTATGTTAGAATGTTATAATGGATGTTAGAATGTTTATTAGAGTGTTATAATGTATGTTAAAATGTTGTAATGGATGTTAGAAAGTTATATTGGATGATAGAATGTTAGAATATATGTTAGGATGTTATAATGTTTGTAAGAACTTTGTAATGGGTGATACAATGTATGTTATAATGGATGTTAGAATTATATAATAGATGTTAGAATGTATGCAAGAATATTATAATGTATTTTAGAATGTTAGAATGTTAGAATGGAAGTCAGAATGTATATTAGAATGTTATAATGGATGTTAGAATATTATAATGGATGTTAGAATGTATGTTAGAATGTTATAATGGATGTTAGAATGTATGTTAGAATGTATGTTTGAATGTTATAATGGATGTTAGAATGTATGTAAGAATGTATGTTTGAATGTTATAATGGATGTTAGAATGGATGTTAGAATGTATATTAGAATGTTAGCATGTATATTAGAATGTATGTTAGAATGTTATAATGGATGTTAGAATGTTTTAATGGATGTTAGAATGTTAGAATGCATGTTAGAATGATATAATGTATGTTAGAATGTTAGAATGTATATTAGAATGTTAGAATCTATGTTAGAATGTTAGAATGGATGTTAGAATGTATATTACAAGGTTAGAATGTATATTAGAATGTTAGAATGTATGTTAGAATGTTATAATGTATGTTAGAATGTTATAATGGATGTTAGAATGTTATATTGGATGTTAGAATGTATATTAAAATGTTAGAATGTTTGTTGGGAAGTTATAATGGATGTTAGAATGTATACTAGACTGTTAGAATGTATGTTAGAGTGTTATAAAGGATGTTAGAATGTATATTATAATGGATGTTAGAATATCAGAATGGATGTTAGAAAGTATATTAGAATGTTATAATGGATGTTAGAATGTTATAATGGATGATAGAATGTTAGAATGGATGTAAGAATGTATATTAGAATGTTAGAATGTATGTTAGAATGTTAGAATGGATGTTAGAATGTTAGAATGGATGTAAGAATGTATATTAGAATGTTAGAATGTATGATAGAATGTTATAATGGATGTTAGAATGTTAGAATGGATGTTACAATGTTATAATGGAAGTTAGAATGTGTATTAGAATGTTAGAATGTATGTTAGAATGTTATAAAGAATGTTAGAATGTATATTAGAATGTTAGAATGTATGTTACAATGTTAGAATGGATGTTATAATGTATATTAGAATGTTATAATCGATGTTAAAATGTTAGAATGGATGTTATAATGTATGTTAGAATGTTAAAATGGATGTTAGAATGTTATAATGGATGTTAGAATGTTTTAATGGATGTTAGAAAGTTATATTGGATGATAGAATGTTAGAATATATGTTAGGATGTTATAATGTTTGTTAGAACATTGTAATGGGTGATATAATGTATGCTATAAAGGATGTTAGAATTTTATAATGGATGTAAGAATGTATGTTAGAATGTTAGAATGGATGTTAGAATGTTAGAATGGATGTTAGAATGTATATTAGAATGTTAGAAAGTATGTTAGAATGTTATAAAGGATTTTAGAATGTTATAATGGATGGTAGAATGTATATTAGAATGTTAGAATGTATGTTAGAGGGTTATAATGGATGTTAGAATGTATATTATAATGGATGTTAGAATGTCAGAATGGATGTTAGAATGTGTAATAGAATGTTTGAATGTATGTTAGAATGTTACAATGGATGTTGGAATGTAATAATGGAAGTTAGAATGTATGTTAGAATATATGTTTGAATGTTATAATGTATGTTAGAATGTTATGGATGTTGGAATGTATATTAGAATGTTAGAAAGTAGGTTAAAATGTTTTAATGGATGTTAGAATTTATATTAGAATGTTAGAATGTATGCTAGGATGTTATATTGGATGTTAGAATGGATGTTAAAATGTAAAAATGGATGTTAAAATGTATATTACAATGCTTGAATGGATGTTAGAATGTTCTAATTGATGTTAGAATGTTAGAATGGATGTTAGAATGTATATTAGAATGTTAACATGTATATTAGAATGTATGTTAGAATGTTATAATGGATGTTAGAATGTTTTAATGGATGTTTGAATGAGTATTAGAATGTTAGAAAGTATGTTGGAATGTTAGAATGGATGTTTAAAATGTATATTAGAATATTAGAAAGTATGTTACAATGTTATAATGGATGTTATAATGGATGTTGGAATGTATATTAGAATGTTATAATGTATGTTAGAATGTTAGAATGGAAGTTAGAATGTATGTTAGAATGTTATAATGGATGTTAGAATGTAATAATGGATGTTAGAATATTATAATCGATGTTATAATATATGTTAGAATGTTAAAATGGATGTTGGAATATTATAATGGATGTTATGATGTATGTTAGAATGTTATAATGGATGTTAGAATGTATGTTAGAATGTTAGAATATATGTTTGAATGGTATAATGTATGGTAAAATGTTATGGATGTTTGAATGTATATGAGAATGTTCGAATGTAGGTTAAAATGTTACAATGGATGTTTGAATGGATGTTAGAATGTTATAATCGATGTTAGAATATTATAACGGATGTTAGAATGTTCATTATAATGTTATAATGTATGATAGAATGTTATAATGTATGTTATAATGTTATAATGGATGTTAGAATGTTTTAATGGATGTTAGAATGTATGTTATTATGTTATAATGTATATTAGAATGTTATAATATATGTTAGAATGTTATAATGAATATTGTAAGGGATGTTAGAATGTATATTGAAATGTTAGAATGTATGTTAGAATGTTATAATGGATGTTAGAATGTATATTAGAATGTTATAATATATGATAGAATGTTATAATGGATGTTAGAATGTTATATTGGATGTTAGAATGTATATTAAAATGTTAGAATGTTTGTTGTGAAGTTATAATGGATGTTAGAATGTATACTAGAATGTTAGAATGTATGTTAGAGTGTTATAAAGGATGTTAGAATGTATATTATAATGGATGTTAGAATATCAGAATCGATGTTAGAAAGTATATTAGAATGTTATAATGGATGTTAGAATGTTATAATGGATGGTAGAATGTATATTAGAATGTTTGAATGTATGTTAGAATGTTACAATGGATGTTTGAATGGATGTTAGAATGTTATAATGGATGTTAGAATATTAAAACTTATGTTAGAATGTTTATTATAATGTTATAATGTAAGATAGAATGTTATAATGTATGTTATCATGTTATAATTGATGTTAGAATATATATTAGAATGTTAGAATGTATGTTAGAATGTTATAATGGATGTTAGCATGTATGTTATAATGTTATAATGTATGTTAGAATGTTAGAATGGATGTTAGAATGTATATTTTAATGTTATAATGGATGTTAGAATGTTTTAATGGATGTTAGAATGGATGTTAGAATGTTAGAATGGATGTTAGAATGTAGGATAGAATTCTTGATGGATGTTAGAATGTATATTAGAATGTATGTTAGAATGTGTTATAATGTATGTTAGAATATTAGAATTGCTGTAAGAACTTTAGAATGGATGTTAGAATGTATATTAGAATGTTAGAATGTATGTTACAATGTTATAATGGATGTTACAATGTTATAATGGATGTTAGAATGTATATTAGAATGTTAGAATGTATGTTAGAATGTTAGAATGGATGTTACAATGTCAGAATGGATGTTTGAATGTATATTAGAATGTTAGAATGTATGTTAGAATGTTAGAATGGATGTTAGAATGTTAGAATGGATGTTACAATGTTATAATGGAAGTTAGAATGTGTATTAGAATGTTAGAATGTATGTTAGAATGTTATAAAGAATGTTAGAATGCATATTAGAATGTTATAATGGATGTTAGAATGTATACTAGAATGTTATGATGTATGTTAGAATGTTATATTGGATGTTAGAATGTTAGAATGCATGTTAGAATGTTAGAATGGATGTTAAAATGTATGTTAGAATGTTATAGTGGAGTTAGAATGTTAAACTGGATGTTAGAATATTATAATAGATGTTATAATGTATACTAGAATGTTAGAATGTATTTTAGAATTTTATAATGGATGTTAGAATGTATATTAGAATGTTAGAATCTATGTTAGAATGTTAGAATGGATGTTAGAATGTATATTACAATGTTAGAATGTATTTTAGAATGTTAGAATGTATGTTAGAATGTTATAATGGATATTTGAATGTTATAATGGATGTTAAAATGTTAGAATGGATGTTATAATGTATGTTATAATGTTTAAATGGATGTTAGAATGTATATTAGAATGTAATAATGTATGTTAGAATGTTATAATGGATTTTATAAAGTATATTAGAATGTTAGAATGAATGGTAGAATGTTAGAATGGATGTTATAATGTATATTAGAATGTTATAATCGATGTTAAAATGTTAGAATGGATGTTATAAGGTATGTTAGAAGGTTAAAATGTATGTTAGAATGTTATAATGGATGTTAGAATGTTTATTAGAGTGTTATAATGTATGTTAAAATGTTGTAATGGATGTTAGAAAGTTATATTGGATGATAGAATGTTAGAATATATGTTAGGATGTTATAATGTTTGTAAGAACTTTGTAATGGGTGATACAATGTATGTTATAATGGATGTTAGAATTATATAATAGATGTTAGAATGTATGCAAGAATATTATAATGTATTTTAGAATGTTAGAATGTTAGAATGGAAGTCAGAATGTATATTAGAATGTTATAATGGATGTTAGAATATTATAATGGATGTTAGAATGTATGTTAGAATGTTATAATGGATGTTAGAATGTATGTTAGAATGTATGTTTGAATGTTATAATGGATGTTAGAATGTATGTAAGAATGTATGTTTGAATGTTATAATGGATGTTAGAATGGATGTTAGAATGTATATTAGAATGTTAGCATGTATATTAGAATGTATGTTAGAATGTTATAATGGATGTTAGAATGTTTTAATGGATGTTAGAATGTTAGAATGCATGTTAGAATGATATAATGTATGTTAGAATGTTAGAATGTATATTAGAATGTTAGAATCTATGTTAGAATGTTAGAATGGATGTTAGAATGTATATTACAAGGTTAGAATGTATATTAGAATGTTAGAATGTATGTTAGAATGTTATAATGTATGTTAGAATGTTATAATGGATGTTAGAATGTTATATTGGATGTTAGAATGTATATTAAAATGTTAGAATGTTTGTTGGGAAGTTATAATGGATGTTAGAATGTATACTAGACTGTTAGAATGTATGTTAGAGTGTTATAAAGGATGTTAGAATGTATATTATAATGGATGTTAGAATATCAGAATGGATGTTAGAAAGTATATTAGAATGTTATAATGGATGTTAGAATGTTATAATGGATGATAGAATGTTAGAATGGATGTAAGAATGTATATTAGAATGTTAGAATGTATGTTAGAATGTTAGAATGGATGTTAGAATGTTAGAATGGATGTAAGAATGTATATTAGAATGTTAGAATGTATGATAGAATGTTATAATGGATGTTAGAATGTTAGAATGGATGTTACAATGTTATAATGGAAGTTAGAATGTGTATTAGAATGTTAGAATGTATGTTAGAATGTTATAAAGAATGTTAGAATGTATATTAGAATGTTAGAATGTATGTTACAATGTTAGAATGGATGTTATAATGTATATTAGAATGTTATAATCGATGTTAAAATGTTAGAATGGATGTTATAATGTATGTTAGAATGTTAAAATGGATGTTAGAATGTTATAATGGATGTTAGAATGTTTTAATGGATGTTAGAAAGTTATATTGGATGATAGAATGTTAGAATATATGTTAGGATGTTATAATGTTTGTTAGAACATTGTAATGGGTGATATAATGTATGCTATAAAGGATGTTAGAATTTTATAATGGATGTAAGAATGTATGTTAGAATGTTAGAATGGATGTTAGAATGTTAGAATGGATGTTAGAATGTATATTAGAATGTTAGAAAGTATGTTAGAATGTTATAAAGGATTTTAGAATGTTATAATGGATGGTAGAATGTATATTAGAATGTTAGAATGTATGTTAGAGGGTTATAATGGATGTTAGAATGTATATTATAATGGATGTTAGAATGTCAGAATGGATGTTAGAATGTGTAATAGAATGTTTGAATGTATGTTAGAATGTTACAATGGATGTTGGAATGTAATAATGGAAGTTAGAATGTATGTTAGAATATATGTTTGAATGTTATAATGTATGTTAGAATGTTATGGATGTTGGAATGTATATTAGAATGTTAGAAAGTAGGTTAAAATGTTTTAATGGATGTTAGAATTTATATTAGAATGTTAGAATGTATGCTAGGATGTTATATTGGATGTTAGAATGGATGTTAAAATGTAAAAATGGATGTTAAAATGTATATTACAATGCTTGAATGGATGTTAGAATGTTCTAATTGATGTTAGAATGTTAGAATGGATGTTAGAATGTATATTAGAATGTTAACATGTATATTAGAATGTATGTTAGAATGTTATAATGGATGTTAGAATGTTTTAATGGATGTTTGAATGAGTATTAGAATGTTAGAAAGTATGTTGGAATGTTAGAATGGATGTTTAAAATGTATATTAGAATATTAGAAAGTATGTTACAATGTTATAATGGATGTTATAATGGATGTTGGAATGTATATTAGAATGTTATAATGTATGTTAGAATGTTAGAATGGAAGTTAGAATGTATGTTAGAATGTTATAATGGATGTTAGAATGTAATAATGGATGTTAGAATATTATAATCGATGTTATAATATATGTTAGAATGTTAAAATGGATGTTGGAATATTATAATGGATGTTATGATGTATGTTAGAATGTTATAATGGATGTTAGAATGTATGTTAGAATGTTAGAATATATGTTTGAATGGTATAATGTATGGTAAAATGTTATGGATGTTTGAATGTATATGAGAATGTTCGAATGTAGGTTAAAATGTTACAATGGATGTTTGAATGGATGTTAGAATGTTATAATCGATGTTAGAATATTATAACGGATGTTAGAATGTTCATTATAATGTTATAATGTATGATAGAATGTTATAATGTATGTTATAATGTTATAATGGATGTTAGAATGTTTTAATGGATGTTAGAATGTATGTTATTATGTTATAATGTATATTAGAATGTTATAATATATGTTAGAATGTTATAATGAATATTGTAAGGGATGTTAGAATGTATATTGAAATGTTAGAATGTATGTTAGAATGTTATAATGGATGTTAGAATGTATATTAGAATGTTATAATATATGATAGAATGTTATAATGGATGTTAGAATGTTATATTGGATGTTAGAATGTATATTAAAATGTTAGAATGTTTGTTGTGAAGTTATAATGGATGTTAGAATGTATACTAGAATGTTAGAATGTATGTTAGAGTGTTATAAAGGATGTTAGAATGTATATTATAATGGATGTTAGAATATCAGAATCGATGTTAGAAAGTATATTAGAATGTTATAATGGATGTTAGAATGTTATAATGGATGGTAGAATGTATATTAGAATGTTTGAATGTATGTTAGAATGTTACAATGGATGTTTGAATGGATGTTAGAATGTTATAATGGATGTTAGAATATTATAACTTTTGTTAGAATGTTTATTATAATGTTATAATGTAAGATAGAATGTTATAATGTATGTTATCATGTTATAATTGATGTTAGAATATATATTAGAATGTTAGAATGTATGTTAGAATGTTATAATGGATGTTAGCATGTATGTTATAATGTTATAATGTATGTTAGAATGTTAGAATGGATGTTAGAATGTATATTTTAATGTTATAATGGATGTTAGAATGTTTTAATGGATGTTAGAATGGATGTTAGAATGTTAGAATGGATGTTAGAATGTAGGATAGAATTCTTGATGGATGTTAGAATGTATATTAGAATGTATGTTAGAATGTGTTATAATGTATGTTAGAATATTAGAATTGCTGTAAGAACTTTAGAATGGATGTTAGAATGTATATTAGAATGTTAGAATGTATGTTACAATGTTATAATGGATGTTACAATGTTATAATGGATGTTAGAATGTATATTAGAATGTTAGAATGTATGTTAGAATGTTAGAATGGATGTTACAATGTCAGAATGGATGTTTGAATGTATATTAGAATGTTAGAATGTATGTTAGAATGTTAGAATGGATGTTAGAATGTTAGAATGGATGTTACAATGTTATAATGGAAGTTAGAATGTGTATTAGAATGTTAGAATGTATGTTAGAATGTTATAAAGAATGTTAGAATGCATACTAGAATGTTATAATGGATGTTAGAATGTATACTAGAATGTTATGATGTATGTTAGAATGTTATATTGGATGTTAGAATGTTAGAATGCATGTTAGAATGTTAGAATGGATGTTAAAATGTATGTTAGAATGTTATAGTGGAGTTAGAATGTTAAACTGGATGTTAGAATATTATAATAGATGTTATAATGTATACTAGAATGTTAGAATGTATTTTAGAATTTTATAATGGATGTTAGAATGTATATTAGAATGTTAGAATCTATGTTAGAATGTTAGAATGGATGTTAGAATGTATATTACAATGTTAGAATGTATTTTAGAATGTTAGAATGTATGTTAGAATGTTATAATGGATATTTGAATGTTATAATGGATGTTAAAATGTTAGAATGGATGTTATAATGTATGTTAGAATGTTTAAATGGATGTTAGAATGTATATTAGAATGTAATAATGTATGTTAGAATGTTATAATGGATGTTATAAAGTATATTAGAATGTTAGAATGAATGGTAGAATGTTAGAATGGATGTTATAATGTATATTAGAATGTTATAATCGATGTTAAAATGTTAGAATGGATGTAATAAGGTATGTTAGAAGGTTAAAATGTATGTTAGAATGTTATAATGGATGTTAGAATGTTTATTAGAGTGTTATAATGTATGTTAGAATGTTGTAATGGATGTTAGAAAGTTATATTGGATGATAGAATGTTAGAATATATGTTAGGATGTTATAATGTTTGTAAGAACTTTGTAATGGGTGATACAATGTATGTTATAATGGATGTTAGAATTATATAATAGATGTTAGAATGTATGCAAGAATATTATAATGTATTTTAGAATGTTAGAATGTTAGAATGGAAGTTAGAATGTATATTAGAATGTTATAATGGATGTTAGAATATTATAATGGATGTTAGAATGTATGTTAGAATGTTATAATGGATGTTAGAATGTATGTTAGAATGTATGTTTGAATGTTATAATGGATGTTAGAATGTATGTAAGAATGTATGTTTGAATGTTATAATGGATGTTAGAATGGATGTTAGAATGTATATTAGAATGTTAGCATGTATATTAGAATGTATGTTAGAATGTTATAATGGATGTTAGAATGTTTTAATGGATGTTAGAATGTTAGAATGCATGTTAGAATGATATAATGTATGTTAGAATGTTAGAATGTATATTAGAATGTTAGAATCTATGTTAGAATGTTAGAATGGATGTTAGAATGTATATTACAAGGTTAGAATGTATATTAGAATGTTAGAATGTATGTTAGAATGTTATAATGTATGTTAGAATGTTATAATGGATGTTAGAATGTTATATTGGATGTTAGAATGTATATTAAAATGTTAGAATGTTTGTTGGGAAGTTATAATGGATGTTAGAATGTATACTAGACTGTTAGAATGTATGTTAGAGTGTTATAAAGGATGTTAGAATGTATATTGTAATGGATGTTAGAATATCAGAATGGATGTTAGAAAGTATATTAGAATGTTATAATGGATGTTAGAATGTTATAATGGATGTTAGAATGTTAGAATGGATGTAAGAATGTATATTAGAATGTTAGAATGTATGTTAGAATGTTAGAATGGATGTTAGAATGTTAGAATGGATGTTAGAAAGTATATTAGAATGTTATAATGGATGTTAGAATGTTATAATGGATGTTAGAATGTTAGAATGGATGTAAGAATGTATATTAGAATGTTAGAATGTATGTTAGAATGTTAGAATGGATGTTAGAATGTTAGAATGGATGTAAGAATGTATATTAGAATGTTAGAATGTATGATAGAATGTTATAATGGATGTTAGAATGTTAGAATGGATGTTACAATGTTATAATGGAAGTTAGAATGTGTATTAGAATGTTAGAATGTATGTTAGAATGTTATAAAGAATGTTAGAATGTATATTAGAATGTTAGAATGTATGTTACAATGTTAGAATGGATGTTATAATGTATATTAGAATGTTATAATCGATGTTAAAATGTTAGAATGGATGTTATAATGTATGTTAGAATGTTAAAATGGATGTTAGAATGTTATAATGGATGTTAGAATGTTTTAATGGATGTTAGAAAGTTATATTGGATGATAGAATGTTAGAATATATGTTAGGATGTTATAATGTTTGTTAGAACATTGTAATGGGTGATATAATGTATGCTATAAAGGATGTTAGAATTTTATAATGGATGTAAGAATGTATGTTAGAATGTTAGAATGGATGTTAGAATGTTAGAATGGATGTTAGAATGTATATTAGAATGTTAGAAAGTATGTTAGAATGTTATAAAGGATTTTAGAATGTTATAATGGATGGTAGAATGTATATTAGAATGTTAGAATGTATGTTAGAGGGTTATAATGGATGTTAGAATGTATATTATAATGGATGTTAGAATGTCAGAATGGATGTTAGAATGTGTAATAGAATGTTTGAATGTATGTTAGAATGTTACAATGGATGTTGGAATGTAATAATGGAAGTTAGAATGTATGTTAGAATATATGTTTGAATGTTATAATGTATGTTAGAATGTTATGGATGTTGGAATGTATATTAGAATGTTAGAAAGTAGGTTAAAATGTTTTAATGGATGTTAGAATTTATATTAGAATGTTAGAATGTATGCTAGGATGTTATATTGGATGTTAGAATGGATGTTAAAATGTAAAAATGGATGTTAAAATGTATATTACAATGCTTGAATGGATGTTAGAATGTTAGAATGGATGTTAGAATGTATATTAGAATGTTAACATGTATATTAGAATGTATGTTAGAATGTTATAATGGATGTTAGAATGTTTTAATGGATGTTTGAATGAGTATTAGAATGTTAGAAAGTATGTTGGAATGTTAGAATGGATGTTTAAAATGTATATTAGAATATTAGAAAGTATGTTACAATGTTATAATGGATGTTATAATGGATGTTGGAATGTATATTAGAATGTTATAATGTATGTTAGAATGTTAGAATGGAAGTTAGAATGTATGTTAGAATGTTATAATGGATGTTAGAATGTAATAATGGATGTTAGAATATTATAATCGATGTTATAATATATGTTAGAATGTTAAAATGGATGTTGGAATATTATAATGGATGTTATGATGTATGTTAGAATGTTATAATGGATGTTAGAATGTATGTTAGAATGTTAGAATATATGTTTGAATGGTATAATGTATGGTAAAATGTTATGGATGTTTGAATGTATATGAGAATGTTCGAATGTAGGTTAAAATGTTACAATGGATGTTTGAATGGATGTTAGAATGTTATAATCGATGTTAGAATATTATAACGGATGTTAGAATGTTCATTATAATGTTATAATGTATGATAGAATGTTATAATGTATGTTATAATGTTATAATGGATGTTAGAATGTTTTAATGGATGTTAGAATGTATGTTATTATGTTATAATGTATATTAGAATGTTATAATATATGTTAGAATGTTATAATGAATATTGTAAGGGATGTTAGAATGTATATTGAAATGTTAGAATGTATGTTAGAATGTTATAATGGATGTTAGAATGTATATTAGAATGTTATAATATATGATAGAATGTTATAATGGATGTTAGAATGTTATATTGGATGTTAGAATGTATATTAAAATGTTAGAATGTTTGTTGTGAAGTTATAATGGATGTTAGAATGTATACTAGAATGTTAGAATGTATGTTAGAGTGTTATAAAGGATGTTAGAATGTATATTATAATGGATGTTAGAATATCAGAATCGATGTTAGAAAGTATATTAGAATGTTATAATGGATGTTAGAATGTTATAATGGATGGTAGAATGTATATTAGAATGTTTGAATGTATGTTAGAATGTTACAATGGATGTTTGAATGGATGTTAGAATGTTATAATGGATGTTAGAATATTATAACTTTTGTTAGAATGTTTATTATAATGTTATAATGTAAGATAGAATGTTATAATGTATGTTATAATGTTATAATGGATGTTAGAATATATATTAGAATGTTAGAATGTATGTTATAATGTTATAATGTATGTTAGAATGTTAGAATGGATGTTAGAATGTATATTTTAATGTTATAATGGATGTTAGAATGTTTTAATGGATGTTAGAATGGATGTTAGAATGTTAGAATGGATGTTAGAATGTAGGATAGAATTCTTGATGGATGTTAGAATGTATATTAGAATGTATGTTAGAATGTATGTTATAATGTATGTTAGAATATTAGAATTGCTGTAAGAACGTTAGAATGGATGTTAGAATGTATATTAGAATGTTAGAATGTATGTTACAATGTTATAATGGATGTTACAATGTTATAATGGATGTTAGAATGTATATTAGAATGTTAGAATGTATGTTAGAATGTTAGAATGGATGTTAGAATGTATATTACAATGTTAGAATGTATTTTAGAATGTTAGAATGTATGTTACAATGTTATAATGGATGTTACAATGTTATAATGGATGTTAGAATGTATATTAGAATGTTAGAATGTATGTTAGAATGTTAGAATGGATGTTACAATGTCAGAATGGATGTTTGAATGTATATTAGAATGTTAGAATGTATGTGAGAATGTTAGAATGGATGTTAGAATGTTAGAATGGATGTTACAATGTTATAATGGAAGTTAGAATGTGTATTAGAATGTTAGAATGTATGTTAGAATGTTATAAAGAATGTTAGAATGTATATTAGAATGTTATAATGGATGTTATAATGTATACTAGAATGTTATGATGTATGTTAGAATGTTATAATGGATGTTAGAATGTATGTTAGAATGTTAGAATATATGTTTGAATGGTATAATGTATGGTAAAATGTTATGGATGTTTGAATGTATATGAGAATGTTCGAATGTAGGTTAAAATGTTACAATGGATGTTTGAATGGATGTTAGAATGTTATAATCGATGTTAGAATATTATAACGGATGTTAGAATGTTCATTATAATGTTATAATGTATGATAGAATGTTATAATGTATGTTATAATGTTATAATGGATGTTAGAATGTTTTAATGGATGTTAGAATGTATGTTATTATGTTATAATGTATATTAGAATGTTATAATATATGTTAGAATGTTATAATGAATATTGTAAGGGATGTTAGAATGTATATTGAAATGTTAGAATGTATGTTAGAATGTTATAATGGATGTTAGAATGTATATTAGAATGTTATAATATATGATAGAATGTTATAATGGATGTTAGAATGTTATATTGGATGTTAGAATGTATATTAAAATGTTAGAATGTTTGTTGTGAAGTTATAATGGATGTTAGAATGTATACTAGAATGTTAGAATGTATGTTAGAGTGTTATAAAGGATGTTAGAATGTATATTATAATGGATGTTAGAATATCAGAATCGATGTTAGAAAGTATATTAGAATGTTATAATGGATGTTAGAATGTTATAATGGATGGTAGAATGTATATTAGAATGTTTGAATGTATGTTAGAATGTTACAATGGATGTTTGAATGGATGTTAGAATGTTATAATGGATGTTAGAATATTATAACTTTTGTTAGAATGTTTATTATAATGTTATAATGTAAGATAGAATGTTATAATGTATGTTATAATGTTATAATGGATGTTAGAATATATATTAGAATGTTAGAATGTATGTTATAATGTTATAATGTATGTTAGAATGTTAGAATGGATGTTAGAATGTATATTTTAATGTTATAATGGATGTTAGAATGTTTTAATGGATGTTAGAATGGATGTTAGAATGTTAGAATGGATGTTAGAATGTAGGATAGAATTCTTGATGGATGTTAGAATGTATATTAGAATGTATGTTAGAATGTATGTTATAATGTATGTTAGAATATTAGAATTGCTGTAAGAACGTTAGAATGGATGTTAGAATGTATATTAGAATGTTAGAATGTATGTTACAATGTTATAATGGATGTTACAATGTTATAATGGATGTTAGAATGTATATTAGAATGTTAGAATGTATGTTAGAATGTTAGAATGGATGTTAGAATGTATATTACAATGTTAGAATGTATTTTAGAATGTTAGAATGTATGTTACAATGTTATAATGGATGTTACAATGTTATAATGGATGTTAGAATGTATATTAGAATGTTAGAATGTATGTTAGAATGTTAGAATGGATGTTACAATGTCAGAATGGATGTTTGAATGTATATTAGAATGTTAGAATGTATGTGAGAATGTTAGAATGGATGTTAGAATGTTAGAATGGATGTTACAATGTTATAATGGAAGTTAGAATGTGTATTAGAATGTTAGAATGTATGTTAGAATGTTATAAAGAATGTTAGAATGTATATTAGAATGTTATAATGGATGTTATAATGTATACTAGAATGTTATGATGTATGTTAGAATGTTATATTGGATGTTAGAATGTTAGAATGCATGTTAGAATGTTAGAATGGATGTTAAAATGTATGTTAGCATGTTATAGTGGATGTTAGAATGTTAAACTGGATGTTAGAATATTATAATAGATGTTATAATGTATACTAGAATGTTAGAATGTATTTTAGAATTTTATAATGGATGTTAGAATGTATATTAGAATGTTAGAATCTATGTTAGAATGTTAGAATGGATGTTAGAATGTTATAATGGATATTTGAATATTATAATGGATGTTAAAATGTTAGAATGGATGTTATAATGTATGTTAGAATGTTTAAATGGATGTTAGAATGTATATTAGAATGTAATAATGTATGTTAGAATGTTATAATGGATGTTATAAAGTATATTAGAATGTTAGAATGAATGTTAGAATGTTAGAATGGATGTTATAATGTATATTAGAATGTTATAATCGATGTTAAAATGTTAGAATGGATGTTATAAGGTATGTTAGAAGGTTAAAATGTATGTTAGAATGTTATAATGGATGTTAGAATGTTTATTAGAGTGTTATAATGTATGTTAGAATGTTGTAATGGATGTTAGAAAGTTATATTGGATGATAGAATGTTAGAATATATGTTAGAATGTTATAATATTTGTTAGAACTTTGTAATGGGTGATACAATGTATGTTATAATGGATGTTAGAATTATATAATGGATGTTAGAATGTATGCAAGAATATTATAATGTATGTTAGAATGTTAGAATGTTAGAATGGAAGTTAGAATGTATATTAGAATGTTATAATGGATGTTAGAATATTATAATGGATGTTAGAATGTATGTTAGAATGTTATAATGGATGTTAGAATGTATGTTAGAATGTATGTTTGAATGTTATAATGGATGTTAGAATGTATGTTAGAATGTATGTTTGAATGTTATAGTGGATGTTAGATTGGATGTTAGAATGTATATTAGAATGTTAGCATGTATATAAGAATGTATGTTAGAATGTTATAATGGATGTTAGAATGTTTTAATGGATGTTAGAATGTTACAATGCATGTTAGAATGTTAGAATGTATGTTAGAATGTTATAATGTATATTAGAATGTTAGAATCTATGTTAGAATGTTAGAATGGATGTTAGAATGTATATTACAAGGTTAGAATGTATATTAGAATGTTAGAATCTGTTAGAATGTTATAAAGGATGTTAGAATGTATATGATAATGGATGTTAGAATATCAGAATGGATGTTAGAAAGTATATTACAATGTTATAATGGATGTTAGAATGTTATAATGGATGTTAGAATTTTATAATGGATGGTAGAATGTATATTAGAATGCTTGAATGTATGTTAGAATGTTACAATGGATGTTTGAATGGATGATAGAATGTTATAATGGATGTTAGAATATTATAATGGATGTAAGAATGTATATTAGAATGTTAGAATGTATGTTAGAATGTTAGAATGGATGTTAGAATGTTAGAATGGATGTAAGAATGTATATTAGAATGTTAGAATGTATGATAGAATGTTATAATGGATGTTAGAATGTTAAAATGGATGTTACAATGTTATAATGGAAGTTATAATGTGTATTAGAATGTTAGAATGTATGTTAGAATGTTATAAAGAAAGTTAGAATGTATATTAGAATGTTAGAATGTATGTTACAATGTTAGAATGGATGTTATAATGTATATTAGAATGTTATATTCGATGTTAAAATGTTAGAATGGATGTTATAATGTATGTTAGAATGTTAAAATGGATGTTAGAATGTTAGAATGGATGTTAGAATGTTATAATGTATGTTAGAATGTTTTAATGGATGTTAGAAAGTTATATTGGATGATAGAATGTTAGAATATATGTTAGGATGTTATAATGTTTGTTAGAACATTGTAATGGGTGATATAATGTATGCTATAAAGGATGTTAGAAATTTATAATGGATGTAAGAATGTATGTTAGAATGTTAGAAAGGATGTTAGAATGTTAGAATGGATGTTAGAATTTATATTAGAATGTTACAGAGTATGTTAGAATGTTATAATGGAAGTTAGAATGTTATAATGGATGTTATAATATATAATAGAATATTATAATGTATGTTACAATGTTAGAATGGATGTTATAATGTATATTAGAATGTTATAATCGATGTTAAAATGTTAGAATGGATGTTATAATGTATGTTAGAATGTTAAAATGGATGTTAGAATGTTATAATGGATGTTAGAATGTTTATTAGAATGTTATAATGTATGTTAGAAAGTTTTAATGGATGTTAGAAAGTTATATTGGATGATAGAATGTTAGAATATATGTTAGGATGTTATAATGTTTGTTAGAACGTTGTAATGGGTGATATAATGTATGCTATAAAGGATGTTAGAATTTTATACTGGATGTAAGAATGTATGTTAGAATGTTAGAATGGATGTTAGAATGTTAGAATGGATGTTAGAATGTATATTAGAATGTTAGAAAGGATGTTAGAATGTTATAATGGATGTTAGAATGTTAAAATGGATGTTACAATGTTAGAATGGAAGTTAGAATGTATATTAGAATGTTATAATGGATGTTAGAATATTATAATGGATGTTAGAATGTATGTTAGAATGTATGTTTGAATGTTATAACGGATGTTAGAATGTTATTTAGGATGTTAGAATGTATATTAAAATGTTAGAATATTTGTTAGGATGTTAGAATGGATGTTAGAATTTATATTAGAATGTTAGAATGTATGTCAGAATTTTATAATGGATGTTATAATGTATACTAGAATGTTATGATGTATATTAGAATATTATAGTGGATGTTAGAATGTTATAATGGATGTTATAATGTTATAATGGATGTTAGAATGGATGTTAGAATGTATATTAAAATGTTAGAATGTTAGAATGTATGTTACAATGTTATAATGGAAGTTAGAATGTGTATTAGAATGTTAGAATGTTATATTGGATGGAAGAATGTATATTAAAATGTAAGAATATTTGTTAGGATGTTAGAATGGATGTTAGAATGTATATTAGAATGTTAGAATGAATGGTAGAATGTTAGAATGGATGTTATAATGTATATTAGAATGTTATAATCGATGTTAAAATGTTAGAATGGATGTAATAAGGTATGTTAGAAGGTTAAAATGTATGTTAGAATGTTATAATGGATGTTAGAATGTTTATTAGAGTGTTATAATGTATGTTAGAATGTTGTAATGGATGTTAGAAAGTTATATTGGATGATAGAATGTTAGAATATATGTTAGGATGTTATAATGTTTGTAAGAACTTTGTAATGGGTGATACAATGTATGTTATAATGGATGTTAGAATTATATAATAGATGTTAGAATGTATGCAAGAATATTATAATGTATTTTAGAATGTTAGAATGTTAGAATGGAAGTTAGAATGTATATTAGAATGTTATAATGGATGTTAGAATATTATAATGGATGTTAGAATGTATGTTAGAATGTTATAATGGATGTTAGAATGTATGTTAGAATGTATGTTTGAATGTTATAATGGATGTTAGAATGTATGTAAGAATGTATGTTTGAATGTTATAATGGATGTTAGAATGGATGTTAGAATGTATATTAGAATGTTAGCATGTATATTAGAATGTATGTTAGAATGTTATAATGGATGTTAGAATGTTTTAATGGATGTTAGAATGTTAGAATGCATGTTAGAATGATATAATGTATGTTAGAATGTTAGAATGTATATTAGAATGTTAGAATCTATGTTAGAATGTTAGAATGGATGTTAGAATGTATATTACAAGGTTAGAATGTATATTAGAATGTTAGAATGTATGTTAGAATGTTATAATGTATGTTAGAATGTTATAATGGATGTTAGAATGTTATATTGGATGTTAGAATGTATATTAAAATGTTAGAATGTTTGTTGGGAAGTTATAATGGATGTTAGAATGTATACTAGACTGTTAGAATGTATGTTAGAGTGTTATAAAGGATGTTAGAATGTATATTGTAATGGATGTTAGAATATCAGAATGGATGTTAGAAAGTATATTAGAATGTTATAATGGATGTTAGAATGTTATAATGGATGTTAGAATGTTAGAATGGATGTAAGAATGTATATTAGAATGTTAGAATGTATGTTAGAATGTTAGAATGGATGTTAGAATGTTAGAATGGATGTTAGAAAGTATATTAGAATGTTATAATGGATGTTAGAATGTTATAATGGATGTTAGAATGTTAGAATGGATGTAAGAATGTATATTAGAATGTTAGAATGTATGTTAGAATGTTAGAATGGATGTTAGAATGTTAGAATGGATGTAAGAATGTATATTAGAATGTTAGAATGTATGATAGAATGTTATAATGGATGTTAGAATGTTAGAATGGATGTTACAATGTTATAATGGAAGTTAGAATGTGTATTAGAATGTTAGAATGTATGTTAGAATGTTATAAAGAATGTTAGAATGTATATTAGAATGTTAGAATGTATGTTACAATGTTAGAATGGATGTTATAATGTATATTAGAATGTTATAATCGATGTTAAAATGTTAGAATGGATGTTATAATGTATGTTAGAATGTTAAAATGGATGTTAGAATGTTATAATGGATGTTAGAATGTTTTAATGGATGTTAGAAAGTTATATTGGATGATAGAATGTTAGAATATATGTTAGGATGTTATAATGTTTGTTAGAACATTGTAATGGGTGATATAATGTATGCTATAAAGGATGTTAGAATTTTATAATGGATGTAAGAATGTATGTTAGAATGTTAGAATGGATGTTAGAATGTTAGAATGGATGTTAGAATGTATATTAGAATGTTAGAAAGTATGTTAGAATGTTATAAAGGATTTTAGAATGTTATAATGGATGGTAGAATGTATATTAGAATGTTAGAATGTATGTTAGAGGGTTATAATGGATGTTAGAATGTATATTATAATGGATGTTAGAATGTCAGAATGGATGTTAGAATGTGTAATAGAATGTTTGAATGTATGTTAGAATGTTACAATGGATGTTGGAATGTAATAATGGAAGTTAGAATGTATGTTAGAATATATGTTTGAATGTTATAATGTATGTTAGAATGTTATGGATGTTGGAATGTATATTAGAATGTTAGAAAGTAGGTTAAAATGTTTTAATGGATGTTAGAATTTATATTAGAATGTTAGAATGTATGCTAGGATGTTATATTGGATGTTAGAATGGATGTTAAAATGTAAAAATGGATGTTAAAATGTATATTACAATGCTTGAATGGATGTTAGAATGTTAGAATGGATGTTAGAATGTATATTAGAATGTTAACATGTATATTAGAATGTATGTTAGAATGTTATAATGGATGTTAGAATGTTTTAATGGATGTTTGAATGAGTATTAGAATGTTAGAAAGTATGTTGGAATGTTAGAATGGATGTTTAAAATGTATATTAGAATATTAGAAAGTATGTTACAATGTTATAATGGATGTTATAATGGATGTTGGAATGTATATTAGAATGTTATAATGTATGTTAGAATGTTAGAATGGAAGTTAGAATGTATGTTAGAATGTTATAATGGATGTTAGAATGTAATAATGGATGTTAGAATATTATAATCGATGTTATAATATATGTTAGAATGTTAAAATGGATGTTGGAATATTATAATGGATGTTATGATGTATGTTATAATGTTATAATGGATGTTAGAATGTATGTTAGAATGTTAGAATATATGTTTGAATGGTATAATGTATGGTAAAATGTTATGGATGTTTGAATGTATATGAGAATGTTCGAATGTAGGTTAAAATGTTACAATGGATGTTTGAATGGATGTTAGAATGTTATAATCGATGTTAGAATATTATAACGGATGTT
Organism: Taudactylus pleione; assembly: GCA_031769625.1. NCBI lineage: Eukaryota > Metazoa > Chordata > Amphibia > Anura > Myobatrachidae > Taudactylus > Taudactylus pleione. The sequence continues at coordinate 261,458 of JAUIMM010001188.1, forward strand.
AGAATGTTCATTATAATGTTATAATGTATGATAGAATGTTATAATGTATGTTATAATGTTATAATGGATGTTAGAATGTTTTAATGGATGTTAGAATGTATGTTATTATGTTATAATGTATATTAGAATGTTATAATATATGTTAGAATGTTATAATGAATATTGTAAGGGATGTTAGAATGTATATTGAAATGTTAGAATGTATGTTAGAATGTTATAATGGATGTTAGAATGTATATTAGAATGTTATAATATATGATAGAATGTTATAATGGATGTTAGAATGTTATATTGGATGTTAGAATGTATATTAAAATGTTAGAATGTTTGTTGTGAAGTTATAATGGATGTTAGAATGTATACTAGAATGTTAGAATGTATGTTAGAGTGTTATAAAGGATGTTAGAATGTATATTATAATGGATGTTAGAATATCAGAATCGATGTTAGAAAGTATATTAGAATGTTATAATGGATGTTAGAATGTTATAATGGATGGTAGAATGTATATTAGAATGTTTGAATGTATGTTAGAATGTTACAATGGATGTTTGAATGGATGTTAGAATGTTATAATGGATGTTAGAATATTATAACTTTTGTTAGAATGTTTATTATAATGTTATAATGTAAGATAGAATGTTATAATGTATGTTATAATGTTATAATGGATGTTAGAATATATATTAGAATGTTAGAATGTATGTTATAATGTTATAATGTATGTTAGAATGTTAGAATGGATGTTAGAATGTATATTTTAATGTTATAATGGATGTTAGAATGTTTTAATGGATGTTAGAATGGATGTTAGAATGTTAGAATGGATGTTAGAATGTAGGATAGAATTCTTGATGGATGTTAGAATGTATATTAGAATGTATGTTAGAATGTATGTTATAATGTATGTTAGAATATTAGAATTGCTGTAAGAACGTTAGAATGGATGTTAGAATGTATATTAGAATGTTAGAATGTATGTTACAATGTTATAATGGATGTTACAATGTTATAATGGATGTTAGAATGTATATTAGAATGTTAGAATGTATGTTAGAATGTTAGAATGGATGTTAGAATGTATATTACAATGTTAGAATGTATTTTAGAATGTTAGAATGTATGTTACAATGTTATAATGGATGTTACAATGTTATAATGGATGTTAGAATGTATATTAGAATGTTAGAATGTATGTTAGAATGTTAGAATGGATGTTACAATGTCAGAATGGATGTTTGAATGTATATTAGAATGTTAGAATGTATGTGAGAATGTTAGAATGGATGTTAGAATGTTAGAATGGATGTTACAATGTTATAATGGAAGTTAGAATGTGTATTAGAATGTTAGAATGTATGTTAGAATGTTATAAAGAATGTTAGAATGTATATTAGAATGTTATAATGGATGTTATAATGTATACTAGAATGTTATGATGTATGTTAGAATGTTATATTGGATGTTAGAATGTTAGAATGCATGTTAGAATGTTAGAATGGATGTTAAAATGTATGTTAGAATGTTATAGTGGATGTTAGAATGTTAAACTGGATGTTAGAATATTATAATAGATGTTATAATGTATACTAGAATGTTAGAATGTATTTTAGAATTTTATAATGGATGTTAGAATGTATATTAGAATGTTAGAATCTATGTTAGAATGTTAGAATGGATGTTAGAATGTTATAATGGATATTTGAATATTATAATGGATGTTAAAATGTTAGAATGGATGTTATAATGTATGTTAGAATGTTTAAATGGATGTTAGAATGTATATTAGAATGTAATAATGTATGTTAGAATGTTATAATGGATGTTATAAAGTATATTAGAATGTTAGAATGAATGTTAGAATGTTAGAATGGATGTTATAATGTATATTAGAATGTTATAATCGATGTTAAAATGTTAGAATGGATGTTATAAGGTATGTTAGAAGGTTAAAATGTATGTTAGAATGTTATAATGGATGTTAGAATGTTTATTAGAGTGTTATAATGTATGTTAGAATGTTGTAATGGATGTTAGAAAGTTATATTGGATGATAGAATGTTAGAATATATGTTAGAATGTTATAATATTTGTTAGAACTTTGTAATGGGTGATACAATGTATGTTATAATGGATGTTAGAATTATATAATGGATGTTAGAATTTATGCAAGAATATTATAATGTATGTTAGAATGTTAGAATGTTAGAATGGAAGTTAGAATGTATATTAGAATGTTATAATGGATGTTAGAATATTATAATGGATGTTAGAATGTATGTTAGAATGTTATAATGGATGTTAGAATGTATGTTAGAATGTATGTTTGAATGTTATAATGGATGTTAGAATGTATGTTAGAATGTATGTTTGAATGTTATAGTGGATGTTAGATTGGATGTTAGAATGTATATTAGAATGTTAGCATGTATATAAGAATGTATGTTAGAATGTTATAATGGATGTTAGAATGTTTTAATGGATGTTAGAATGTTACAATGCATGTTAGAATGTTAGAATGTATGTTAGAATGTTATAATGTATATTAGAATGTTAGAATCTATGTTAGAATGTTAGAATGGATGTTAGAATGTATATTACAAGGTTAGAATGTATATTAGAATGTTAGAATCTGTTAGAATGTTATAAAGGATGTTAGAATGTATATGATAATGGATGTTAGAATATCAGAATGGATGTTAGAAAGTATATTACAATGTTATAATGGATGTTAGCATGTTATAATGGATGTTAGAATTTTATAATGGATGGTAGAATGTATATTAGAATGCTTGAATGTATGTTAGAATGTTACAATGGATGTTTGAATGGATGATAGAATGTTATAATGGATGTTAGAATATTATAATGGATGTAAGAATGTATATTAGAATGTTAGAATGTATGTTAGAATGTTAGAATGGATGTTAGAATGTTAGAATGGATGTAAGAATGTATATTAGAATGTTAGAATGTATGATAGAATGTTATAATGGATGTTAGAATGTTAAAATGGATGTTACAATGTTATAATGGAAGTTATAATGTGTATTAGAATGTTAGAATGTATGTTAGAATGTTATAAAGAAAGTTAGAATGTATATTAGAATGTTAGAATGTATGTTACAATGTTAGAATGGATGTTATAATGTATATTAGAATGTTATATTCGATGTTAAAATGTTAGAATGGATGTTATAATGTATGTTAGAATGTTAAAATGGATGTTAGAATGTTAGAATGGATGTTAGAATGTTATAATGTATGTTAGAATGTTTTAATGGATGTTAGAAAGTTATATTGGATGATAGAATGTTAGAATATATGTTAGGATGTTATAATGTTTGTTAGAACATTGTAATGGGTGATATAATGTATGCTATAAAGGATGTTAGAAATTTATAATGGATGTAAGAATGTATGTTAGAATGTTAGAAAGGATGTTAGAATGTTAGAATGGATGTTAGAATTTATATTAGAATGTTACAGAGTATGTTAGAATGTTATAATGGAAGTTAGAATGTTATAATGGATGTTATAATATATAATAGAATATTATAATGTATGTTACAATGTTAGAATGGATGTTATAATGTATATTAGAATGTTATAATCGATGTTAAAATGTTAGAATGGATGTTATAATGTATGTTAGAATGTTAAAATGGATGTTAGAATGTTATAATGGATGTTAGAATGTTTATTAGAATGTTATAATGTATGTTAGAAAGTTTTAATGGATGTTAGAAAGTTATATTGGATGATAGAATGTTAGAATATATGTTAGGATGTTATAATGTTTGTTAGAACGTTGTAATGGGTGATATAATGTATGCTATAAAGGATGTTAGAATTTTATAATGGATGTAAGAATGTATGTTAGAATGTTAGAATGGATGTTAGAATGTTAGAATGGATGTTAGAATGTATATTAGAATGTTAGAAAGGATGTTAGAATGTTATAATGGATGTTAGAATGTTAAAATGGATGTTACAATGTTAGAATGGAAGTTAGAATGTATATTAGAATGTTATAATGGATGTTAGAATATTATAATGGATGTTAGAATGTATGTTAGAATGTATGTTTGAATGTTATAACGGATGTTAGAATGTTATTTAGGATGTTAGAATGTATATTAAAATGTTAGAATATTTGTTAGGATGTTAGAATGGATGTTAGAATTTATATTAGAATGTTAGAATGTATGTCAGAATTTTATAATGGATGTTATAATGTATACTAGAATGTTATGATGTATATTAGAATATTATAGTGGATGTTAGAATGTTATAATGGATGTTATAATGTTATAATGGATGTTAGAATGGATGTTAGAATGTATATTAAAATGTTAGAATGTTAGAATGTATGTTACAATGTTATAATGGAAGTTAGAATGTGTATTAGAATGTTAGAATGTTATATTGGATGGAAGAATGTATATTAAAATGTAAGAATATTTGTTAGGATGTTAGAATGGATGTTAGAATGTATATTAGAATGTTAGAATGTATGTTAGAATGTTATAATGGATGTTAGATTGTTAAAATGGATGTTATAATGTATAATAGAATGTTATGATGTATATTAAAATGTTATAGTGGATGTTAGAATGTTAGAATGGATGTTAGAAAGTTAGAATGGATGTTAGAATGTTCAAATGGATGTTAGAATGGAAGTTAGAATGTTAATTAGAATGTTAGAATGTATGTTAGAATGTTATAAAGGATTTTAGAATGGTATAATGGATTTTAGAATGTATAATGTATGCTAGAATGTTATAATGTATGATAGAATGTTTTAATGGATATTTGAATGTATATTAGAATGTTATAATGGATGTTAGAATGCTAGAATGGATGTTAGAATATGTAGTAGAATGTTTGAATGTATGTTAGAATGTTACAATGGATGTTAGAATGTTATAAAGGATGTTAGAATGTATGTTAGAATATATGTTAGAATGTTATATTGGATGTTAGAATGTATATTAAAATGTTAGAATATTTGTTAGGATGTTAGAATGGATGTTAGAATGAATATAAGAATGTTAGAATGTATGTTAGAATGTTATAATGGATGCTAGAATGTTATAATGGATATTAGAATGTATATTAGAATGTTAAAATGTATGTTAGAATGTCAGAATGGATGTTACAATGTTATAATGGAAGTTAGAATGTGTATTAGAATGTTAGAATATTATATTGGATGTTAGAATGTATATTAAAATGTTAGAATATTTGTTAGCATATTAGAATGGAGATTAGAATGTATATTAGAATGTTAGAATGTATGTTAGAGTGTTAAAATGGATCTTAGAATGTATATTATAATGGATGTTAGAATGTCAGAATGGATGTTATAATGTATAGTAGAATGTTATAATGGATGTTAGAATGTTAGAATGGATGATAAAATGTGTAGTAGAATGTTTGAATGTATTTTAGAATGTTACAATGGATGTTAGAATGTCATAATGGATGTTAGAATGCATGTTAGAATATATATTTGCATGTTGTAATGTATGTTAGAATGTTATGGATGTTGGAATGTATATTAGAATGTTAGAATGTATGCTAGGATGTTATATTGGATGTTAGAATGGATGTTAAAATGTTATAATAGATGTTAAAATGTATATTACAATGCTTGAATGGATGTTAGAATGTTATAATGGGTGTTAGAATGTTTGAATGGATGTTAGAATGTATATTAGAATGTTAGAATGTATATTAGAATATATGTTAGAATGTTATAATGGATGGTAGAATGTTTTAATGGATGTGTGAAAGTGTATTAGAATGTTAGAAAGTATGTTGGAATGTTAGAATGGATGTTTTAAATGTATATTAGAATATTAGAAAGTATGTTAGAATGTTATAATGGATGTTATAATGGATGTTGGACTGTTTATTAGAATGTTATAATGTATGTTAGAATGTTAGAATGGATGTTATAATGTATGTTAGAAAGTTATAATGGAAGTTAGCATGTATGTTAGAATGTTAGAATGGTTGTTAGAATGTTATAATGGATGTTAGAATATTATAATGGATGTTATAATATATGTTAGAATGTTAAAATGGTTGTTGGAATATTATAATGGATGTTATAATGTATGTTAGAATGTTAAAATGTATGTTAGAATGTTATAATGGATGTTAGAATGTATGTTAGAATGTTAGAATATATGTTTGAATGGTATAATGTATGTTAGAATGTTATGGATGTTAGAATGTATATGAGAATGTTAGATTGTATGTTACAATGTTTTAATGGATGTTAGAATGTATGTTAGAATGTTATAATGTATGTTAGAATGTTATAATTGATGTTAGAATGTATATTAGAATGTTATAATATATGTTAGAATGTTAGATTGAATATTGTAAGTGATGTTAGAATGTATATTAAAATGTTACAATGTATGTTAGAATGATATAATGGAAGATAGAATGTTTTAATGGTTGTTAGAATGTATATTAGATTGTTAGAATGTATGTTAGAATGTTATAATGGATGTTAGAATGTATGTTAGAATGTTAGAATATATGTTTGAATGGTATAATGTATGTTAGAATGTTATGGATGTTATAATGTATATGAGAATGTTAGAATGTATTTTAGAATGTTATAATGGATGTTAGAATGTATATTAGAATGTTAGAATCTATGTTAGAATGTTATAATGGATGTTAGAATGTATATTACAATGTTAGAATGTATATTAGAATGTTATAAAGTATGTTAGAATGTTATAATGAATATTAGAATGTTATAATGGATGTTAAAATGTTAGAATGGATGTTATAATGTATGTTAGAATGTTAAAATGGATGTTAGAATGTTATAGTGGATGTTAGAATGTTATAATGGATGTTAGAATGTTATATTGAATGTTAGAAAGTTAGAATATATGTTAGAATGTTATAATATATGTTAAAATGTATACTAGAATATTATAATGTATGTTAGAATGGTATAATGGATGTTAAAATGTATATTAGAATGTTATATTGGATGTTAGAATATTTTAATGGATGTTATAATGTATGTTGGAATGTTAAAATGGATGTTAGAATGTTATAATAAATGTTAGAATGTATTTTAGAATGTTAGAATGTATGTTAGAATGTTAGAATGGATGTTAGAATGTATATTAGAATATTTTAATGGATGTTAGAATGTTAGAATGGATGTTATAATGTATGTTAGAATGTTAAAATGGATGTTAGAATGTATATTAGAATGTTATAATGTATGTTAGAATGTTATAATGGATGTTAGAATGTTATATTGGATGACAGAATGTTAGAATATATGTTAGGATGTTATAATGTTTGTTAGAACGTTGTAATGGTTGATATATTGTATGTTATAATGGATGTTAGAATGTTATGATGGATGTTAGAATGTATACTAGAATAATATAATGTATTTTAGAATGTTATAATGGAAGTTAGAATGTATATTAGAATGTTATAATGGATGATAGAATATTATAATGGATTTTAGAATGTATGTTTGAATGTTATAATGGATGTTACAATGTTTTAATGGATGTTAGAATGTTAGAATGGATGTTAGAATGTAGAATAGAATTTTTGATGGATGTTAGAATGTATATTAGAATGTATGTTAGAATGTATGTTATAATGTATGTTAGAATATTAGAATTGCTGTAAGAATGTTATAATGGATGTTAGAATGTATATTAGAATGTTAGAATGTATGCTAGAATGTTAGAATGGATGTTAGAATGTTAGAATGGAAGTTACAATGTTATAATGGAAGTTAGAATGTGTATTAGAATGTTAGAATGTATGTTAGAATGTTATAAAGGATGTTAGAATGTATCTTAGAATGTTATAATGGATGTTAGAATGTATACTAGAATGTTATGATGTATGTTAGAATGTTATAGTGGATGTTAGAATGTTATAATGGATGTTAGAATGTTATATTGGATGTTAGAATGTTAGAATGCATGTTAGAATGATATAATGGATGTTATAACGTATGTTAGAATGTTATAATGGATGTTAGAATGTTAAAATGGATGTTAGAATATTATAATAGATGTTATAATGTATATTAGAATGTTAGAATGTATTTTAGAATGTTATAATGGATGTTAGAATGTATATTAGAATGTTAGAATGTATATTAGAATGTTAGAATGTATGTTAGAATGTTATAATGGATATTAGAATGTTATAAAGGATGTTAAAATGTTAGAATGGATGTTATAATGTATGCTAGAATGTTAAAATAGATGATAGAATGATATAATGGATGTTAGAATGTATATTATAATGTAATAATCTATTTTAGAATGTTATAATGGATGTTATAATGCATACTATAATATTATAATGTATGTTAGAATGTTATAATGGATGTTAGAATGTATACTAGAATGTTAGAATGTATGTTAGAGTGTTATAAAGGATGTTAGAATGTATATTATAATGGATGTTAGAATATCAGAATGGATGTTAGAAAATATATTAGAATGTTATAATGGATGTTAGAATGTTACAATGGATGTTTGAATGGATGTTAGAATGTAGTAATGGATTTTAGAATATTATAATGGATGTTATAATGTTTATTATAATGTTATAATGTATTTTAAAATGTTATAATGGATGTTAGAATATATATTAGAATGATAGAATGTATGTTAGAATGTTAGAATGGATGTTATAATGTATATTAGAATGTTATAATCGATGTTAAAATGTTAAAATGGATGTTAGAATGTTATAATGGATGTTAGAATGTTTATTAGAATGTTATAATGTATGTTAGAATGTTAGAATGGATGTTAGAAAGTTATATTGGATGATAGAATGTTAGAATATATGTTAGGATGCTATAATGTTTGTTAGAACGTTGTAATGGGTGATAATATGTATGTTATAATGGATGTTTGAATTTTATAATGGATGTTGGAATGTATGCTAGAATATTATAATGTATGTTAGAATGGAAGTTAGAATGTTATAATGGATGTTTGAATATTATATTGGATGTTAGAATGTATATTAAAATGTTACAATATTTGTTAGGATGTTAGAATGGATGGTAGAATGTTATAATGGATGTGAGAATGATATAATGGATGTTAGAATCTTTATTAGAATGTTAGAATGTAAGTTAGAATGTATGTTAGAATGTTATAATGGATGTTAGAATGTCAGAATGGATGTTACAATGTTATAGTGGAAGTTAGAATGTGTTTTCGAATGTTAGAATGTTATATTGGAAGTTAGAATGTATATTAAAATGTTAGAATATTTGTTAGGATGCTAGAATGGATGTTATAATGTATACTAGAATGTTACGATGTATATTAGAATGTTATAGTGGATGTTAGAATGTTATAATGGATGTTATAATGTTATAATGGATGTTAGAATGTTCAAATGGATGTTAGAATGTTAGAATGGAAGTTAGAATGTTAATTAGAATGTTAGAATGTATGTTAGAGTGTTATAATGGATCTTAGAATGTATATTATAATGGATATTAGAATGTCAGACTGGATGATATAATGTATAGTAGAATGTTATAATGGATGTTAGAATGTTATAAAGGATGTATGAATGTGTAGTAGAAGGTTTGAATGTATGTTAGAATGTTACATTGGATGTTAGAATGTCATATGGGATGTTAGAATGCATGTTAGAATATATGTTTGAATGTTATAATGTATGTTAGAATGTTATGGATGTTGGAATGTATATTACAATGTTAGAATGTAGGTTAAAATGTTTTAATGGATGTTAGAATTTATATTAGAATGCTAGAATGTATGCTAGGATGTTATATTGGATGTTATAATGTATATTAGAATGTTATAATATATGTTAGAATGTTTTAATGGATGTTAGAATGGATGTTAAAATGTTATAATGGATGTTAAAATGTATATTACAATGCTTGAATGGATGTTAGAATATTATAATGGATGTTATATTGGATGTTAGAATGTATGTTAGAATGTTATAATGGATGTTAGAATATTATAATGGATGTTATAATATATGTTAGAATGTGAAAATGGATGTTGGAATATTATAATGGATGTTATAATGTATGTTAGATTGTTAAAATGTATGTTAGAATGTTTGTTAGAATGTTAGAATATATGTTTGAATGGTATAATGTATGTTAGAATGTTATGGATGTTAGAATGTATATTAGAATGTTATAATATATGTTAGAATGTTTTAATGAATATTGTAAGGGATATTAGAATGTATATTAAAATGTTAGAATGTATGTTAGAATGATATAATGGATGATAGAATGTTTTAATGGTTGTTAGAATGTATATTAGATTGTTAGAATGTATGTTAGAATGTTATAATGGATGTTAGAATGTATATTAGAATGTTATAATGTATGTTAGAATGTTAAAATGGATGTTAGAATGTTATATTGGATGGTAGAATTTATGTTAAAATGTTAGAATGTTTGTTGGGAAGTTATAATGGATGTTATAATGTATACTAGAATGTTAGAATGTATGTTAGAGTGTTATAAAGAATGTTAGAATGTATATTATAATGGATGTTAGAATATCAGAATGGATGTTAGAAAATATATTAGAATGTTATAATGGATGTTAGAATGTTACAATGGATGTTTGAATGGATGTTAGAATGTTATAATGGATTTTAGAATATTATATTGGATGTTAGAATGTTTATTATAATGTTATAATGTATGTTAGAATGTTATAATGTATGTTAAAATGTTATAATGGATGTTAGAATATATATTAGAATGTTAAAATGTATGTTACAATGTTATAATGGATGTTAGAATGTATGTTATCTTAGAATGTAGGATAGAATTTTTGATGGATGTTAGAATGTATATTGGAATGTATGTTAGAATGTATGTTATAATGTATATTAGAATATTAGAATTGCTGTAAGAACGTAAGAATGGATGTTAGAATGTATATTAGAATGTTAGAATGTATGTTACAATGTTATAATGGATGTTACAATGTTATAATGGATGTTAGAATGTATATTAGAATGTTAGAATGTATGTTAGAATGTTAGAATGAATGTTAGAATGTATATTAGAATGTTAGAATGTATGTTAGAATGTTATAATGGATGTTAGAATGTCAGAATGGATGTTATAATGTATAGAAGAATGTTATAATGGATGTTAGAATGTTAGAATGGATGTTAGAATATGTATTGGAATGTTTGAATGTATGTTAGAATGTTACAATGGATGTAAGAATGTCATAAAGGATGTTAGAATGTATGTTAGAATATATGTTTGAATGTTATAATGTATGTTAGAATGTTATGGATGTTGGAATGTATATTAGAATGTTAGAATGTAGGTTAAAATCTTTTAATGGATGTTAGAATTTATATTAGAATGTTAGAATGTATGCTAGGATGTTATATTGGATGTTAGAATGGATGTTAAAATGTTATAATGGATGTTAAAATGTATATTACAATGCTTGAATGGATGTTAGAATGTTATAATGGGTGTTAGAATGTATGTTAGAATGTATATTAGAATGTTAGAATGTATATTAGAATGTATGTTAGAATGTTATAATGGATGGTAGAATGTTTTAATGGATGTTTGAATGTGTATTAGAATGTTAGTAAGTATGTTGGAATGTTAGAATGGATGTTTAAAATGTATATTAGAATATTAGAAAGTATGTTAGAATGTTATAATGGATGTTATAATGGATGTTGGACTGTATATTAGAATGTTATAATGTAAGTTAAAATGTTAGAATTGATGTTATAATGTATGTTAGAATGTTATAATGGAAGTTAGAATGTATGATAGAATGTTATAATGAATGTTAGAATCTTATAATGGATGTTAGAATATTATAATGGATGTTATAATATATGTTAGAATGTTAAAATGTATGTTAGAATTTTATAATGGTTGTTAGAATGTATGTTAGAATGTTAGAATATATGTTTGAATGGTATCATTTATGTTAGAATGTTATGGATGTTAGAATGTATATGAGAATGTTAGAATGTATGTTACAATGTTTTAATGGATGTTAGAATGTATGTTAGAATGTTATAATGTATGCTAGAATGTTATAATGGATGTTAGAATGTATATTAGAATGTTATAATATATGTTAGAATGTTAGAATGAATATTGTAAGGGATGTTAGAATGTATATTAAAATGTTAGAATGTATGTTAGAATGATATAATGGATGATAGAATGTTTTAATGGTTGTTAGAATGTATATTAGATTGTTAGAATGTATGTTAGAATGTTAGAATATATGTTTGAATGGTATAATGTATGTTAGAATGTTATGGATGTTAGAATGTATATGAGAATGTTAGAATGTATTTTAGAATATTATAATGGATGTTAGAATGTATATTAGAATGTTAGAATTTATGTTAGAATGTTATAATGGATGTTAGAATGTATATTACAATGTTATAATGAATATTAGAATGTTATAATGGATATTTAAATGTTAGAATGGATGTTAAAATGTATGTTAGAATGTTAAAATGGATGTTAGAATGTTATAGTGGATGTTAGAATGTTATAATGGATGTTAGAATGTTATATTGGATGTTAGAATGTTATACATTATATCATCAATTATAACATTCTAACAAACATTATAACATCCTAACATATATTCTGTTAGAATTGGTGTTAGAATGTTATAATATATGTTAAAATGTATACTAGAATATTATAATGTATGTTAGAATGTTATATTGGATGTTAAAATGTTAGAATATATGTTAAGATGTTATAATGTTTGTTAGAATGTTATAATGGATGATATAATGTATGTTAGAATGGATTTTAGAATGTTATAATGTATGTTAGAATGTATACTAGAAAATTATAATGTATGTTAAAATGTTATAATGGAAGTTAGAATGTATATTATAATGTTATAATGGATGTTAGAATATTATAATGGATGTTATAATGGATGTTAGGATGTTAAAATGTATGTTAGAATGTATGTTAGAATGTATGTTAGAATGTATGTTAGAATGTTATAATGGAAGTTAGAATGTATATTAGAATGCTATAATGTATGTTAGAATGTTAAAATTTATGTTAGAATGTTATATTGTATGTAAGAATGTTATAATGGATGTAGAATGTATATTATAATGGATGTTAGAATGTTAGAATGGATGTTAGAATGTGTAGTAGAATGTTTGAATGTATGTTAGAATGTTACAATGGATGTTAGAATGTCATAATGGATGTTAGAATGCATGTTAGAATATATGTTTGAATGTTATAATGTATGTTAGAATGTTATTGATGTTGGAATGTATATTAGAATGTTAGAATGTAGGTTAAAAAGTTTTAATGGATGTTTGAATTTATATTAGAATGTTAGAATGTATGCTAGGATGTTATATTGGATGTTAGAATGGATGTTAAAATGCTATAATGGATGTTAAAATGTATATTACAGTGCTTGAATGGATGTTAGAATGTTATAATTGATGTTAGAATGGATGTTAGAAAGTATATTTGAATGTTAGTATGTTTATTAGAATGTATGTTAGAATGTTATAATGGATGTTAGAATGTTTTAATGGATGTTTGAATGTGTATTAGAATGTTAGAAAGTATGTTGGAATGTTAGAATGGATGTTTAAAATGTATATTAGAATATTAGAAAGTATGTTAGAATGTTATAATGTATGTTATACTGGATGTTGGAATGTTATAATGGAAGTTAGAATGTATGTTAGAATGTTATAATGGATGTTAGAATGTTATAACGGATATTAGAATATTATAATGGATGTTATAATATATGTTAGAATGTTAAAATGGTTGTTGGAATATTATAATGGATGTTATAATGAATGTTAGAATGTTAAAATGTATGTTAGAATGTTATAATGGATGTTAGAATGTATGTTAGAATGTTATGCATGTTAGAATGTATATGATAATGTTAGAATGTATGTTAGAATGTTTTAATGGAAGTTAGAATGTTTGTTAGAATGTTATAATGTATGTTAGAATGTTATAAAGGATGTTAGAATGTATGTTAGAATGTTAGAATATATTTTTGAATGTTTTAATGTATGTTAGAATGTTATAATGGATGTTAGAATGTATGTTAGAATGTTAGAATATATTTTTGAATGTTTTAATGTATGTTAGAATGTTATGGATATTAGAATGTATATTAGAACGTTAGAATGTTTGTTAGAATGTTAGAATGGATGTTAGAATGTATGGTAGAATGTTATAATGGTTGTTAGAATGTATATTAGAATGTTATAATATATGTTAGAATGTTATAACAAATATTGTAATGGATGTTAGAATGTATATTAAAATGTTAGAATGTATGTTAGAATGATATAATGGATGATAGAATGTTTTAACAGTTGTTACAATGTATATTAGAATGTTAGAATGTTATAATGGATGTTAGAATGTATATTAGAATGTTATAATAGATGTTAGAATGTTATTTTGGAAGTTAGAATGTATATTAAAATGTTAGAATGTTTGTTGGGAAGATATAATGGATGTTAGAATGTGTAGTAGAATGTTTGAATGTATGTTAGAATGTTACAATGGATGTTAGAATGTCATAATGGATGTTACAATGTATGTTAGAATATATGTTTGAATATTATAATGTATGTTAGAATTTTGTGGATGTTAGAATGTATATTAGAATGTTAGAATGTATGTTAGAATTTTTTAATGGATGTTAAAATGTTATAATGGATGTTAGAATGTATATTAGAATGTTATAATGGATGTTAGAATGTATATTAGAATGTTATAATGGATGTTAGAATGTATATTAGAATGTTATAATGGATGTTAGAATGTTATAATGGATCTTAGAATATATATTAGAATATTTGAATCTATGTTAGAATGTTACAATGGATGTTTGAATGTATATAAGAATGTTATAATGTATGATAGAATGTTATAATGGATGTTAGAATGTTATAATGGTTGTTAGAATGTTTATTATAATATTATAATGTATGTTAGAATGCTATAATAATGTGTGTTATAATGTTATAATAGATGTTAGAATATATATTAGAATGTTATAATGTATGTTAGAATGTTAGAATGGATGTTAGAATATTATAATGGATGTTCGAATGTATGATATAATGTTTCAATGTATGTTAGAATGTTATAATGGATGTTAGAATGTATATTTTAATGTTATAATGGATGTTAGAATGTTTTAATGGATGTTAGAATGGATGTTAGAATGTTAGAATGGATGTTAAAATATATGTTACAATTTTATGATGGATGTTAGAATGTATATTAGAATGTTAGAATGTATGTTAGAATGTTATAATGGATGTTATAATGTATGTTAGAATATTAGAGTTGCTGTTAGAACATTAGAATGGATGTTAGAATGTATATTACAATGTTATAATGGATGTAACAATGTTACATTATACATATAATGTTATATGTATATTAGAATGTTAGAATGTATGTTAGAATGTTAAAATGGATGTTAGAATGTTATAATGGATGTTATAATGGATGTTAGAATGTATCTTAGAATGTTAGAATGTATGATAGAAAGTTATGATGGATGTTAGAATGTATATTAGAATGTTATAATGTATGTTAGAATGATAAAAATGGATGTTAAAATGTTATAATGTATGTTAGAATGCTATAATGGATGTTAGAATTTATTTTAGAATGTTTGACTGAATATTAGAATGTTAGAATGTATGTCTGAATGTATATTAGAATGTTATAATGAATGTTAGAATGTATATTAGAATGTTAGAATATATGTCAGAATGTTATAATGGATGTTAGAATGTATGTTAGCATGTTATAATGGATGTTAGAATGTATAATATAATGTTGTAATGGATGTTAGAATGTTATATTGGATGTTAGAATGTATATTAGAATGTTATAATGTATGTTAGAATTGTTATAATGGAAGTTAGAATATTCGAATGGATGTTACAATGTATATTAGAATATTAGAAAGTATGTTATAATGTTATAATGGATGTTATAATGGATGTTGAAATGTATATTAGAATGTTAGAATATATGTTAGAATGTTATAATGGATGTTAGAATGTTATATTGGATGTTAGAATGTTAGAATAGATGTTATAATGTATATTAGAATGTTAGAATGTTTTTTAGAATGTTATAATGGATGTTAGAATGTATATTAGAATGTTAGAATCTATGTTAGAATGTTATAATGGATGTTAGAATGTATTTTACAATGTTAGAATGTATGTTAGAATGTTATAATGGATGTTAAAATGTTAGAATGGATGTTATAATGTATGTTAGAATGTTAAAATGGATGTTAGAATGTCATAATGGATGTTAAAATGTATATTACAATGTTAGAATGTATGTTAGAATGTTAGAATGGATGTTATAATGTATATTAGAATGTTATAATCGATGTTAAAATGTTAGAATGGATGTTATAATGTATGTTAGAATGTTAAAATGGATGTTAGAATGTTTATTAGAATGTTATAATGTTTGTTAGAATGTTATAATGGATGTTAGAATGTATGTAAGAATGTTAGTATGGATGTTAGAATGGATGTTAGAATGTTATAATGGATGTTAGAATGTAAGTTAGAATGAATGTTTGAATGTTATAACGGATGTTAGAATGTTATATTGGATGTTAGAATGTATATTAAAATGTTAGAATATTAGTTTGGATGTTAGAATGGATGTTATAATGTATATTAGAATGTGAGAATGTATGTTAGAAAGTTATAATGGATGTTAGAATGTCAGAATGGATGTTACAATGTTATAATGAAAGTTAGAATGTGTATTAGAATGTTAGAATGTTATATTGGATGTTAGAATGTATATTAAAATGTTAGAATATTTGTTAGGATATTAGTATGGATATTAGAATGTATATTAGAATGTTAGAATGTATGTTAGAATGATATAATGGATCTTAGAATGTATTTTATAATGGATGTTAGAATGTCAGAATGGATGTTAGAATGTTAGAATGGATGATAGAATGTGTAGTAGAATGTTTGAATGTATGTTAGAATGTTACAATGGATGTTAGAATGTCATAATGGATGTTAGAATGCATGTTAGAATATATGTTTGAATGTTATAATGTATGTTAGAATGTTATGGATGTTGGAATATATATTAGAATGTTAGAATGTATGCTAGGATGTTATATTGGATGTTATAATGTATGTTAAAATGTATATTACAATGCTTGAATGAATGTTAGAATGTTATAATGGGTGTTAGAATGTTAGAATGGATGTTAGAATGTTTATTAGAATGTTAGAATGTATGTTAGAATGTTATAATGGATGGTAGAATGTTTTAATGGATGTTTGAATGTGTATTAGAATGTTAGAAAGTATGTTGGAATGTTAGAATGAATGTTTAAAATGTATATTAGAATATTAGAAAGTATGTTCGAATGTTATATTGGATGTTATAATGAATTTTGAACTGTATATTAGAATGTTATAATGAATGTTAGAATGTATATTAGAATGTTAGAATATATGTTAGAATGTTATAATGGATGTTAGAATGTATGTTAGCATGTTATAATGGATGTTAGAATGTATATTATAATGTTGTAATGGATGTTAGAATGTTATATTGGATGTTAGAATGTATATTAGAATGTTATAATGGATGTTAAAATATTAGAATGGATGTTACAATGTATATTAGAATATTAGAAAGTATGTTAGAATGTTAAAATGGATGATATAATGGATGTTGGAATGTATATTAGAATGTTAGAATATTGTTAGAATGTTATAATGGATGTTAGAATGTTATATTGGATGTTAGAATGTTAGAATAGATGTTATAATGTATATTAGAATGTTAGAATGTATTTTAGAATGTTATAATGGATGTTAGAATGTATATTAGAATGTTAGAATCTATGTTAGAATGTTATAATGGATGTTAGAATGTATATTACAATGTTAGAATGTAAATTAGAATGTTAGAATGTATACTGGAATGTTATAATATATGTTATAATGTATGTTAGAATGTTAAAATGGATGTTAGAATGTCATAATGGATGTTAGAATGTATATTAGAATGTAATAATGTATGTTAGAATGGTATAATGGATGTTATAATGTATACTAGAATATTATAATGTTTGTTAGAATGTTATAATGGATGTTAGAATGTATATTACAATGTTAGAATGTATGTTAGAATGTTAGAATGGATGTTATAATGTATATTAGAATGTTATAATCGATGTTAAAATGTTAGAATGGATGTTATAATGTATGTTAGAATGTTAAAATGGATGTTAGAATGTTTATTAGAATGTTATAATGTTTGTTAGAAAATTATAATGGATGTTAGAATGTATGTAAGAATGATAGAATGGATGTTAGAATGTTAGAATGGATGTTAGAATGTATATTACAATGTTAGAATGTATGTTAGAATGTTAGAATGGATGTTATAATGTATATTAGAATGTTATAATCGATATTAAAATGTTAGAATGGATGTTATAATGGATGTTAGAATGTTAAAATGGATGTTACAATGTTAGAATGGAAGTTAGAATGTATATTAGAATGTTATAATGGATGTTAGAATATTAGAATGGATGTTAGAATGTAAGTTAGAATGTTATAATGGATGTTAGAATGTATGTTAGAATGTATGTTTGAATGTTATAACGGATGTTAGAATGTTATATTGGATGTTAGAATGTATATTAAAATGTTAGAATATTAGTTTAGATGTTAGAATGGATGTTATAATGTATATTAGAATGTTAGAATGTATGTTAGAATGTTATAATGGATGTTAGAATGTCAGAATGGATGTTACAATGTTATAATGGAAGTTAGAATGTGTATTAGAATGTTAGAATGTTATATTGGATGTTAGAATGTATATTAAAATGTTAGAATATTTGTTAGGATATAAGTATGGATATTAGAATGCATATTAGAATGTTAGAATATATGTTAGAATGATATAATGGATCTTAGAATGTATTTTATAATGGATGTTAGAATGTCAGAATGGATGTTAGAATGTTAGAATGGATGTTAGAATGTGTAGTAGAATGTTTGAATGTATGTTAGAATGTTACAATGGATGTTAGAATGTCATAATGGATGTTAGAATGCATGTTATAATATATGTTTGAATGTTATAATGTATGTTAGAATGTTATGGATGTTGGAATGTATATTAGAATGTTAGAGTGTATGCTAGGATGTTATATTGGATGTTAGAATGGATGTTAAAATGTTATAATGGATGTTAAAATGTATATTACAATGCTTGAATGGATGTTAGAATGTTATAATGGGTGTTAGAATGTTAGAATGGATGTTAGAATGTATATTAGAATGTTAGAATGTATATTAGAATGTATGTTAGAATGTTATAATGGATGGTAGAATGTTTTAATGGATCTTTGAATGTGTATTAGAATGTTAGAAAGTATGTTGGAATGTTAGAATGAATGTTTAAAATGTATATTAGAATATTAGAAAGTATGTTCGAATGTTATATTGGATGTTATAATGAATCTTGAACTGTATATTAGAATGTTATAATGTATGTTAGAATGTTATAATGGAAGTTAGAATGTATGTTAGAATGTTATAATGGATGTTAGAATGTTATAATGGATGTTATAATATATGTTAGAATGTTAAAATGTATGTTAGAATTTTATAATGGTTGTTAGAATGTATGTTAGAATGTTAGAATATATGTTTGAATGGTATAATTTATGTTAGAATGTTATGGATGTTAGAATGTATATGAGAATGTTAGAATGTATGTTACAATGTTTTAATGGATGTTAGAATGTATGTTAGAATGTTATAATGTATGCTAGAATGTTATAATGGATGTTAGAATGTATATTAGAATGTTATAATATATGTTAGAATGTTAGAATGAATATTGTAAGGGATGTTAGAATGTATATTAAAATGTTAGAATGTATGTTAGAATGATATAATGGATGATAGAATGTTTTAATGGTTGTTAGAATGTATATTAGATTGTTAGAATGTATGTTAGAATGTTAGAATATATGTTTGAATGGTATAATGTATGTTAGAATGTTATGGATGTTAGAATGTATATGAGAATGTTAGAATGTATTTTAGAATATTATAATGGATGTTAGAATGTATATTAGAATGTTAGAATTTATGTTAGAATGTTATAATGGATGTTAGAATGTATATTACAATGTTATAATGAATATTAGAATGTTATAATGGATATTAAAATGTTAGAATGGATGTTATAATGTATGTTAGAATGTTAAAATGGATGTTAGAATGTTATAGTGGATGTTAGAATGTTATAATGGATGTTAGAATGTTATATTGGATGTTAGAATGTTATACATTATATCATCAATTATAACATTCTAACAAACATTATAACATCTTAACATATATTCTGTTAGAATTGGTGTTAGAATGTTATAATATATGTTAAAATATATACTAGAATATTATAATGTATGTTAGAATGTTATATTGGATGTTAAAATGTTAGAATATATGTTAAGATGTTATAATGTTTGTTAGAATGTTATAATGGATGATATAATGTATGTTAGAATGGATTTTAGAATGTTATAATGTATGTTAGAATGTATACTAGAAAATTATAATGTATGTTAAAATGTTATAATGGAAGTTAGAATGTATATTATAATGTTATAATGGATGTTAGAATATTATAATGGATGTTATAATGGATGTTAGAATGTTAAAATGTATGTTAGAATGTGTGTTAGAATGTATGTTAGAATGTATGTTAGAATGTATGTTAGAATGTTATAATGGAAGTTAGAATGTATATTAGAATGCTATAATGTATGTTAGAATGTTAAAATTTATGTTAGAATGTTATATTGTATGTAAGAATGTTATAATGGATCTAGAATGTATATTATAATGGATGTTAGAATGTGTATTAGAATGTTTGAATGTATGTTAGAATGTTACAATGGATGTTAGAATGTCATAATGGATGTTAGAATGCATGTTAGAATATATGTTTGAATGTTATAATGTATGTTAGAATGTTATGGATGTTGGAATGTATATTAGAATGTTAGAATATAGGTTAAAAAGTTTTAATGGATGTTTGAATTTATATTAGAATGTTAGAATGTATGCTAGGATGTTATATTGGATGTTAGAATGGATGTTAAAATGTTATAATGGATGTTAAAATGTATATTACAATGCTTCAATGGATGTTAGAATGTTATAATTGATGTTAGAATGGATGTTAGAAAGTATATTTGAATGTTAGTATGTTTATTAGAATGTATGTTAGAATGTTATAATGGATGTTAGAATGTTTTAATGGATGTTTGAATGTGTATTAGAATGTTAGAAAGTATGTTGGAATGTTAGAATGGATGTTTAAAATGTATATTAGAATATTAGAAAGTATGTTAGAATGTTATAATGTATGTTATACTGGATGTTGGAATGTTATAATGGAAGTTAGAATGTATGTTAGAATGTTATAATGGATGTTAGAATGTTAGAATGGATATTAGAATATTATAATGGATGTTATAATATATGTTAGAATGTTAAAATGGTTGTTGGAATATTATAATGGATGTTATAATGTATGTTAGAATGTTAAAATGTATGTTAGAATGTTATAATGGATGTTAGAATGTATGTTAGAATGTTATGCATGTTAGAATGTATATGATAATGTTAGAATGTATGTTAGAATGTTATAATGTATGTTAGAATGTTATAATTGATGATAGAATGTATATTAGAATGTTAAAATATATATTAGAATGTTAGAATGAATATTGTAAGGGATGTTAGAATGTATATTAAAATGTTAGAATGTATGTTAGAATGTTTTAATGGTTGTTAGAATGTATATTAGATTGTTAGAATGTATGTTAGAATGTTAAAATGGATGTTGGAATATTATAATGGATGTTATAATGTATGTTAGAATGTTAAAATGTATGTTAGAATGTTATAATGGATGTTAGAATGTATGTTAGAATGTTAGAATATATTTTTTAATGTTTTAATGTATGTTAGAATGTTATAATGGATGTTAGAATGTATGTTAGAATGTTAGAATATATTTTTGATTGTTTTAATGTATGTTAGAATGTTATGGATATTAGAATGTATATTAGAATGTTAGAATGTTTGTTAGAATGTTAGAATGGATGTTAGAATGTATGGTAGAATGTTATAATGGTTGTTAGAATGTATATTAGAATGTTATAATATATGTTAGAATGTTATAACGAATATTGTAATGGATGTTAGAATGTATATTAAAATGTTAGAATGTATGTTAGAATGATATAATGGATGATAGAATGTTTTAACAGTTGTTAGAATGTATATTAGAATGTTAGAATGTTATAATGGATGTTAGAATGTATATTAGAATGTTATAATGGATGTTAGAATGTTATTTTGGAAGTTAGAATGTATATTAAAATGTTAGAATGTTTGTTGGGAAGATATAATGGATGTTAGAATGTGTAGTAGAATGTTTGAATGTATGTTAGAATGTTACAATGGATGTTAGAATGTCATAATGGATGTTAGAATGTATGTTAGAATATATGTTTGAATATTATAATGGATGTTAGAATTTTATGGATGTTAGAATGTATATTAGAATGTTAGAATGTATGTTAGAATTTTTTAATGGATGTTAAAATGTTATAATGGATGTTAGAATGTATATTAGAATGTTATAATGGATGTTAGAATGTATATTAGAATGTTATAATGGATCTTAGAATGTATATTAGAATATTTGAATCTATGTTAGAATGTTACAATGGATGTTTGAATGTATATAAGAATGTTATAATGGATGTTAGAATGTTATAATGGATGTTAGAATGTTATAATGGTTGTTAGAATGTTTATTATAATATTATAATGTATGTTAGAATGTTATAATGTGTGTTATAATGTTATAATAGTTGTTAGAATATATATTAGAATGTTATAATGTATGTTAGAATGTTAGAATGGATGTTAGAATATTATAATGGATGTTCGAATGTATGATATAATGTTTCAATGTATGTTAGAATGTTATAATGGATGTTAGAATGTATATTTTAATGTTATAATGGATGTTAGAATGTTTTAATGGATGTTATAATGGATGTTAGAATGTTAGAATGGATGTTAGAATGTATGTTACAATTTTATGATGGATGTTAGAATGTATATTAGAATGTTAGAATGTATGTTAGAATGTTATAATGGATGTTATAATGTATGTTAGAATATTAGAGTTGCTGTTAGAACATTAGAATGGATGTTAGAATGTATATTACAATGTTATAATGGATGTAACAATGTTAAAATGGATGTTAATATGTATATTAGAATGTTAGAATGTATGTTAGAATGTTAAAATGGATGTTAGAATGTTATAATGGATGTTATAATGGATGTTAGAATGTATCTTAGAATGTTAGAATGTATGTTAGAAAGTTATGATGGATGTTAGAATGTATATTAGAATGTTATAATGTATGTTAGAATGATAAAAATGGATGTTAAAATGTTATAATGTATGTTAGAATGCTTAAATGGATGTTAGAATTTATTTTAGAATGTTTGACTGTATATTAGAATGTTAGAATGTATGTCAGAATGTATATTAGAATGTTATAATGAATGTTAGAATGTATATTAGAATGTTAGAATATATGTCAGAATGTTATAATGGATGTTAGAATGTATGTTAGCATGTTATAATGGATGTTAGAATGTATAATATAATGTTGTAATGGATGTTAGAATGTTATATTGGATGTTAGAATGTATATTAGAATGTTATAATGTATGTTAGAATTGTTATAATGGAAGTTAGAATATTCTAATGGATGTTACAATGTATATTAGAATATTAGAAAGTATGTTAGAATGTTATAATGGATGTTATAATTGGATGTTGAAATGTATATTAGAATGTTAGAATATATGTTAGAATGTTATAATGGATGTTAGAATGTTATATTGGATGTTAGAATGTTAGAATAGATGTTATAATGTATATTAGAATGTTAGAATGTTTTTTAGAATGTTATAATGGATGTTGGAATGTATATTAGAATGTTAGAATATATGTTAGAATGTTATAATGGATGTTAGAATGTTATATTGGATGTTAGAATGTTAGAATAGATGTTATAATGTATATTAGAATGTTAGAATGTATTTTAGAATGTTATAATGGATGTTAGAATGTATATTAGAATGTTAGAATCTATGTTAGAATGTTATAATGGATGTTAGAATGTATATTACAATGTTAGAATGTAAATTAGAATGTTAGAATGTATACTGGAATGTTATAATGGATGTTATAATGTATGTTAGAATGTTAAAATGGATGTTAGAATGTCATAATGGATGTTAGAATGTATATTAGAATGTAATAATGTATGTTAGAATGGTATAATGGATGTTATAATGTATACTAGAATGTTATAATCGATGTTAAAATGTTAGAATGGATGTTATAATGTATGTTAGAATGTTAAAATGGATGTTAAAATGTTTATTAGAATGTTATAATGTTTGTTAGAATATTATAATGGATGTTAGAATGTATGTAAGAATGATAGAAAGGATGTTAGAATGTTAGAATGGATGTTAGAATGTATATTACAATGTTAGAATGTATGTTAGAATGTTAGAATGGATGTTATAATGTATATTAGAATGTTATAATCGATATTAAAATGTTAGAATGGATGTTATAATGTATGTTAGAATGTTAAAATGGATATTAGAATGGATGTTAGAATGTTATAATGGATGTTAGAATGTTAAAATGGATGTTACAATGTTAGAATGGAAGTTAGAATGTATATTAGAATGTTATAATGGATGTTAGAATATTAGAATGGATGTTAGAATGTATATTAGAATGTATGTTTGAATGTTATAACGGATATTAGAATGTTATAATGGATGTTAGAATGTTAAAATGGATGTTACAATGTTAGAATGGAAGTTAGAATGTATATTAGAATGTTATAATGGATGTTAGAATATTAGTTTAGATGTTAGAATGGATGTTATAATGTATATTAGAATGTTAGAATGTATGTTAGAATGTTATAATGGATGTTAGAATGTCAGAATGGATGTTACAATGTTATAATGGAAGTTAGAATGTGTATTAGAATGTTAGAATGTTATATTGGATGTTAGAATGTATATTAAAATGTTAGAATATTTGTTAGGATATAAGTATGGATATTAGAATGTATATTAGAATGTTAGAATATATGTTAGAATGATATAATGGATCTTAGAATGTATTTTATAATGGATGTTAGAATGTCAGAATGGATGTTAGAATGTTAGAATGGATGTTAGAATGTGTAGTAGAATGTTTGAATGTATGTTAGAATGTTACAATGGATGTTAGAATGTCATAATGGATGTTAGAATGCATGTTATAATATATGTTTGAATGTTATAATGTATGTTAGAATGTTATGGATGTTGGAATGTATATTAGAATGTTAGAGTGTATGCTAGGATGTTATATTGGATGTTAGAATGGATGTTAAAATGTTATAATGGATGTTAAAATGTATATTACAATGCTTGAATGGATGTTAGAATGTTATAATGGGTGTTAGAATGTTAGAATGGATGTTAGAATGTATATTAGAATGTTAGAATGTATATTAGAATGTATGTTAGAATGTTATAATGGATGGTAGAATGTTTTAATGGATCTTTGAATGTGTATTAGAATGTTAGAAAGTATGTTGGAATGTTAGAATGAATGTTTAAAATGTATATTAGAATATTAGAAAGTATGTTCGAATGTTATATTGGATGTTATAATGAATCTTGAACTGTATATTAGAATGTTATAATGTATGTTAGAATGTTATAATGGAAGTTAGAATGTATGTTAGAATGTTATAATGGATGTTAGAATGTTATAATGGATGTTATAATATATGTTAGAATGTTAAAATGTATGTTAGAATTTTATAATGGTTGTTAGAATGTATGTTAGAATGTTAGAATATATGTTTGAATGGTATAATTTATGTTAGAATGTTATGGATGTTAGAATGTATATGAGAATGTTAGAATGTATGTTACAATGTTTTAATGGATGTTAGAATGTATGTTAGAATGTTATAATGTATGCTAGAATGTTATAATGGATGTTAGAATGTATATTAGAATGTTATAATATATGTTAGAATGTTAGAATGAATATTGTAAGGGATGTTAGAATGTATATTAAAATGTTAGAATGTATGTTAGAATGATATAATGGATGATAGAATGTTTTAATGGTTGTTAGAATGTATATTAGATTGTTAGAATGTATGTTAGAATGTTAGAATATATGTTTGAATGGTATAATGTATGTTAGAATGTTATGGATGTTAGAATGTATATGAGAATGTTAGAATGTATTTTAGAATATTATAATGGATGTTAGAATGTATATTAGAATGTTAGAATTTATGTTAGAATGTTATAATGGATGTTAGAATGTATATTACAATGTTATAATGAATATTAGAATGTTATAATGGATATTAAAATGTTAGAATGGATGTTATAATGTATGTTAGAATGTTAAAATGGATGTTAGAATGTTATAGTGGATGTTAGAATGTTATAATGGATGTTAGAATGTTATATTGGATGTTAGAATGTTATACATTATATCATCAATTATAACATTCTAACAAACATTATAACATCTTAACATATATTCTGTTAGAATTGGTGTTAGAATGTTATAATATATGTTAAAATATATACTAGAATATTATAATGTATGTTAGAATGTTATATTGGATGTTAAAATGTTAGAATATATGTTAAGATGTTATAATGTTTGTTAGAATGTTATAATGGATGATATAATGTATGTTAGAATGGATTTTAGAATGTTATAATGTATGTTAGAATGTATACTAGAAAATTATAATGTATGTTAAAATGTTATAATGGAAGTTAGAATGTATATTATAATGTTATAATGGATGTTAGAATATTATAATGGATGTTATA
Source organism: Taudactylus pleione (assembly GCA_031769625.1). Lineage (NCBI taxonomy): Eukaryota > Metazoa > Chordata > Amphibia > Anura > Myobatrachidae > Taudactylus > Taudactylus pleione. The sequence goes on from JAUIMM010001188.1 coordinate 288,629, forward strand.
ATGGATGTTAGAATGTTAAAATGTATGTTAGAATGTGTGTTAGAATGTATGTTAGAATGTATGTTAGAATGTATGTTAGAATGTTATAATGGAAGTTAGAATGTATATTAGAATGCTATAATGTATGTTAGAATGTTAAAATTTATGTTAGAATGTTATATTGTATGTAAGAATGTTATAATGGATCTAGAATGTATATTATAATGGATGTTAGAATGTGTATTAGAATGTTTGAATGTATGTTAGAATGTTACAATGGATGTTAGAATGTCATAATGGATGTTAGAATGCATGTTAGAATATATGTTTGAATGTTATAATGTATGTTAGAATGTTATGGATGTTGGAATGTATATTAGAATGTTAGAATATAGGTTAAAAAGTTTTAATGGATGTTTGAATTTATATTAGAATGTTAGAATGTATGCTAGGATGTTATATTGGATGTTAGAATGGATGTTAAAATGTTATAATGGATGTTAAAATGTATATTACAATGCTTCAATGGATGTTAGAATGTTATAATTGATGTTAGAATGGATGTTAGAAAGTATATTTGAATGTTAGTATGTTTATTAGAATGTATGTTAGAATGTTATAATGGATGTTAGAATGTTTTAATGGATGTTTGAATGTGTATTAGAATGTTAGAAAGTATGTTGGAATGTTAGAATGGATGTTTAAAATGTATATTAGAATATTAGAAAGTATGTTAGAATGTTATAATGTATGTTATACTGGATGTTGGAATGTTATAATGGAAGTTAGAATGTATGTTAGAATGTTATAATGGATGTTAGAATGTTAGAATGGATATTAGAATATTATAATGGATGTTATAATATATGTTAGAATGTTAAAATGGTTGTTGGAATATTATAATGGATGTTATAATGTATGTTAGAATGTTAAAATGTATGTTAGAATGTTATAATGGATGTTAGAATGTATGTTAGAATGTTATGCATGTTAGAATGTATATGATAATGTTAGAATGTATGTTAGAATGTTATAATGTATGTTAGAATGTTATAATTGATGATAGAATGTATATTAGAATGTTAAAATATATATTAGAATGTTAGAATGAATATTGTAAGGGATGTTAGAATGTATATTAAAATGTTAGAATGTATGTTAGAATGTTTTAATGGTTGTTAGAATGTATATTAGATTGTTAGAATGTATGTTAGAATGTTAAAATGGATGTTGGAATATTATAATGGATGTTATAATGTATGTTAGAATGTTAAAATGTATGTTAGAATGTTATAATGGATGTTAGAATGTATGTTAGAATGTTAGAATATATTTTTTAATGTTTTAATGTATGTTAGAATGTTATAATGGATGTTAGAATGTATGTTAGAATGTTAGAATATATTTTTGATTGTTTTAATGTATGTTAGAATGTTATGGATATTAGAATGTATATTAGAATGTTAGAATGTTTGTTAGAATGTTAGAATGGATGTTAGAATGTATGGTAGAATGTTATAATGGTTGTTAGAATGTATATTAGAATGTTATAATATATGTTAGAATGTTATAACGAATATTGTAATGGATGTTAGAATGTATATTAAAATGTTAGAATGTATGTTAGAATGATATAATGGATGATAGAATGTTTTAACAGTTGTTAGAATGTATATTAGAATGTTAGAATGTTATAATGGATGTTAGAATGTATATTAGAATGTTATAATGGATGTTAGAATGTTATTTTGGAAGTTAGAATGTATATTAAAATGTTAGAATGTTTGTTGGGAAGATATAATGGATGTTAGAATGTGTAGTAGAATGTTTGAATGTATGTTAGAATGTTACAATGGATGTTAGAATGTCATAATGGATGTTAGAATGTATGTTAGAATATATGTTTGAATATTATAATGGATGTTAGAATTTTATGGATGTTAGAATGTATATTAGAATGTTAGAATGTATGTTAGAATTTTTTAATGGATGTTAAAATGTTATAATGGATGTTAGAATGTATATTAGAATGTTATAATGGATGTTAGAATGTATATTAGAATGTTATAATGGATCTTAGAATGTATATTAGAATATTTGAATCTATGTTAGAATGTTACAATGGATGTTTGAATGTATATAAGAATGTTATAATGGATGTTAGAATGTTATAATGGATGTTAGAATGTTATAATGGTTGTTAGAATGTTTATTATAATATTATAATGTATGTTAGAATGTTATAATGTGTGTTATAATGTTATAATAGTTGTTAGAATATATATTAGAATGTTATAATGTATGTTAGAATGTTAGAATGGATGTTAGAATATTATAATGGATGTTCGAATGTATGATATAATGTTTCAATGTATGTTAGAATGTTATAATGGATGTTAGAATGTATATTTTAATGTTATAATGGATGTTAGAATGTTTTAATGGATGTTATAATGGATGTTAGAATGTTAGAATGGATGTTAGAATGTATGTTACAATTTTATGATGGATGTTAGAATGTATATTAGAATGTTAGAATGTATGTTAGAATGTTATAATGGATGTTATAATGTATGTTAGAATATTAGAGTTGCTGTTAGAACATTAGAATGGATGTTAGAATGTATATTACAATGTTATAATGGATGTAACAATGTTATAATGGATGTTAATATGTATATTAGAATGTTAGAATGTATGTTAGAATGTTAAAATGGATGTTAGAATGTTATAATGGATGTTATAATGGATGTTAGAATGTATCTTAGAATGTTAGAATGTATGTTAGAAAGTTATGATGGATGTTAGAATGTATATTAGAATGTTATAATGTATGTTAGAATGATAAAAATGGATGTTAAAATGTTATAATGTATGTTAGAATGCTTAAATGGATGTTAGAATTTATTTTAGAATGTTTGACTGTATATTAGAATGTTAGAATGTATGTCAGAATGTATATTAGAATGTTATAATGAATGTTAGAATGTATATTAGAATGTTAGAATATATGTCAGAATGTTATAATGGATGTTAGAATGTATGTTAGCATGTTATAATGGATGTTAGAATGTATAATATAATGTTGTAATGGATGTTAGAATGTTATATTGGATGTTAGAATGTATATTAGAATGTTATAATGTATGTTAGAATTGTTATAATGGAAGTTAGAATATTCTAATGGATGTTACAATGTATATTAGAATATTAGAAAGTATGTTAGAATGTTATAATGGATGTTATAATTGGATGTTGAAATGTATATTAGAATGTTAGAATATATGTTAGAATGTTATAATGGATGTTAGAATGTTATATTGGATGTTAGAATGTTAGAATAGATGTTATAATGTATATTAGAATGTTAGAATGTTTTTTAGAATGTTATAATGGATGTTGGAATGTATATTAGAATGTTAGAATATATGTTAGAATGTTATAATGGATGTTAGAATGTTATATTGGATGTTAGAATGTTAGAATAGATGTTATAATGTATATTAGAATGTTAGAATGTATTTTAGAATGTTATAATGGATGTTAGAATGTATATTAGAATGTTAGAATCTATGTTAGAATGTTATAATGGATGTTAGAATGTATATTACAATGTTAGAATGTAAATTAGAATGTTAGAATGTATACTGGAATGTTATAATGGATGTTATAATGTATGTTAGAATGTTAAAATGGATGTTAGAATGTCATAATGGATGTTAGAATGTATATTAGAATGTAATAATGTATGTTAGAATGGTATAATGGATGTTATAATGTATACTAGAATGTTATAATCGATGTTAAAATGTTAGAATGGATGTTATAATGTATGTTAGAATGTTAAAATGGATGTTAAAATGTTTATTAGAATGTTATAATGTTTGTTAGAATATTATAATGGATGTTAGAATGTATGTAAGAATGATAGAAAGGATGTTAGAATGTTAGAATGGATGTTAGAATGTATATTACAATGTTAGAATGTATGTTAGAATGTTAGAATGGATGTTATAATGTATATTAGAATGTTATAATCGATATTAAAATGTTAGAATGGATGTTATAATGTATGTTAGAATGTTAAAATGGATATTAGAATGGATGTTAGAATGTTATAATGGATGTTAGAATGTTAAAATGGATGTTACAATGTTAGAATGGAAGTTAGAATGTATATTAGAATGTTATAATGGATGTTAGAATATTAGAATGGATGTTAGAATGTATATTAGAATGTATGTTTGAATGTTATAACGGATATTAGAATGTTATAATGGATGTTAGAATGTTAAAATGGATGTTACAATGTTAGAATGGAAGTTAGAATGTATATTAGAATGTTATAATGGATGTTAGAATATTAGTTTAGATGTTAGAATGGATGTTATAATGTATATTAGAATGTTAGAATGTATGTTAGAATGTTATAATGGATGTTAGAATGTCAGAATGGATGTTACAATGTTATAATGGAAGTTAGAATGTGTATTAGAATGTTAGAATGTTATATTGGATGTTAGAATGTATATTAAAATGTTAGAATATTTGTTAGGATATTAGTATGGATATTAGAATGTATATTAGAATGTTAGAATGTATGTTAGAATGATATAATGGATCTTAGAATGTATTTTATAATGGATGTTAGAATGTCAGAATGGATGTTAGAATGTTAGAAAGGATGTTAGAATGTGTAGTAGAATGTTTGAATGTATGTTAGAATGTTACAATGGATGTTAGAATGTCATAATGGATTTTAGAATGCATGTTATAATATATGTTTGAATGTTATAATGTATGTTAGAATGTTATGGATGTTGGAATGTATATTAGAATGTTAGAATGTATGCTAGGTTGTTATATTGGATGTTAGAATGGATGTTAAAATGTTATAATGGATGTTAAAATGTATATTACAATGCTTGAATGGATGTTAGAATGTTATAATGGGTGTTAGAATGTTAGAATGGATGTTAGAATGTATATTAGAATGTTAGAATGTATATTAGAATGTATGTTAGAATGTTATAATGGATGGTAGAATGTTTTAATGGATGTTTGAATGTGTATTAGAATGTTAGAAAGTATGTTGGAATGTTAGAATGAATGTTTAAAATGTATATTAGAATATTAGAAAGTATGTTCGAATGTTATGTTGGATGTTATATTGAATCTTGAACTGTATATTAGAATGTTATAATGTATGTTAGAATGTTATAATGGAAGTTAGAATGTATGTTAGAATGTTATAATGGATGTTAGAATGTTATAATGGATGAAAGAATATTATAATGGATGTTATAATATATGTTAGAATGTTAAAATGGTTGTTGGAATATTATAATGGATGTTAGAATGTTAAAATGAATGTTAGAATTTTATAATGGTTGTTAGAATGTATGTTAGAAAGTTAGAATATATGTTTGAATGGTATAATGTAAGTTAGAATGTTATGGATGTTAGAATGTATATGAGAATGTTAGAATGTATGTTACAATGTTTTAATGGATGTTAAAATGTATGTTAGAATGTTAGAATGTATGTTAGAATGTTATAATGGATGTTAGAATGTATATTAGAATGTTATAATATATGTTAGAATGTTAGAATGAATATTGTAAGGGATGTTAGAATGTATATAAAAATGTTAGAATGTATGTTAGAATGATATAATGGACGATAGAATGTTTTAATGGTTGTTAGAATGTATATTAGATGGTTAGAATGTATGTTAGAATGTTATAATGGATGTTATAATGTATGTTAGAATGTTAGAATGGATGTTAGAATGTATGTTAGAATATATGTTTGAATGTTATAATGTTTGTTAGAATGTTATGGATGTTAGAATGTATATGAGAATGTTAGAATGTATTTTAGAATGTTATAATGGATGTTAGAATGTATATTAGAATGTTAGAATCTATGTTAATATGTTATAATGTATGTTAGAATGTTATAATGAATATTAGAATGTTATAATGGATGTTAAAATGTTAGAATGGATGTTATAATGTATGTTAGAAAGTTATAATGGATGTTAGAATGTTATATTGGTTGTTAGAATGTATACGAGAATATTATAATGTATGTTAGAATGTTATAATGGATGTTAAAATGTATATTAGAATGTTATAATGGATGTTAGAATATTACAATGGATGTTATAATGTATGTTAGAATGTTAAAATGGATGTTAGTATGTTATAATGGATTTTAGAATGTATATTAGAAAGTTAGAATGTATGTTAGAATGGATGTTATAATGTATATTAGAATATTATAATGAATGTTAAAATGTTAGAATGGATGTTATAATGTATGTTAGAATGTTAAAAAGGATGTTAGTATGTATATTAGAATGTTATAATGTATGTTAGAATGTTATAATGGATGTTAGAATGTTATATTGGATGACAGAATGTTAAAATATATGTTAGGATGTTATAATGTTTGTTAGAACATTGTAATGGTTGATATAATGTATGTTATAATGGATGTTAGAATTTTATGATGGATGTTAGAATGTATACTAGAATAATATAATGTATTTTAGAATGTTATAATGGAAGTTAGAATGTATATTAGAATGTTATAATGGATGTTAGAATATTATAATGGATTTTAGAATGTATGTTTGAATGTTATAATGGATGTTAGAATGTATGTTAGAATGTTATAATGGATGGTAGAATGTATGTAAGAATGTATGTTACAATATTAGAATTGCTGTAAGAACGTTAGAATGGATGTTAGAATGTATATTAGAATGTATGTTACAATGTTATAATGGATGTTACAATGTTATAATGGAGGTTAGAATGTATATTAGAATGTTAGAATGTATGTCAGAATGTTAGAATGGATGTTAGAATGTTAGAATGTATGTTACAATGTTATAATGGAAGTTAGAATGTGTATCAGAATGTTAGAATGTATGTTAGAATGTTATAAAGGTTGTTAGAATGTATCTTAGAATGTTATAATGGATGTTAGAATCTATACTAGAATGTTATGATGTATGTTAGAATGTTATAGTGGATGTTAGAATGTTATAATGGATGTTAGAATGTTATATTGGATGTTAGAATGTTAGAATGCATGTTAGAATGTTATAATGGATGTTATAATGTATGTTAGAATGTTATAATGGATGTTAGAATGTTAAAATGGATGTTAGAATATTATAATAGATGTTATAATGTATATTAGAATGTTAGAATGTATTTTAGAATGTTATAATGGATGTTAGAAGGTATATTAGAAAGTTAGAATCTATGTTAGAATTTTATAATGGATGTTAGAATGTATATTACAATGTTAGAATGTATATTAGAATGTTAAAATGTATGTTAGAATGTTAAAATGGATGTTAGAATGTTATAATGGATGATAGAATGTATATTATAATGTAATAATCTATTTTAGAATGTTATAATGGATGTTATAATGTATACTAGAATATTATAATCTATGTTAGAATGTTATAATGGATGTTAGAATGTTACAATGGATGTTTGAATGGATGTTAGAATGTTATATTGGATTTTAGAATATTATAATGGATGTTAGAATGCTTATTATAATGTTATAATGTATGTTAAAATGTTATAATGGATGTTAGAATATATATTAGAATGATAGAATGTATGTTAGAATGTTAGAATGGATGTTATAATGTATATTAGAATGTTATAATCGATGTTAAAATATCAGAATGGATGTTATAATGTATGTTAGAATGTTAAAATGGATGTTAGAATGTTATAATGGATGTTAGAATGTTTATTAGAATGTTATAATGTATGTTAGAATGTTAGAATGGATGTTAGAAAGTTATATTGGATGATAGAATGTTAGAATATATGTTAGGATGTTATAATGTTTGTTAGAATGTTATATTGGATGTTAGAATGTATATTAAAATGTTAGAATATTTGTTAGGATGTTAGAAAGGATGTTAGAATGTATATTAGAATGTTATAATGGATGTGAGAATGATATAATGGATGTTAGAATGTTTATTAGAATGTTAGAATGTAAGTTAGAATGTATGTTAGAATATTAAAATGGATGTTAGAATGTCAGAATGGATGTTACAATGTTACAATGGAAGTTAGAATGTGTATTAGAATGTTAGAATGTTATATTGGATGTTAGAATGTATATTTAAAAGTTAGAATATTTGTTAGGATGCTAGAATGGATGTTAGAATGGATATTAGAATTTTAGAATGTATGTTAGAATATTAAAATGGATGTTAGATTGTTATAATGGATGTTATAATGTATAGTAGAATGTTATGATGTATATTAGAATTTTATAGTGGATGTTAGAATGTTATAATGTTATAATGGATGTTAGAATGTTAGAATGGCAGTTAGAATGTTAATTAGAAAGTTGGAATGTATGTTAGAATGTTATAAAGGATTTTAGAATGTTTTATTGGATCTTAGAATGTATATTAGAATGGATGTTAGAATGTCAGAATGAATGTTATAATGGATGTTAGAATGTTATAAAGGATGTAAGAATGTGTAGTAGAATGTTTGAATGTATGTTAGAATGTTACAATGGATGTTAGAATGTCATAATGGATGTTAGAATGCATGTTAGAATATATGTTAGAATGTTATGGATGTTGGAATGTATATTAGAATGTTAGAATGTAGGTTACAAAGTTTTAATGGATGTTAGAATTTATATTAGAATGTTAGAATGTAGGCTAGTATGTTATATTGGATGTTAGAATGGATGTTAAAATGTTATAATGGATGTTAAAATGTATATTACAATGCTTGAATGGATGTTAGAATATTATAATGGATGTTAGAATGTTAGAAAGTATATTAGAATGGATGTTAGAAAGTTATAATGGATGTTAGAATGTTTTAATGGATGCTTGAATGTGTCTTAGAATGTTAGAAAGTTTGTTGGAATGTTATAATGGATGTTTAAAATGTATATTAGACTATTAGAACATATGTTAGAATGTTATAATGGCTGTTATAATGGATGTTGGAATGTATATTAGAATGTTAGAATGTATGTTAGAATGTTAGAATGGATGTTAGAATGTTAGAATGTATGTTACAATGTTATAATGGAAGTTAGAATGTGTATCAGAATGTTAGAATGTATGTTAGAATGTTATAAAGGTTGTTAGAATGTATCTTAGAATGTTATAATGGATGTTAGAATCTATACTAGAATGTTATGATGTATGTTAGAATGTTATAGTGGATGTTAGAATGTTATAATGGATGTTAGAATGTTATATTGGATGTTAGAATGTTAGAATGCATGTTAGAATGTTATAATGGATGTTATAATGTATGTTAGAATGTTATAATGGATGTTAGAATGTTAAAATGGATGTTAGAATATTATAATAGATGTTATAATGTATATTAGAATGTTAGAATGTATTTTAGAATGTTATAATGGATGTTAGAAGGTATATTAGAAAGTTAGAATCTATGTTAGAATTTTATAATGGATGTTAGAATGTATATTAGAATGTTAAAATGTATGTTAGAATGTTAAAATGGATGTTAGAATGTTATAATGGATGATAGAATGTATATTATAATGTAATAATCTATTTTAGAATGTTATAATGGATGTTATAATGTATACTAGAATATTATAATCTATGTTAGAATGTTATAATGGATGTTAGCATGTATATTAGAGTGTTATAATGGATGTTAGAATGTTACAATGGATGTTTGAATGGATGTTAGAATGTTATATTGGATTTTAGAATATTATAATGGATGTTAGAATGCTTATTATAATGTTATAATGTATGTTAAAATGTTATAATGGATGTTAGAATATATATTAGAATGATAGAATGTATGTTAGAATGTTAGAATGGATGTTATAATGTATATTAGAATGTTATAATCGATGTTAAAATATCAGAATGGATGTTATAATGTATGTTAGAATGTTAAAATGGATGTTAGAATGTTATAATGGATGTTAGAATGTTTATTAGAATGTTATAATGTATGTTAGAATGTTAGAATGGATGTTAGAAAGTTATATTGGATGATAGAATGTTAGAATATATGTTAGGATGTTATAATGTTTGTTAGAATGTTATATTGGATGTTAGAATGTATATTAAAATGTTAGAATATTTGTTAGGATGTTAGAAAGGATGTTAGAATGTATATTAGAATGTTATAATGGATGTGAGAATGATATAATGGATGTTAGAATGTTTATTAGAATGTTAGAATGTAAGTTAGAATGTATGTTAGAATATTAAAATGGATGTTAGAATGTCAGAATGGATGTTACAATGTTACAATGGAAGTTAGAATGTGTATTAGAATGTTAGAATGTTATATTGGATGTTAGAATGTATATTTAAAAGTTAGAATATTTGTTAGGATGCTAGAATGGATGTTAGAATGGATATTAGAATTTTAGAATGTATGTTAGAATGTTAAAATGGATGTTAGATTGTTATAATGGATGTTATAATGTATAGTAGAATGTTATGATGTATATTAGAATTTTATAGTGGATGTTAGAATGTTATAATGTTATAATGGATGTTAGAATGTTAGAATGGCAGTTAGAATGTTAATTAGAAAGTTGGAATGTATGTTAGAATGTTATAAAGGATTTTAGAATGTTTTATTGGATCTTAGAATGTATATTAGAATGGATGTTAGAATGTCAGAATTAATGTTATAATGGATGTTAGAATGTTATAAAGGATGTAAGAATGTGTAGTAGAATGTTTGAATGTATGTTAGAATGTTACAATGGATGTTAGAATGTCATAATGGATGTTAGAATGCATGTTAGAATATATGTTAGAATGTTATGGATGTTGGAATGTATATTAGAATGTTAGAATGTAGGTTAAAAAGTTTTAATGGATGTTAGAATTTATATTAGAATGTTAGAATGTAGGCTAGTATGTTATATTGGATGTTAGAATGGATGTTAAAATGTTATAATGGATGTTAAAATGTATATTACAATGCTTGAATGGATGTTAGAATATTATAATGGATGTTAGAATGTTAGAAAGTATATTAGAATGGATGTTAGAAAGTTATAATGGATGTTAGAATGTTTTAATGGATGCTTGAATGTGTATTAGAATGTTAGAAAGTTTGTTGGAATGTTATAATGGATGTTTAAAATGTATATTAGACTATTAGAACATATGTTAGAATGTTATAATGGATGTTATAATGGATGTTGGAATGTATATTAGAATGTTAGAATGTATGTTAGAATGTTAGAAGGATGTTAGAATATTATAATGGATGTTATAATATATGTTAGAATGTTAAAATGGATGTTGGAATATTATAATGGATGTTATAATGTAAGTTAGATTGTTAAAATATGTTAGAATGTAATAATGTATGTTAGAATGTTATGGATGTTAGAATGTATATTAGAATGTTATAATATATGTTAGAATGTTTTAATGAATATTGTAAGGGATGTTAGAATGTTTATTAAAATGTTAGAATGTATGTTAGAATGACATAATGGATGATAGAATGTTTTAATGGTTGTTAGAATGTATATTAGATTGTTATAATGTATGTTAGAATGTTATAATGGATGTTAGAATGTATATTAGAAAGTTATAATGTATGTTAGAATGTTATAATGGATGTTAGAATGTTATAATGGATGGTAGAATGTATGTTAAAATGTTAGAGTGTTTGTTGTGAAGTTATAATGGATGTTAGAATGTAAACTAGAATGTTAGAATGTATGTTAGAGTGTTATAAAGGATGTTAGAATGTATATTATAATGGATGTTAGAATATCAGTATGGATGTTAGAAAGTATATTAGAATGTTATAATGGATGTTAGAATGTTACAATGGATGTTTGCATGGATGTAAGAATGTTATAACGGATTTTAGAAAATTATATTGGATGTTAGAATGTTTATTATGTTATGTTATAATGTATGTTAGAATGTATATTTTAATGTTATAATGGATGTTAGAATGTTTTAATGGATGTTAGAATGTTAGAATGGATGTTAGAATGTTGGATAGAATTTTTGATGGATGTTAGAATGTATATTAGAATTTATGTTGGAATGTATATTATAATGGATGTTAGAATATCAGTATGGATGTTAGAAAGTATATTAGAATGTTAGAATGTATGTTACAATGTTATAATGGATTTTACAATGTTATAATGGATGTTAGAATGTATATTAGAATGTTAGAATGTATGTTAGAATGTTATAATGGATGTTAGAATGTCAGAATGGATGTTAGAATGTATATTAGAATGTTATACTGGATGTTAGACTGTTAAAATGGATGTTATAATGTATGGTAGAATGTTATAATGGATGTTAGTATGTTAAAATGGATGTTAAAATGTATATAACAATGCTTAAATGGATGTTAGAATGTTAAAATGGATGTTAGAATGTATATTAGAATGTTAGAATGTAAATTAGAATGTATGTTAGAATGTTATAATGGATGTTAGAATGTTTTAATGGATGTTAGAATGTGTATTACAATGTTAGAAAGTATGTTGGAATGTTAGAATGGATGTTTAAAATGTATATTAGAATATTAGAAAGTATGTTAGAATGTTATAATGGATGTTATAATGGATGTTAGAATGTATATTAGAATGTTAGAATGTATGTTAGAATGGATGTTAGAATGTATATTATAATGGATGTTAGAATGGATGTTAGAATGTTAAAATGTATGTTAGAATGTTATAATGGATGTTAGAATGTATTTTAGAATTTTAGAATATATGTTTGAATGTTATACATTCTAACATCCATTAAAATATTCATTATAACATTCAAACATATATTCTAACATTCTAAAATACATTCTAACATCCATTATAACATTCTAACATACATTCTTACATTCTAATATACATTCTAACATCCATTAAAATATTCATTATATTAGAATGTTAGAATGTATGTTAGAATGTTATAATGGATTTTAGAATGTTATAATGGATGTTAGAATGTTATATTGGATGTTAGAATGTATATGAAAATGTTAGAATGTTTGTTGGGATGTTATAATGGATGTTAGATTGTATACTAGAATGTTAGAATGTTTGCTAGAATGTTAGAATGGATCTTGCAATGTATATTATAATGGATGTTAGAATGTATATTATAATGGATATTTTAATGTATATTAGAATGTTACATTGGATGTTTGAATGTATACAAGAATGTTCTAATGTATGATAGAATGTTATAATGGATGTTGGAATGTTATAATGGATGTTAGAATGTTATAATGAATGTTAGTATATATATTAGAATGTTATAATGTATTTTAGAATGTTATAATGGATGTTAGAATATTATAATGGATGTTAGAATGTATGTTTAAATGTTATAATGTATATTAGAATGTTAGAACGGATGTTATAATGCATATTTTAAAGTTATAATGGATGTTAGAATGTTAGAATGGATGTTAGAATGCATATTAGAATGTTACAATGGATGTTAGAATGTTATAATGGATGTTAGAAAGTATGTTATAATTGATGTTAGAATGGATGTTAGAATGGATGTTAGAATTTATTTTAGAAAGTTAGAATGTATGGTAGAATGTATATTAGAATGTAATAATGTATGTTAGAACGTTATAATGGAAGTTAGAATGTATATTATAATGTTATAATGGATGTTAGAATGTTATAATGGATGTTAGAATGTATATTAGAATGTTACAATGGATGATAGAATGGATGTTATAATGTTATAATGGATGTTAGAAAGTATATTAGAATGTTATAATGGATGATAGAATATTATAATGGATGTTAGAATGTATATTAGAATGTTACAGTGGATGTTAGAATGTATGTTAGAATGGATGTTAGAACGTATGTTAGAATTTTATAATGGTTGTTACAATGTTACAATGGATGTTAGAATGTATGTTAGAATGTTATAATGGTTGTATGTATATAAGAATGTTATAATATTATAATGGTTGTATGTATATAATAATGTTAGAATGTATGTTAGAATGGTTGTTAGAATGGATGTTATAATGTATATTATAATGTTAGAACGTATGATAGAATGTTATAATGAATGTTACAATGTTATAATGGATGTTAGAATGTTTATTAGAATGAATGTTAGAATGTTATAATGGATGTTACAATGGATGTTAGAATGTTAGAATGGATGATACAATGTATATTAGAATGTTAGAATGTATGTTAGAATGTTATAATTGATGTTAGAAAGTTTTAATGGATATTAGAATGTTATAATGGATGATATAATGTATATTAGATTGTTAGAATGTATATTAGAATGTTAGAATGTTTGTTAGAATGTTAGAATGGATGTTAGAATGTATACTAGAATATTATAATGTATGTTAGAACGTTATAATGGAAGTTAGAATGTATATTATAATGTTATAATGGATGTTAGAATATTATAATGGGTGTTATAATGTATGTTATAATGTATGTTAGAATGTTATAATGGAAGTTAGAATGTATATTAGATTGTTTTAATGGATGTTAGAATGTTATAATGGTTGTTAGAATGTTTATTATAATATTATAATGTATGTTAGAATGTTATAATGTGTGTTATAATGTTATAATAGTTGTTAGAATATATATTAGAATGTTATAATGTATGTTAGAATGTTAGAATGGATGTTAGAATATTATAATGGATGTTCGAATGTATGATATAATGTTTCAATGTATGTTAGAATGTTATAATGGATGTTAGAATGTATATTTTAATGTTATAATGGATGTTAGAATGTTTTAATGGATGTTATAATGGATGTTAGAATGTTAGAATGGATGTTAGAATGTATGTTACAATTTTATGATGGATGTTAGAATGTATATTAGAATGTTAGAATGTATGTTAGAATGTTATAATGGATGTTATAATGTATGTTAGAATATTAGAGTTGCTGTTAGAACATTAGAATGGATGTTAGAATGTATATTACAATGTTATAATGGATGTAACAATGTTATAATGGATGTTAATATGTATATTAGAATGTTATAATGTATGTTAGAATGTTAAAATGGATGTTAGAATGTTATAATGGATGTTATAATGGATGTTAGAATGTATCTTAGAATGTTAGAATGTATGTTAGAAAGTTATGATGGATGTTAGAATGTATATTAGAATGTTATAATGTATGTTAGAATGATAAAAATGGATGTTAAAATGTTATAATGTATGTTAGAATGCTATAATGGATGTTAGAATTTATTTTAGAATGTTTGACTGTATATTAGAATGTTAGAATGTATGTCAGAATGTATATTAGAATGTTATAATGAATGTTAGAATGTATAATAGAATGTTAGAATATATGTCAGAATGTTATAATGGATGTTAGAATGGATGTTAGCATGTTATAATGGATGTTAGAATGTATAATATAATGTTGTAATGGATGTTAGAATGTTATATTGGATGTTAGAATGTATATTAGAATGTTATAATGTATGTTAGAATTGTTATAATGGAAGTTAGAATATTCTAATGGATGTTACAATGTATATTAGAATATTAGAAAGTATGTTAGAATGTTATAATGGATGTTATAATGGATGTTGAAATGTATATTAGAATGTTAGAATATATGTTAGAATGTTATAATGGATGTTAGAATGTTATATTGGATGTTAGAATGTTAGAATAGATGTTATAATGTATATTAGAATGTTAGAATGTTTTTTAGAATGTTATAATGGATGTTGGAATGTATATTAGAATGTTAGAATATATGTTAGAATGTTATAATGGATGTTAGAATGTTATATTGGATGTTAGAATAGATGTTATAATGTATATTAGAATGTTAGAATGTATTTTAGAATGTTATAATGGATGTTAGAATGTATATTAGAATGTTAGAATCTATGTTAGAATGTTATAATGGATGTTAGAATGTATATTACAATGTTAGAATGTAAATTAGAATGTTAGAATGTATACTGGAATGTTATAATGGATGTTATAATGTATGTTAGAATGTTAAAATGGATGTTAGAATGTCATAATGGATGTTAGAATGTATATTAGAATGTAATAATGTATGTTAGAATGGTATAATGGATGTTATAATGTATACTAGAATGTTATAATCGATGTTAAAATGTTAGAATGGATGTTATAATGTATGTTAGAATGTTAAAATGGATGTTAAAATGTTTATTAGAATGTTATAATGTTTGTTAGAATATTATAATGGATGTTAGAATGTATGTAAGAATGATAGAAAGGATGTTAGAATGTTAGAATGGATGTTAGAATGTATATTACAATGTTAGAATGTATGTTAGAATGTTAGAATGGATGTTATAATGTATATTAGAATGTTATAATCGATATTAAAATGTTAGAATGGATGTTATAATGTATGTTAGAATGTTAAAATGGATGTTAGAATGGATGTTAGAATGTTATAATGGATGTTAGAATGTTAAAATGGATGTTACAATGTTAGAATGGAAGTTAGAATGTATATTAGAATGTTATAATGGATGTTAGAATATTAGAATGGATGTTAGAATGTAAGTTAGAATGTTATAATGGATGTTAGAATGTATGTTAGAATGTATGTTTGAATGTTATAACGGATGTTAGAATGTTATATTGGATGTTAGAATGTATATTAAAATGTTAGAATATTAGTTTAGATGTTAGAATGGATGTTATAATGTATTTTAGAATGTTAGAATGTATGTTAGAATGTTATAATGGATGTTAGAATGTCAGAATGGATGTTACAATGTTATAATGGAAGTTAGAATGTGTATTAGAATGTTAGAATGTTATATTGGATGTTAGAATGTATATTAAAATGTTAGAATATTTGTTAGGATATTAGTATGGATATTAGAATGTATATTAGAATGTTAGAATGTATGTTAGAATGATATAATGGATCTTAGAATGTATTTTATAATGGATGTTAGAATGTCAGAATGGATGTTAGAATGTTAGAAAGGATGTTAGAATGTGTAGTAGAATGTTTGAATGGATGTTAGAATGCATGTTATAATATATGTTTGAATGTTATAATGTATGTTAGAATGTTATGGATGTTGGAATGTATATTAGAATGTTAGAATGTATGCTAGGATGTTATATTGGATGTTAGAATGGATGTTAAAATGTTATAATGGATGTTAAAATGTATATTACAATGCTTGAATGGATGTTAGAATGTTATAATGGGTGTTAGAATGTTAGAATGGATGTTAGAATTTATATTAGAATGTTAGAATGTATATTAGAATGTATGTTAGAATGTTATAATGGATGGTAGAATGTTTTAATGGATGTTTGAATGTGTATTAGAATGTTAGAAAGTATGTTGGAATGTTAGAATGAATGTTTAAAATGTATATTAGAATATTAGAAAGTATGTTCGAATGTTATATTGGATGTTATAATGAATCTTGAACTGTATATTAGAATGTTATAATGTATGTTAGAATGTTATAATGGAAGTTAGAATGTATGTTAGAATGTTATAATGGATGTTAGAATGTTATAATGGATGAAAGAATATTATAATGGATGTTATAATATATGTTAGAATGTTAAAATGGTTGTTGGAATATTATAATGGATGTTAGAATGTTAAAATGAATGTTAGAATTTTATAATGGTTGTTAGAATGTATGTTAGAAAGTTAGAATATATGTTTGAATGGTATAATGTAAGTTAGAATGTTATGGATGTTAGAATGTATATGAGAATGTTAGAATGTATGTTACAATGTTTTAATGGATGTTAAAATGTATGTTAGAATGTTAGAATGTATGTTAGAATGTTATAATGGATGTTAGAATGTATATTAGAATGTTATAATATATGTTAGAATGTTAGAATGAATATTGTAAGGGATGTTAGAATGTATATTAAAATGTTAGAATGTATGTTAGAATGATATAATGGACGATAGAATGTTTTAATGGTTGTTAGAATGTATATTAGATGGTTAGAATGTATGTTAGAATGTTATAATGGATGTTATAATGTATGTTAGAATGTTAGAATGGATGTTAGAATGTATGTTAGAATGTTAGAATATATGTTTGAATGTTATAATGTTTGTTAGAATGTTATGGATGTTAGAATGTATATGAGAATGTTAGAATGTATTTTAGAATGTTATAATGGATGTTAGAATGTATATTAGAATGTTAGAATCTATGTTAGAATGTTATAATGGATGTTAGAATGTATATTACAATGTTAGAATGTATATTAGAATGTTATAATGTATGTTAGAATGTTATAATGAATATTAGAATGTTATAATGGATGTTAAAATGTTAGAATGGATGTTATAATGTATGTTAGAAAGTTATAATGGATGTTAGAATGTTATATTGGTTGTTAGAATGTATACGAGAATATTATAATGTATGTTAGAATGTTATAATGGATGTTAAAATGTATATTAGAATGTTATAATGGATGTTAGAATGTTATAATGGATGTTAGAATGTGTATTAGAATGTTAGAATGTTATAATGGATGTTAAAATGTATATTAGAATGTTATAATGGATGTTAGAATGTTATAATGGATGTTAGAATGTGTATTAGAATGTTAGAATGTTATAATGGATTTTAGAATGTATATTAGAAAGTTAGAATGTATGTTAGAATGGATGTTATAATGTATATTAGAATATTATAATGCATGTTAAAATGTTAGAATGGATGTTATAATGTATGTTAGAATGTTAAAAAGGATGTTAGTATGTATATTAGAATGTTATAATGTATGTTAGAATGTTATAATGGATGTTAGAATGTTATATTGGATGACAGAATGTTAAAATATATGTTAGGATGTTATAATGTTTGTTAGAACATTGTAATGGTTGATATAATGTATGTTATAATGGATGTTAGAATTTTATGATGGATGTTAGAATGTATACTAGAATAATATAATGTATTTTAGAATGTTATAATGGAAGTTAGAATGTATATTAGAATGTTATAATGGATGTTAGAATATTATAATGGATTTTAGAATGTATGTTTGAATGTTATAATGGATGTTAGAATGTATGTTAGAATGTTATAATGGATGGTAGAATGTATGTAAGAATGTATGTTACAATATTAGAATTGCTGTAAGAACGTTAGAATGGATGTTAGAATGTATATTAGAATGTATGTTACAATGTTATAATGGATGTTACAATGTTATAATGGAGGTTAGAATGTATATTAGAATGTTAGAATGTATGTTAGAATGTTAGAATGGATGTTAGAATGTTAGAATGTATGTTACAATGTTATAATGGAAGTTAGAATGTGTATCAGAATGTTAGAATGTATGTTAGAATGTTATAAAGGTTGTTAGAATGTATCTTAGAATGTTATAATGGATGTTAGAATCTATACTAGAATGTTATGATGTATGTTAGAATGTTATAGTGGATGTTAGAATGTTATAATGGATGTTAGAATGTTATATTGGATGTTAGAATGTTAGAATGCATGTTAGAATGTTATAATGGATGTTATAATGTATGTTAGAATGTTATAATGGATGTTAGAATGTTAAAATGGATGTTAGAATATTATAATAGATGTTATAATGTATATTAGAATGTTAGAATGTATTTTAGAATGTTATAATGGATGTTAGAAGGTATACTAGAATATTATAATCTATGTTAGAATGTTATTATGGATGTTAGCATGTATATTAGAGTGTTATAATGTATGTTAGAATGTTATAATGGATGTTAGAATGTTATATTGGATGACAGAATGTTAAAATATATGTTAGGATGTTATAATGTTTGTTAGAACATTGTAATGGTTGATATAATGTATGTTATAATGGATGTTAGAATTTTATGATGGATGTTAGAATGTATACTAGAATAATATAATGTATTTTAGAATGTTATAATGGAAGTTAGAATGTATATTAGAATGTTATAATGGATGTTAGAATATTATAATGGATTTTAGAATGTATGTTTGAATGTTATAATGGATGTTAGAATGTATGTTAGAATGTTATAACGGATGGTAGAATGTATGTAAGAATGTATGTTACAATATTAGAATTGCTGTAAGAACGTTAGAATGGATGTTAGAATGTATATTAGAATGTATGTTACAATGTTATAATGGATGTTACAATGTTATAATGGAGGTTAGAATGTATATTAGAATGTTAGAATGTATGTTAGAATGTTAGAATGGATGTTAGAATGTTAGAATGTATGTTACAATGTTATAATGGAAGTTAGAATGTGTATCAGAATGTTAGAATGTATGTTAGAATGTTATAAAGGTTGTTAGAATGTATCTTAGAATGTTATAATGGATGTTAGAATCTATACTAGAATGTTATGATGTATGTTAGAATGTTATAGTGGATGTTAGAATGTTATAATGGATGTTAGAATGTTATATTGGATGTTAGAATGTTAGAATGCATGTTAGAATGTTATAATGGATGTTATAATGGATGTTAGAATGTTATAATGGATGTTAGAATGTTAAAATGGATGTTAGAATATTATAATAGATGTTATAATGTATATTAGAATGTTAGAATGTATTTTAGAATGTTATAATGGATGTTAGAAGGTATACTAGAATATTATAATCTATGTTAGAATGTTATAATGGCGTTAGCATGTATATTAGAGTGTTATAATGTATGTTAGAATGTTATAATGGATGTTAGAATGTTATATTGGATGACAGAATGTTAAAATATATGTTAGGATGTTATAATGTTTGTTAGAATGTTATAATGGATGTTAGAATGTTAAAATGGATGTTAGAATATTATAATAGATGTTATAATGTATATTAGAATGTTAGAATGTATTTTAGAATGTTATAATGGATGGTAGAATGTATGTAAGAATGTATGTTACAATATTAGAATTGCTGTAAGAACGTTAGAATGGATGTTAGAATGTATATTAGAATGTATGTTACAATGTTATAATGGATGTTACAATGTTATAATGGAGGTTAGAATGTATATTAGAATGTTAGAATGTATGTTAGAATGTTAGAATGGATGTTAGAATGTTAGAATGTATGTTACAATGTTATAATGGAAGTTAGAATGTGTATCAGAATGTTAGAATGTATGTTAGAATGTTATAAAGGTTGTTATAATCTATGTTAGAATGTTATAATGTATGTTAGAATGTATATTAGAGTGTTATAATGTATGTTAGAATGTTAAAATGGATGTTAGAATGTTATAATGGATGATAGAATGTATATTATAATGTAATAATCTATTTTAGAATGTTATAATGGATGTTATAATGTATACTAGAATATTATAATCTTTGTTAGAATGTTATAATGGATGTTAGCATGTATATTAGAGTGTTATAATGGATGTTAGAATGTTACAATGGATGTTTGAATGGATGTTAGAATGTTATATTGGATTTTAGAATATTATAATGGATGTTAGAATGCTTATTATAATGTTATAATGTATGTTAAAATGTTATAATGGATGTTAGAATATATATTAGAATGATAGAATGTATGTTAGAATGTTAGAATGGATGTTATAATGTATATTAGAATGTTATAATCGATGTTAAAATATCAGAATGGATGTTATAATGTATGTTAGAATGTTAAAATGGATGTTAGAATGTTATAATGGATGTTAGAATGTTTATTAGAATGTTATAATGTATGTTAGAATGTTAGAATGGATGTTAGAAAGTTATATTGGATGATAGAATGTTAGAATATATGTTAGGATGTTATAATTTTTGTTAGAATGTTATATTGGATGTTAGAATGTATATTAAAATGTTAGAATATTTGTTAGGATGTTAGAAAGGATGTTAGAATGTATATTAGAATGTTATAATGGATGTGAGAATGATATAATGGATGTTAGAATGTTTATTAGAATGTTAGAATGTAAGTTAGAATGTATGTTAGAATATTAAAATGGATGTTAGAATGTCAGAATGGCTGTTACAATGTTACAATGGAAGTTAGAATGTGTATTAGAATGTTAGAATGTTATATTGGATGTTAGAATGTATATTTAAAAGTTAGAATATTTGTTAGGATGCTAGAATGGATGTTAGAATGGATATTAGAATTTTAGAATGTATGTTAGAATGTTAAAATGGATGTTAGATTGTTATAATGGATGTTATAATGTATAGTAGAATGTTATGATGTATATTAGAATTTTATAGTGGATGTTAGAATGTTATAATGTTATAATGGATGTTAGAATGTTAGAATGGCAGTTAGAATGTTAATTAGAAAGTTGGAATGTATGTTAGAATGTTATAAAGGATTTTAGAATGTTTTATTGGATCTTAGAATGTATATTAGAATGGATGTTAGAATGTCAGAATGAATGTTATAATGGATGTTAGAATGTTATAAAGGATGTAAGAATGTGTAGTAGAATGTTTGAATGTATGTTAGAATGTTACAATGGATGTTAGAATGTCATAATGGATGTTAGAATGCATGTTAGAATATATGTTAGAATGTTATGGATGTTGGAATGTATATTAGAATGTTAGAATGTAGGTTAAAAAGTTTTAATGGATGTTAGAATTTATATTAGAATGTTAGAATGTAGGCTAGTATGTTATATTGGATGTTAGAATGGATGTTAAAATGTTATAATGGATGTTAAAATGTATATTACAATGCTTGAATGGATGTTAGAATATTATAATGGATGTTAGAATGTTAGAAAGTATATTAGAATGGATGTTAGAAAGTTATAATGGATGTTAGAATGTTTTAATGGATGCTTGAATGTGTATTAGAATGTTAGAAAGTTTGTTGGAATGTTAGAATGGATGTTTAAAATGTATATTAGACTAATAGAACATATGTTAGAATGTTATAATGGATGTTATAATGGATGTTGGAATGTATATTAGAATGTTAGAATGTATGTTAGAATGTTAGAAGGATGTTAGAATATTATAATGGATGTTATAATATATGTTAGAATATTAAAATGGATGTTGGAATATTATAATGGATGTTATAATGTAAGTTAGATTGTTAAAATATGTTAGAATGTAATAATGTATGTTAGAATGTTATGGATGTTAGAATGTATATTAGAATGTTATAATATATGTTAGAATGTTTTAATGAATATTGTAAGGGATGTTAGAATGTTTATTAAAATGTTAGAATGTATGTTAGAATGACATAATGGATGATAGAATGTTTTAATGGTTGTTAGAATGTATATTAGATTGTTATAATGTATGTTAGAATGTTATAATGGATGTTAGAATGTATATTAGAAAGTTATAATGTATGTTAGAATGTTATAATGGATGTTAGAATGTTATATTGGATGGTAGAATGTATGTTAAAATGTTAGAGTGTATGTTGTGAAGTTATAATGGATGTTAGAATGTAAACTAGAATGTTAGAATGTATGTTAGAGTGTTATAAAGGATGTTAGAATGTATATTATAATGGATGTTAGAATATCAGTATGGATGTTAGAAAGTATATTAGAATGTTATAATGGATGTTAGAATGTTACAATGGATGTTTGCATGGATGTAAGAATGTTATAACGGATTTTAGAATATTATATTGGATGTTAGAATGTTTATTATGTTATGTTATAATGTATGTTAGAATGTATATTTTAATGGTATAATGGATGTTAGAATGTTTTAATGGATGTTAGAATGTTAGAATGGATGTTGGAATGTTGGATAGAATTTTTGATGGATGTTAGAATGTATATTAGAATTTATGTTGGAATGTATGTTATAATGTATGTTAGAATATTAGAATTGCTGTAAGAAAGTTAGAATGGATGTTAGAATGTATATTAGAATGTTAGAATGTATGTTACAATGTTATAATGGATTTTACAATGTTATAATGGATGTTAGAATGTATATTAGAATGTTAGAATGTATGTTAGAATGTTATAATGACTGTTAGAATGTCAGAATGGATGTTAGAATGTATATTAGAATGTTATACTGGATGTTAGACTGTTAAAATGGATGTTATAATGTATGGTAGAATGTTATAATGGATGTTAGAATGTTAAAATGGATGTTAAAATGTATATAACAATGCTTAAATGGATGTTAGAATGTTAAAATGGATGTTAGAATGTATATTAGAATGTTAGAATGTATATTAGAATGTATGTTAGAATGTTATAATGGATGTTAGAATGTTTTAATGGATGTTAAAATGTGTATTACAATGTTAGAAAGTATGTTGGAATGTTAGAATGGATGTTTTAAATGTATATTAGAATATTAGAAAGTATGTTAGAATGTTATAATGGATGTTATAATGGATGTTAGAATGTATATTAGAATGTTAGAATGTATGTTAGAATGGATGTTAGAATGTATATTATAATGGATGTTAGAATGGATGTTAGAATGTTAAAATGTATGTTAGAATGTTATAATGGATGTTAGAATGTATTTTAGAATTTTAGAATATATGTTTGAATGTTATACATTCTAACATCCATTAAAATATTCATTATAACATTCAAACATATATTCTAACATTCTAAAATACATTCTAACATCCATTATAACATTCTAACATACATTCTTACATTCTAATGTACATTCTAACATCCATTAAAATATTCATTATATTAGAATGTTAGAATGTATGTTAGAATGTTATAATGGATTTTAGAATGTTATAATGGATGTTAGAATGTTATATTGGATGTTAGAATGTATATGAAAATGTTAGAATGTTTGTTGGGATGTTATAATGGATGTTAGATTGTATACTAGAATGTTAGAATGTATGCTAGAATGTTAGAATGGATCTTGCAATGTATATTATAATGGATGTTAGAATGTATATTATAATGGATATTTTAATGTATATTAGAATGTTACATTGGATGTTTGAATGTATACAAGAATGTTCTAATGTATGATAGAATGTTATAATGGATGTTAGAATGTTATAATGGATGTTAGAATGTTATAATGAATGTTAGAATATATATTAGAATGTTATAATGTATTTTAGAATGTTATAATGGATGTTAGAATATTATAATGGATGTTAGAATGTATGATTAAATGTTATAATGCATATTTTAAAGGTATAATGGATGTTAGAATGTTTTAATGGATGTTAGAATGGATGCTAGAATGTATGTTAGAATATTATGATGGATGTTAGGTATATTAGAATGTTAGAATGTATGTTAGAATGTATGTTAGAATGTTATAGTGGATATTATAATGGATATTAGAATGTTATAATGGATGTTAGAATGTATATTGGAATGTTAGAATGTATGTTAGAATGTTAGAATGTATGTTACAATGTTTTTAATGGATGTTAGAATGCATATTAGAATGTTACAATGGATGTTAGAATGTTATAATGGATGTTAGAAAGTATGTTATAATTGATGTTAGAATGGATGTTAGAATGGATGTTAGAATTTATTTTAGAAAGTTAGAATGTATGGTAGAATGTATATTAGAATGTAATAATGGATGTTAGAATGTATATTATAATGTTATAATGGATGTTAGAATGTTATAATGGATGTTAGAATGTATATTAGAATGTTACAATGGATGATAGAATGGATGTTATAATGTTATAATGGATGTTAGAAAGTATATTAGAATGTTATAATGGATGATAGAATGTTATAATGGATGTTAGAATGTATATTAGAATGTTACAGTGGATGTTAGAATGTATGTTAGAATGGATGTTAGAACGTATGTTAGAATTTTATAATGGTTGTTACAATGTTACAATGGATGTTAGAATGTATGTTAGAATGTTATAATGGTTGTATGTATATAAGAATGTTATAATATTATAATGGTTGTATGTATATAATAATGTTAGAATGTATGTTAGAATGGTTGTTAGAATGGAAGTTATAATGTATATTATAATGTTAGAACGTATGATAGAATGTTATAATGAATGTTACAATGTTATAATGGATGTTAGAATGTTTATTAGAATGAATGTTAGAATGTTATAATGGATGTTACAATGGATGTTAGAATGTTAGAATGGATGATACAATGTATATTAGAATGTTAGAATGTATGTTAGAATGTTATAATTGATGTTAGAAAGTTTTAATGGATATTAGAATGTTATAATGGATGATATAATGTATGTTAGAATGCTATAATGGATTTTAGAATATATATTAGAATGTTAGAATGTATATTAGAATGTTAGAATGTTTGTTAGAATGTTAGAATGGATGTTAGAATGTATACTAGAATATTATAATGTATGTTAGAACGTTATAATGGAAGTTAGAATGTATATTATAATGTTATAATGGATGTTAGAATATTATAATGGGTGTTATAATGTATGTTATAATGTATGTTAGAATGTTATAATGGAAGTTAGAATGTATATTAGATTGTTTTAATGGATGTTAGAATATTATAATGGGTGTTATAATGTATGTTAGAATGTTTATTAGAATTTTATAATGGAAGTTAGACTGTTATAATGGATGTTTCAATGTAATAATGGATGTTAGAATGTATGTTAGAATGAATATTAGAATGTATATTATAATGTTAGAATGTTTATTAGAATGTTATAATGGATGTTATAATGTATGTTAAAATGTTACAATGGATGTTAGAATGTATATAACAATGTAAGAATGTATGTTAGAATGTATATTAGAATGTTAGAATGTATGTTAGAATGTTATAATGGATGTTAGAATGTTTTAATGTATGTTAGAATGTTTTAATGTATGTTAGAATGTATATTAGAATGTTATAATGTATGCTAGTATGTTATAATGGATGTTAAAATATTATAATGGATGTTAGAATGTATGTTATAATTGATGTTAGAATGAATATTAGAATGTATATTAGAATGTTAGAATGTATGTTAGAATGATATAATGGATGTTCTCATGTATGTTATAATGTTATAATTGATGTTAGAATGTTATAATGGATATTAGAATGTTATAATGGATGTTAGAATGATATAATGGATGTTATCATGTATGTTATAATGTTATAATTGATGTTAGAATGTTATAATGGATGATAGAATGTTTTAATGGATATTAGAATGTATATTAGAATGTTAGAATGTATGGTAGAATGTATATTACAATGGATTTTATAATATTAGAATGTTAGAATAGATGTTAGAATGTATATTATAATGTTAGAAAGTATGTTAGAATGTTACAATGGATGTTAGAATGTATGTTAGAATGGATGTTATAATGTATATTATAATGTTAGAACGTATGATAGAATGTTATAATGAATGTTACAATGTTATAATGGATGTTAGAATGTTTATTAGAATGTTAGAATGTATGTTAGAATGTTATAATGGATGTTAGAATGTATATTACAATGGATATTATAATATTAGACTGTTAGAATAGATGTTAGAATGTATATTATAATGTTAGAAAGTATGTTAGAATGTTATAATGGATGTTAGAATGTATATTACAATGGATATTATAATATTAGACTGTTAGAATAGATGTTATAATGTATATTATAATGTTAGAACGTATGATAGAATGTTATAATGAATGTTACAATGTTATAATGGATGTTAGAATGTTTATTAGAATGTTAGAATGTATGTTAGAATGTTATAATGGATGTTACAATGGATGTTAGAATGTTAGAATGGAAGATACAATGTATATTAGAATGTTAGATTGTATGTTAGAATGTTATAATGGATCTTAGAATGTTTTAATGGATGTTAGAATGTATATTAGAATGTTATAATGGATGTTAGATTGTATATTAGAATGTTATAATGTTTGTTAGGATATTATAATGGATGTTAGAATGTTATAATGGATGATATAATGTATGTTAGAATGCTATAATGGATTTTAGAATGTATATTAGAATGTTAGAGTGTATGTTAGAATGTTATAATGGATGTTAGAATGGATATTATAATGTATGTTAGAATGTTATAATGTATATTAGAATGTTAGAGTGTATGTTAGAATGTTATAATGGATGTTAGAATGGATATTATAATGTATGTTAGAATGTTATAATGGATGTTAGAATGTTTATTAGAATGTTAGAATGTATATTAGAATGTTATAATTGATTTTAGAATGTAAATTAGAATGTTATAATTGATGTTAGAATGTATGTTAGAAAGGATATTAGAATGTATGTTAGATTGTTATAATGGATGTTACAATGTTATAATGGATGTTAGAATGTATGTTATAATTGATGTTAGAATGTATGTTAGAATGGATATTAAAATGTTTATTAGAATGTTAGTATGGATGTTAGAATGTATATTACAATGTTATAATGGATGTTAGAATGTTATAATGGATGTTAGAATGTATGTTAGAATGTTAGAATGTTATAATGTATGGTAGAATGTTAGAATGGATATTAATAATGTATGTTAGAAAGTTATATTGGATGTTAGAATGTATATTAGAATGTTTTAATGTATGTTAGAATGTTAGAATGGATTTTAGAATGTTATAATGTATGTTAGAATGTATACTAGAATATTATAATGTATGTTAGAATGTTATAATGGAAGTTAGAATGTATATTATAATGTTATAATGGATGTTAGAATATTATAATGGATGTTAGAATGTATGTTAGAATGTATGTTAGAATGTTAAATGGATGTTAGAATGTTATAATGTATGTTAGAATGTTATAATGGATGGTAGAATTTATTTTAGAATGTTAGAATGTATATTAGAATATTAGAATGTATGTCAGAATGTATATTAGAATGTTATAATGAATGTTAAAATGTATATTAGAATGTTAGAATATATGTTAGAATGTTATAATGGATGATAGAATGTATGTTAGAATGTTATAATGGATGTTAGAATGTATATTATAATGTTATAATGGATGTTAAAATATATGTTAGAATGTTAGAATGTATGTCAGCATGTATATTAGAATGTTATATTGGATGTTAAATTGTATATTAGAATGTTATAATGTATGTTAGAATGTTATCATGGATTTTAGAATGTTATATTGGATGTTAAAATGTTAGAATATATGTTAGAATGTTAGAATGGATGTTAGAATGTATACTAGAATATTATAATGTATGTTAGAATGTTATAATGGAAGTTAGAATGTATATTATAATGTTATAATGGATGTTAGAATATTATAATGGGTGTTATAATGTATGTTAGAATGTTACAATGGATGTTAGAATGTATGTTAGAATGTATATTAGAATGTTATAATGGATGTTAGAATATGATAATGGATGTTAGAATGTATGTTAGAATGTTATTATGGATGTTAGAATGTATGTTAGAATGTATGTTAGAATGTATGTTTGAATGTTAAAATGGATGTGAGAATGTATATTAGAATGTTAGAATGGATGTTAGAATGGATGTTAGAATGTTAGAATGGATGTTATAATGTATACTAGCATGTTATGATGTATGTTAGAATGTTATAGTGGATGTTAGAATGTTATAATGGATATTAGAATGCTATAATGGATATTAGAATGTTATAATGGATGTTAGAATGATATAATGGATGTTATCATGTGTGTTATAATGTTATAATTGATGTTAGAATGTTATAATGGATGATAGAATGTATTAATGGATATTAGAATGTATATTAGAATGTTAGAATGGATGTTAGAATGTATATTATAATGGATGTTATAATATTATAACGGATGTTAGAATTTTATAATGGATGTTAAAATGTATATTATAATGAATGATAGAATGTTTTATTGGATAGTAGAATGTATATTAGAATGTTAGAATGGATGTTAGAATGATTAATGGATGTTAGAATGTATGTTAGAATCTTAGAATGGATGTTAAAATGTATATAACAATGCTTAAATGGATGTAAGAATGTTAGAATGTATGTTAGAATGTTATAATGGATGTTAGAATGTTTTAAAGGATGTTAGAAGGTGTATTACAATGTTAGAAAGTATGTTGGAATGTTAGAATGGATGTTTAAAATGTATATTAGAATATTAGAAAGTATGTTAGAATGTTATAATAGATGTTATAATGGATGTTGGAATGTATATTATAATGGATGATAGAATGTTTTATTGGATATTAGAATGTATATTAGAATGTTAGAATGTATGTTAGAATGTTAGAATGGATGTTAGAAAGTATTTTAGAATGTTAGAATATATGTTTGAATGTTATAATGTATGTTAGAATGTTACGGATGTTAGAATGTATGTTAGAATGTTAGAATGTATATTAGAATGTTAGAATGTATGTTAGAATGTTAGAATGTATGTTACAATGTTATCATGGATGTTAGAATGTATATTAGAATGTTACAATGGATGTTAGAAAGTTATAATGGATGTTAGAAAGTATGTTATAATTGATGTTAGAATGTATGTTAGAATGTATATTAGAATGTTAGAATGTATGTCAGAATGTATATTAGAATGTTACAACGGATGTTAGAATGTATATTATAATGTTGTAATGGATGTTAGAATGTTATAATGGATGTTAGAATGTATATTAGTATGTTACAATGGATGTTAGAATGTATATTAGAATGTTATAATGGATGTTACAATGTTACAATGGATGTTAGAATGTATTTTAGAATGTTTTAATGAATGTTAGAATGTTATAATGGATGTTACAATGGATGTTAGAATGTATGTTAGAATGTTATAATGGTTGTTAGAATGTATGTTAGAATGTATGTTATAATTGATGTTAGAATGTATGTTAGAATGGATGTTAGAATGTGTATTAGAATGTTATAATGTATGTTAGAATGTATATTAGAATGTTATAATGTATGTTAGAATGTTATAATAGATGTTAGAATGTATATTAGAATGTTATAATGTATGTTAGAATGTTATAATGGATGTTAGAATGTATACTAGATTGTTATAATGTATGTTAGAATGTTATAATGGATGTTAGAATGTATATTAGAATGTTATAATGTATGTTACAATGTTATAATGGATGTTAGAATGTTTTAATGGATGTTAGAATGTATATTAGAATGTTATAATGTATGTTACAATGTTATAATGGATGTTAGAATGTTATAATGGATGTTAGAATGTATATTAGAATGTTTTAATGTATATTAGAATGTTATAATGGATGTTAGAATGTTATAATGGATGAAAGTACATTATAATGGATGTTATAATATATATTAGAATGTTATAATGTATGTTAGAATGCATGTTAGAATGTATATTAGAAAATTATAGTGTATGTTAGAATGTTATAATAGATGTTAGAATGTATATTAGAATGTTATAATGTATGTTAGAATGTTATAATGGATGTTAGAATGTATATTAGATTGTTATAATGTATGTTAGAATGTTATAATGGATGTTAGAATGTATATTAGAATGTTATAATGTATGTTACAATGTTATAATGGATGTTAGAATGTTTTAATGGATGTTAGAATGTATATTAGAATGTTATAATGTATGTTACAATGTTATAATGGATGTTAGAATGTTATAATGGATGTTAGAATGTATATTAGAATGTTTTAATGTATATTAGAATGTTATAATGGATGTTAGAATGTTATAATGGATGAAAGTACATTATAATGGATGTTATAATATATATTAGAATGTTATAATGTATGTTAGAATGTTATAATGGATGTTAGAATGTATATTAGATTGTTAAAAAGTATGTTAGAATGTTATAATGGATGTTAGAATGTATATTAGTATGTTAGAATGTATGTTAGAATGTTATAATGGATGTTAGAATGTATATTAGAATGTTAGAATGTATGTTAGAATGTTATTATGGATGTTAGAATGTTAAAATTGATGTTAGAATGTATATTAGAATGTTGTAATGTATGTTAGAATGTTATAATGGATGGTAGAATGTTATAATGGATGTTAGAATGAATATTAGAATGTTAGAATGTATGTTAGAATGTTATTATGGATGTTAGAATGTTATAATTGATGTTAGAATGTATATTAGAATGTTATAATGTATGTTAGAATGTTATAATGGATGTTAAAATGTTATAATGGATGTTATAATGAATATTAGAATGTAAGAATGGATGTTAGAATGTTATAAAGGATGTTATAATGTATATTAGAATGTTATAATGTATGTTAGAATGTTATAATGGATGTTAGAATGTATATTAGATTGTTATAATGTATGTTAGAATGTTATAATGGATGTTAGAATGTATATTAGAATGTTATAATGTATGTTACAATGTTATAAAGGATGTTAGAATGTTATAATGGATGTTAGAATGTATATTAGAATGTTATAATCTATGTTACAATGTTATAATGGATGTTAGAATGTTATAATGGATGTTATAATGAATATTAGAATGTTATAATGTATGTTAGAATGCATGTTAGAATGTATATTAGAATGTTTTAGTGTATTTTAGAATGTTATAATGGAAGTTAGAATGTATATTAGAATATTATAATGGATGTTAGAATGTTATAATGGATGAAAGTACATTATAATGGATGTTATAATATATATTAGAATGTTATAATGTATGTTAGAATGTTATAATGGATGTTAGAATGTATATTAGATTGTTATAATGTATGTTAGAATGTTATAATGAATGTTAGAATGTATATTAGAATGTTATAATGTATGTTACAATGTTATAATGGATGTTAGAATGTTATAATGGACGTTAGAATGTATATTAGAATGTTATAATGTATGTTAGAATGTTATAATGGATGTTAAAATGTTATAATGGATGTTAGAATGTATATTAGAATGTTGTAATGTATGTTAGAATGTTATAATGGATGTTAGAATGTTATAATGGATGTTATAATGAATATTAGAATGTTATAATGGATGTTAGAATGTTATAATGGATGTTAGAATGTATATTAGAATGTTATAATGTATGTTAGAATGCATGTTAGAATGTATATTAGAAAATTATAGTGTATGTTAGAATGTTATAATAGATGTTAGAATGTATATTAGAATGTTATAATGTATGTTAGAATGTTATAATGGATGTTAGAATGTATATTAGATTGTTATAATGTATGTTAGAATGTTATAATGGATGTTAGAATGTATATTAGAATGTTATAATGTATGTTACAATGTTATAATGGATGTTAGAATGTTTTAATGGATGTTAGAATGTATATTAGAATGTTATAATGTATGTTACAATGTTATAATGGATGTTAGAATGTTATAATGGATGTTAGAATGTATATTAGAATGTTTTAATGTATATTAGAATGTTATAATGGATGTTAGAATGTTATAATGGATGTTATAATGAATATTAGAATGTTATAATGTATGTAGAATGCATGATAGAATGTATATTAGAATGTTTTAGTGTATTTTAGAATGTTATAATGGATGTTAGAAAGTATTTTAGAATATTATAATGGATGTTAGAATGTTATAATGGATGTTAGTACATTATAATGGATGTTATAATATATATTAGAATGTAATAATGTATGTTAGAATGTTATAATGGATGTTAGAATGTATATTAGATTGTTATAATGTATGTTAGAATGTTATAATGGATGTTAGAATGTTATTAGAATGTTAAAAAGTATGTTAGAATGTTATAATGGATGTTAGAATGTATATTAGAATGTTAGAATGTATGTTAGAATGTTATAATGGATGTTAGAATGTATATTAGAATGTTAGAATGTATGTTAGAATGTTATTATGGATGTTAGAATGTTATAATTGATGTTAGAATGTATATTAGAATGTTATAATGTATATTAGAATGTTAAATTGGATGTTAGAATGTATATTAGATTGTTATAATGTATGTTAGAATGTTATATTGGATGTTAGAATGTATATTAGAATGTTATAATGTATGTTAGAATGTTATAAAGGATGTTAGAATGTTATAATGGATGTTAGAATGTATATTATAATGTTAGAATGTATGTTAGAATGTTATTATGGATGTTAGAATGTTATAATGGATGTTAGAATGTATATTAGAAAGTTATAATGTATGTTAGAATGTTATTTTGGATGTTAAAATGTATTTTAGATTGTTATAATGTATGTTAAAATGTTATAATAGATGTTAGAATGTATATTAGAATGTTATAATGTATGTTACAATGTTATAATGTATGTTAGAATGTTATAATGGATGTTATAATGTATACTAGAATGTTATAATGTATTTTAGATTGTAATAATGTATGTTCGAATGTTATAATGGATGTTAGAAAGTATATTAGAATGTTATAATGTATGTTACAATGTTATAATGTATGTTAGAATGTTATAATGGATGTTAGAATGTATATTAGAATGTTATAATGTATGTTAGAATGTTACAATGGATGATAGAATGTTATAATGGATGTTATAATGAATATTAGAATGTTATAATGGATGTTAGAATGTATATTAGAATGTTAGAATGTATGTTAGAATGTTATAATAGATGTTAGAATGTATATTAGAATGTTAGAATGTATGTTAGAATGTTATTATGCATGTTAGAATGTTATAATTGATGTTAGAATGTATATTAGAATGTTATAATGTATGTTAGAATGTTATTATGGATGTTAGAATGTTATAATGGAAGTTAGACTGTTATAATGGATGTTAAAATATTATAATGGAAATTATAATGTATATTAGAATGTTAAAATGGATGATTGAATGTTATAATTGATGTTAGAATGTATATTAGAATGTTAGAATGTATGTTAGAATGTTATAATGGATGTTAGAATGTATATTACACAGTTATAATGTATGTTAGAATGTTATAATGGATGTTTGAATGTATTTTAGATTGTTATAATGTATGATAGAATGTTATAATGGATATTAGAATGTATATTAGAATATTATAATGTATGTTACAATGCTATAATGTATGTTAGAATGTTATAATGGATGTTAAAATGTATACTAGAATGTTATAATGTATGTTAGAATGTATATTAGAATGTTATAATGTATGGTAGAATGTTATAATGGATGTTAGAATGTATATTAGATTGTTATAATGTATGTTAGAATGTTATAATGGATGTTAGAATGTATATTAGAATGTTATAATGTATGATAGAATGTTTTAATGGATATTAGAATGTATATTAGAATGTTATAATGTATGTTAGAATGTTATAATGGATGTTATAATGAATATTAGAATGTTAGAATGGATGTTAGAATGTTATAATGGATGTTATAATGTATATTAGAATGTTATAATGTATGTTAGAATGCATGTTAGAATGTATATTAGAATATTATAGTGTATGTTAGAATGTTATAATGGATGTTAGAATGTATATTAGAATGTTAGAATGTATGTTAGATTGTTATAATGGATGTTAGAATGTATATTATAATGTTAGAATGTATGTTAGAATGTTATTATGGATGTTAGAATGTTATAATTGATGTTAGAATGTATATTAGAATGTTATAATGTATATTAGAATGTTATATTGGATGTTAGAATGTATATTAGATTGTTATAATGTATGTTAGAATGTTATATTGGATGTTAGAATGTATATTAGAATGTTATAATGTATGTTAGAATGTTATAAAGGATGTTAGAATGTTATAATGGATGTTAGAATGTATATTATAATGTTAGAATGTATGTTAGAATGTTATTATGGATGTTAGAATGTTATAATGGATGTTAGAATGTATATTAGAAAGTTATAATGTATGTTAGAATGTTATTTTGGATGTTAAAATGTATTTTAGATTGTTATAATGTATGTTAGAATGTTATAATAGATGTTAGAATGTATATTAGAATGTTATAATGTATGTTACAATGTTATAATGTATGTTAGAATGTTATAATGGATGTTATAATGTATACTAGAATGTTATAATGTATTTTAGATTGTAATAATGTATGTTCGAATGTTATAATGGATGTTAGAAAGTATATTAGAATGTTATAATGTATGTTAGAATGTTATAATGGATGTTAGAATGTATATTAGAATGTTATAATGTATGTTAGAATGTTACAATGGATGATAGAATGTTATAATGGATGTTATAATGAATATTAGAATGTTATAATGGATGTTAGAATGTTATAATGGATGTTATAATGTATATTAGAATGTTATAATGTATGTTAGAATGCATGTTAGAATGTATATTAGAATATTATAATGTATGTTAAAATGTTATAATGGATGTTAGAATGTATATTAGAATATTATAATGGATGTTAGAATATTATAATGGATGTTAGATTATTATAATGGATGTTATAATGTATATTAGAATGTTAAAATGGATGTTAGAATGTTATAATTGATTTTAGAATGTATATCAGAATGTTAAAAAGTAAGTTAGAATGTTATAATGGATGTTAGAATGTATATTAGAATGTTAGAATGTATGTTAGAATGTTATAATGGATGTTAGAATGTATATTAGAATGTTAAAATGTATGTTAGAATGTTATTATGGATGTTAGAATGTTATAATTGATGTTAGAATGTATATTAGAATGTTATAATGTATGTTAGAATGTTATAATTGATGTTAGAATGTATATTAGATTGTTATAATGTATGTTAGAATGTTATAATGGATGTTAAAATGTATATTAGAATGTTATAATGTATGTTAGGATGTTATAATGTATGTTAGAATGTTATAATGGATGTTAGAATGTATATTAGATTGTTATAATGTATGTTAGAATGTTATAATGGATGTTAGAATGTATATTAGAATGTTATAATGTATGTTAGAATGTTATAATGGATATTAGAATGTTATATTGGATGTTAGAATGTATATTAGATTGTTATAAGGTATGTTAGAATGTTATATTGGATGTTAGAATGTATATTAGAATGTTATAATGTATGTTAGAATGTTTTAAAGGATGTTAGAATGTTATAATGGATGTTAGAATGTATATTATAATGTTAGAATGTATGTTAGAATGTTATTATGGATGTTAGAATGTTATAATGGTTGTTAAAATGTATATTAGAAAGTTATAATGTATGTTAGAATGTTATTTTGGATGTTAAAATGTATTTTAGATTGTTAAAATGTATGTTAGAATGTTATAATAGATGTTAGAATGTATATTAGAATGTTAGAATGTATGTTACAATGTTATAATGTATGTTAGAATGTTATAATGGATGTTATAATGTATACTAGAATGTTATAATGTATTTTAGATTGTAATAATGTATGTTCGAATGTTATAATGGATGTTAGAATGTATATTAGAATGTTATAATGTATGTTACAATGTTATAATGTATGTTAGAATGTTATAATGGATGTTAGAATGTATATTAGAATGTTATAATGGATGTTAGAATGTTACAATGGATGATAGAATGTTATAATGGATTTTATAATGAATATTAGAATGTTAGAATGGATGTTAGAATGTTATAATGGATGTTATAATGTATACTAGAATGTTATAATGTATTTTAGATTGTAATAATGTATGTTCGAATGTTATAATGGATGTTAGAATGTATATTAGAATGTTATAATGTATGTTAAAATGTTATAATGTATGTTAGAATGTTATAATGGATGTTAGAATGTATATTAGAATGTTATAATGGATGTTAGAATGTTACAATGGATGATAGAATGTTATAATGGATTTTATAATGAATATTAGAATGTTAGAATGGATGTTAGAATGTTATAATGGATGTTATAATGTATATTAGAATGTTATAATGGATGTTAGAATGTATATTAGAATGTTATAATGGATGTTAGAATATTATAATGGATGTTAGATTATTATAATGGATGTTATAATGTATATTAGAATGTTAAAACGGATGTTAGAATGTTATAATTGATTTTAGAATGTATATCAGAATGTTAAAAAGTATGTTAGAATGTTATAATGGATGTTAGAATGTATATTAGAATGTCAGAATGTATGTTAGAATGTTATAATGTATGTTAGAATGTTATAATGGATGTTAGAATGTATATTAGAAAGTTAGAATGTATGTTAGAATGTTATTATGGATGTTAGAATGTTATAATTGATGTTAGAATGTATATTAGAATGTTATAATGTATGTTAGAATGTTATAATGGATGTTAGAATGTATATTAGATTGTTATAATGTATGTTAGAATGTTATAATGGATGTTAGAATGTATATTAGAATGTTATAATGTATGTTACAATGTTATAATGGATG
This sequence comes from Taudactylus pleione, assembly GCA_031769625.1. Classification (NCBI taxonomy): domain Eukaryota; kingdom Metazoa; phylum Chordata; class Amphibia; order Anura; family Myobatrachidae; genus Taudactylus; species Taudactylus pleione. The sequence continues at coordinate 326,951 of JAUIMM010001188.1, forward strand.
TTAGAATGTTATAATGGATGTTAGAATGTATATTAGAATGTTATAATGTATGTTACAATGTTATAATGGATGTTAGAATGTTATAATGGATGTTAGAATGTATATTAGAATGTTGTAATGTATGTTAGAATGTTATAATGGATGTTAGAATGTTATAATGGATGTTATAATGAAAATTAGAATGTTATAATGTATGATAGAATGCTTGTTAGAATGTATATTAGAATGTTTTAGTGTATTTTAGAATGTTATAATGGATGTTAGAATGTATATTAGAATATTATAATGGATGTTAGAATGTTATAATGGATGATAGTACATTATAATGGATGTTATAATATATATTAGAATGTTATAATGTATGTTAGAATGTTATAATGGATGTTAGAATGTATATTAGATTGTTATAATGTATGTTAGAATGTTATAATGGATGTTAGAATGTATATTAGAATGTTATAATGTATGTTACAATGTTATAATGGATGTTTGAATGTTATAATGGACGTTAGAATGTATATTAGAATGTTATAATGTATGTTAGAATGTTATAATGGATGTTAGAATGTTATAATGGATGTTACAATGTATATTAGAATGTTGTAATGTATGTTAGAATGTTATAATGGATGTTAGAAAGTTATAATGGATGTTATAATGAATATTAGAATGTTAGAATGGATGTTAGAATGTTATAATGGATGTTATAATGTATATTAGAATGTTATAATGTATGTTAGAATGCATGTTAGAATGTATATTAGAATATTATAGTGTATGTTAGAATGTTATAATGGATGTTAGAATGTATATTAGAATGTTATAATGGATGTTAGAATATTATAATGGATGTTATAATGTATATTAGAATGTTAAAAAGTATGTTAGAATGTTATAATGGATGTTAGAATGTATATTAGAATGTTAGAATGTATGTTAGAATGTTATAATGGATGTTAGAATGTATATTAGAATGTTAGAATGTATGTTAGAATGTTATTATGGATGTTAGAATGTTATAATTGATGTTAGAATGTATATTAGAATGTTATAATGTATATTAGAATGTTATATTGGATGTTAGAATGTATATTAGATTGTTATAATGTATGTTAGAATGTTATATTGGATGTTAGAAATTATATTAGAATGTTATAATGTATGTTAGAATGTTATAAAGGAGGTTAGAATGTTATAATGGATGTTAGAATGTATATTATAATGTTAGAATGTATGTTATAATGTTATTATGGATGTTAGAATGTTATAATGGATGTTAGAATGTATATTAGAAAGTTATAATGTATGTTAGAATGTTATTTTGGATGTTAAAATGTATTTTAGATTGTTATAATCTATGTTAGAATGTTATAATAGATGTTAGAATGTATATTAGAATGTTATAATGTATGTTACAATGTTATAATGTATGTTAGAATGTTATAATGGATGTTAGAATGTATATTAGAATGTTATAATGTATGTAAGAATGTTACAATGGATGATAGAATGTTATAATGGATGTTATAATGAATATTAGAATGTTAGAATGGATGTTAGAATGTTATAATGGATGTTATAAAGTATATTAGAATTTTATAATGTATGTTAGAATGCATGTTAGTATGTATATTAGAATATTATAATGTATGTTAGAATGTTATAATGGATGTTAGAATGTATATTAGAATATTATAATGGATGTTAGAATATTATAATGGATGTTAGATTATTATAATGGATGTTATAATGTATATTAGAATGTTAAAATGGATGTTAGAATGTTATAATTGAATTTAAAATGTATATCAGAATGTTAAAAAGTATGTTAGAATGTTATAATGGATGTTAGAATGTATATTAGTATGTTAGAATGTATGTTAGAATGTTATAATGGATGTTAGAATGTATATTAGAATGTTAGAATGTATGTTAGAATGTTATTATGGATGTTAGAATGTTAAAATTGATGTTAGAATGTATATTAGAATGTTATAATGTATGTTAGAATGTTATAATTGATGTAAGAATGTATATTAGATTGTTATAATGTATGTTAGAATGTTATAATGGATGTTAAAATGTATATTAGAATGTTATAATGTATGTTAGGATGTTATAATGGATGTTAGAATGTTATAATGGATGTTAGAATGTATATTAGATTGTTATAATGTATGTTAGAATGTTATAATGGATGTTAGAATGTATATTAGAATGTTATAATGTATGTTAGAATGTTATAATGGATATTAGAATGTTATATTGGATGTTAGAATGTATATTAGATTGTTATAATGTATGTTAGAATGTTATAATAGATGTTAGAATGTATATTAGAATGTTATAATGTATGTTACAATGTTATAATCTATGTTAGAATGTTATAATGGATGTTATAATGTATACTAGAATGTTATAATGTATTTTAGATTGTAATAATGTATGTTCGAATGTTATAATGGATGTTAGAATGTATATTAGAATGTTATAATGTATGTTACAATGTTATAATGTATGTTAGAATGTTATAATGGATGTTAGAATGTATATTAGAATGTTATAATGTATGTTAGAATGTTACAATGGATGATAGAATGTTATAATGGATGTTATAATGAATATTAGAATGTTAGAATGGATGTTAGAATGTTATAATGGATGTTATAATGTATATTAGAATGTTATAATGTATGTTAGAATGCATGTTAGAATGTATATTAGAATATTATAATGTATGTTAGTATGTTATAATGGATGTTAGAATGTATATTAGAATATTATAATGGATGTTAGAATATTATAATGGATGTTAGATTATTATAATGGATGTTATAATGTATATTAGAATGTTAAAATGGATGTTAGAATGTTAGAATTGATTTTAGAATGTATATCAGAATGTTAAAAAGTAAGTTAGAATGTTATAATGGATGTTAGAATGTATATTAGAATGTTAGAATGTATGTTAGAATGTTATAATGGATGTTAGAATGTATATTAGAATGTTAAAATGTATGTTAGAATGTTATTATGGATGTTAGAATGTTATAATTGATGTTAGAATGTATATTAGAATGTTATAATGTATGTTAGAATGTTATAATTGATGTTAGAATGTATATTAGATTGTTATAATGTATGTTAGAATGTTATAATGGATGTTAAAATGTATATTAGAATGTTATAATGTATGTTAGGATGTTATAATGTATGTTAGAATGTTATAATGGATGTTAGAATGTATATTAGATTGTTATAATGTATGTTAGAATGTTATAATGGATGTTAGAATGTATATTAGAATGTTATAATGTATGTTAGAATGTTAGAATGGATATTAGAATGTTATATTGGATGTTAGAATGTATATTAGATTGTTATAAGGTATGTTAGAATGTTATATTGGATGTTAGAATGTATATTAGAATGTTATAATGTATGTTAGAATGTTTTAAAGGATGTTAGAATGTTATAATGGATGTTAGAATGTATATTATAATGTTAGAATGTATGTTAGAATGTTATTATGGATGTTAGAATGTTATAATGGTTGTTAAAATGTATATTAGAAAGTTATAATGTATGTTAGAATGTTATTTTGGATGTTAAAATGTATTTTAGATTGTTAAAATGTATGTTAGAATGTTATAATAGATGTTAGAATGTATATTAGAATGTTAGAATGTATGTTACAATGTTATAATGTATGTTAGAATGTTATAATGGATGTTATAATGTATACTAGAATGTTATAATGTATTTTAGATTGTAATAATGTATGTTCGAATGTTATAATGGATGTTAGAATGTATATTAGAATGTTATAATGTATGTTACAATGTTATAATGTATGTTAGAATGTTATAATGGATGTTAGAATGTATATTAGAATGTTATAATGGATGTTAGAATGTTACAATGGATGATAGAATGTTATAATGGATGTTATAATGAATATTAGAATGTTAGAATGGATGTTAGAATGTTATAATGGATGTTATAATGTATATTAGAATGTTATAATGTATGTTAGAATGCATGTTAGAATGTATATTAGAATATTATAATGTATGTTAGAATGTTATAATGGATGTTAGAATGTATATTAGAATGTTATAATGGATGTTAGAATATTATAATGGATGTTAGATTATTATAATGGATGTTATAATGTATATTAGAATGTTAAAACGGATGTTAGAATGTTATAATTGATTTTAGAATGTATATCAGAATGTTAAAAAGTATGTTAGAATGTTATAATGGATGTTAGAATGTATATTAGAATGTCAGAATGTATGTTAGAATGTTATAATGGATGTTAGAATGTATATTAGAAAGTTAGAATGTATGTTAGAATGTTATTATGGATGTTAGAATGTTATAATTGATGTTAGAATGTATATTAGAATGTTATAATGTATGTTAGAATGTTATAATGGATGTTAGAATGTATATTAGATTGTTATAATGTATGTTAGAATGTTATAATGGATGTTAGAATGTATATTAGAATGTTATAATGTATGTTACAATGTTATAATGGATGTTAGAATGTTATAATGGATGTTAGAATGTATATTAGAATGTTATAATGTATGTTACAATGTTATAATGGATGTTAGAATGTTATAATGGATGTTAGAATGTATATTAGAATGTTGTAATGTATGTTAGAATGTTATAATGGATGTTAGAATGTTATAATGGATGTTATAATGAAAATTAGAATGTTATAATGTATGATAGAATGCTTGTTAGAATGTATATTAGAATGTTTTAGTGTATTTTAGAATGTTATAATGGATGTTAGAATGTATATTAGAATATTATAATGGATGTTAGAATGTTATAATGGATGATAGTACATTATAATGGATGTTATAATATATATTAGAATGTTATAATGTATGTTAGAATGTTATAATGGATGTTAGAATGTATATTAGATTGTTATAATGTATGTTAGAATGTTATAATGGATGTTAGAATGTATATTAGAATGTTATAATGTATGTTACAATGTTATAATGGATGTTAGAATGTTATAATGGATGTTAGAATGTATATTAGAATGTTATAATGTATGTTACAATGTTATAATGGATGTTAGAATGTTATAATGGATGTTAGAATGTATATTAGAATGTTGTAATGTATGTTAGAATGTTATAATGGATGTTAGAATGTTATAATGGATGTTATAATGAAAATTAGAATGTTATAATGTATGATAGAATGCTTGTTAGAATGTATATTAGAATGTTTTAGTGTATTTTAGAATGTTATAATGGATGTTAGAATGTATATTAGAATATTATAATGGATGTTAGAATGTTATAATGGATGATAGTACATTATAATGGATGTTATAATATATATTAGAATGTTATAATGTATGTTAGAATGTTATAATGGATGTTAGAATGTATATTAGATTGTTATAATGTATGTTAGAATGTTATAATGGATGTTAGAATGTATATTAGAATGTTATAATGTATGTTACAATGTTATAATGGATGTTTGAATGTTATAATGGACGTTAGAATGTATATTAGAATGTTATAATGTATGTTAGAATGTTATAATGGATGTTAGAATGTTATAATGGATGTTACAATGTATATTAGAATGTTGTAATGTATGTTAGAATGTTATAATGGATGTTAGAATGTTATAATGGATGTTATAATGAATATTAGAATGTTAGAATGGATGTTAGAATGTTATAATGGATGTTATAATGTATATTAGAATGTTATAATGTATGTTAGAATGCATGTTAGAATGTATATTAGAATATTATAGTGTATGTTAGAATGTTATAATGGATGTTAGAATGTATATTAGAATGTTATAATGGATGTTAGAATATTATAATGGATGTTATAATGTATATTAGAATGTTAAAAAGTATGTTAGAATGTTATAATGGATGTTAGAATGTATATTAGAATGTTAGAATGTATGTTAGAATGTTATAATGGATGTTAGAATGTATATTAGAATGTTAGAATGTATGTTAGAATGTTATTATGGATGTTAGAATGTTATAATGGATGTTAGAATGTATATTAGAAAGTTATAATGTATGTTAGAATGTTATTTTGGATGTTAAAATGTATTTTAGATTGTTATAATCTATGTTAGAATGTTATAATAGATGTTAGAATGTATATTAGAATGTTATAATGTATGTTACAATGTTATAATGTATGTTAGAATGTTATAATGGATGTTAGAATGTATATTAGAATGTTATAATGTATGTAAGAATGTTACAATGGATGATAGAATGTTATAATGGATGTTATAATGAATATTAGAATGTTAGAATGGATGTTAGAATGTTATAATGGATGTTATAATGTATATTAGAATTTTATAATGTATGTTAGAATGCATGTTAGAATGTATATTAGAATATTATAATGTATGTTAGAATGTTATAATGGATGTTAGAATGTATATTCGAATATTATAATGGATGTTAGAATATTATAATGGATGTTAGATTATTATAATGGATGTTATAATGTATATTAGAATGTTAAAATGGATGTTAGAATGTTATAATTGAATTTAAAATGTATATCAGAATGTTAAAAAGTATGTTAGAATGTTATAATGGATGTTAGAATGTATATTAGTATGTTAGAATGTATGTTAGAATGTTATAATGGATGTTAGAATGTATATTAGAATGTTAGAATGTATGTTAGAATGTTATTATGGATGTTAGAATGTTAAAATTGATGTTAGAATGTATATTAGAATGTTATAATGTATGTTAGAATGTTATAATTGATGTAAGAATGTATATTAGATTGTTATAATGTATGTTAGAATGTTATAATGGATGTTAAAATGTATATTAGAATGTTATAATGTATGTTAGGATGTTATAATGTATGTTAGAATGTTATAATGGATGTTAGAATGTATATTAGATTGTTATAATGTATGTTAGAATGTTATAATGGATGTTAGAATGTATATTAGAATGTTATAATGTATGTTAGAATGTTATAATAGATATTAGAATGTTATATTGGATGTTAGAATGTATATTAGATTGTTATAAGGTATGTTAGAATGTTATATTGGATGTTAGAATGTATATTAGAATGTTATAATGTATGTTAGCATGTTATAAAGGATGTTAGAATGTTATAATGGATGTTAGAATGTATATTATAATGTTAGAATGTATGTTAGAATGTTATTATGGATGTTAGAATGTTATAATGGATGTTAGAATGTATATTAGAAAGTTATAATGTATGTTAGAATGTTATTTTGGATGTTAAAATGTATTTTAGATTGTTATAATGTATGTTAGAATGTTATAATAGATGTTAGAATGTATATTAGAATGTTATAATGTATGTTACAATGTTATAATCTATGTTAGAATGTTATAATGGATGTTATAATGTATACTAGAATGTTATAATGTATTTTAGATTGTAATAATGTATGTTCGAATGTTATAATGGATGTTAGAATGTATATTAGAATGTTATAATGTATGTTACAATGTTATAATGTATGTTAGAATGTTATAATGGATGTTAGAATGTATATTAGAATGTTATAATGTATGTTAGAATGTTACAATGGATGATAGAATGTTATAATGGATGTTATAATGAATATTAGAATGTTAGAATGGATGTTAGAATGTTATAATGGATGTTATAATGTATATTAGAATGTTATAATGTATGTTAGAATGCATGTTAGAATGTATATTAGAATATTATAATGTATGTTAGAATGTTATAATGGATGTTAGAATGTATATTAGAATATTATAATGGATGTTAGAATATTATAATGGATGTTAGATTATTATAATGGATGTTATAATGTATATTAGAATGTTAAAATGGATGTTAGAATGTTAGAATTGATTTTAGAATGTATATCAGAATGTTAAAAAGTATGTTAGAATGTTATAATGGATGTTAGAATGTATATTAGAATGTTAGAATGTATGTTAGAATGTTATAATGGATGTTAGAATGTATATAAGAATGTTAGAATGTATGTTAGAATGTTATTATGGATGTTAGAATGTTATAATTGATGTTAGAATGTATATTAGAATGTTATAATGTATGTTAGAATGTTATAATTGATGTTAGAATGTATATTAGATTGTTATAATGTATGTTAGAATGTTATAATGGATGTTAAAATGTATATTAGAATGTTATAATGTATGTTAGGATGTTATAATGTATGTTAGAATGTTATAATGGATGTTAGAATGTATATTAGATTGTTATAATGTATGTTAGATTGTTATAATGGATGTTAGAATGTATATTAGAATGTTATAATGTATGTTAGAATGTTATAATGGATATTAGAATGTTATATTGGATGTTTGAATGTATATTAGATTGTTATAATGTATGTTAGAATGTTATATTGGATGTTAGAATGTATATTAGAATGTTATAATGTATGTTAGAATGTTATAAAGGATGTTAGAATGTTATAATGGATGTTAGAATGTATATTATAATGTTAGAATGTATGTTAGAATGTTATTATGGATGTTAGGATGTAATAATGGATGTTAGAATGTATATTAGAAAGTTATAATGTATGTTAGAATGTTTTTTTGGATGTTAAAATGTATTTTAGATTGTTATAATGTATGTTAGAATGTTATAATAGATGTTAGAATGTATATTAGAATGTTATAATGTATGTTACAATGTTATAATGTATGAAAGAATGTTATAATGGATGTTATAATGTATACTAGAATGTTATAATGTATTTTAGATTGTAATAATGTATGTTCGAATGTTATAATGGATGTTAGAATGTATATTAGAATGTTATAATGTATGTTACAATGCTATAATGTATGTTAGAATGTTATAATGGATGTTAGAATGTATATTAGAATGTTATAATGTATGTTAGAATGTTACAATGGATGATAGAATGTTATAATGGATGTTATAATGAATATTAGAATGTTAGAATGGATGTTAGAATGTTATAATGGATGTTATAATGTATATTAGAATGTTATAATGTATGTTAGTATGCATGTTAGAATGTATATTAGAATATTATAATGTATGTTAGAATGTTATAATGGATGTTAGAATGTATATTAGAATATTATAATGGATGTTAGAATATTATAATGGATGTTAGATTATTATAATGGATGTTATAATGTATATTAGAATGTTAAAATGGATGTTAGAATGTTATAATTGATTTTAGAATGTATATCAGAATGTTAAAAAGTATGTTAGAATGTTATAATGGATGTTAGAATGTATATTAGAATGTTAGAATGTATGTTAGAATGTTATAATGGATGTTAGAATGTATATTAGAATGTTACAATGTATGTTAGAATGTTATTATGGATGTTAGAATGTTATAATTGATGTTAGAATGTATATTAGAATGTTATAATGTATGTTAGAATGTTATAATTGATGTAAGAATGTATATTAGATTGTTATAATGTATGTTAGAATGTTATAATGGATGTTAAAATGTATATTAGAATGTTATAATGTATGTTAGGATGTTATAATGTATGTTAGAATGTTATAATGGATGTTAGAATGTATATTAGATTGTTATAATGTATGTTAGAATGTTATAATGGATGTTAGAATGTATATTAGAATGTTATAATGTATGTTAGAATGTTATAATGGATATTAGAATGTTATATTGGATGTTAGAATGTATATTAGATTGTTATAAGGTATGTTAGAATGTTATATTGGATGTTAGAATGTATATTAGAATGTTATAATGTATGTTAGAATGTTATAAAGGATGTTATAATGTTATAATGGATGTTAGAATGTATATTATAATGTTAGAATGTATGTTAGAATGTTATTATGGATGTTAGAATGTTATAATGGATGTTAGAATGTATATTAGAAAGTTATAATGTATGTTAGAATGTTATTTTGGATGTTAAAATGTATTTTAGATTGTTATAATGTATGTTAGAATGTTATAATAGATGTTAGAATGTATATTAGAATGTTATAATGTATGTTACAATGTTATAATCTATGTTAGAATGTTATAATGGATGTTATAATGTATACTAGAATGTTATAATGTATTTTAGATTGTAATAATGTATGTTCGAATGTTATAATGGATGTTAGAATGTATATTAGAATGTTATAATGTATGTTACAATGTTATAATGTATGTTAGAATGTTATAATGGATGTTAGAATGTATATTAGAATGTTATAATGTATGTTAGAATGTTACAATGGATGATAGAATGTTATAATGGATGTTATAATGAATATTAGAATGTTAGAATGGATGTTAGAATGTTATAATGGATGTTATAATGTATATTAGAATGTTATAATGTATGTTAGAATGCATGTTAGAATGTATATTAGAATATTATAATGTATGTTAGAATGTTATAATGGATGTTAGAATGTATATTAGAATATTATAATGGATGTTAGAATATTATAATGGATGTTAGATTATTATAATGGATGTTATAATGTATATTAGAATGTTAAAATGGATGTTAGAATGTTAGAATTGATTTTAGAATGTATATCAGAATGTTAAAAAGTATGTTAGAATGTTATAATGGATGTTAGAATGTATATTAGAATGTTAGAATGTATGTTAGAATGTTATAATGGATGTTAGAATGTATATAAGAAAGTTAGAATGTATGTTAGAATGTTATTATGGATGTTAGAATGTTATAATTGATGTTAGAATGTATATTAGAATGTTATAATGTATGTTAGAATGTTATAATTGATGTTAGAATGTATATTAGATTGTTATAATGTATGTTAGAATGTTATAATGGATGTTAAAATGTATATTAGAATGTTATAATGTATGTTAGGATGTTATAATGTATGTTAGAATGTTATAATGGATGTTAGAATGTATATTAGATTGTTATAATGTATGTTAGATTGTTATAATGGATGTTAGAATGTATATTAGAATGTTATAATGTATGTTAGAATGTTATAATGGATATTAGAATGTTATATTGGATGTTAGAATGTATATTAGATTGTTATAATGTATGTTAGAATGTTATATTGGATGTTAGAATGTATATTAGAATGTTATAATGTATGTTAGAATGTTATAAAGGATGTTAGAATGTTATAATGGATGTTAGAATGTATATTATAATGTTAGAATGTATGTTAGAATGTTATTATGGATGTTAGGATGTAATAATGGATGTTAGAATGTATATTAGAAAGTTATAATGTATGTTAGAATGTTTTTTTGGATGTTAAAATGTATTTTAGATTGTTATAATGTATGTTAGAATGTTATAATAGATGTTAGAATGTATATTAGAATGTTATAATGTATGTTACAATGTTATAATGTATGAAAGAATGTTATAATGGATGTTATAATGTATACTAGAATGTTATAATGTATTTTAGATTGTAATAATGTATGTTCGAATGTTATAATGGATGTTAGAATGTATATTAGAATGTTATAATGTATGTTACAATGCTATAATGTATGTTAGAATGTTATAATGGATGTTAGAATGTATATTAGAATGTTATAATGTATGTTAGAATGTTACAATGGATGATAGAATGTTATAATGGATGTTATAATGAATATTAGAATGTTAGAATGGATGTTAGAATGTTATAATGGATGTTATAATGTATATTAGAATGTTATAATGTATGTTAGTATGCATGTTAGAATGTATATTAGAATATTATAATGTATGTTAGAATGTTATAATGGATGTTAGAATGTATATTAGAATATTATAATGGATGTTAGAATATTATAATGGATGTTAGATTATTATAATGGATGTTATAATGTATATTAGAATGTTAAAATGGATGTTAGAATGTTATAATTGATTTTAGAATGTATATCAGAATGTTAAAAAGTATGTTAGAATGTTATAATGGATGTTAGAATGTATATTAGAATGTTAGAATGTATGTTAGAATGTTATAATGGATGTTAGAATGTATATTAGAATGTTAGAATGTATGTTAGAATGTTATTATGGATGTTAGAATGTTATAATTGATGTTAGAATGTATATTAGAATGTTATAATGTATGTTAGAATGTTATAATTGATGTAAGAATGTATATTAGATTGTTATAATGTATGTTAGAATGTTATAATGGATGTTAAAATGTATATTAGAATGTTATAATGTATGTTAGGATGTTATAATGTATGTTAGAATGTTATAATGGATGTTAGAATGTATATTAGATTGTTATAATGTATGTTAGAATGTTATAATGGATGTTAGAATGTATATTAGAATGTTATAATGTATGTTAGAATGTTATAATGGATATTAGAATGTTATATTGGATGTTAGAATGTATATTAGATTGTTATAAGGTATGTTAGAATGTTATATTGGATGTTAGAATGTATATTAGAATGTTATAATGTATGTTAGAATGTTATAAAGGATGTTAGAATGTTATAATGGATGTTAGAATGTATATTATAATGTTAGAATGTATGTTAGAATGTTATTATGGATGTTAGAATGTTATAATGGATGTTAGAATGTATATTAGAAAGTTATAATGTATGTTAGAATGTTATTTTGGATGTTAAAATGTATTTTAGATTGTTATAATGTATGTTAGAATGTTATAATAGATGTTAGAATGTATATTAGAATGTTATAATGTATGTTACAATGTTATAATCTATGTTAGAATGTTATAATGGATGTTATAATGTATACTAGAATGTTATAATGTGTTTTAGATTGTAATAATGTATGTTCGAATGTTATAATGGATGTTAGAATGTATATTAGAATGTTATAATGTATGTTACAATGTTATAATGTATGTTAGAATGTTATAATGGATGTTAGAATGTATATTAGAATGTTATAATGTATGTTAGAATGTTACAATGGATGATAGAATGTTATAATGGATGTTATAATGAATATTAGAATGTTAGAATGGATGTTAGAATGTTATAATGGATGTTATAATGTATATTAGAATGTTATAATGTATGTTAGAATGCATGTTAGAATGTATATTAGAATATTATAATGTATGTTAGAATGTTATAATGGATGTTAGAATGTATATTAGAATATTATAATGGATGTTAGAATATTATAATGGATGTTAGATTATTATAATGGATGTTATAATGTATATTAGAATGTTAAAATGGATGTTAGAATGTTAGAATTGATTTTAGAATGTATATCAGAATGTTAAAAAGTATGTTAGAATGTTATAATGGATGTTAGAATGTATATTAGAATGTTAGAATGTATGTTAGAATGTTATAATGGATGTTAGAATGTATATAAGAAAGTTAGAATGTATGTTAGAATGTTATTATGGATGTTAGAATGTTATAATTGATGTTAGAATGTATATTAGAATGTTATAATGTATGTTAGAATGTTATAATTGATGTTAGAATGTATATTAGATTGTTATAATGTATGTTAGAATGTTATAATGGATGTTAAAATGTATATTAGAATGTTATAATGTATGTTAGGATGTTATAATGTATGTTAGAATGTTATAATGGATGTTAGAATGTATATTAGATTGTTATAATGTATGTTAGATTGTTATAATGGATGTTAGAATGTATATTAGAATGTTATAATGTATGTTAGAATGTTATAATGGATATTAGAATGTTATATTGGATGTTAGAATGTATATTAGATTGTTATAATGTATGTTAGAATGTTATATTGGATGTTAGAATGTATATTAGAATGTTATAATGTATGTTAGAATGTTATAAAGGATGTTAGAATGTTATAATGGATGTTAGAATGTATATTATAATGTTAGAATGTATGTTAGAATGTTATTATGGATGTTAGGATGTAATAATGGATGTTAGAATGTGTATTAGAAAGTTATAATGTATGTTAGAATGTTTTTTTGGATGTTAAAATGTATTTTAGATTGTTATAATGTATGTTAGAATGTTATAATAGATGTTAGAATGTATATTAGAATGTTATAATGTATGTTACAATGTTATAATGTATGAAAGAATGTTATAATGGATGTTATAATGTATACTAGAATGTTATAATGTATTTTAGATTGTAATAATGTATGTTCGAATGTTATAATGGATGTTAGAATGTATATTAGAATGTTATAATGTATGTTACAATGCTATAATGTATGTTAGAATGTTATAATGGATGTTAGAATGTATATTAGAATGTTATAATGTATGTTAGAATGTTACAATGGATGATAGAATGTTATAATGGATGTTATAATGAATATTAGAATGTTAGAATGGATGTTAGAATGTTATAATGGATGTTATAATGTATATTAGAATGTTATAATGTATGTTAGTATGCATGTTAGAATGTATATTAGAATATTATAATGTATGTTAGAATGTTATAATGGATGTTAGAATGTATATTAGAATATTATAATGGATGTTAGAATATTATAATGGATGTTAGATTATTATAATGGATGTTATAATGTATATTAGAATGTTAAAATGGATGTTAGAATGTTATAATTGATTTTAGAATTTATATCAGAATGTTAAAAAGTATGTTAGAATGTTATAATGGATGTTAGAATGTATATTAGAATGTTAGAATGTATGTTAGAATGTTATAATGGATGTTAGAATGTATATTAGAATGTTAGAATGTATGTTAGAATGTTATTATGGATGTTAGAATGTTATAATTGATGTTAGAATGTATATTAGAATGTTATAATGTATGTTAGAATGTTATAATTGATGTTAGAATGTATATTAGATTGTTATAATGTATGTTAGAATGTTATAATGGATGTTAAAATGTATATTAGAATGTTATAATGTATGTTAGGATGTTATAATGTATGTTAGAATGTTAGAATGGATGTTAGAATGTATATTAGATTGTTATAATGTATGTTAGAATGTTATAATGGATGTTAGAATGTATATTAGAATGTTATAATGTATGTTACAAAGTTATAATGGATGTTAGAATGTTTTAATGGATGTTAGAATGTATATTAGAATGTTATAATGTATGTTAGAATGTTATAATGGATGTTAGAATGTATATTAGAATGTTATAATGTATGTTAGAATGTTATAATGGATGTTAGAATGTATATTAGATTGTTATAATGTATGTTAGAATGTTATAATGGATGTTAGAATGTATATTAGAATGTTATAATGTATGTTACAATGTTATAATGGATGTTAGAATGTTTTAATGGATGTTAGAATGTATATTAGAATGTTATAATGTATGTTAGAATGTTATAATGGATGTTAGAATGTTATAATGGATGTTAGAATGTATATTAGAATGTTTTAATGTATATTAGAATGTTATAATGGATGTTATAATGAATATTAGAATGTTATAATGTATGTTAGAATGCATGATAGAATGTATATTAGAATGTTTTAGTGTATTTTATAATGTTATAATGGATGTTAGAAAGTATTTTAGAATATTATAATGGATGTTAGAATGTTATAATGGATGTTAGTACATTATAATGGATGTTATAATATATATTTGAATGTTATAATGTATGTTAGAATGTTATAATGGATGTTAGAATGTATATTAGATTGTTATAATGTATGTTAGAATGTTATAATGGATTTTAGAATGTTATTAGAATGTTATAATGTATGTTACAATGTTATAATGGATGTTAGAATGTATATTAGAATGTTATAATGTATGTTAGAATGTTATAATGGATGTTAGAATGTTATAATGGATGTTAGAATGTATATTAGAATGTAGTAATGTATGTTAGAATGTTATAATGGATGGTAGAATGTTATAATGGATGTTAGAATGAATATTAGAATGTTAGAATGGATGTTAGAATGTTATAATGGATGTTATAATGTATATTAGAATGTTAAAAAGTATGTTAGAATGTTATAATGGATGTTAGAATGTATATTAGAATGTTAGAATGTATGTTACAATGTTATAATGGATGTTAGAATGTATATTAGAATGTTAGAATGTATGTTAGAATGTTATTATGGATGTTAGAATGTTATAATTGATGTTAGAATGTATATTAGAATGTTATAATGTATATTAGAATGTTATATTGGATGTTAGAATGTATATTAGATTGTTATAATGTATGTTAGAATGTTATATTGGATGTTAGAATGTATATTAGAATGTTATAATGTATGTTAGAATGTTATAAAGGATGTTAGAATGTTATAATGGATGCTAGAATGTATATTATAATGTTAGAATGTATGTTAGAATGTTATTATGGATGTTAGAATGTTATAATGGATGTTAGAATGTATATTAGAAAGTTATAATGTATGTTAGAATGTTATTTTGGATGTTAAAATGTATTTTAGATTGTTATAATGTATGTTAGAATGTTATAATAGATGTTAGAATGTATATTAGAATGTTATAATGTATGTTACAATGTTATAATGTATGTTAGAATGTTATAATGGATGTTATAATGTATACTAGAATGTTATAATGTATTTTAGATTGTAATAATGTATGTTCGAATGTTATAATGGATGTTAGACAGTATATTAGAATGTTATAATGTATGTTACAATGTTATAATGTATGTTAGAATGTTATAATGGATGTTAGAATGTATATTAGAATGTTATAATGTATGTTAGAATGTTACAATGGATGATAGAATGTTATAATGGATGTTATAATGAATATTAGAATGTTATAATGGATGTTAGAATGTATATTAGAATGTTAGAATGTATGTTAGAATGTTATAATGGATGTTAGAATGTATATTAGAATGTTAGAATGTATGTTAGAATGTTATTATGGATGTTAGAATGTTATAATTGATGTTAGAATGTATATTAGAATGTTATAATGTATGTTAGAATGTTATTATGGATGTTAGAATGTTATAATGGAAGTTAGAATGTTATAATGGATGTTAAAATATTATAATGGAAATTATAATGTATATTAGAATGTTAAAATGGATGATTGAATGTTATAATTGATGTTAGAATGTATATTAGAATGTTAGAATGTATGTTAGAATGTTATAATGGATGTTAGAATGTATATTACAAAGTTATAATGTATGTTAGAATGTTATAATGGATGTTTGAATGTATTTTAGATTGTTATAATGTATGATAGAATGTTATAATGGATATTAGAATGTATATTAGAATATTATAATGTATGTTACAATGCTATAATGTATGTTAGAATGTTATAATGGATGTTAAAATGTATACTAGAATGTTATAATGTATGTTAGAATGTATATTAGAATGTTATAATGTATGGTAGAATGTTATAATGGATGTTAGAATGTATATTAGATTGTTATAATGTATGTTAGAATGTTATAATGGATGTTAGAATGTATATTAGAATGTTATAATGTATGATAGAATGTTTTAATGGATATTAGAATGTATATTAGAATGTTATAATGTATGTTAGAATGTTATAATGGATGTTATAATGAATATTAGAATGTTAGAATGATTGTTAGAATGTTATAATGGATGTTATAATGTATATTAGAATGTTATAATGTATGTTAGAATGCATGTTAGAATGTATATTAGAATATTATAGTGTATGTTAGAATGTTATAATGGATGTTAGAATGTATATTAGAATGTTATAATGGATGTTAGAATATTATAATGGATGTTATAATGTATATTAGAATGTTAAAAAGTATGTTAGAATGTTATAATGGATGTTAGAATGTATATTAGAATGTTAGAATGTATGTTAGAATGTTATAATGGATGTTAGAATGTATATTAGAATGTTAGAATGTATGTTAGAATGTTATTATGGATGTTAGAATGTTATAATTGATGTTAGAAATTATATTAGAATGTTATAATGTATATTAGAATGTTATATTGGATGTTAGAATGTATATTAGATTGTTATAATGTATGTTAGAATGTTATATTGGATGTTAGAATGTATATTAGAATGTTATAATGTATGTTAGAATGTTATAAAGGATGTTAGAATGTTATAATGGATGTTAGAATGTATATTATAATGTTAGAATGTATGTTAGAATGTTATTATGGATGTTAGAATGTTATAATGGATGTTAGAATGTATATTAGAAAGTTATAATGTATGTTAGAATGTTATTTTGGATGTTAAAATGTATTTTAGATTGTTATAATGTATGTTAGAATGTTATAATAGATGTTAGAAAGTATATTAGAATGGTATAATGTATGTTACAATGTTATAATGTATGTTAGAATGTTATAATGGATGTTAGAATGTATATTAGAATGTTATAATGTATGTTAGAATGTTACAATGGATGATAGAATGTTATAATGGATGTTATAATGAATATTAGAATGTTATAATGGATGTTAGAATGTTATAATGGATGTTATAATGTATATTAGATTGTTATAATGTATGTTAGAATGCATGTTAGAATGTATATTAGAATATTATAATGTATGTTAAAATGTTATAATGGATGTTAGAATGTATATTAGAATATTATAATGGATGTTAGAATATTATAATGGATGTTAGATTATTATAATGGATGTTATAATGTATATTAGAATGTTAAAATGGATGTTAGAATGTTATAATTGATTTTAGAATGTATATCAGAATGTTAAAAAGTATGTTAGAATGTTATAATGGATGTTAGAATGTATATTAGAATGTTAGAATGTATGTTAGAATGTTATAATGGATGTTAGAATGTATATTAGAATGTTAGAATGTATGTTAGAATGTTATTATGGATGTTAGAATGTTATAATTGATGTTAGAATGTATATTAGAATGTTATAATGTATGTTAGAATGTTATAATTGATGTTAGAATGTATATTAGATTGTTATAATGTATGTTAGAATGTTATAATGGATGTTAAAATGTATATTAGAATGTTATAATGTATGTTAGGATGTTATAATGTATGTTAGAATGTTATAATGGATGTTAGAATGTATATTAGATTGTTATAATGTATGTTAGAATGTTATAATGGATGTTAGAATGTATATTAGAATGTTATAATGTATGTTAGAATGTTATAATGGATGTTAGAATGTATATTAGAATGTTATAATGTATGTTAGAATGTTACAATGGATGATAGAATGTTATAATGGATGTTATAATGAATATTAGAATGTTAGAATGGATGTTAGAATGTTATAATGGATGTTATAATGTATATTAGAATGTTATAATGTATGTTAGAATGCATGTTAGAATGTATATTAGAATATTATAATGTATGTTTGAATGTTATAATGGATGTTAGAATGTATATTAGAATGTTATAATGTATGTTACAATGTTATAATGGATGTTAGAATGTTATAATGGATGTTAGAATGTATATTAGAATGGTATAATGTATGTTACAATGTTATAATGGATGTTAGAATGTTATAATGGATGTTAGAATGTATATTAGGATGTTGTAATGTATGTTAGAATGTTATAATGGATGTTAGAATGTTATAATGGATGTTATAATGAAAATTAGAATGTTATAATGTATGATAGAATGCTTGTTAGAATGTATATTAGAATGTTTTAGTGTATTTTAGAATGTTATAATGGATGTTAGAATGTATATTAGAATATTATAATGGATGTTAGAATGTTATAATGGATGATAGTACATTATAATGGATGTTATAATATATATTAGAATGTTATAATGTATGTTAGAATGTTACAATGGATGTTAGAATGTATATTAGATTGTTATAATGTATGTTAGAATGTTATAATGGATGTTAGAATGTATATTAGAATGTTATAATGTATGTTACAATGTTATAATGGATGTTAGAATGTTATAATGGACGTTAGAATGTATATTAGAATGTTATAATGTATGTTAGAATGTTATAATGGATGTTAGAATGTTATAATGGATGTTACAATGTATATTAGAATGTTGTAATGTATGTTAGAATGTTATAATGGATGTTAGAATGTTATAATGGATGTTATAATGAATATTAGAATGTTAGAATGGATGTTAGAATGTTAGAATGGATGTTAGAATGTATATTAGAATGTTATAATGTATGTTAGAATGCATGTTAGAATGTATATTAGAATATTATAGTGTATGTTAGAATGTTATAATGGATGTTAGAATGTATATTAGAATGTTAGAATGTATGTTAGAATGTTATAATGGATGTTAGAATGTATATTAGAATGTTAGAATGTATGTTAGAATGTTATTATGGATGTTAGAATGTTATAATTGATGTTAGAATGTATATTAGAATGTTATAATGTATATTAGAATGTTATATTGGATGTTAGAATGTATATTAGATTGTTATAATGTATGTTAGAATGTTATATTGGATGTTAGAATGTATATTAGAATGTTATAATGTATGTTAGAATGTTATAAAGGATGTTAGAATGTTATAATGGATGTTAGAATGTATATTATAATGTTAGAATGTATGTTAGAATGTTATTATGGATGTTAGAATGTTATAATGGATGTTAGAATGTATATTAGAAAGTTATAATGTATGTTAGAATGTTATTTTGGATGTTAAAATGTATTTTAGATTGTTATAATGTATGTTAGAATGTTATAATAGATGTTAGAAAGTATATTAGAATGGTATAATGTATGTTACAATGTTATAATGTATGTTAGAATGTTATAATGGATGTTAGAATGTATATTAGAATGTTATAATGTATGTTAGAATGTTACAATGGATGATAGAATGTTATAATGGATGTTATAATGAATATTAGAATGTTATAATGGATGTTAGAATGTTATAATGGATGTTATAATGTATATTAGATTGTTATAATGTATGTTAGAATGCATGTTAGAATGTATATTAGAATATTATAATGTATGTTAAAATGTTATAATGGATGTTAGAATGTATATTAGAATATTATAATGGATGTTAGAATATTATAATGGATGTTAGATTATTATAATGGATGTTATAATGTATATTAGAATGTTAAAATGGATGTTAGAATGTTATAATTGATTTTAGAATGTATATCAGAATGTTAAAAAGTATGTTAGAATGTTATAATGGATGTTAGAATGTATATTAGAATGTTAGAATGTATGTTAGAATGTTATAATGGATGTTAGAATGTATATTAGAATGTTAGAATGTATGTTAGAATGTTATTATGGATGTTAGAATGTTATAATTGATGTTAGAATGTATATTAGAATGTTATAATGTATGTTAGAATGTTATAATTGATGTTAGAATGTATATTAGATTGTTATAATGTATGTTAGAATGTTATAATGGATGTTAAAATGTATATTAGAATGTTATAATGTATGTTAGGATGTTATAATGTATGTTAGAATGTTATAATGGATGTTAGAATGTATATTAGATTGTTATAATGTATGTTAGAATGTTATAATGGATGTTAGAATGTATATTAGAATGTTATAATGTATGTTAGAATGTTATAATGGATGTTAGAATGTATATTAGAATGTTATAATGTATGTTAGAATGTTACAATGGATGATAGAATGTTATAATGGATGTTATAATGAATATTAGAATGTTAGAATGGATGTTAGAATGTTATAATGGATGTTATAATGTATATTAGAATGTTATAATGTATGTTAGAATGCATGTTAGAATGTATATTAGAATATTATAATGTATGTTTGAATGTTATAATGGATGTTAGAATGTATATTAGAATGTTATAATGTATGTTACAATGTTATAATGGATGTTAGAATGTTATAATGGATGTTAGAATGTATATTAGAATGGTATAATGTATGTTACAATGTTATAATGGATGTTAGAATGTTATAATGGATGTTAGAATGTATATTAGGATGTTGTAATGTATGTTAGAATGTTATAATGGATGTTAGAATGTTATAATGGATGTTATAATGAAAATTAGAATGTTATAATGTATGATAGAATGCTTGTTAGAATGTATATTAGAATGTTTTAGTGTATTTTAGAATGTTATAATGGATGTTAGAATGTATATTAGAATATTATAATGGATGTTAGAATGTTATAATGGATGATAGTACATTATAATGGATGTTATAATATACATTAGAATGTTATAATGTATGTTAGAATGTTACAATGGATGTTAGAATGTATATTAGATTGTTATAATGTATGTTAGAATGTTATAATGGATGTTAGAATGTATATTAGAATGTTATAATGTATGTTACAATGTTATAATGGATGTTAGAATGTTATAATGGACGTTAGAATGTATATTAGAATGTTATAATGTATGTTAGAATGTTATAATGGATGTTAGAATGTTATAATGGATGTTACAATGTATATTAGAATGTTGTAATGTATGTTAGAATGTTATAATGGATGTTAGAATGTTATAATGGATGTTATAATGAATATTAGAATGTTAGAATGGATGTTAGAATGTTAGAATGGATGTTAGAATGTATATTAGAATGTTATAATGTATGTTAGAATGCATGTTAGAATGTATATTAGAATATTATAGTGTATGTTAGAATGTTATAATGGATGTTAGAATGTATATTAGAATGTTAGAATGTATGTTAGAATGTTATAATGGATGTTAGAATGTATATTAGAATGTTAGAATGTATGTTAGAATGTTATTATGGATGTTAGAATGTTATAATTGATGTTAGAATGTATATTAGAATGTTATAATGTATATTAGAATGTTATATTGGATGTTAGAATGTATATTAGATTGTTATAATGTATGTTAGAATGTTATATTGGATGTTAGAAATTATATTAGAATGTTATAATGTATGTTAGAATGTTATAAAGGATGTTAGAATGTTATAATGGATGTTAGAATGTGTATTATAATGTTAGAATGTATGTTATAATGTTATTATGGATGTTAGAATGTTATAATGGATGTTAAAATGTATATTAGAAAGTTATAATGTATGTTAGAATGTTATTTTGGATGTTAAAATGTATTTTAGATTGTTATAATGTATGTTAGAATGTTATAATAGATGTTAGAATGTATATTAGAATGTTATAATGTATGTTACAATGTTATAATGTATGTTAGAATGTTATAATGGATGTTAGAATGTATATTAGAATGTTATAATGTATGTTAGAATGTTACAATGGATGATAGAATGTTATAATGGATGTTATAATGAATATTAGAATGTTAGAATGGATGTTAGAATGTTATAATGGATGTTATAATGTATATTAGAATGTTATAATGTATGTTAGAATGCATGTTAGAATGTATATTAGAATATTATAATGTATGTTAGAATGTTATAATGGATGTTAGAATGTATATTAGAATATTATAATGGATGTTAGAATATTATAATGGATGTTAGATTATTATAATGGATGTTATAATGTATATTAGTATGTTAAAATGGATGTTAGAATGTTACAATTGAATTTAGAATGTATATCAGAATGTTAAAATGTATGTTAGAATGTTATAATGGATGTTAGAATGTATATTAGTATGTTAGAATGTATGTTAGAATGTTATTATGGATGTTAGAATGTATATTAGAATGTTAGAATGTATGTTAGAATGTTATTATGGATGTTAGAATGTTAAAATTGATGTTAGAATGTATATTAGAATGTTATAATGTATGTTAGAATGTTATAATTGATGTTAGAATGTATATTAGATTGTTATAATGTATGTTAGAATGTTATAATGGATGTTAAAATGTATATTAGAATGTTATAATGTATGTTAGGATGTTATAATGTATGTTAGAATGTTATAATGGATGTTAGAATGTATATTAGATTGTTATAATGTATGTTAGAATGTTATAATGGATGTTAGAATGTATATTAGAATGTTATAATGTATGTTAGAATGTTATAATGGATATTAGAATGTTATATTGGATGTTAGAATGTATATTAGATTGTTATAAGGTATGTTAGAATGTTATATTGGATGTTAGAATGTATATTAGAATGTTATAATGTATGTTAGAATGTTATAAAGGATGTTAGAATGTTATAATGGATGTTAGAATGTATATTATAATGTTAGAATGTATGTTAGAATGTTATTATGGATGTTAGAATGTTATAATGGATGTTAGAATGTATATTAGAAGTTATAATGTATGTTAGAATGTTATTTTGGATGTTAAAATGTATTTAGATTGTTATAATGTATGTTAGAATGTTATAATAGATGTTAGAATGTATATTAGAATGTTATAATGTATGTTACAATGTTATAATCTATGTTAGAATGTTATAATGGATGTTATAATGTATACTAGAATGTTATAATGTATTTTAGATTGTAATAATGTATGTTCGAATGTTATAATGGATGTTAGAATGTATATTAGAATGTTATAATGTATGTTACAATGTTATAATGTATGTTAGAATGTTATAATGGTTGTTAGAATGTATATTAGAATGTTATAATGTATGTTAGAATGTTACAATGGATGATAGAATGTTTTAATGGATGTTATAATGAATATTAGAATGTTAGAATGAATGTTAGAATGTTATAATGGATGTTATAATGTATATTAGAATGTTATAATGTATGTTAGAATGCATGTTAGAATGTATATTAGAATATTATAATGTATGTTAGAATGTTATAATGGATGTTAGAATGTATATTAGAATATTATAATGGATGTTAGAATATTATAATGGATGTTAGATTATTATAATGGATGTTATAATGTATATTAGAATGTTAAAATGGATGTTAGAATGTTATAATTGATTTTAGAATGTATATCAGAATGTTAAAAAGTATGTTAGAATGTTATAATGGATGTTAGAATGTATATTAGAATGTTAGAATGTATGTTAGAATGTTATAATGGATGTTAGAATGTATATTAGAATGTTAGAATGTATGTTAGAATGTTATTATGGATGTTAGAATGTTATAATTGATGTTAGAATGTATATTAGAATGTTATAATGTATGATAGAATGTTATAATTGATGTTAGAATGTATAGTAGATTGTTATAATGTATGTTAGAATGTTATAATGGATGTTAAAATGTATATTAGAATGTTATAATGTATGTTAGGATGTTATAATGTATGTTAGAATGTATGTTAGAATGTATATTAGATTGTTATAATGTATGTTAGAATGTTATAATGGATGTTAGAATGTATATTAGAATGTTATAATGTATGTTACAAAGTTATAATGGATGTTAGAATGTTTTAATGGATGTTAGAATGTATATTAGAATGTTATAATGTATGTTAGAATGTTATAATGGATGTTAGAATGTTATAATGGATGTTAGAATGGATATTAGAATGTTATAATGTATGTTAGAATGTTATAATGGATGTTAGAATGTTATAATGGATGTTATAATGAATATTAGAATGTTATATTGTATGTTAGAATGCATGTTAGAATGTATATTAGAATGTTTTAGTGTATTTTAGAATGTTATAATGGATGTTAGAATGTATATTAGAATATTATAATGGATGTTAGAATGTTATAATGGATGTTAGTACATTTTAATGGATGTTATAATATATATTAGAATGTTATAAATGATGTTAGAATGTATATTAGATTGTTATAATGTATGTTAGAATGTTATAATGGATGTTAGAATGTTATTAGAATGTTATAATGTATGTTACAATGTTATAATGGATGTTAGAATGTATATTAGAATGTTATAATGTATGTTAGAATGTTATAATGGATGTTAGAATGTTATAATGGATGTTAGAATGTATATTAGAATGTTGTAATGTATGTTAGAATGTTATAATGGATGGCAGAATGTTATAATGGATGTTAGAATGAATATTAGAATGTTAGAATGGATGTTAGAATGTTATAATGGATGTTATAATGTATATTAGAATGTTATAATGTATGTTAGAATGCATGTTACAATGTATATTAGAATATTATAGTGTATGTTAGAATGTTATAATGGATGTTAGAATGTATATTAGAATGTTATAATGGATGTTAGAATATTATAATGGATGTTATAATGTATATTAGAATGTTAAAAAGTATGTTAGAATGATATAATGGATGTTAGAATGTATATTAGAATGTTAGAATGTATATTAGAATGTTATAATGTATGTTAGAATGCATGTTAGAATGTATATTAGAATATTATAATGTATGTTAAAATGTTATAATGGATGTTAGAATGTATATTAGAATATTATAATGGATGTTAGAATATTATAATGGATGTTAGATTATTATAATGGATGTTATAATGTATATTAGAATGTTAAAATGGATGTTAGAATGTTATAATTGATTTTAGAATGTATATCAGAATGTTAAAAAGTATGTTAGAATGTTATAATGGATGTTAGAATGTATATTAGAATGTTAGAATGTATGTTAGAATGTTATAATGGATGTTAGAATGTATATTAGAATGTTAGAATGTACGTTAGAATGTTATTATGGATGTTAGAATGTTATAATTGATGTTAGAATGTATATTAGAATGTTATAATGTATGTAAGAATGTTATAATTGATGTTAGAATGTATATTAGATTGTTATAATGTATGTTAGAATGTTATAATGGATGTTAAAATGTATATTAGAATGTTATAATGTATGTTAGGATGTTATAATGTATGTTAGAATGTTATAATGGATGTTAGAATGTATATTAGATTGTTATAATGTATGTTAGAATGTTATAATGGATGTTAGAATGTATATTAGAATGTTATAATGTATGTTAGAATGTTATAATGGATATTAGAATGTTATATTGGATGTTAGAATGTATATTAGATTGTTATAAGGTATGTTAGAATGTTATATTGGATGTTAGAATGTATATTAGAATGTTATAATGTATGTTAGAATGTTTTAAAGGATGTTAGAATGTTATAATGGATGTTAGAATGTATATTATAATGTTAGAATGTATGTTAGAATGTTATTATGGATGTTAGAATGTTATAATGGTTGTTAAAATGTATATTAGAAAGTTATAATGTATGTTAGAATGTTATTTTGGATGTTAAAATGTATTTTAGATTGTTAAAATGTATGTTAGAATGTTATAATAGATGTTAGAATGTATATTAGAATGTTAGAATGTATGTTACAATGTTATAATGTATGTTAGAATGTTATAATGGATGTTATAATGTATACTAGAATGTTATAATGTATTTTAGATTGTAATAATGTATGTTCAAAAGTTATAATGGATGTTAGAATGTATATTAGAATGTTATAATGTATGTTACAATGTTATAATGTATGTTAGAATGTTATAATGGATGTTAGAATGTATATTAGAATGTTATAATGTATGTTAGAATGTTACAATGGATGATAGAATGTTATAATGGATGTTATAATGAATATTAGAATGTTAGAATGGATGTTAGAATGTTATAATGGATGTTATAACGTATATTAGAATGTTATAATGTATGTTAGAATGCATGTTAGAATGTATATTAGAATATTATAATGTATGTTAGAATGTTATAATGGATGTTACAATGTATATTAGAATGTTATAATGGATGTTAGAATATTATAATGGATGTTAGATTATTATAATGGATGTTATAATGTATATTAGAATGTTAAAACGGATGTTAGAATGTTATAATTGATTTTAGAATGTATATCAGAATGTTAAAAAGTATGTTAGAATGTTATAATGGATGTTAGAATGTATATTAGAATGTCAGATTGTATGTTAGAATGTTATAATGGATGTTAGAATGTATATTAGAAAGTTAGAATGTATGTTAGAATGTTATTATGGATGTTAGAATGTTATAATTGATGTTAGAATGTATATTAGAATGTTATAATGTATGTTAGAATGTTATAATGGATGTTAGAATGTTATAATGGATGTTAGAATGTATATTAGATTGTTATAATGTATGTTAGAATGTTATAATGGATGTTAGAATGTATATTAGAATGTTATAATGTATGTTACAATGTTATAATGGATGTTAGAATGTTATAATGGATGTTAGAATGTATGTTACAATGTTATAATGGATGTTAGAATGTTATAATGGATGTTAGAATGTATATTAGAATGTTGTAATGTATGTTAGAATGTTATAATGGATGTTAGAATGTTATAATGGATGTTATAATGAAAATTAGAATGTTATAATGTATGATAGAATGCTTGTTAGAATGTATATTAGAATGTTTTAGTGTATTTTAGAATGTTATAATGGATGTTAGAATGTATATTAGAATATTATAATGGATGTTAGAATGTTATAATGGATGATAGTACATTATAATGGATGTTATAATATATATTAGAATGTTATAATGTATGTTAGAATGTTACAATGGATGTTAGAATGTATATTAGATTGTTATAATGTATGTTAGAATGTTATAATGGATGTTAGAATGTATATTAGAATGTTATAATGTATGTTACAATGTTATAATGGATGTTAGAATGTTATAATGGACGTTAGAATGTATATTAGAATGTTATAATGTATGTTAGAATGTTATAATGGATGTTACAATGTTATAATGGATGTTACAATGTATATTAGAATGTTATAATGTATGTTAGAATGTTATAATGGATATTAGAATGTTATATTGGATGTTAGAATGTATATTAGATTGTTATAAGGTATGTTAGAATGTTATATTGGATGTTAGAATGTATATTAGAATGTTATAATGTATGTTAGAATGTTTTAAAGGATGTTAGAATGTTATAATGGATGTTAGAATGTATATTATAATGTTAGAATGTATGTTAGAATGTTATTATGGATGTTAGAATGTTATAATGGTTGTTAAAATGTATATTAGAAAGTTATAATGTATGTTAGAATGTTATTTTGGATGTTAAAATGTATTTTAGATTGTTAAAATGTATGTTAGAATGTTATAATAGATGTTAGAATGTATATTAGAATGTTAGAATGTATGTTACAATGTTATAATGTATGTTAGAATGTTATAATGGATGTTATAATGTATACTAGAATGTTATAATGTATTTTAGATTGTAATAATGTATGTTCAAAAGTTATAATGGATGTTAGAATGTATATTAGAATGTTATAATGTATGTTACAATGTTATAATGTATGTTAGAATGTTATAATGGATGTTAGAATGTATATTAGAATGTTATAATGTATGTTAGAATGTTACAATGGATGATAGAATGTTATAATGGATGTTATAATGAATATTAGAATGTTAGAATGGATGTTAGAATGTTATAATGGATGTTATAATGTATATTAGAATGTTATAATGTATGTTAGAATGCATGTTAGAATGTATATTAGAATATTATAATGTATGTTAGAATGTTATAATGGATGTTACAATGTATATTAGAATGTTATAATGGATGTTAGAATATTATAATGGATGTTAGATTATTATAATGGATGTTATAATGTATATTAGAATGTTAAAACGTATGTTAGAATGTTATAATTGATTTTAGAATGTATATCAGAATGTTAAAAAGTATGTTAGAATGTTATAATGGATGTTAGAATGTATATTAGAATGTCAGATTGTATGTTAGAATGTTATAATGGATGTTAGAATGTATATTAGAAAGTTAGAATGTATGTTAGAATGTTATTATGGATGTTAGAATGTTATAATTGATGTTAGAATGTATATTAGAATGTTATAATGTATGTTAGAATGTTATAATGGATGTTAGAATGTTATAATGGATGTTAGAATGTATATTAGATTGTTATAATGTATGTTAGAATGTTATAATGGATGTTAGAATGTATATTAGAATGTTATAATGTATGTTACAATGTTATAATGGATGTTAGAATGTTATAATGGATGTTAGAATGTATGTTACAATGTTATAATGGATGTTAGAATGTTATAATGGATGTTAGAATGTATATTAGAATGTTGTAATGTATGTTAGAATGTTATAATGGATGTTAGAATGTTATAATGGATGTTATAATGAAAATTAGAATGTTATAATGTATGATAGAATGCTTGTTAGAATGTATATTAGAATGTTTTAGTGTATTTTAGAATGTTATAATGGATGTTAGAATGTATATTAGAATATTATAATGGATGTTAGAATGTTATAATGGATGATAGTACATTATAATGGATGTTATAATATATATTAGAATGTTATAATGTATGTTAGAATGTTACAATGGATGTTAGAATGTATATTAGATTGTTATAATGTATGTTAGAATGTTATAATGGATGTTAGAATGTATATTAGAATGTTATAATGTATGTTACAATGTTATAATGGATGTTAGAATGTTATAATGGACGTTAGAATGTATATTAGAATGTTATAATGTATGTTAGAATGTTATAATGGATGTTACAATGTTATAATGGATGTTACAATGTATATTAGAATGTTGTAATGTATGTTAGAATGTTATAATGGATGTTAGAATGTTATAATGGATGTTATAATGAATATTAGAATGTTAGAATGGATGTTAGAATGTTAGAATGGATGTTAGAATGTATATTAGAATGTTATAATGTATGTTAGAATGCATGTTAGAATGTATATTAGAATATTATAGTGTATGTTAGAATGTTATAATGGATGTTAGAATGTATATTAGAATGTTATAATGGATGTTAGAATATTATAATGGATGTTATAATGTATATTAGAATGTTAAAAAGTATGTTAGAATGTTATAATGGATGTTAGAATGTATATTAGAATGTTAGAATGTATGTTATAATGTTATAATGGATGTTAGAATGTATATTAGAATGTTAGAATGTATGTTAGAATGTTATTATGGATGTTAGAATGTTATAATTGATGTTAGAATGTATATTAGAATGTTATAATGTATATTAGAATGTTATATTGGATGTTAGAATGTATATTAGATTGTTATAATGTATGTTAGAATGTTATATTGGATGTTAGAAATTATATTAGAATGTTATAATGTATGTTAGAATGTTATAAAGGATGTTAGAATGTTATAATGGATGTTAGAATGTATATTATAATGTTAGAATGTATGTTATAATGTTATTATGGATGTTAGAATGTTATAATGGATGTTAAAATGTATATTAGAAAGTTATAATGTATGTTAGAATGTTATTTTGGATGTTAAAATGTATTTTAGATTGTTATAATGTATGTTAGAATGTTATAATAGATGTTAGAATGTATATTAGAATGTTATAATGTATGTTACAATGTTATAATGTATGTTAGAATGTTATAATGGATGTTAGAATGTATATTAGAATGTTATAATGTATGTTAGAATGTTACAATGGATGATAGAATGTTATAATGGATGTTATAATGAATATTAGAATGTTAGAATGGATGTTAGAATGTTATAATGGATGTTATAATGTATATTAGAATGTTATAATGTATGTTAGAATGCATGTTAGAATGTATATTAGAATATTATAATGTATGTTAGAATGTTATAATGGATGTTAGAATGTATATTAGAATATTATAATGGATGTTAGAATATTATAATGGATGTTAGATTATTATAATGGATGTTATAATGTATATTAGAATGTTAAAATGGATGTTAGAATGTTACAATTGAATTTAGAATGTATATCAGAATGTTAAAATGTATGTAAGAATGTTATAATGGATGTTAGAATGTATATTAGTATGTTAGAATGTATGTTAGAATGTTATAATGGATGTTAGAATGTATATTAGAATGTTAGAATGTATGTTAGAATGTTATTATGGATGTTAGAATGTTAAAATTGATGTTAGAATGTATATTAGAATGTTATAATGTATGTTAGAATGTTATAATTGATGTTAGAATGTATATTAGATTGTTATAATGTATGTTAGAATGTTATAATGGATGTTAAAATGTATATTAGAATGTTATAATGTATGTTAGGATGTTATAATGTATGTTAGAATTTTATAATGGATGTTAGAATGTATATTAGATTGTTATAATGTATGTTAGAATGTTATAATGGATGTTAGAATGTATATTAGAATGTTATAATGTATGTTAGAATGTTATAATGGATATTAGAATGTTATATTGGATGTTAGAATGTATATTAGATTGTTATAAGGTATGTTAGAATGTTATATTGGATGTTAGAATGTATATTAGAATGTTATAATGTATGTTAGAATGTTATAAAGGATGTTAGAATGTTATAATGGATGTTAGAATGTATATTATAATGTTAGAATGTATGTTAGAATGTTATTATGGATGTTAGAATGTTATAATGGATGTTAGAATGTATATTAGAAAGTTATAATGTATGTTAGAATGTTATTTTGGATGTTAAAATGTATTTAGATTGTTATAATGTATGTTAGAATGTTATAATAGATGTTAGAATGTATATTAGAATGTTATAATGTATGTTACAATGTTATAATCTATGTTAGAATGTTATAATGGATGTTATAATGTATACTAGAATGTTATAATGTATTTTAGATTGTAATAATGTATGTTCGAATGTTATAATGGATGTTAGAATGTATATTAGAATGTTATAATGTATGTTACAATGTTATAATGTATGTTAGAATGTTATAATGGTTGTTAGAATGTATATTAGAATGTTATAATGTATGTTAGAATGTTACAATGGATGATAGAATGTTATAATGGATGTTATAATGAATATTAGAATGTTAGAATGGATGTTAGAATGTTATAATGGATGTTATAATGTATATTAGAATGTTATAATGTATGTTAGAATGCATGTTAGAATGTATATTAGAATATTATAATGTATGTTAGAATGTTAGAATGGATGTTAGAATGTATATTAGAATATTATAATGGATGTTAGAATATTATAATGGATGTTAGATTATTATAATGGATGTTATAATGTATATTAGAATGTTAAAATGGATGTTAGAATGTTAGAATTGATTTTAGAATGTATATCAGAATGTTAAAAAGTATGTTAGAATGTTATAATGGATGTTAGAATGTATATTAGAATGTTAGAATGTATGTTAGAATGTTATAATGGATGTTAGAATGTATATAAGAATGTTAGAATGTATGTTAGAATGTTATTATGGATGTTAGAATGTTATAATTGATGTTAGAATGTATATTAGAATGTTATAATGTATGTTAGAATGTTATAATTGATGTTAGAATGTATATTAGATTGTTATAATGTATGTTAGAATGTTATAATGGATGTTAAAATGTATATTAGAATGTTATAATGTATGTTAGGATGTTATAATGTATGTTAGAATGTTATAATGGATGTTAGAATGTATATTAGATTGTTATAATGTATGTTAGATTGTTATAATGGATGTTAGAATGTATATTAGAATGTTATAATGTATGTTAGAATGTTATAATAGATATTAGAATGTTATATTGGATGTTAGAATGTATATTAGATTGTTATAATGTATGTTAGAATGTTATATTGGATGTTAGAATGTATATTAGAATGTTATAATGTATGTTAGAATGTTATAAAGGATGTTAGAATGTTAGAATGTATGTTAGAATGTTATTATGGATGTTAGAATGTATATTAGATTGTTATAATGTATGTTAGAATGTAATAATGGATGTTAGAATGTATATTAGAAAGTTAAAATGTATGTTAGAATGTTTTTTTGGATGTTAAAATGTATTTTAGATTGTTATAATGTATGTTAGAATGTTATAATAGATGTTAGAATGTATATTAGAATGTTATAATGTATGTTACAATGTTATAATGTATGAAAGAATGTTATAATGGATGTTATAATGTATACTAGAATGTTATAATGTATTTTAGATTGTAATAATGTATGTTCGAATGTTATAATGGATGTTAGAATGTATATTAGAATGTTATAATGTATGTTACAATGCTATAATGTATGTTAGAATGTTATAATGGATGTTAGAATGTATATTAGAATGTTATAATGTATGTTAGAATGTTACAATGGATGATAGAATGTTTTAATGGATGTTATAATGAATATTAGAATGTTAGAATGAATGTTAGAATGTTATAATGGATGTTATAATGTATATTAGAATGTTAGAATGGATGTTAGAATGCATGTTAGAATGTATATTAGAATATTATAATGTATGTTAGAATGTTATAATGGATGTTAGAATGTATATTAGAATGTTATAATGTATTTTAGATTGTAATAATGTATGTTCGAATGTAATAATGGATGTTAGAATGTATATTAGATTGTTATAATGTATTTTACAATGTTATAATGGATGTTAGAATGTTATAATGGATGTTAGAATGTATATTAGAATGTTATAATGTATGTTACAATGTTATAATGGATGTTAGAATGTCTATTAGAATGATATAATGTATGTTACAATGTTATAATGGATGTTAGAATGTTATAATGGATGTTAGAATGTATATTAGAATGTTATAATGTATGTTAGAATGTTATTATGGATGTTAGAATGTTAGAATGGATGTTAGAATTGATGATAGAATGTTAGAATTTATGTTTTAATGTATATTAGAATGATAGAATGGATGTTAGAATGTTAGAATGGATGTTATAATGTATATTAGAATGTTATAATGTATGTTAGAATGTTATAATGGATATTAGAATGTATATTAGAATGTTATAATGGATGTTAGAATGTTATTTTGGATGTTAAAATGTATTTTAGATTGTTATAATGTATGTTAGAATGTTATAAAAGATGTTAGAATGTATATTAGAATGTTATAATGTATGTTACAATGTTGTAATGTATGTTAGAATGTTATAATGGATGTTATAATGTATACTAGAATGTTATAATGTATTTTAGATTGTAGTAATGTATGTTCGAATGTTAAAATGGATGTTAGAATGTATATTAGAATGTTATAATGTATGTTACAATGTTATAATGTATGTTAGAATGTAATAATGGATGTTAGAATGTATATTAGAATATTATTATGTATGTTTGAATGTTACAATGGATGATAGAATGTTATAAAGGATTTTATAATGAATATTAGAATGTTAGAATGGATGTTAGAATGTTATAATGGATGTTATAATGTATATTAGAATGTTATATTGTATGTTAGAATGCATGTTAGAATGTATATTAGAATATTATAATGTATGTTAGAATGTTATAATGGATGTTAGAATGTATATTAGAATGTTATAATGGATGTTAGAATATTATAATGGATGTTAGATTATTATAATGGATGTTATCATGTATATTAGAATGTTAAAATGGATGTTAGAATGTTATAATTGATTTTAGAATGTATATCAGAATGTTAAAAAGTATGTTAGAATGTTATAATGGATGTTAGAATGTATATTAGAATGTTAGAATGTATGTTAGAATGTTATAATGGATGTTAGAATGTATATTAGAATGTTAGAATGTATGTTAGAATGTTATTATGGATGTTAGAATGTAATAATTAATGTTAGAATGTATATTAGAATGTTATAATGTATGTTAGAATGTTATAATTGATGTTAGAATGTATATTAGATTGTTATAATGTATGTTAGAATGTTATAATGGATGTTAAAATGTATATTAGAATGTTATAATGTATGTTAGGATGTTATAATGGATGTTAGAATGTTATAATGGATGTTAGAATGAATATTAGAAAGTTAGAATGTATGTTAGAATGTTATTATGGATGTTAGAATGTTATAATGGATGTTAGAATGTATATTAGAAAGTTATAATGAATGTTAGAATGTTATTTTGGATGTTAGAATGTATTTTAGATTGTTATAATGTATGTTAGAATGTTATAATAGATGTTAGAATGTATATTAGAATGTTATAATGTATGTTACAATGTTATAATGTATGTTAGAATGTTATAATGGATGTTATAATGTATACTAGAATGTTATAATGTATATTAGAATGTATATTAGAATGTTGTAATGTATGTTAGAATGTATATTAAATTGTTATAATGTATGTTAGAATGTTATAATGGATGTTAGAATGTATATTAGAATGTTATAATGTATGTTAGAATGTTATAATGGATATTAGAACGTATACTAGAATGTTATAATGTATGTTATAATGTTATAATGGATGTTATAATGTCTATTAGAATGTTATAATGTGTATTAGAATGTTATAATGGATGTTAGAAGGTATATCAGAATGTTATAATGTATGTTAGAATGCATGTTAGAATGTATATTAGAATGTTTTATTGTATTTTAGAATGTTATAATGGATGTTAGAATGTATATTAGAATATTATAATGGATGTTATAATGTTATAATGGATGTTAGAACATTATAATGGATGTTATAATATATATTAGAATGTTATAATGTATGTTAGAATGTTATAATGGATGTTAGAATGTTATAATGGATGTTAGAATGTATATTAGAATGTTATAATGTATGTTAGAATGTTATAATGGATGTTAGAATGTTATAATGGATGTTAGAATGTATATTAGAATGTTGTAATGTATGTTAGAATGTTATAATGGATGTTAGAATGTATATTAGAATGTTATAATGTATGTTACAATGTTATAAAGGATGTTAGAATGTTATAATGGATGTTAGAATGTATATTAGAATGTTATAATGTATGTTAGAATGTTAGAATGGATGTTAAAATGTTACAATGGATGTTATAATGAATATTAGAATGTAAGAATGGATGAAAGAATGATATAAAGGATGTTATAATGTATATTAGAATGTTATAATGTATGTTAGAAAGCATGATAGAATGTATACTAGAATATTATAATGTATGTTAGAATGTTATAATGGATGTTAGAATGTATATTAGAATGTTATAATGGATGTTAGAATATTATAATGGATGTTAGAATATTATAATGGATGTTATAATGTATATTAACATGTTAAAATGGATGTTAGAATGTTATAATTGATTTTAGAATGTATATTAGAATGTTAAAAAGTATGTTAGAATGTTATAATTGATGTTAGAATGTGTATTAGAATGTTAGAATGTATGTTAGAATGTTATAATGGATGTTAGAATGTATATTAGAATGTTAGAATGTATGTTAGAATGTTATTATGGATGTTAGAATGTTATAATTGATGTTAGAATGTATATTAGAATGTTATAATGTATGTTAGAATGTTATAATGGATGTTAGAATGTATATTAGATTGTTATAATGTATGTTAGAATGTTATATTGGATGTTAGAATGTATATTAGAATGTTATAATGTATGTTAGAATGTTATAATGGATGTTATAATGTCTATTAGAATGTTATAATGTATATTAGAATGTTATAATGGATGTTAGAAAGTTAGAATGGATGTTAGAATGTATATTAGAATGTTATAATGTATGTTAGAATGTTATTATGGATGTTAGAATGTTAGAATGGATGTTAGAATTGATGTTAGAATGTTAGAATGGATGTTTTAATGTATATTAGAATGATAGAATGGATGTTAGAATGTTATAATGGATGTTATAATGTATATTAGAATGTTATAATGTATGTTAGAATGTTATAATGGATATTAGAATGTATATTAGAATGTTATAATGGATGTTAGAATATTATAATGGATGTTATAATGTTTATTAGAATGGTAAAATGGATGTTAGAATGTTATAATTGATTTTAGAATGTATACTAGAATGTTAAAAAGTATGTTAGAATGTTATAATGGATGTTAGAATGTATATTAGAATGTTTGAATGTATGTTAGAATGTTATAATGGATGTTAGAATGTATATTAGAATGTTAGAATGTATGTTAGAATGTTATTATGGATGTTAGAATGTTATAATTGATGTTAGAATGTATATTAGAATGTTATAATGTATGTTAGAATGTTATATTGGATGTTAGAATGTATATTAGATTGTTATAATGTATGTTAGAAATGTTTTATTGGATGTTAGAATGTATATTAGAATGTTATAATGTATGCTAGAATGTTATAAATGATGTTAGAATGTATATTATAATGTTAGAATGTATGTTAGAATATTATAATGTATGTTAGAATGTTATAATGGATGTTAGAATGTATATTAGAATGTTATAATGGATGTTAGAATATTATAATGGATGTTAGAATATTATAATGGAAGTTATAATGTATATTAGAATGTTAAAATGGATGTTAGAATGTTATAATTGATTTTAGAATGTATATTAGAATGTTAAAAAGTATGTTAGAATGTTATAATTGATGTTAGAATGTATATTAGAATGTTAGAATGTATGTTAGAATGTTAGAATGGATGTTAGAATGTATATTAGAATGTTAGAATGTATGTTAGAATGTAATTATGGATGTTAGAATGTTATAATTGATGTTAGAATGTATATTAGAATGTTGTAATGTATGTTAGAATGTTATAATGGATGTTAGAATGTATATTAGATTGTTATAATGTATGTTAGAATGTTATATTGGATGTTAGAATGTATATTAGAATGTTATAATGTATGTTAGAATGTTATAATGGATGTTATAATGTCTATTAGAATGTTATAATGTATATTAGAATGTTATAATGGACGTTAGAATGTTATAATGGATGTTAGAATGTATATTAGAATGTTATAATGTATGTTAGAATGTTATTATGGATGTTAGAATGTTAGAATGGATGTTAGAATTGATGATAGAATGTTAGAATGGATGTTTTAATGTATATTAGAATGATAGAATGGATGTTAGAATGTTAGAATGGATGTTATAATGTATATTAGAATGTTATAATGTATGTTAGAATGTTATAATGGATATTAGAATATATATTAGAATGTTATAATGGATGTTAGAATATTATAATTGATGTTATAATGTATATTAGAATGTTAAAATGGTTGTTAGAATGTTATAATTGATTTTAGAATGTATATTAGAATGTTAAAAAGTATGTTAGAATGTTATAATGGATGTTAGAATGTATATTAGAATGTTAGAATGTATGTTAGAATGTTATAATGGATGTTAGAATGTATATTAGAATGTTAGAATGTATGTTAGAATGTTATATTGGATATTAGAATGTATATTAGATTGTTATAATGTATATTAGAATGTTATATTGGATGTTAGAATGTATATTATAATGTTATAATGTATGTTAGAATGTTATAAAGGATGTTAGAATGTTATAATGGATGTTAGAATGTATATTATAATGTTAGAATGTATGTTAGAATGTTATTATGGATGTTAGAATTTTATAATGGATGTTAGAATGTATATTAGAATGTTATAATGTATGTTAGAATGTTATTTTGGATGTTAAAATGTATTTTAGATTGTTATAATGTATGTTAGAATGTTATAATAGATGTTAGAATGTATATTAGAATGTTATAATGTATGTTACAATGTTATAATGTATGTTAGAATGTTATATTGGAAGTTATAATGTATACTAGAATGTTATAATGTATTTTAGATTGTAATAATGTATGTTCGAATGTAATAATGGATGTTAGAATGTATATTAGATTGTTATAATGTATGTTACAATGTTAAAATGGATGTTAGAATGTTATAATGGATGTTAGAATGTATATTAGAATGTTATAATGTATGTTACAATGTTATAATGGATGTTAGAATGTCTATTAGAATGATATAATGTATGTTACAATGTTATAATGGATGTTAGAATGTTATAATTGATGTTAGAATGTATATTAGAATGTTATAATGTATGTTAGAATGTTATAATGGATATTAGAATGTATATTAGAATGTTATAATGGATGTTAGAATGTTATTTTGGATGTTAAAATGTATTTTAGATTGTTATAATGTATGTTAGAATGTTATAAAAGATGTTAGAATGTATATTAGAATGTTATAATGTATGTTACAATGTTGTAATGTATGTTAGAATGTTATAATGGATGTTATAATGTATACTAGAATGTTATAATGTATTTTAGATTGTAGTAATGTATGTTCGAATGTTAAAATGGATGTTAGAATGTATATTAGAATGTTATAATGTATGTTACAATGTTATAATGTATGTTAGAATGTAATAATGGATGTTAGAATGTATATTAGAATATTATTATGTATGTTTGAATGTTACAATGGATGATAGAATGTTATAAAGGATTTTATAATGAATATTAGAATGTTAGAATGGATGTTAGAATGTTATAATGGATGTTATAATGTATATTAGAATGTTATATTGTATGTTAGAATGCATGTTAGAATGTATATTAGAATATTATAATGTATGTTAGAATGTTATAATGGATGTTAGAATGTATATTAGAATGTTATAATGGATGTTAGAATATTATAATGGATGTTAGATTATTATAATGGATGTTATCATGTATATTAGAATGTTAAAATGGATGTTAGAATGTTATAATTGATTTTAGAATGTATATCAGAATGTTAAAAAGTATGTTAGAATGTTATAATGGATGTTAGAATGTATATTAGAATGTTAGAATGTATGTTAGAATGTTATAATGGATGTTAGAATGTATATTAGAATGTTAGAATGTATGTTAGAATGTTATTATGGATGTTAGAATGTAATAATTAATGTTAGAATGTATATTAGAATGTTATAATGTATGTTAGAATGTTATAATTTATGTTAGAATGTATATTAGATTGTTATAATGTATGTTAGAATGTTATAATGGATGTTAAAATGTATATTAGAATGTTATAATGTATGTTAGGATGTTATAATGGATGTTAGAATGTTATAATGGATGTTAGAATGAATATTAGAATGTTAGAATGTATGTTAGAATGTTATTATGGATGTTAGAATGTTATAATGGATGTTAGAATGTATAT
This sequence comes from Taudactylus pleione, assembly GCA_031769625.1. NCBI lineage: Eukaryota > Metazoa > Chordata > Amphibia > Anura > Myobatrachidae > Taudactylus > Taudactylus pleione. The sequence continues at coordinate 367,932 of JAUIMM010001188.1, forward strand.
TAGAAAGTTATAATGAATGTTAGAATGTTATTTTGGATGTTAGAATGTATTTTAGATTGTTATAATGGATGTTAGAATGTTATAATAGATGTTAGAATGTATATTAGAATGTTATAATGTATGTTACAATGTTATAATGTATGTTAGAATGTTATAATGGATGTTATAATGTATACTAGAATGTTATAATGTATATTAGAATGTATATTAGAATGTTGTAATGTATGTTAGAATGTATATTAAATTGTTATAATGTATGTTAGAATGTTATAATGGATGTTAGAATGTATATTAGAATGTTATAATGTATGTTAGAATGTTATAATGGATATTAGAACGTATACTAGAATGTTATAATGTATGTTATAATGTTATAATGGATGTTATAATGTCTATTAGAATGTTATAATGTGTATTAGAATGTTATAATGGATGTTAGAAGGTATATCAGAATGTTATAATGTATGTTAGAATGCATGTTAGAATGTATATTAGAATGTTTTATTGTATTTTAGAATGTTATAATGGATGTTAGAATGTATATTAGAATATTATAATGGATGTTATAATGTTATAATGGATGTTAGAACATTATAATGGATGTTATAATATATATTAGAATGTTATAATGTATGTTAGAATGTTATAATGGATGTTAGAATGTTATAATGGATGTTAGAATGTATATTAGAATGTTATAATGTATGTTAGAATGTTATAATGGATGTTAGAATGTTATAATGGATGTTAGAATGTATATTAGAATGTTGTAATGTATGTTAGAATGTTATAATGGATGTTAGAATGTATATTAGAATGTTATAATGTATGTTACAATGTTATAAAGGATGTTAGAATGTTATAATGGATGTTAGAATGTATATTAGAATGTTATAATGTATGTTAGAATGTTAGAATGGATGTTAAAATGTTACAATGGATGTTATAATGAATATTAGAATGTAAGAATGGATGAAAGAATGATATAAAGGATGTTATAATGTATATTAGAATGTTATAATGTATGTTAGAAAGCATGATAGAATGTATACTAGAATATTATAATGTATGTTAGAATGTTATAATGGATGTTAGAATGTATATTAGAATGTTATAATGGATGTTAGAATATTATAATGGATGTTAGAATATTATAATGGATGTTATAATGTATATTAACATGTTAAAATGGATGTTAGAATGTTATAATTGATTTTAGAATGTATATTAGAATGTTAAAAAGTATGTTAGAATGTTATAATTGATGTTAGAATGTGTATTAGAATGTTAGAATGTATGTTAGAATGTTATAATGGATGTTAGAATGTATATTAGAATGTTAGAATGTATGTTAGAATGTTATTATGGATGTTAGAATGTTATAATTGATGTTAGAATGTATATTAGAATGTTATAATGTATGTTAGAATGTTATAATGGATGTTAGAATGTATATTAGATTGTTATAATGTATGTTAGAATGTTATATTGGATGTTAGAATGTATATTAGAATGTTATAATGTATGTTAGAATGTTATAATGGATGTTATAATGTCTATTAGAATGTTATAATGTATATTAGAATGTTATAATGGATGTTAGAATGTTAGAATGGATGTTAGAATGTATATTAGAATGTTATAATGTATGTTAGAATGTTATTATGGATGTTAGAATGTTAGAATGGATGTTAGAATTGATGTTAGAATGTTAGAATGGATGTTTTAATGTATATTAGAATGATAGAATGGATGTTAGAATGTTATAATGGATGTTATAATGTATATTAGAATGTTATAATGTATGTTAGAATGTTATAATGGATATTAGAATGTATATTAGAATGTTATAATGGATGTTAGAATATTATAATGGATGTTATAATGTTTATTAGAATGGTAAAATGGATGTTAGAATGTTATAATTGATTTTAGAATGTATACTAGAATGTTAAAAAGTATGTTAGAATGTTATAATGGATGTTAGAATGTATATTAGAATGTTTGAATGTATGTTAGAATGTTATAATGGATGTTAGAATGTATATTAGAATGTTAGAATGTATGTTAGAATGTTATTATGGATGTTAGAATGTTATAATTGATGTTAGAATGTATATTAGAATGTTATAATGTATGTTAGAATGTTATATTGGATGTTAGAATGTATATTAGATTGTTATAATGTATGTTAGAAATGTTTTATTGGATGTTAGAATGTATATTAGAATGTTATAATGTATGCTAGAATGTTATAAATGATGTTAGAATGTATATTATAATGTTAGAATGTATGTTAGAATATTATAATGTATGTTAGAATGTTATAATGGATGTTAGAATGTATATTAGAATGTTATAATGGATGTTAGAATATTATAATGGATGTTAGAATATTATAATGGAAGTTATAATGTATATTAGAATGTTAAAATGGATGTTAGAATGTTATAATTGATTTTAGAATGTATATTAGAATGTTAAAAAGTATGTTAGAATGTTATAATTGATGTTAGAATGTATATTAGAATGTTAGAATGTATGTTAGAATGTTAGAATGGATGTTAGAATGTATATTAGAATGTTAGAATGTATGTTAGAATGTTATTATGGATGTTAGAATGTTATAATTGATGTTAGAATGTATATTAGAATGTTGTAATGTATGTTAGAATGTTATAATGGATGTTAGAATGTATATTAGATTGTTATAATGTATGTTAGAATGTTATATTGGATGTTAGAATGTATATTAGAATGTTATAATGTATGTTAGAATGTTATAATGGATGTTATAATGTCTATTAGAATGTTATAATGTATATTAGAATGTTATAATGGACGTTAGAATGTTATAATGGATGTTAGAATGTATATTAGAATGTTATAATGTATGTTAGAATGTTATTATGGATGTTAGAATGTTAGAATGGATGTTAGAATTGATGATAGAATGTTAGAATGGATGTTTTAATGTATATTAGAATGATAGAATGGATGTTAGAATGTTAGAATGGATGTTATAATGTATATTAGAATGTTATAATGTATGTTAGAATGTTATAATGGATATTAGAATATATATTAGAATGTTATAATGGATGTTAGAATATTATAATTGATGTTATAATGTATATTAGAATGTTAAAATGGTTGTTAGAATGTTATAATTGATTTTAGAATGTATATTAGAATGTTAAAAAGTATGTTAGAATGTTATAATGGATGTTAGAATGTATATTAGAATGTTAGAATGTATGTTAGAATGTTATAATGGATGTTAGAATGTATATTAGAATGTTAGAATGTATGTTAGAATGTTATATTGGATATTAGAATGTATATTAGATTGTTATAATGTATATTAGAATGTTATATTGGATGTTAGAATGTATATTAGAATGTTATAATGTATGTTAGAATGTTATAAAGGATGTTAGAATGTTATAATGGATGTTAGAATGTATATTATAATGTTAGAATGTATGTTAGAATGTTATTATGGATGTTAGAATTTTATAATGGATGTTAGAATGTATATTAGAATGTTATAATGTATGTTAGAATGTTATTTTGGATGTTAAAATGTATTTTAGATTGTTATAATGTATGTTAGAATGTTATAATAGATGTTAGAATGTATATTAGAATGTTATAATGTATGTTACAATGTTATAATGTATGTTAGAATGTTATATTGGAAGTTATAATGTATACTAGAATGTTATAATGTATTTTAGATTGTAATAATGTATGTTCGAATGTAATAATGGATGTTAGAATGTATATTAGATTGTTATAATGTATGTTACAATGTTAAAATGGATGTTAGAATGTTATAATGGATGTTAGAATGTATATTAGAATGTTATAATGTATGTTACAATGTTATAATGGATGTTAGAATGTCTATTAGAATGATATAATGTATGTTACAATGTTATAATGGATGTTAGAATGTTATAATGGATGTTAGAATGTATATTAGAATGTTATAATGAATATTAGAATGTAAGAATGGATGTTAGAATGTTATAATGGATGTTATAATGTATATTAGAATGTTATAATGTATGTTAGAAAGCATGATAGAATGTATATTAGAATATTATAATGTATGTTAGAATGTTATAATGGATGTTAGAATGTATATTAGAATGTTATAATGGATGTTAGAATATTATAATGGATGTTAGAATATTATAATGTATGTTATAATGTATATTAGAATGTAAAAATGGATGTTTGAATGTTATAATTGATTTTAGAATGTATATTAGAATGTTAAAAAGTATGTTACAATGTTATAATTGATGTTAGAATGTATATTAGAATGTTAGAATGTATGTTTGAATGTTATAATGGATGTTAGAATGTATATTAGAATGTTAGAATGTATGTTAGAATGTTATTATGGATGTTAGAATGTTATAATTGATGTTAGAATGTATATTAGAATGTTGTAATGTATGTTAGAATGTTATAATGTATGTTAGAATGTATATCAGATTGTTATAATGTATGTTAGAATGTTATATTGGATGTTAGAATGTATATTAGAATGTTATAATGTATGTTAGAATGTTATAATGGATGTTATAATGTCTATTAGAATGTTATAATGTATATTAGAATGTTATAATGGATGTTAGAATGTTATAATGGATGTTAGAATGTATATTAGAATGTTATAATGTATGTTAGAATGTTATTATGGATGTTAGAATGTTAGAATGGATGTTAGAATTGATGATAGAATGTTAGAATTTATGTTTTAATGTATATTAGAATGATAGAATGGATGTTAGAATGTTAGAATGGATGTTATAATGTATATTAGAATGTTATAATGTATGTTAGAATGTTATAATGGATATTAGAATGTATATTAGAATGTTATAATGGATGTTAGAATGTTATTTTGGATGTTAAAATGTATTTTAGATTGTTATAATGTATGTTAGAATGTTATAAAAGATGTTAGAATGTATATTAGAATGTTATAATGTATGTTACAATGTTGTAATGTATGTTAGAATGTTATAATGGATGTTATAATGTATACTAGAATGTTATAATGTATTTTAGATTGTAGTAATGTATGTTCGAATGTTAAAATGGATGTTAGAATGTATATTAGAATGTTATAATGTATGTTACAATGTTATAATGTATGTTAGAATGTAATAATGGATGTTAGAATGTATATTAGAATATTATTATGTATGTTTGAATGTTACAATGGATGATAGAATGTTATAAAGGATTTTATAATGAATATTAGAATGTTAGAATGGATGTTAGAATGTTATAATGGATGTTATAATGTATATTAGAATGTTATATTGTATGTTAGAATGCATGTTAGAATGTATATTAGAATATTATAATGTATGTTAGAATGTTATAATGGATGTTAGAATGTATATTAGAATGTTATAATGGATGTTAGAATATTATAATGGATGTTAGATTATTATAATGGATGTTATCATGTATATTAGAATGTTAAAATGGATGTTAGAATGTTATAATTGATTTTAGAATGTATATCAGAATGTTAAAAAGTATGTTAGAATGTTATAATGGATGTTAGAATGTATATTAGAATGTTAGAATGTATGTTAGAATGTTATAATGGATGTTAGAAAGTATATTAGAATGTTAGAATGTATGTTAGAATGTTATTATGGATGTTAGAATGTAATAATTAATGTTAGAATGTATATTAGAATGTTATAATGTATGTTAGAATGTTATAATTTATGTTAGAATGTATATTAGATTGTTATAATGTATGTTAGAATGTTATAATGGATGTTAAAATGTATATTAGAATGTTATAATGTATGTTAGGATGTTATAATGGATGTTAGAATGTTATAATGGATGTTAGAATGAATATTAGAATGTTAGAATGTATGTTAGAATGTTATTATGGATGTTAGAATGTTATAATGGATGTTAAAATGTATATTAGAAAGTTATAATGAATGTTAGAATGTTATTTTGGATGTTAGAATGTATTTTAGATTGTTATAATGTATGTTAGAATGTTATAATAGATGTTAGAATGTATATTAGAATGTTATAATGTATGTTACAATGTTATAATGTATGTTAGAATGTTATAATGGATGTTATAATGTATACTAGAATGTTATAATGTATATTAGAATGTATATTAGAATGTTGTAATGTATGTTAGAATGTATATTAAATTGTTATAATGTATGTTAGAATGTTATAATGGATGTTAGAATGTATATTAGAATGTTATAATGTATGTTAGAATGTTATAATGGATATTAGAACGTATACTAGAATGTTATAATGTATGTTATAATGTTATAATGGATGTTATAATGTCTATTAGAATGTTATAATGTGTATTAGAATGTTATAATGGATGTTAGAAGGTATATCAGAATGTTATAATGTATGTTAGAATGCATGTTAGAATGTATATTAGAATGTTTTATTGTATTTTAGAATGTTATAATGGATGTTAGAATGTATATTAGAATATTATAATGGATGTTAGAATGTTATAATGGATGTTAGAACATTATAATGGATGTTATAATATATATTAGAATGTTATAATGTATGTTAGAATGTTATAATGGATGTTAGAATGTTATAATGGATGTTAGAATGTATATTAGAATGTTATAATGTATGTTAGAATGTTAGAATGGATGTTAGAATGTTATAATGGATGTTAGAATGTATATTAGAATGTTGTAATGTATGTTAGAATGTTATAATGGATGTTAGAATGTATATTAGAATGTTATAATGTATGTTACAATGTTATAAAGGATGTTAGAATGTTATAATGGATGTTAGAATGTATATTAGAATGTTATAATGTATGTTAGAATGTTAGAATGGATGTTAAAATGTTACAATGGATGTTATAATGAATATTAGAATGTAAGAATGGATGAAAGAATGATATAAAGGATGTTATAATGTATATTAGAATGTTATAATGTATGTTAGAAAGCATGATAGAATGTATACTAGAATATTATAATGTATGTTAGAATGTTATAATGGATGTTAGAATGTATATTAGAATGTTATAATGGATGTTAGAATATTATAATGGATGTTAGAATATTATAATGGATGTTATAATGTATATTAACATGTTAAAATGGATGTTAGAATGTTATAATTGATTTTAGAATGTATATTAGAATGTTAAAAAGTATGTTAGAATGTTATAATTGATGTTAGAATGTGTATTAGAATGTTAGAATGTATGTTAGAATGTTATAATGGATGTTAGAATGTATATTAGAATGTTAGAATGTATGTTAGAATGTTATTATGGATGTTAGAATGTTATAATTGATGTTAGAATGTATATTAGAATGTTATAATGTATGTTAGAATGTTATAATGGATGTTAGAATGTATATTAGATTGTTATAATGTATGTTAGAATGTTATATTGGATGTTAGAATGTATATTAGAATGTTATAATGTATGTTAGAATGTTATAATGGATGTTATAATGTCTATTAGAATGTTATAATGTATATTAGAATGTTATAATGGATGTTAGAATGTTAGAATGGATGTTAGAATGTATATTAGAATGTTATAATGTATGTTAGAATGTTATTATGGATGTTAGAATGTTAGAATGGATGTTAGAATTGATGTTAGAATGTTAGAATGGATGTTTTAATGTATATTAGAATGATAGAATGGATGTTAGAATGTTATAATGGATGTTATAATGTATATTAGAATGTTATAATGTATGTTAGAATGTTATAATGGATATTAGAATGTATATTAGAATGTTATAATGGATGTTAGAATATTATAATGGATGTTATAATGTTTATTAGAATGGTAAAATGGATGTTAGAATGTTATAATTGATTTTAGAATGTATACTAGAATGTTAAAAAGTATGTTAGAATGTTATAATGGATGTTAGAATGTATATTAGAATGTTTGAATGTATGTTAGAATGTTATAATGGATGTTAGAATGTATATTAGAATGTTAGAATGTATGTTAGAATGTTATTATGGATGTTAGAATGTTATAATTGATGTTAGAATGTATATTAGAATGTTATAATGTATGTTAGAATGTTATATTGGATGTTAGAATGTATATTAGATTGTTATAATGTATGTTAGAAATGTTTTATTGGATGTTAGAATGTATATTAGAATGTTATAATGTATGCTAGAATGTTATAAATGATGTTAGAATGTATATTATAATGTTAGAATGTATGTTAGAATGTTATTATGGATGTTGGAATGTTATAATGGATGTTAGAATGTATATTAGAAAGTTATAATGTATGTTAGAATGTTTTTTTGGATGTTAAAATGTATTTTAGATTGTTATAATGTATGTTAGAATGTTATAATAGATTTTAGAATGTATATTAGAATGTTATAATGTATTTTACAATGTTATAATGTATGTTAGAATGTTATAATGGATGTTATAATGTATACTAGAATGTTATAATGTATTTTAGATTGTAATAATGTATGTTCGAATGTTATAATGGATGTTAGAATGTATATTAGAATGTTATAATGTATGTTACAATGTTAAAATGTATGTTAGAATGTTATAATGGATGTTAGAATGTATATTAGAATGTTATAATGTATGTTAGAATGTTATAATGGATGTCAGAATGTTATATTGGATGTTATAATGAATATTAGAATGTTAGAATGGATGTTAGAATGTTATAATGGATGTTATAATGTATATTAGAATGTTATAATGTATGTTAGAATGCATGTTAGAATGTATATTAGAATATTATAATGTATGTTAGAATGTTATAATGGATGTTAGAATGTATATTAGAATGTTATAATGGATGTTAGAATATTATAATGGATGTTAGAATATTATAATGGATGTTAGAATGTATATTAGAAGGTTAAAATGGATGTTAGAATGTTATAATTGATTTTAGAATGTATATTAGAATGTTAAAAAGTATGTTAGAATGTTATAATGGATGTTAGAATGTATATTAGAATGTTAGAATGTATGTTAGAATGTTATAATGGATGTTAGAATGTATATTAGAATGTTAGAATGTATGTTAGAATGTTATTATGGATGTTAGAATGTTATAATTGATGTTAGAATGTATATTAGAATGTTATAATGTATGTTAGAATGTTATATTGGATATTAGAATGTATATTAGATTGTTATAATGTATGTTAGAATGTTATATTGGATGTTAGAATGTATATTAGAATGTTATAATGTATGTTAGAATGTTATAAAGGATGTTAGAATGTTATAATGGATGTTAGAATGTATATTATAATGTTAGAATGTATGTTAGAATGTTATTATTGATGTTATAACGTTATAATGGATGTTAGAATGTATATTAGAAAGTTATAAGGTATGTTAGAATGTTATTTTGGATGTTAAAATGTATTTTAGATTGTTATAATGTATTTAGAATGTTATAATAGATGTTAGAATGTATATTAGAATGTTATAATGTATTTTACAATGTTATAATGTATGTTAGAATGTTATATTGGATGTTATAATGTATACTAGAATGTTATAATGTATTTTAGATTGTAATAATGTATGTTCGAATGTAATAATGGATGTTAGAATGTATATTAGATTGTTATAATGTATGTTACAATGTTATAATGGATGTCAGAATGTTATAATGGATGTTAGAATGTATATTAGAATGTTATAATGTATGTTACAATGTTATAATGGATGTTAGAATGTCTATTAGAATGTTATAATGTATGTTACAATGTTATAATGGATGTTAGAATGTTATAATGGATGTTAGAATGTATATTAGAATGTTATAATGTATGTTACAATGTTATAATGGATGTTAGAATGTATATTAGAATGTTATAATGTATGTTAAAATGTTATAATGGATGTTAGAATATTATAATGTATGTTAGAATGTTATAATGGATGTTAGAATGTATATTAGAATGTTATAATGGATGTTAGAATATTATAATGGATGTTAGAATATTATAATGGATGTTAGAATGTATAATAGAAGGTTAAAATGGATGTTAGAATGTTATAATTGATTTTAGAATGTATATTAGAATGTTAAAAAGTATGTTAGAATGTTATAATGGATGTTAGAATGTATATTAGAATGTTAGAATGTATGTTAGAATGTTATAATGGATGTTAGAATGTATATTAGAATGTTAGAATGTATGTTAGAATGTTATTATGGATGTTAGAATGTTATAATTGATGTTAGAATGTATATTAGAATGTTATAATGTATGTTAGAATGTTATATTGGATATTAGAATGTATATTAGATTGTTATAATGTATGTTAGAATGTTATATTGGATGTTAGAATGTATATTAGAATGTTATAATGTATGTTAGAATGTTATAAAGGATGTTAAAATGTTATAATGGATGTTAGAATGTATATTATAATGTTAGAATGTATGTTAGAATGTTATTATGGATGTTAGAACGTTATAATGGATGTTAGAATGTATATTAGAAAGTTATAATGTATGTTAGAATGTTAATTTGGATGTTAAAATGTATTTTAGATTGTTATAATGTATTTAGAATGTTATAATAGATGTTAGAATGTATATTAGAATGTTATAATGTATTTTACAATGTTATAATGTATGTTAGAATGTTATATTGGATGTTATAATGCATACTAGAATGTTATAATGTATTTTAGATTGTAATAATGTATGTTCGAATGTAATAATGGATGTTAGAATGTATATTAGATTGTTATAATGTATGTTACAATGTTATAATGGATGTTAGAATGTTATAATGGATGTTAGAATGTATATTAGAATGTTATAATGTATGTTACAATGTTATAATGGATGTTAGAATGTCTACTAGAATGTTATAATGTATGTTACAATGTTATAATGGATGTTAGAATGTTATAATGGATGTTAGAATGTATATTAGAATGTTATAATGTATGTTAGAATGTTACAATGGATGTTAGAATGTTATAATGGATGTTATAATGAATATTAGAATGTAAGAATGGATGTTAGAATGTTACAATGGATGTTATAATGTATATTAGAATGTTATAATGTATGTTAGAATGTATATTAGAATGTTATAATGGATGTTAGAATATTATAATGGATGTTAGAATATTATAATGGATGTTATAATGTATATTAGAATGTTAAAATGGATGTTTGAATGTCATAATTGATTTTAGAATGTATATTAGAATGTTAAAAAGTATGTTAGAATGTTATAATTGATGTTAGAATGTATATTAGAATGTTAGAATGTATGTTTGAATGTTATAATGGATGGTAGAATGTATATTAGAATGTTAGAATGTATGTTAGAATGTTATTATGGATGTTAGAATGTTATAATTGATGTTAGAATGTATATTAGAATGTTGTAATGTATCTTAGAATGTTATAATGGATGTTAGAATGTATATTAGATTGTTATAATGTATGTTAGAATGTTATATTGGATGTTAGAATGTATATTAGAATGTTATAATGTATGTTAGAATGTTATAATGGATGTTATAATGTCTATTAGAATGTTATAATGTATATTAGAATGTTATAATGGATGTTAGAATGTTATAATGGATGTTAGAATTTATATTAGAATGTTATAATGTATGTTAGAATGTTATTATGGATGTTAGAATGTTAGAATGGATGTTAGAATTGATGATAGAATGTTAGAATGGATGTTTTAATGTATATTAGAATGATAGAATGGATGTTAGAATGTTAAAATGGATGTTATAATGTATATTAGAATGTTATAATGTATGTTAGAATGTTATAATGGATATTAGAATGTATATTAGAATGTTATAATGGATGTTAGAATATTATAATGGATGTTATAATGTATATTAGAATGTTAAAATGGATGTTAGAATGTTATAATTGATTTTAGAATGTATATTAGAATGTTAAAAAGTATGTTAGAATGTTATAATGGATGTTAGAATGTATATTAGAATGTTAGAATGTATGTTAGAATGTTATAATGGATGTTAGAATGTATATTAGAATTTTAGAATGTATGTTAGAATGTTATTATGGATGTTAGAATGTTAGAATTGATGTTAGAATGTATATTAGAATGTTAGAATGTATGTTAGAATGTTATATTGGATATTAGAATGTATATTAGATTGTTATAATGTATGTTAGAATGTTATATTGGATGTTAGAATGTATATTAGAATGTTATAATGTATGTTAGAATGTTATAAAGGATGTTAGAATGTTATAATGGATGTTAGAAAGTATATTATAATGTTAGAATGTATGTTAAAATGTTATTATGGATATTAGAATGTTATAATGGATGTTAGAATGTATATTAGAAAGTTATAATGTATGTTAGAATGTTATTTTGGATGTTAAAATGTATTTTAGATTGTTATAATGTATTTTAGAATGTTATAAAAGATGTTAGAATGTATATTAGAATGTTATAATGTATGTTACAATGTTATAATGTATGTTAGATTGTTATAATGGATGTTATAATGTATACTAGAATGTTATAACGTATTTTAGATTGTAATAATGTATTTTCGAATGTTATAATGGATGTTAGAATGTATATTAGAATGTTATAATGTATGTTACAATGTTATAATTTTTGTTAGAATGTTATAATGGATGTTAGAATGTATATTAGAATGTTATTATGTATGTTAGAATGTTACAATGGATGATAGAATGTTATAAAGGATTTTATAATGAATATTAGAATGTTAGAATGGATGTTAGAATGTTATAATGGATGTTATAATGTATATTAGAATGTTATAATGTATGTTATAATGCATGTTAGAATGTATATTAGAATATTATAATGTATGTTTGAATGTTATAATGGATGTTAGAATGTATATTAGAATGTTATAATGGATGTTAGAATATTATAATGGATGTTAGATTATTATAATGGATGTTATCATGTATATTAGAATGTTAAAATGGATGTTAGAATGTTATAATTGATTTTAGAATGTATATCAGAATGTTAAAAAGTATGTTAGAATGTTATATTGGATGTTAGAATGTATATTAGAATGTTAGAATGTAAGTTAGAATGTTATAATGGATGTTAGAATGTATATTAGAATGTTAGAATGTATGTTAGAATGTTATTATGGATGTTAGAATGTAATAATTAATGTTAGAATGTATATTAGAATGTTATAATGTATGTTAGAATGTTATAATTTATGTTAGAATGTATATTAGATTGTTAGAATGTATGTTAGAATGTTATAATGGATGTTAAAATGTATATTAGAATGTTATAATGTATGTTAGGATGTTATAATGGATGTTAGAATGTTATAATGGATGTTAGAATGAATATTAGAATGTTAGAATGTATGTTAGAATGTTATTATGGATGTTAGAATGTTATAATGGATGTTAGAATGTATATTAGAAAGTTATAATGTATGTTAGAATGTTATTTTGGATGTTAGAATGTATTTTAGATTGTTATAATGTATGTTAGAATGTTATAATAGATGTTATAATGTATATTAGAATGTTATAATGTATGTTACAATGTTATAATATATGTTAGAATGTTATAATGGATGTTATAATGTATACTAGAATGTTATAATGTATGTTAGAATGTATATTAGAATGTTGTAATGTATGTTAGAATGTATATTAGATTGTTATAATGTATGTTAGAATGTTATAATGGATGTTAGAATGTATATTAGAATGTTATAATGTATGTTAGAATGTTAGAATGGATATTATAACGTATACTAGAATGTTATAATGTATGTTATAATGTTATAATGGATGTTATAATGTCTATTAGAATGTTATAATGTATATTAGAATGTTATAATGGATGTTAGAATGTAAATTAGAATGTCATAATGTATGTTAGAATGCATGTTAGAATGTATATTAGAATGTATTAGTGTATTTTAGAATGTTATAATGGATGTTAGAATGTATATTAGAATATTATAATGGATGTTAGAATGTTATAATGGATGTTAGAACATTATAATGGATGTTATAATATATATTAGAATGTTATAATGTATGTTAGAATGTTAGAATGGATGTTAGAATGTTATAATGGATGTTAGAATGTATATTAGAATGTTATAATGTATGTTACAATGTTATAATGGATGTTAGAATGTTATAATGGATGTTAGAATGTATATTAGAATGTTATAATGTATGTTACAATGTTATAATGGATGTTATAATGTTATAATGGATGTTAGAATGTATATTAGAATGTTGTAATGTATGTTAGAATGTTATAATGGATGTTAGAATGTATATTAGAATGTTATAATGTATGTTACAATGTTATAATGGATGTTAGAATGTTATAATGGATGTTAGAATGTATATTAGAATGTTATAATGTATGTTAGAATGTTATAATGGATGTTAAAATGTTATAATGGATGTTATAATGAATATTAGAATGTAAGAATGGATGTTAGAATGTTATAAAGGATGTTATAATGTATATTAGAATGTTATAATGTATGCTAGAAAGCATGATAGAATGTATAATAGAATAATATAATGTATGTTAGAATGTTATACTGGATGTTATAATGTATATTAGAATGTTAAAATGGATGTTAGAATGTTATAATTGATTTTAGAATGTATATTAGAATGTTAAAAAGTATGTTAGAATGTTATAATTGATGTTAGAATGTATATTAGAATGTTATAATGTATGTTAGGATGTTATAATGGATGTTAGAATGTATATTAGATTGTTATAATGTATGTTAGAATGTTATATTGGATGTTAGAATGTATATTAGAATGTTATAATGTATGTTAGAATGTTATAATGGATGTTATAATGTCTATTAGAATGTTATAATGTATATTAGAATGTTAGAATGGATGTTAGAATGTTAGAATGGATGTTAGAATGTATATTAGAATGTTATAATGTATGTTAGAATGTTATTATGGATGTTAGAATGTTAGAATGGATGTTAGAATTGATGTTAGAATGTTAGAATGGATGTTTTAATGTATATTAGAATGATAGAATGGATGTTAGAATGTTATAATGGATGTTATAATGTATATTAGAATGTTATAATGTATGTTAGAATGTTATAATGGATATTAGAATGTATATTAGAATGTTATAATGGATGTTAGAATATTATAATGGATCTTAGAATGTTATAATGGATGTTAGAATGTATATTATAATGTTAGAATGTATGTTAGAATGTTATTATGGATGTTAGAACGTTATAATGGATGTTAGAATGTATATTAGAAAGTTATAATGTATGTTAGAATGTTATTTTGGATGTTAAAATGTATTTTAGATTGTTATAATGTATTTAGAATGTTATAATAGATGTTAGAATGTATATTAGAATGTTATAATGTATTTTACAATGTTATAATGTATGTTAGAATGTTATATTGGATGTTATAATGTATACTAGAATGTTATAATGTATTTTAGATTGTAATAATGTATGTTCGAATGTAATAATGGATGTTAGAATGTATATTAGATTGTTATAATGTATGTTACAATGTTATAATGGATGTTAGAATGTTATAATGGATGTTAGAATGTATATTAGAATGTTATAATGTATGTTACAATGTTATAATGGATGTTAGAATGTTATAATGGATGTTAGAACATTATAATGGATGTTATAATATATATTAGAATGTTATAATGTATGTTAGAATGCTATAATGGATGTTAGAATGTTATAATGGATGTTAGAATGTATATTAGAATGTTATAATGTATGTTACAATGTTATAATGTATGTTAGAATGTTATAATGGATGTTATAATGTATATTAGAATGTTATAATGTATGTTAGAATGTTATAATGGATGTTAGAATGTTATAATGGATGTTAGAATGTATATTAGAATGTTGTAATGTATGTTAGAATGTTATAATGGATGTTAGAATGTATATTAGAATGTTATAATGTATGTTACAATGTTATAATGGATGTTAGAATGTTATAATGGATGTTAGAATGTATATTAGAATGTTATAATTTATGTTAGAATGTTATAATGGATGTTAAAATGTTATAATGGATGTTATAATGAATATTAGAATGTAAGAATGGATGTTAGAATGTTATAAAGGATGTTATAATGTATATTAGAATGTTATAATGTATGCTAGAAAGCATGATAGAATGTATACTAGAATACTATAATGGATGTTAGAATGTTATAATGGATGTTAGAATGTATATTAGAATGTTATAATGGATGTTAGAATATTATAATGGATGTTAGAATATTATAATGGATGTTATAATGTATATTAGAATGTTAAAATGGATGTTAGAATGTTATAATTGATTTTAGAATGTATATTAGAATGTTAAAAAGTATGTTAGAATGTTATAATTGATGTTAGAATGTATATTAGAATGTTAGAATGTATGTTAGAATGTTAGAATGGATGTGAGAATGTATATTAGAATGTTAGAATGTATGTTAGAATGTTATTATGGATGTTAGAATGTTATAATTGATGTTAGAATGTATATTAGAATGTTATAATGTATGTTAGAATGTTATAATGGATGTTAGAATGTATATTAGATTGTTATAATGTATGTTAGAATGTTATATTGGATGTTAGAATGTATATTAGAATGTTATAATGTATGTTAGAATGTTATAATGGATGTTATAATGTCTATTAGAATGTTATAATGTATATTAGAATGTTAGAATGGATGTTAGAATGTTAGAATGGATGTTAGAATGTATATTAGAATGTTATAATGTATGTTAGAATGTTATTATGGATGTTAGAATGTTAGAATGGATGTTAGAATTGATGTTAGAATGTTAGAATGGATGTTTTAATGTATATTAGAATGATAGAATGGATGTTAGAATGTTATAATGGATGTTATAATGTATATTAGAATGTTATAATGTATGTTAGAATGTTATAATGGATATTAGAATGTATATTAGAATGTTATAATGGATGTTAGAATATTATAATGGATGTTAGAATGTTATAATGGATGTTAGAATGTATATTATAATGTTAGAATGTATGTGAGAATGTTATTATGGATGTTAGAATGTTATAATGGATGTTAGAATGTATATTAGAAAGTTATAATGTATGTTAGAATGTTATTTTGGATGTTAAAATGTATTTTAGATTGTTATAATGTATTTAGAATGTTATAATAGATGTTAGAATGTATATTAGAATGTTATAATGTATTTTACAATGTTATAATGTATGATAGAATGTTATATTGGATGTTATAATGTATACTAGAATGTTATAATGTATTTTAGATTGTAATAATGTATGTTCGAATGTAATAATGGATGTTAGAATGTATATTAGATTGTAATAATGTATGTTACAATGTTATAATGGATGTTAGAATGTTATAATGGATGTTAGAATGTATATTAGAATGTTATAATGTATGTTACAATGTTATAATGGATGTTAGAATGTCTATTAGAATGTTATAATGTAGGTTACAATGTTATAATGGATGTTAGAATGTTATAATGGATGTTAGAATGTATATTAGAATGTTATAATGTATGTTAGAATGTTACAATGGATGTTAGAATGTTATAATGGATGTTATAATGAATATTAGAATGTAAGAATGGATGTTAGAATGTTATAATGGATGTTATAATGTATATTAGAATGTTATAATGTAAGTTAGAAAGCATGATAGAATGTATATTAGAATATTATAATGTATGTTAGAATGTTATAATGGATGTTAGAATGTATATTAGAATGTTATAATGGATGTTAGAATATTATAATGGATGTTATAATGTATATTAGAATGTTAAAATGGATGTTTGAATGTTATAATTGATTTTTGAATGTATATTAGAATGTTAAAAAGTATGTTAGAATGTTATAATTGATGTTAGAATGTATATTAGAATGTTAGAATGTATGTTTGAATGTTATAATGGATGTTAGAATGTATATTAGAATGTTAGAATGTATGTTAGAATGTTATTATGGATGTTAGAATGTTATAATTGATGTTAGAATGTATATTAGAATGTTGTAATGTATCTTAGAATGTTATAATGGATGTTAGAATGTATATTAGATTGTTATAATGTATGTTAGAATGTTATATTGGATGTTAGAATGTATATTAGAATGTTATAATGTATGTTAGAATGTTATAATGGATGTTATAATGTCTATTAGAATGTTATAATGTATATTAGAATGTTATAATGGATGTTAGAATGTTATAATGGATGTTAGAATTTATATTAGAATGTTATAATGTATGTTAGAATGTTATTATGGATGTTAGAATGTTAGAATGGATGTTAGAATTGATGATAGAATGTTAAAATGGATGTTTTAATGTATATTAGAATGATAGAATGGATGTTAGAATGTTAAAATGGATGTTCTAATGTATATTAGAATGTTATAATGTATGTTAGAATGTTATAATGGATATTAGAATGTATATTAGAATGTTATAATGGATGTTAGAATATTATAATGGATGTTATAATGTATATTAGAATGTTAAAATGGATGTTAGAATGTTATAATTGATTTTAGAATGTATATTAGAATGTTAAAAAGTATGTTAGAATGTTATAATGGATGTTAGAATGTATATTAGAATGTTAGAATGTATGTTAGAATGTTATAATGGATGTTAGAATGTATATTAGAATGTTAGAATGTATGTTAGAATGTTATTATGGATGTTAGAATGTTAGAATTGATGTTAGAATGTATATTAGAATGTATGTTAGAATGTTATATTGGATATTAGAATGTATATTAGATTGTTATAATGTATGTTAGAATGTTATATTGGATGTTAGAATGTATATTAGAATGTTATAATGTATGTTAGAATGTTATAAAGGATGTTAGAATGTTATAATGGATGTTAGAAAGTATATTATAATGTTAGAATGTATGTTAGAATGTTATTATGGATATTAGAATGTTATAATGGATGTTAGAATGTATATTAGAAAGTTATAATGTATGTTAGAATGTTATTTTGGATGTTAAAATGTATTTTAGATTGTTATAATGTATTTTAGAATGTTATAAAAGATGTTAGAATGTATATTAGAATGTTATAATGTATGTTACAATGTTATAATGTATGTTAGATTGTTATAATGGATGTTATAATGTATACTAGAATGTTATAACGTATTTTAGATTGTAATAATGTATTTTCGAATGTTATAATGGATGTTAGAATGTATATTAGAATGTTATAATGTATGTTACAATGTTATAATTTTTGTTAGAATGTTATAATGGATGTTAGAATGTATATTAGAATGTTATTATGTATGTTAGAATGTTACAATGGATGATAGAATGTTATAAAGGATTTTATAATGAATATTAGAATGTTAGAATGGATGTTAGAATGTTATAATGGATGTTATAATGTATATTAGAATGTTATAATGTATGTTATAATGCATGTTAGAATGTATATTAGAATATTATAATGTATGTTTGAATGTTATAATGGATGTTAGAATGTATATTAGAATGTTATAATGGATGTTAGAATATTATAATGGATGTTAGATTATTATAATGGATGTTATCATGTATATTAGAATGTTAAAATGGATGTTAGAATGTTATAATTGATTTTAGAATGTATATCAGAATGTTAAAAAGTATGTTAGAATGTTATAATGGATGTTAGAATGTATATTAGAATGTATGTTAGAATGTTATAATGGATGTTAGAATGTATATTAGAATGTTAGAATGTATGTTAGAATGTTATTATGGATGTTAGAATGTTATAATTGATGTTAGAATGTATATTAGAATGTTATAATGTATGTTAGAATGTTATATTGGATATTAGAATGTATATTAGATTGTTATAATGTATGTTAGAATGTTATATTGGATGTTAGAATGTATATTAGAATGTTATAATGTATGTTAGAATGTTATAAAGGATGTTATAATGTTATAATGGATGTTAGAATGTATATTATAATGTTAGAATGTATGTTAGAATGTTATTATGGATGTTAGAACGTTATAATGGATGTTAGAATGTATATTAGAAAGTTATAATGTATGTTAGAATGTTATTTTGGATGTTAAAATGTATACTAGAATGTTATAATGTATTTTAGATTGTAATAATGTATGTTCGAATGTAATAATGGATGTTAGAATGTATATTAGATTGTTATAATGTATGTTACAATGTTATAATGGATGTTAGAATGTTATAATGGATGTTAGAATGTATATTAGAATGATATAATGTATGTTACAATGTTATCATGGATGTTAGAATGTCTATTAGAATGTTATAATGTATGTTACAATGTTATAATGGATGTTAGAATGTTATAATGGATGTTAGAATGTATATTAGAATGTTATAATGTATGTTAGAATGTTACAATGGATGTTAGAATGTTATAATGGATGTTATAATGAATATTAGAATGTAAGAATGGATGTTAGAATGTTATAATGGATGTTATAATGTATATTAGAATGTTATAATGTATGTTAGAAAGCATGATAGAATGTATATTAGAATATTATAATGTATGTTAGAATGTTTTAATGGATGTTAGAATGTATATTAGAATGTTATAATGGATGTTAGAATATTATAATGGATGTTAGAATATTATAATGGATGTTATAATGTATATTAGAATGTTAAAATGGATGTTAGAATGTTATAATTGATTTTAGAATGTATATTAGAATGTTAAAAAGTATGTTAGAATGTTATAATTGATGTTAGAATGTATATTAGAATGTTAGAATGTATGTTAGAATGTTAGAATGGATGTGAGAATGTATATTAGAATGTTAGAATGTATGTTAGAATGTTATTATGGATGTTAGAATGTTATAATTGATGTTAGAATGTATATTAGAATGTTATAATGTATGTTAGAATGTTATAATGGATGTTAGAATGTATATTAGATTGTTATAATGTATGTTAGAATGTTATATTGGATGTTAGAATGTATATTAGAATGTTATAATGTATGTTAGAATGTTATAATGGATGTTATAATGTCTATTAGAATGTTATAATGTATATTAGAATGTTAGAATGGATGTTAGAATGTTAGAATGGATGTTAGAATGTATATTAGAATGTTATAATGTATGTTAGAATGTTATTATGGATGTTAGAATGTTAGAATGGATGTTAGAATTGATGTTAGAATGTTAGAATGGATGTTTTAGTGTATATTAGAATGATAGAATGGATGTTAGAATGTTATAATGGATGTTATAATGTATATTAGAATGTTATAATGTATGTTAGAATGTTATAATGGATATTAGAATGTATATTAGAATGTTATAATGGATGTTAGAATATTATAATGGATGTTAGAATGTTATAATGGATGTTAGAATGTATATTATAATGTTAGAATGTATGTGAGAATGTTATTATGGATGTTAGAATGTTATAATGGATGTTAGAATGTATATTAGAAAGTTATAATGTATGTTAGAATGTTATTTTGGATGTTAAAATGTATTTTAGATTGTTATAATGTATTTAGAATGTTATAATAGATGTTAGAATGTATATTAGAATGTTATAATGTATTTTACAATGTTATAATGTATGATAGAATGTTATATTGGATGTTATAATGTATACTAGAATGTTATAATGTATTTTAGATTGTAATAATGTATGTTCGAATGTAATAATGGATGTTAGAATGTATATTAGATTGTAATAATGTATGTTACAATGTTATAATGGATGTTAGAATGTTATAATGGATGTTAGAATGTATATTAGAATGTTATAATGTATGTTACAATGTTATAATGGATGTTAGAATGTCTATTAGAATGTTATAATGTAGGTTACAATGTTATAATGGATGTTAGAATGTTATAATGGATGTTAGAATGTATATTAGAATGTTATAATGTATGTTAGAATGTTACAATGGATGTTAGAATGTTATAATGGATGTTATAATGAATATTAGAATGTAAGAATGGATGTTAGAATGTTATAATGGATGTTATAATGTATATTAGAATGTTATAATGTAAGTTAGAAAGCATGATAGAATGTATATTAGAATATTATAATGTATGTTAGAATGTTATAATGGATGTTAGAATGTATATTAGAATGTTATAATGGATGTTAGAATATTATAATGGATGTTATAATGTATATTAGAATGTTAAAATGGATGTTTGAATGTTATAATTGATTTTTGAATGTATATTAGAATGTTAAAAAGTATGTTAGAATGTTATAATTGATGTTAGAATGTATATTAGAATGTTAGAATGTATGTTTGAATGTTATAATGGATGTTAGAATGTATATTAGAATGTTAGAATGTATGTTAGAATGTTATTATGGATGTTAGAATGTTATAATTGATGTTAGAATGTATATTAGAATGTTGTAATGTATCTTAGAATGTTATAATGGATGTTAGAATGTATATTAGATTGTTATAATGTATGTTAGAATGTTATATTGGATGTTAGAATGTATATTAGAATGTTATAATGTATGTTAGAATGTTATAATGGATGTTATAATGTCTATTAGAATGTTATAATGTATATTAGAATGTTATAATGGATGTTAGAATGTTATAATGGATGTTAGAATTTATATTAGAATGTTATAATGTATGTTAGAATGTTATTATGGATGTTAGAATGTTAGAATGGATGTTAGAATTGATGATAGAATGTTAAAATGGATGTTTTAATGTATATTAGAATGATAGAATGGATGTTAGAATGTTAAAATGGATGTTATAATGTATATTAGAATGTTATAATGTATGTTAGAATGTTATAATGGATATTAGAATGTATATTAGAATGTTATAATGGATGTTAGAATATTATAATGGATGTTATAATGTATATTAGAATGTTAAAATGGATGTTAGAATGTTATAATTGATTTTAGAATGTATATTAGAATGTTAAAAAGTATGTTAGAATGTTATAATGGATGTTAGAATGTATATTAGAATGTTAGAATGTATGTTAGAATGTTATAATGGATGTTAGAATGTATATTAGAATGTTAGAATGTATGTTAGAATGTTATTATGGATGTTAGAATGTTATAATTGATGTTAGAATGTATATTAGAATGTTATAATGTATGTTAGAATGTTATATTGGATATTAGAATGTATATTAGATTGTTATAATGTATGTTAGAATGTTATATTGGATGTTAGAATGTATATTAGAATGTTATAATGTATGTTAGAATGTTATAAAGGATGTTAGAATGTTATAATGGATGTTAGAATGTATATTATAATGTTAGAATGTATGTTAGAATGTTATTATGGATGTTAGAACGTTATAATGGATGTTAGAATGTATATTAGAAAGTTATAATGTATGTTAGAATGTTATTTTGGATGTTAAAATGTATTTTAGATTGTTATAATGTATTTAGAATGTTATAATAGATGTTAGAATGTATATTAGAATGTTATAATGTATTTTACAATGTTATAATGTATGTTAGAATGTTATATTGGATGTTATAATGTATACTAGAATGTTATAATGTATTTTAGATTGTAATAATGTATGTTCGAATGTAATAATGGATGTTAGAATGTATATTAGATTGTTATAATGTATGTTACAATGTTATAATGGATGTTAGAATGTTATAATGGATGTTAGAATGTATATTAGAATGTTATAATGTATGTTACAATGTTATAATGGATGTTAGAATGTCTATTAGAATGTTATAATGTATGTTACAATGTTATAATGGATGTTAGAATGTTATAATGGATGTTAGAATGTATATTAGAATGTTATAATGTATGTTACAATGTTACAATGGATGTTAGAATGTTATAATGGATGTTATAATGAATATTAGAATGTAAGAATGGATGTTAGAATGTTATAATGGATGTTATAATGTATATTAGAATGTTATAATGTATGTTAGAAAGCATGATAGAATGTATATTAGAATATTATAATGTATGTTAGAATGTTATAATGGATGTTAGAATGTATATTAGAATGTTATAATGGATGTTAGAATATTATAATGGATGTTAGAATATTATAATGGATGTTATAATGTATATTAGAATGTTAAAATGGATGTTTGAATGTTATAATTGATTTTAGAATGTATATTAGAATGTTAAAAAGTATGTTAGAATGTTATAATTGATGTTAGAATGTATATTAGAATGTTAGAATGTATGTTTGAATGATATAATGGATGTTAGAATGTATATTAGAATGTTAGAATGTATGTTAGAATGTTATTATGGATGTTAGAATGTTATAATTGATGTTAGAATGTATATTAGAATGTTGTAATGTATCTTAGAATGTTATAATGGATGTTAGAATGTATATTAGATTGTTATAATGTATGTTAGAATGTTATATTGGATGTTAGAATGTATATTAGAATGTTATAATGTATGTTAGAATGTTATAATGGATGTTATAATGTCTATTAGAATGTTATAATGTATATTAGAATGTTATAATGGATGTTAGAATGTTATAATGGATGTTAGAATGTTATTATGGATGTTAGAATATTAGAATGGATGTTAGAATTGATGATAGAATGTTAGAATGGATGTTTTAATGTATATTAGAATGATAGAATGGATGTTAGAATGTTAAAATGATTGTTATAATGTATATTAGAATGTTATAATGTATGTTAGAATGTTATAATGGATATTAGAATGTATATTAGAATGTTATAATGGATGTTAGAATATTATAATGGATGTTATAATGTATATTAGAATGTTAAAATGGATGTTAGAATGTTATAATTGATTTTAGAATGTATATTAGAATGTTAAAAAGTATGTTAGAATGTTATAATGGATGTTAGAATGTATATTAGAATGTTAGAATGTATGTTAGAATGTTATAATGGATGTTAGAATGTATATTAGAATGTTAGAATGTATGTTAGAATGTTATTATGGATGTTAGAATGTTAGAATTGATGTTAGAATGTATATTAGAATGTTAGAATGTATGTTAGAATGTTATATTGGATATTAGAATGTATATTAGATTGTTATAATGTATGTTAGAATGTTATATTGGATGTTAAAATGTATATTAGAATGTTATAATGTATGTTAGAATGTTATAAAGGATGTTAGAATGTTATAATGGATGTTAGAAAGTATATTATAATGTTAGAATGTATGTTAGAATGTTATTATGGATATTAGAATGTTATAATGGATGTTAGAATGTATATTAGAAAGTTATAATGTATGTTAGAATGTTATTTTGGATGTTAAAATGTATTTTAGATTGTTATAATGTATTTTAGAATGTTATAAAAGATGTTAGAATGTATATTAGAATGTTATAATGTATGTTACAATGTTATAATGTATGTTAGATTGTTATAATGGATGTTATAATGTATACTAGAATGTTATAACGTATTTTAGATTGTAATAATGTATGTTCGAATGTTATAATGGATGTTAGAATGTATATTAGAATGTTATAATGTATGTTACAATGTTATAATTTTTGTTAGAATGTTATAATGGATGTTAGAATGTATATTAGAATGTTATTATGTATGTTAGAATGTTACAATGGATGATAGAATGTTATAAAGGATTTTATAATGAATATTAGAATGTTAGAATGGATGTTAGAATGTTATAATGGATGTTAGAATGTATATTAGAATGTTATAATGTATGTTATAATGCATGTTAGAATGTATATTAGAATATTATAATGTATGTTTGAATGTTATAATGGATGTTAGAATGTATATTAGAATGTTATAATGGATGTTAGAATATTATAATGGATGTTAGATTATTATAATGGATGTTATCATGTATATTAGAATGTTAAAATGGATGTTACAATGTTATAATTGATTTTAGAATGTATATCAGAATGTTAAAAAGTATGTTAGAATGTTATAATGGATGTTAGAATGTATATTAGAATGTATGTTAGAATGTTATAATGGATGTTAGAATGTATATTAGAATGTTAGAATGTATGTTAGAATGTTATTATGGATGTTAGAATGTTATAATTGATGTTAGAATGTATATTAGAATGTTATAATGTATGTTAGAATGTTATATTGGATATTAGAATGTATATTAGATTGTTATAATGTATGTTAGAATGTTATATTGGATGTTAGAATGTATATTAGAATGTTATAATGTATGTTAGAATGTTATAAAGGATGTTATAATGTTATAATGGATGTTAGAATGTATATTATAATGTTAGAATGTATGTTAGAATGTTATTATGGATGTTAGAACGTTATAATGGATGTTAGAATGTATATTAGAAAGTTATAATGTATGTTAGAATGTTATTTTGGATGTTAAAATGTATACTAGAATGTTATAATGTATTTTAGATTGTAATAATGTATGTTCGAATGTAATAATGGATGTTAGAATGTATATTAGATTGTTATAATGTATGTTACAATGTTATAATGGATGTTAGAATGTTATAATGGATGTTAGAATGTATATTAGAATGATATAATGTATGTTACAATGTTATCATGGATGTTAGAATGTCTATTAGAATGTTATAATGTATGTTACAATGTTATAATGGATGTTAGAATGTTATAATGGATGTTAGAATGTATATTAGAATGTTATAATGTATGTTAGAATGTTACAATGGATGTTAGAATGTTATAATGGATGTTATAATGAATATTAGAATGTAAGAATGGATGTTAGAATGTTATAATGGATGTTATAATGTATATTAGAATGTTATAATGTATGTTAGAAAGCATGATAGAATGTATATTAGAATATTATAATGTATGTTAGAATGTTTTAATGGATGTTAGAATGTATATTAGAATGTTATAATGGATGTTAGAATATTATAATGGATGTTAGAATATTATAATGGATGTTATAATGTATATTAGAATGTTAAAATGGATGTTTGAATGTTATAATTGATTTTAGAATGTATATTAGAATGTTAAAAAGTATGTTAGAATGTTATAATTGATGTTAGAATGTATATTAGAATGTTAGAATGTATGTTTGAATGTTATAATGGATGTTAGAATGTATATTAGAATGTTAGAATGTATGTTAGAATGTTATTATGGATGTTAGAATGTTATAATTGATGTTAGAATGTATATTAGAATGTTGTAATGTATCTTAGAATGTTATAATGGATGTTAGAATGTATATTAGATTGTTATAATGTATGTTAGAATGTTATATTGGATGTTAGAATGTATATTAGAATGTTATAATGTATGTTAGAATGTTATAATGGATGTTATAATGTCTATTAGAATGTTATAATGTATATTAGAATGTTATAATGGATGTTAGAATGTTATAATGGATGTTAGAATGTTATTATGGATGTTAGAATATTAGAATGGATGTTAGAATGTTAAAATGATTGTTATAATGTATATTAGAATGTTATAATGTATGTTAGAATGTTATAATGGATATTAGAATGTATATTAGAATGTTATAATGGATGTTAGAATATTATAATGGATGTTATAATGTATATTAGAATGTTAAAATGGATGTTAGAATGTTATAATTGATTTTAGAATGTATATTAGAATGTTAAAAAGTATGTTAGAATGTTATAATGGATGTTAGAATGTATATTAGAATGTTAGAATGTATGTTAGAATGTTATAATGGATGTTAGAATGTATATTAGAATGTTAGAATGTATGTTAGAATGTTATTATGGATGTTAGAATGTTAGAATTGATGTTAGAATGTATATTAGAATGTTAGAATGTATGTTAGAATGTTATATTGGATATTAGAATGTATATTAGATTGTTATAATGTATGTTAGAATGTTATATTGGATGTTAGAATGTATATTAGAATGTTATAATGTATGTTAGAATGTTATAAAGGATGTTAGAATGTTATAATGGATGTTAGAAAGTATATTATAATGTTAGAATGTATGTTAGAATGTTATTATGGATATTAGAATGTTATAATGGATGTTAGAATGTATATTAGAAAGTTATAATGTATGTTAGAATGTTATTTTGGATGTTAAAATGTATTTTAGATTGTTATAATGTATTTTAGAATGTTATAAAAGATGTTAGAATGTATATTAGAATGTTATAATGTATGTTACAATGTTATAATGTATGTTAGATTGTTATAATGGATGTTATAATGTATACTAGAATGTTATAACGTATTTTAGATTGTAATAATGTATGTTCGAATGTTATAATGGATGTTAGAATGTATATTAGAATGTTATAATGTATGTTACAATGTTATAATTTTTGTTAGAATGTTATAATGGATGTTAGAATGTATATTAGAATGTTATTATGTATGTTAGAATGTTACAATGGATGATAGAATGTTATAAAGGATTTTATAATGAATATTAGAATGTTAGAATGGATGTTAGAATGTTATAATGGATGTTATAATGTATATTAGAATGTTATAATGTATGTTATAATGCATGTTAGAATGTATATTAGAATATTATAATGTATGTTTGAATGTTATAATGGATGTTAGAATGTATATTAGAATGTTATAATGGATGTTAGAATATTATAATGGATGTTAGATTATTATAATGGATGTTATCATGTATATTAGAATGTTAAAATGGATGTTAGAATGTTATAATTGATTTTAGAATGTATATCAGAATGTTAAAAAGTATGTTAGAATGTTATAATGGATGTTAGAATGTATATTAGAATGTTAGAATGTATGTTAGAATGTTATAATGGATGTTAGAATGTATATTAGAATGTTAGAATGTATGTTAGAATGTTATTATGGATGTTAGAATGTTATAATTGATGTTAGAATGTATATTAGAATGTTATAATGTATGTTAGAATGTTATATTGGATATTAGAATGTATATTAGATTGTTATAATGTATGTTAGAATGTTATATTGGATGTTAGAATGTATATTAGAATGTTATAATGTATGTTAGAATGTTATAAAGGATGTTAGAATGTTATAATGGATGTTAGAATGTATATTATAATGTTAGAATGTATGTTAGAATGTTATTATGGATGTTAGAACGTTATAATGGATGTTAGAATGTATATTAGAAAGTTATAATGTATGTTAGAATGTTATTTTGGATGTTAAAATGTATACTAGAATGTTATAATGTATTTTAGATTGTAATAATGTATGTTCGAATGTAATAATGGATGTTAGAATGTATATTAGATTGTTATAATGTATGTTACAATGTTATAATGGATGTTAGAATGTTATAATGGATGTTAGAATGTATATTAGAATGTTATAATGTATGTTACAATGTTATCATGGATGTTAGAATGTCTATTAGAATGTTATAATGTATGTTACAATGTTATAATGGATGTTAGAATGTTATAATGGATGTTAGAATGTATATTAGAATGTTATAATGTATGTTAGAATGTTACAATGGATGTTAGAATGTTATAATGGATGTTATAATGAATATTAGAATGTAAGAATGGATGTTAGAATGTTATAATGGATGTTATAATGTATATTAGAATGTTATAATGTATGTTAGAAAGCATGATAGAATGTATATTAGAATATTATAATGTATGTTAGAATGTTATAATGGATGTTAGAATGTATATTAGAATGTTATAATGGATGTTAGAATATTATAATGGATGTTAGAATATTATAATGGATGTTATAATGTATATTAGAATGTTAAAATGGATGTTTGAATGTTATAATTGATTTTAGAATGTATATTAGAATGTTAAAAAGTATGTTAGAATGTTATAATTGATGTTAGAATGTATATTAGAATGTTAGAATGTATGTTTGAATGTTATAATGGATGTTAGAATGTATATTAGAATGTTAGAATGTATGTTAGAATGTTATTATGGATGTTAGAATGTTATAATTGATGTTAGAATGTATATTAGAATGTTGTAATGTATCTTAGAATGTTATAATGGATGTTAGAATGTATATTAGATTGTTATAATGTATGTTAGAATGTTATATTGGATGTTAGAATGTATATTAGAATGTTATAATGTATGTTAGAATGTTATAATGGATGTTATAATGTCTATTAGAATGTTATAATGTATATTAGAATGTTATAATGGATGTTAGAATGTTATAATGGATGTTAGAATGTTATTATGGATGTTAGAATATTAGAATGGATGTTAGAATTGATGATAGAATGTTAGAATGGATGTTTTAATGTATATTAGAATGATAGAATGGATGTTAGAATGTTAAAATGATTGTTATAATGTATATTAGAATGTTATAATGTATGTTAGAATGTTATAATGGATATTAGAATGTATATTAGAATGTTATAATGGATGTTAGAATATTATAATGGATGTTATAATGTATATTAGAATGTTAAAATGGATGTTAGAATGTTATAATTGATTTTAGAATGTATATTAGAATGTTAGAATGTATGTTAGAATGTTATAATGGATGTTAGAATGTATATTAGAATGTTAGAATGTATGTTAGAATGTTATTATGGATGTTAGAATGTTAGAATTGATGTTAGAATGTATATTAGAATGTTAGAATGTATGTTAGAATGTTATATTGGATATTAGAATGTATATTAGATTGTTAGAATGTATGTTAGAATGTTATATTGGATGTTAGAATGTATATTAGAATGTTATAATGTATGTTAGAATGTTATAAAGGATGTTAGAATGTTATAATGGATGTTAGAAAGTATATTATAATGTTAGAATGTATGTTAGAATGTTATTATGGATATTAGAATGTTATAATGGATGTTAGAATGTATATTAGAAAGTTATAATGTATGTTAGAATGTTATTTTGGATGTTAAAATGTATTTTAGATTGTTATAATGTATTTTAGAATGTTATAAAAGATGTTAGAATGTATATTAGAATGTTATAATGTATGTTACAATGTTATAATGTATGTTAGATTGTTATAATGGATGTTATAATGTATACTAGAATGTTATAACGTATTTTAGATTGTAATAATGTATGTTCGAATGTTATAATGGATGTTAGAATGTATATTAGAATGTTATAATGTATGTTACAATGTTATAATTTTTGTTAGAATGTTATAATGGATGTTAGAATGTATATTAGAATGTTATTATGTATGTTAGAATGTTACAATGAATGATAGAATGTTATAAAGGATTTTATAATGAATATTAGAATGTTAGAATGGATGTTAGAATGTTATAATGGATGTTATAATGTATATTAGAATGTTATAATGTATGTTATAATGCATGTTAGAATGTATATTAGAATATTATAATGTATGTTTGAATGTTATAATGGATGTTAGAATGTATATTAGAATGTTATAATGGATGTTAGAATATTATAATGGATGTTAGATTATTATAATGGATGTTATCATGTATATTAGAATGTTAAAATGGATGTTAGAATGTTATAATTGATTTTAGAATGTATATCAGAATGTTAAAAAGTATGTTAGAATGTTATATTGGATGTTAGAATG
Source organism: Taudactylus pleione (assembly GCA_031769625.1). NCBI lineage: Eukaryota > Metazoa > Chordata > Amphibia > Anura > Myobatrachidae > Taudactylus > Taudactylus pleione. The sequence continues at coordinate 399,651 of JAUIMM010001188.1, forward strand.
TATATTAGAATGTTAGAATGTAAGTTAGAATGTTATAATGGATGTTAGAATGTATATTAGAATGTTAGAATGTATGTTAGAATGTTATTATGGATGTTAGAATGTAATAATTAATGTTAGAATGTATATTAGAATGTTATAATGTATGTTAGAATGTTATAATTTATGTTAGAATGTATATTAGATTGTTAGAATGTATGTTAGAATGTTATAATGGATGTTAAAATGTATATTAGAATGTTATAATGTATGTTAGGATGTTATAATGGATGTTAGAATGTTATAATGGATGTTAGAATGAATATTAGAATGTTAGAATGTATGTTAGAATGTTATTATGGATGTTAGAATGTTATAATGGATGTTAGAATGTATATTAGAAAGTTATAATGTATGTTAGAATGTTATTTTGGATGTTAAAATGTATTTTAGATTGTTATAATGTATATAGAATGTTATAATAGATGTTAGAATGTATATTAGAATGTTATAATGTATTTTACAATGTTATAATGTATGTTAGAATGTTATATTGGATGTTATAATGTATACTAGAATGTTATAATGTATTTTAGATTGTAATAATGTATGTTCGAATGTAATAATGGATGTTAGAATGTATATTAGATTGTTATAATGTATGTTACAATGTTATAATGGATGTTAGAATGTTATAATGGATGTTAGAATGTATATTAGAATGTTATAATGTATGTTACAATGTTATAATGGATGTTAGAATGTTATAATGGATGTTAGAACATTATAATGGATGTTATAATATATATTAGAATGTTATAATGTATGTTAGAATGTTATAATGGATGTTAGAATGTTATAATGGATGTTAGAATGTATATTAGAATGTTATAATGTATGTTACAATGTTATAATGGATGTTATAATGTTATAATGGATGTTATAATGTATATTAGAATGTTATAATGTATGTTAGAATGTTATAATGGATGTTAGAATGTTATAATGGATGTTAGAATGTATATTAGAATGTTGTAATGTATGTTAGAATGTTATAATGGATGTTAGAATGTATATTAGAATGTTATAATGTATGTTACAATGTTATAATGGATGTTAGAATGTTATAATGGATGTTAGAATGTATATTAGAATGTTATAATGTATGTTAGAATGTTATAATGGATGTTAAAATGTTATAATGGATGTTATAATGAATATTAGAATGTAAGAATGGATGTTAGAATGTTATAAAGGATGTTATAATGTATATTAGAATGTTATAATGTATGCTAGAAAGCATGATAGAATGTATACTAGAATATTATAATGTATGTTAGAATGTTATAATGGATGTTAGAATGTATATTAGAATGTTATAATGGATGTTAGAATATTATAATGGATGTTAGAATATTATAATGGATGTTATAATGTATATTAGAATGTTAAAATGGATGTTAGAATGTTATAATTGATTTTAGAATGTATATTAGAATGTTAAAAAGTATGTTAGAATGTTATAATTGATGTTAGAATGTATATTAGAATGTTAGAATGTATGTTAGAATGTTATAATGGATGTGAGAATGTATATTAGAATGTTAGAATGTATGTTAGAATGTTATTATGGATGTTAGAATGTTATAATTGATGTTAGAATGTATATTAGAATGTTATAATGTATGTTAGAATGTTATAATGGATGTTAGAATGTATATTAGATTGTTATAATGTATGTTAGAATGTTATATTGGATGTTAGAATGTATATTAGAATGTTATAATGTATGTTAGAATGTTATAATGGATGTTATAATGTCTATTAGAATGTTATAATGTATATTAGAATGTTAGAATGGATGTTAGAATGTTAGAATGGATGTTAGAATGTATATTAGAATGTTATAATTTATGTTAGAATGTTATTATGGATGTTAGAATGTTAGAATGGATGTTAGAATTGATGTTAGAATGTTAGAATGGATGTTTTAATGTATATTAGAATGATAGAATGGATGTTAGAATGTTATAATGGATGTTATAATGTATATTAGAATGTTATAATGTATGTTAGAATGTTATAATGGATATTACAATGTATATTAGAATGTTATAATGGATGTTAGAATATTATAATGGATGTTAGAATGTTATAATGGATGTTAGAATGTATATTATAATGTTAGAATGTATGTTAGAATGTTATTATGGATGTTAGAACGTTATAATGGATGTTAGAATGTATATTAGAAAGTTATAATGTATGTTAGAATGTTATTTTGGATGTTAAAATGTATTTTAGATTGTTATAATGTATTTAGAATGTTATAATAGATGTTAGAATGTATATTAGAATGTTATAATGTATTTTACAATGTTATAATGTATGTTAGAATGTTATATTGGATGTTATAATGTATACTAGAATATTATAATGTATTTTAGATTGTAATAATGTATGTTCGAATGTAATAATGGATGTTAGAATGTATATTAGATTGTAATAATGTATGTTACAATGTTATAATGGATGTTAGAATGTTATAATGGATGTTAGAATGTATATTAGAATGTTATAATGTATGTTACAATGTTATAATGGATGTTAGAATGTCTATTAGAATGTTATAATGTAGGTTACAATGTTATAATGGATGTTAGAATGTTATAATGGATGTTAGAATGTATATTAGAATGTTATAATGTATGTTAGAATGTTACAATGGATGTTAGAATGTTATAATGGATGTTATAATGAATATTAGAATGTAAGAATGGATGTTAGAATGTTATAATGGATGTTATAATGTATATTAGAATGTTATAATGTAAGTTAGAAAGCATGATAGAATGTATATTAGAATATTATAATGTATGTTAGAATGTTATAATGGATGTTAGAATGTATATTAGAATGTTATAATGGATGTTAGAATATTATAATGGATGTTATAATGTATATTAGAATGTTAAAATGGATGTTTGAATGTTATAATTGATTTTTGAATGTATATTAGAATGTTAAAAAGTATGTTAGAATGTTATAATTGATGTTAGAATGTATATTAGAATGTTAGAATGTATGTTTGAATGTTATAATGGATGTTAGAATGTATATTAGAATGTTAGAATGTATGTTAGAATGTTATTATGGATGTTAGAATGTTATAATTGATGTTAGAATGTATATTAGAATGTTGTAATGTATCTTAGAATGTTATAATGGATGTTAGAATGTATATTAGATTGTTATAATGTATGTTAGAATGTTATATTGGATGTTAGAATGTATATTAGAATGTTATAATTTATGTTAAAATGTTATAATGGATGTTATAATGTCTATTAGAATGTTATAATGTATATTAGAATGTTATAATGGATGTTAGAATGTTATAATGGATGTTAGAATTTATATTAGAATGTTATAATGTATGTTAGAATGTTATTATGGATGTTAGAATGTTAGAATGGATGTTAGAATTGATGATAGAATGTTAAAATGGATGTTTTAATTTAAATTAGAATGATAGAATGGATGTTAGAATGTTAAAATGGATGTTATAATGTATATTAGAATGTTATAATGTATGTTAGAATGTTATAATGGATATTAGAATGTATATTAGAATGTTATAATGGATGTTAGAATATTATAATGGATGTTATAATGTATATTAGAATGTTAAAATGGATGTTAGAATGTTATAATTGATTTTAGAATGTATATTAGAATGTTAAAAAGTATGTTAGAATGTTATAATGGATGTTAGAATGTATATTAGAATGTTAGAATGTATGTTAGAATGTTATAATGGATGTTAGAATGTATATTAGAATGTTAGAATGTATGTTAGAATGTTATTATGGATGTTAGAATGTTATAATTGATGTTAGAATGTATATTAGAATGTTATAATGTATGTTAGAATGTTATATTGGATGTTAGAATGTATATTAGAATGTTATAATGTATGTTAGAATGTTATAAAGGATGTTAGAATGTTATAATGGATGTTAGAATGTATATTATAATGTTAGAATGTATGTTAGAATGTTATTATGGATGTTAGAACGTTATAATGGATGTTAGAATGTATATTAGAAAGTTATAATGTATGTTAGAATGTTATTTTGGATGTTAAAATGTATACTAGAATGTTATAATGTATTTTAGATTGTAATAATGTATGTTCGAATGTAATAATGGATGTTAGAATGTATATTAGATTGTTATAATGTATGTTACAATGTTATAATGGATGTTAGAATGTTATAATGGATGTTAGAATGTATATTAGAATGTTAAAATGTATGTTACAATGTTATAATGGATGTTAGAATGTCTATTAGAATGTTATAATGTATGTTACAATGTTATAATGGATCTTAGAATGTTATAATGGATGTTAGAATGTATATTAGAATGTTATAATGTATGTTAGAATGTTACAATGGATGTTAGAATGTTATAATGGATGTTATAATGAATATTAGAATGTAAGAATGGATGTTAGAATGTTATAATGGATGTTATAATGTATATTAGAATGTTATAATGTATGTTAGAAAGCATGATAGAATGTATATTAGAATATTATAATGTATGTTAGAATGTTATAATGGATGTTAGAATGTATATTAGAATGTTATAATGGATGTTAGAATATTATAATGGATGTTAGAATATTATAATGGATGTTATAATGTATATTAGAATGTTAAAATGGATGTTTGAATGTTATAATTGATTTTAGAATGTATATTAGAATGTTAAAAAGTATGTTAGAATGTTATAATTGATGTTAGAATGTATATTAGAATGTTAGAATGTATGTTTGAATGTTATAATGGATGTTAGAATGTATATTAGAATGTTAGAATGTATGTTAGAATGTTATTATGGATGTTAGAATGTTATAATTGATGTTAGAATGTATATTAGAATGTTGTAATGTATCTTAGAATGTTATAATGGATGTTAGAATGTATATTAGATTGTTATAATGTATGTTAGAATGTTATATTGGATGTTAGAATGTATATTAGAATGTTATAATGTATGTTAGAATGTTATAATGGATGTTATAATGTCTATTAGAATGTTATAATGTATATTAGAATGTTATAATGGATGTTAGAATGTTATAATGGATGTTAGAATGTTATTATGGATGTTAGAATATTAGAATGGATGTTAGAATTGATGATAGAATGTTAGAATGGATGTTTTAATGTATATTAGAATGATAGAATGGATGTTAGAATGTTAAAATGATTGTTATAATGTATATTAGAATGTTATAATGTACTTTAGAATGTTATAATGGATATTAGAATGTATATTAGAATGTTATAATGGATGTTAGAATATTATAATGGATGTTATAATGTATATTAGAATGTTAAAATGGATGTTAGAATGTTATAATTGATTTTAGAATGTATATTAGAATGTTAAAAAGTATGTTAGAATGTTATAATGGATGTTAGAATGTATATTAGAATGTTAGAATGTATGTTAGAATGTTATAATGGATGTTTGAATGTATATTAGAATGTTAGAATGTATGTTAGAATGTTATTATGGATGTTAGAATGTTAGAATTGATGTTAGAATGTATATTAGAATGTTAGAATGTATGTTAGAATGTTATATTGGATATTAGAATGTATATTAGATTGTTATAATGTATGTTAGAATGTTATATTGGATGTTAGAATGTATATTAGAATGTTATAATGTATGTTAGAATGTTATAAAGGATGTTAGAATGTTATAATGGATGTTAGAAAGTATATTATAATGTTAGAATGTATGTTAGAATGTTATTATGGATATTAGAATGTTATAATGGATGTTAGTATGTATATTAGAAAGTTATAATGTATGTTAGAATGTTATTTTGGATGTTAAAATGTATTTTAGATTGTTATAATGTATTTTAGAATGTTATAAAAGATGTTAGAATGTATATTAGAATGTTATAATGTATGTTACAATGTTATAATGTATGTTAGATTGTTATAATGGATGTTAGAATGTATACTAGAATGTTATAACGTATTTTAGATTGTAATAATGTATGTTCGAATGTTATAATGGATGTTAGAATGTATATTAGAATGTTATAATGTATGTTACAATGTTATAATTTTTGTTAGAATGTTATAATGGATGTTAGAATGTATATTAGAATGTTATTATGTATGTTAGAATGTTACAATGGATGATAGAATGTTATAAAGGATTTTATAATGAATATTAGAATGTTAGAATGGATGTTAGAATGTTATAATGGATGTTATAATGTATATTAGAATGTTATAATGTATGTTATAATGCATGTTAGAATGTATATTAGAATATTATAATGTATGTTTGAATGTTATAATGGATGTTAGAATGTATATTAGAATGTTATAATGGATGTTAGAATATTATAATGGATGTTAGATTATTATAATGGATGTTATCATGTATATTAGAATGTTATAATGGATGTTAGAATGTTATAATTGATTTTAGAATGTATATCAGAATGTTAAAAAGTATGTTAGAATGTTATATTGGATGTTAGAATGTATATTAGAATGTTAGAATGTAAGTTAGAATGTTATAATGGATGTTAGAATGTATATTAGAATGTTAGAATGTATGTTAGAATGTTATTATGGATGTTAGAATGTAATAATTAATGTTAGAATGTATATTAGAATGTTATAATGTATGTTAGAATGTTATAATTTATGTTAGAATGTATATTAGATTGTTAGAATGTATGTTAGAATGTTATAATGGATGTTAAAATGTATATTAGAATGTTATAATGTATGTTAGGATGTTATAATGGATGTTAGAATGTTATAATGGATGTTAGAATGAATATTAGAATGTTAGAATGTATGTTAGAATGTTATTATGGATGTTAGAATGTTATAATGGATGTTAGAATGTATATTAGAAAGTTATAATGTATGTTAGAATGTTATTTTGGATGTTAGAATGTATTTTAGATTGTTATAATGTATGTTAGAATGTTATAATAGATGTTAGAATGTATATTAGAATGTTATAATGTATGTTACAATGTTATAATGTATGTTAGAATGTTATAATGGATGTTATAATGTATACTAGAATGTTATAATGTATGTTAGAATGTATATTAGAATGTTGTAATGTATGTTAGAATGTATATTAGATTGTTATAATGTATGTTAGAATGTTATAATGGATGTTAGAATGTATATTAGAATGTTATAATGTATGTTAGAATGTTAGAATGGATATTATAACGTATACTAGAATGTTATAATGTATGTTATAATGTTATAATGGATGTTATAATTTCTATTAGAATGTTATAATGTATATTAGAATGTTATAATGGATGTTAGAATGTAAATTAGAATGTTATAATGTATGTTAGAATGCATGTTAGAATGTATATTAGAATGTTTTAGTGTATTTTAGAATGTTATAATGGATGTTAGAATGTATATTAGAATATTATAATGGATGTTAGAATGTTATAATGGATGTTAGAACATTATAATGGATGTTATAATATATATTAGAATGTTATAATGTATGTTAGAATGTTATAATGGATGTTAGAATGTTATAATGGATGTTGTAATGTATATTAGAATGTTATAATGTATGTTACAATGTTATAATGGATGTTAGAATGTTATAATGGATGTTATAATGTATATTAGAATGTTATAATGTATGTTACAATGTTATAATGGATGTTAGAATGTTATAATGGATGTTAGAATGTATATTAGAATGTTGTAATGTATGTTAGAATGTTAGAATGGATGTTAGAATGTATATTAGAATGTTATAATGTATGTTACAATGTTATAATGGATGTTAGAATGTTATAATGGATGTTAGAATGTATATTAGAATGTTATAATGTATGATAGAATGTTATAATGGATGTTAAAATGTTATAATGGATGTTATAATGAATATTAGAATGTAAGAATGGATGTTAGAATGTTATAAAGGATGTTATAATGTATATTAGAATGTTATAATGTATGCTAGAAAGCATTATAGAATGTATACTAGAATATTATAATGTATGTTAGAATGTTATAATGGATGTTAGAATGTATATTAGAATGTTATAATGATGTTAGAATATTATAATGGATGTTAGAATATTATAATGGATGTTATAATGTATATTAGAATGTTAAAATGGATGTTAGAATGTTATAATTGATTTTAGAATGTATATTAGAATGTTAAAAAGTATGTTAGAATGTTATAATTGATGTTAGAATGTATATTAGAATGTTAGAATGTATGTTAGAATGTTATAATGGATGTTAGAATGTATATTAGAATGTTAGAATGTATGTTAGAATGTTATTATGGATGTTAGAATGTTATAATTGATGTTAGAATGTATATTAGAATGTTATAATGTATGTTAAAATGTTATAATGGATGTTAGAATGTATATTAGATTGTTATAATGTATGTTAGAATGTTATATTGGATGTTAGAATGTATATTAGAATGTTATAATGTATGTTAGAATGTTATAATGGATGTTATAATGTCTATTAGAATGTTATAATGTATATTAGAATGTTAGAATGGATGTTAGAATGTTAGAATGGATGTTAGAATGTATATTAGAATGTTATAATGTATGTTAGAATGTTATTATGGATGTTAGAATGTTAGAATGGATGTTAGAATTGATGTTAGAATGTTAGAATGGATGTTTTAATGTATATTAGAATGATAGAATGGATGTTAGAATGTTATAATGGATGTTATAATGTATATTAGAATGTTATAATGTATGTTAGAATGTTATAATGGATATTAGAATGTATATTAGAATGTTATAATGGATGTTAGAATATTATAATGGATGTTAGAATGTTATAATGGATGTTAGAATGTATATTATAATGTTAGAATGTATGTTAGAATGTTATTATGGATGTTACAATGTTATAATGGATGTTAGAATGTATATTAGAAAGTTATAATGTATGTTAGAATGTTATTTTGGATGTTAAAATGTATTTTAGATTGTTATAATGTATTTAGAATGTTATAATAGATGTTAGAATGTATATTAGAATGTTATAATGTATTTTACAATGTTATAATGTATGTTAGAATGTTATATTGGATGTTATAATGTATACTAGAATGTTATAATGTATTTTAGATTGTAATAATGTATGTTCGAATGTAATAATGGATGTTAGAATGTATATTAGATTGTTATAATGTATGTTACAATGTTATAATGGATGTTAGAATGTTATAATGGATGTTAGAATGTATATTAGAATGTTATAATGTATGTTACAATGTTATAATGGATGTTAGAATGTCTATTAGAATGTTATAATGTAGGTTACAATGTTATAATGGATGTTAGAATGTTATAATGGATGTTAGAATGTATATTAGAATGTTATAATGTATGTTACAATGTTACAATGGATGTTAGAATGTTATAATGGATGTTATAATGAATATTAGAATGTAAGAATGGATGTTAGAATGTTATAATGGATGTTATAATGTATATTAGAATGTTATAATGTAAGTTAGAAAGCATGATAGAATGTATATTAGAATATTATAATGTATGTTAGAATGTTATATTGGATGTTAGAATGTATATTAGAATGTTATAATGTATGTCAGAATGTTATAATTGATGTTATAATGTCTATTAGAATGTTATAATGTATATTAGAATGTTAGAATGGATGTTAGAATGTTAGAATGGATGTTAGAATGTATATTAGAATGTTATAATGTATGTTAGAATGTTATTATGGATGTTAGAATGTTATAATGGATGTTAGAATTGATGTTAGAATGTTAGAATGGATGTTTTAATGTATATTAGAATGATAGAATGGATGTTAGAATGTTATAATGGATGTTATAATGTATATTAGAATGTTATAATGTATGTTAGAATGTTATAATGGATATTAGAATGTATATTAGAATGTTATAATGGATGTTAGAATATTATAATGGATGTTAGAATGTTATAATGGATGTTAGAATGTATATTATAATGTTAGAATGTATGTTAGAATGTTATTATGGATGTTAGAATGTTATAATGGATGTTAGAATGTATATTAGAAAGTTATAATGTATGTTAGAATGTTATTTTGGATGTTAAAATGTATTTTAGATTGTTATAATGTATTTAGAATGTTATAATAGATGTTAGAATGTATATTAGAATGTTATAATGTATTTTACAATGTTATAATGTATGTTAGAATGTTATATTGGATGTTATAATGTATACTAGAATGTTATAATGTATTTTAGATTGTAATAATGTATGTTCGAATGTAATAATGGATGTTAGAATGTATATTAGATTGTTATAATGTATGTTACAATGTTATAATGGATGTTAGAATGTTATAATGGATGTTAGAATGTATATTAGAATGTTATAATGTATGTTACAATGTTATAATGGATGTTAGAATGTCTATTAGAATGTTATAATGTAGGTTACAATGTTATAATGGATGTTAGAATGTTATAATGGATGTTAGAATGTATATTAGAATGTTATAATGTATGTTACAATGTTACAATGGATGTTAGAATGTTATAATGGATGTTATAATGAATATTAGAATGTAAGAATGGATGTTAGAATGTTATAATGGATGTTATAATGTATATTAGAATGTTATAATGTATGTTAGAATGTTATAATGGATGTTAGAATGTATATTAGAATGTTATAATGGATGTTAGAATATTATAATGGATGTTAGAATATTATAATGGATGTTATAATGTATATTAGAATGTTAAAATGGATGTTTGAATGTTATAATTGATTTTAGAATGTATATTAGAATGTTAAAAAGTATGTTAGAATGTTATAATTGATGTTAGAATGTATATTAGAATGTTAGAATGTATGTTTGAATGTTATAATGGATGTTAGAATGTATATTAGAATGTTAGAATGTATGTTAGAATGTTATTATGGATGTTAGAATGTTATAATTGATGTTAGAATGTATATTAGAATGTTGTAATGTATCTTAGAATGTTATAATGGATGTTAGAATGTATATTAGATTGTTATAATGTATGTTAGAATGTTATATTGGATGTTAGAATGTATATTAGAATGTTATATTGTATGTTAGAATGTTATAATGGATGTTATAATGTCTATTAGAATGTTATAATGTATATTAGAATGTTATAATGGATGTTAGAATGTTATAATGGATGTTAGAATTTAAATTAGAATGTTATAATGTATGTTAGAATGTTATTATGGATGTTAGAATGTTAGAATGGATGTTAGAATTGATGATAGAATGTTAGAATGGATGTTTTAATATATATTAGAATGAAAGAATGGATGTTAGAATGTTAAAATGGATGTTATAATGTATATTAGAATGTTATAATGTATGTTAGAATGTTATAATGGATATTAGAATGTATATTAGAATGTTATAATGGATGTTAGAATATTATAATGGATGTTATAATGTATATTAGAATGTTAAAATGGATGTTAGAATGTTATAATTGATTTTAGAATGTATATTAGAATGTTAAAAAGTATGTTAGAATGTTATAATGGATGTTAGAATGTATATTAGAATGTTAGAATGTATGTTAGAATGTTATAATGGATGTTAGAATGTATATTAGAATGTTAGAATGTATGTTAGAATGTTATTTTGGATGTTAAAATGTATTTTAGATTGTTATAATGTATGTTAGAATGTTATAATAGATGTTAGAATGTATATTAGAATGTTATAATGTATGTTACAATGTTATAATGTATGTTAGAATGTTATATTGGATGTTATAATGTATACTAGAATGTTATAATGTATTTTAGATTGTAATAATGTATGTTTGAATGTAATAATGGATGTTAGAATGTATATTAGATTGTTATAATGTATGTTACAATGTTATAATGGATGTTAGAATGTTATAATGGAAGTTAGAATGTAAAATAGAATGTTATAATGTATGTTACAATGTTATAATGGATGTTAGAATGTCTATTAGAATGTTATACTGTATGTTACAATGTTATAATGGATGTTAGAATGTTATAATGGATATTAGAATGTATATTAGAATGTTATAATGTATGTTAGAATGTTATAATGGATGTTAGAATGTTATAATGGATGTTATAATGAATATTAGAATGTAAGAATGGATGTGAGAATGTTATAATGGATGTTAGAATGTATATTAGAATGTTATAATGTATGTTAGAAAGCATGATAGAATGTATATTAGAATATTATAATGTATGTTAGAATGTTACAATGGATGTTAGAATGTATATTAGAATGTTATAATGGATGTTAGAATATTATAATGGATGTTAGAATATTATAATGGATGTTATAATGTATATTAGAATGTTAAAATGGATGTTTGAATGTTATAATTGATTTTAGAATGTATATTAGAATGTTAAAAAGTATGTTAGAATGTTATAATTGATGTTAGAATGTATATTAGAATGTTAGAATGTATGTTTGAATGTTATAATGGATGTTACAATGTATATTAAAATGTTAGAATGTATGTTAGAATGTTATTATGGATGTTAGAATGTTATAATTGATGTTAGAATGTATATTAGAATGTTGTAATGTATGTTAGAATGTTATAATGGATGTTAGAATGTATATTAGATTGTTAGAATGTATGTTAGAATGTTATATTGGATGTTAGAATGTATATTAGAATGTTATAATGTATGTTAGAATGTTATAATGGATGTTATAATGTCTATTAGAATGTTATAATGTATATTAGAATGTTATAATGGATGTTAGAATGTTAGAATGGATGTTAGAATGTATATTAGAATGTTATAATGTATGTTAGAATGTTATTATGGATGTTAGAATGTTAGAATGGATGTTAGAATTGATGTTAGAATGTTAGAATGGATGTTTTAATGTATATTAGAATGATAGAATGGATGTTAGAATGTTATAATGGATGTTTTAATGTATATTAGAATGTTATAATGTATGTTAGAATGTTATAATGGATATTAGAATGTATATTAGAATGTTATAATGGATGTTTGAATATTATAATGGATGTTATAATGTTTATTAGAATGTTAAAATGGATGTTAGAATGTTATAATTGATTTTAGAATGTATACTAGAATGTTAAAAAGTATGTTAGAATGTTATAATGGATGTTAGAATGTATATTAGAATGTTTGAATGTATGTTAGAATGTTATAATTGATGTTAGAATGTATATTAGAATGTTAGAATGTATGTTAGAATGTTATTATGGATGTTAGAATGTTATAATTGATGTTAGAATGTATATTAGAATGTTATAATGTATGTTAGAATGTTATATTGGATGTTAGAATGTATATTAGATTGTTATAATGTATGTTAGAATGTTTTATTGGATGTTAGAATGTATATTAGAATGTTATAATGTATGCTAGAATGTTATAAATGATGTTAGAATGTTATAATGGATGTTAGAATGTATATTATAATGTTAGAATGTATGTTAGAATGTTATTATGGATGTTGGAATGTTATAATGGATGTTAGAATGTATATTAGAAAGTTATAATGTATGTTAGAATGTTATTTTGGATGTTAAAATGTATTTTAGATTGTTATAATGTATGTTAGAATGTTATAATAGATGTTAGAATGTATATGAGAATGTTATAGTGTATTTTACAATGTTATAATGTATGTTAGAATGTTATAATGGATGTTATAATGTATACTAGAATGTTATAACGTATTTTAGATTGTAACAATGTATGTTCGAATGTTATAATGGATGTTAGAATGTATATTAGAATGTTATAATGTATGTTACAATGTTATAATGTATGTTAGAATGTTATAATGGATGTTAGAATGTATATTAGAATGTTATAATGTATGTTAGAATGTTACAATGGATGTTAGAATGTTATAATGGATGTTATAATGAATATTAGAATGTTAGAATGGATGATAGAATGTTATAATGGATGTTATAATGTATATTAGAATGTTATAATGTATGTTAGAATGCATGTTAGAATGTATATTAGAATATTATAATGTATGTTAGAATGTTATAATGGATGTTAGAATGTATATTAGAATGTTATAATGGATGTTAGAATATTATAATGGATGTTATAATGTATATTAGAATGTTAAAATGGATGTTAGAATGTTATAATTGATTTTAGAATGTATATTAGAATGTTAAAAAGTATGTTAGAATGTTATAATGGATGTTAGAATATATGTTAGAATGTTATAATGGATGTTAGAATGTATATTAGAATGTTAGAATGTATGTTAGAATGTTATTATGGATGTTAGAATGTTATAATTGATGTTAGAATGTATATTAGAATGTTATAATGTATGTTAGAATGTTATATTGGATATTAGAATGTATATTAGATTGTTATAATGTATGTTAGAATGTTATATTGGATGTTAGAATGTATATTAGAATGTTATAATGTATGTTAGAATGTTATAAAGGATGTTAGAATGTTATAATGGATGTTAGAATGTATATTATAATGTTAGAATGTATGTTAGAATGTTATTATGGATGTTAGAATGTTATAATGGATGTTAGAATGTATATTAGAAAGTTATAATGTATGTTAGAATGTTATTTTCCATGTTAAAATGTATTTTAGATTGTTATAATGTATGTTAGAATGTTATAATAGATGTTAGAATGTATATTAGAATGTTATAATGTATGTTACAATGTTATAATGTATGTTAGAATGTTATATTGGATGTTATAATGTATACTAGAATGTTATAATGTATTTTAGATTGTAATAATGTATGTTCGAATGTAACAATGGATGTTAGAATGTATATTAGATTGTTATAATGTATGTTACAATGTTATAATGGATGTTAGAATGTATATTAGATTGTTAGAATGTATGTTAGAATGTTATATTGGATGTTAGAATGTATATTAGAATGTTATAATGTATGTTAGAATGTTATAATGGATGTTATAATGTCTATTAGAATGTTATAATGTATATTAGAATGTTATAATGGATGTTAGAATGTTAGAATGGATGTTAGAATGTATATTAGAATGTTATAATGTATGTTAGAATGTTATTATGGATGTTAGAATGTTAGAATGGATGTTAGAATTGATGTTAGAATGTTAGAATGGATGTTTTAATGTATATTAGAATGATAGAATGGATGTTAGAATGTTATAATGGATGTTTTAATGTATATTAGAATGTTATAATGTATGTTAGAATGTTATAATGGATATTAGAATGTATATTAGAATGTTATAATGGATGTTAGAATATTATAATGGATGTTATAATGTTTATTAGAATGTTAAAATCGATGTTAGAATGTTATAATTGATTTTAGAATGTATACTAGAATGTTAAAAAGTATGTTAGAATGTTATAATGGATGTTAGAATGTATATTAGAATGTTTGAATGTATGTTAGAATGTTATAATTGATGTTAGAATGTATATTAGAATGTTAGAATGTATGTTAGAATGTTATTATGGATGTTAGAATGTTATAATGGATGTTATAATGTATACTAGAATGTTATAATGTATGTTAGAATATTATAATGGATGTTAGAATGTATATTAGAATGTTAAAATGGATGTTAGAATTTTATAATTGAATTTAGAATGTATATCAGAATGTTAAAAAGTATGTTAGAATGTTATAATGGATGTTAGAATGTATATTAGAATGTTATAATGTATGTTAGAATGTTACAATGGATGATAGAATGTTATAATGGATGTTATAATGAATATTAGAATGTTATAATGGATGTTATAATGTATATTAGCATGTTAGAATGTATGTTAGAATGCATGTTAGAATGTATATTAGAATATTATAATGTATGTTAGAATGTTATAATGGATGTTAGAATGTATATTAGAATATTATAATGGATGTTAGAATATTATAATGGATGTTAGATTATTATAATGGATGTTATTATGTATATTAGAATGTTAAAATGGATGTTAGAATGTTATAATTGATTTTAGAATGTATATCAGAATGTTAAAAAGTATGTTAGAATGTTATAATGGATGTTAGAATGTATATTAGAATGTTAGAATGTATGTTAGAATGTTATAATGGATGTTAGAATGTATATTAGAATGTTAGAATGTATGTTAGAATGTTATTATGGATGTTAGAATGTTATAATTGATGTTAGAATGTATATTAGAATGTTATAATGTATGTTAGAATGTTATAATTGATGTTAGAATGTATATTGGATTGTTATAATGTATGATAGAATGCTATAATGGATGTTAAAATGTATATTAGAATGTTATAATGTATGTTAGGATGTTATAATGTATGTTAGAATGTTAGAATGGATGTTAGAATGTATATTAGATTGTTATAATGTATGTTAGAATGTTATAATGGATGTTAGAATGTATATTAGAATGTTATAATGTATGTTACAAAGTTATAATGGATGTTAGAATGTTTTAATGGATGTTAGAATGTATATTAGAATGTTATAATGTATGTTAGAATGTTATAATGGATGTTAGAATGTTATAATGGAAGTTAGAATGTATATTAGAATGTTATAATGTATGTTAGAATGTTATAATGGATGTTAGAATGTTATAATGGATGTTATAATAAATATTAGAATGTTATATTGTATGTTAGAATGCATGTTAGAATGTATATTAGAATGTTTTACAGTATTTTAGAATGTTATAATGGATGTTAGAATGTATATTAGAATATTATAATGGATGTTAGAATGTTATAATGGATGTTAGTACATTATAATGGATGTTATAATATATATTAGAATGTTATAATGTATGTTAGAATGTTATAATGGATGTTAGAATGTATATTAGATTGTTATAATGTATGTTAGAATGTTATAATGGATGTTAGAATGTTATTAGAATGTTATAATGTATGTTACAATGTTATAATGGATGTTAGAATGTATATTAGAATGTTATAATGTATGTTAGAATGTTATAATGGATGTTAGAATGTTATAATGGATGTTAGAATGTATATTAGAATGTTGTAATGTATGTTAGAATGTTATAATGGATGGTAGAATGTTATAATGGATGTTAGAATGAATATTAGAATGTTAGAATGGATGTTAGAATGTTATAATGGATGTTATAATGTATATTAGAATGTTATAATGTATGTTAGAATGCATGTAAGAATGTATATTAGAATATTATAGTGTATGTTAGAATGTTATAATGGATGTTATAATGTATATTAGAATGTTAAAAATTATGTTAGAATGTTATAATGGATGTTAGAATGTATATTAGAATGTTATATTGGATGTTAGAATGTATATTAGATTGTTATAATGTATGTTAGAATGTTATATTGGATGTTAGAATGTATATTAGAATGTTATAATGTATGTTAGAATGTTATAAAGGATGTTAGAATGTTATAATGGATGTTAGAATGTATATTATAATGTTAGAATGTATGTTAGAATGTTATTATGGATGTTAGAATGTAATAATGGATGTTAGAATGTATATTAGAAAGTTATAATGTATGTTAGAATGTTATAATAGATGTTAGAATGTATATTAGAATGTTATAATGTATGTTACAATGTTATAATGTATGAAAGAATGTTATAATGGATGTTATAATGTATACTAGAATGTTATAATGTATTTTAGATTGTAATAATGTATTTACGAATGTTATAATGGATGTTAGAATGTATATTAGAATGTTATAATGTATGTTACAATGCTATAATGTATGTTAGAATGTTATAATGGATGTTAGAATGTATATTAGAATGTTATAATGTATGTTAGAATGTTACAATGGATGATAGAATGTTATAATGGATGTTATAATGAATATTAGAATGTTAGAATGGATGTTAGAATGTTATAATGGATGTTATAATGTATATTAGAATGTTATAATGTATGTTAGAATGCATGTTAGAATGTATATTAGAATATTATAATGTATGTTAGAATGTTATAATGGATGTTAGAATGTATATTAGAATATTATAATGGATGTTAGAATATTATAATGGATGTTAGATTATTATAATTGATTTTAGAATGTATATCCGAATGTTAAAAAGTATGTTAGAATGTTATAATGGATGTTAGAATGTATATTAGAATGTTAGAATGTATGTTAGAATGTTATAATGGATGTTAGAATGTATATTAGAATGTTAGAATGTATGTTAGAATGTTATTATGGATGTTAGAATGTTATAATTGATGTTAGAATGTATATTAGAATGTTATAATGTATGTTAGAATGTTATAATTGATGTTAGAATGTATATTAGATTGTTATAATGTATGTTAGAATGTTATAATGGATGTTAAACTGTATATTAGAATGTTATAATGTATGTTAGGATGTTATAATGTATGTTAGAATGTTAGAATGGATGTTAGAATGTATATTAGATTGTTATAATGTATGTTAGAATGTTATAATGGATGTTAGAATGTATATTAGAATGTTATAATGTATGTTACAAAGTTATAATGGATGTTAGAATGTTTTAATGGATGTTAGAATGTATATTAGAATGTTATAATGTATGTTAGAATGTTATAATGGATGTTAGAATGTTATAATGGATGTTAGAATGTATATTAGAATGTTATAATGTATGTTAGAATGTTATAATGGATGTTAGAATGTTATAATGGATGTTATAATGAATATTAGAATGTTATATTGTATGTTAGAATGCATGTTAGAATGTATATTAGAATGTTTTACAGTATTTTAGAATGTTATAATGGATGTTAGAATGTATATTAGAATATTATAATGGATGTTAGAATGTTATAATGGATGTTAGTACATTATAATGGATGTTATAATATATATTAGAATGTTATAATGTATGTTAGAATGTTATAATGGATGTTAGAATGTATATTAGATTGTTATAATGTATGTTAGAATGTTATAATGGATGTTAGAATGTTATTAGAATGTTATAATGTATGTTACAATGTTATAATGGATGTTAGAATGTATATTAGAATGTTATAATGTATGTTAGAATGTTATAATGGATGTTAGAATGTTATAATGGATGTTAGAATGTATATTAGAATGTTGTAATGTATGTTAGAATGTTATAATGGATGGTAGAATGTTATAATGGATGTTAGAATGAATATTAGAATGTTAGAATGGATGTTAGAATGTTATAATGGATGTTATAATGTATATTAGAATGTTATAATGTATGTTAGAATGCATGTAAGAATGTATATTAGAATATTATAGTGTATGTTAGAATGTTATAATGGATGTTAGAATGTATATTAGAATGTTATAATGGATGTTAGAATATTATAATGGATGTTATAATGTATATTAGAATGTTAAAAATTATGTTAGAATGTTATAATGGATGTTAGAATGTATATTAGAATGTTAGAATGTATGTTAGAATGTTATAATGGATGTTAGAATGTATATTAGAATGTTAGAATGTATGTTAGAATGTTATTATGGATGTTAGAATGTTATAATTGATGTTAGAATGTATATTAGAATGTTATAATGTATGTTAGAATGTTATAATTGATGTTAGAATGTATATTAGATTGTTATAATGTATGATAGAATGCTATAATGGATGTTAAAATGTATATTAGAATGTTATAATGTATGTTAGGATGTTATAATGTATGATAGAATGTTAGAATGGATGTTAGAATGTATATTAGATTGTTATAATGTATGTTAGAATGTTATAATGGATGTTAGAATGTATATTAGAATGTTATAATGTATGTTACAAAGTTATAATGGATGTTAGAATGTTATTATGGATGTTAGAATGTAATAATGGATGTTAGAATGTATATTAGAAAGTTATAATGTATGTTAGAATGTTATTTTGGATGTTAAAATGTATTTTAGATTGTTATAATGTATGTTAGAATGTTATAATAGATGTTAGAATGTATATTAGAATGTTATAATGTATGTTACAATGTTATAATCTATGTTAGAATGTTATAATGGATGTTATAATGTATACTAGAATGTTATAATGTATTTTAGATTGTAATAATGTATGTTCGAATGTTATAATGGATGTTAGAATGTATATTAGAATGTTATAATGTATGTTACAATGTTATAATGTATGTTAGAATGTTATAATGGATGTTAGAATGTATATTAGAATGTTATAATGTATGTTAGAATGTTACAATGGATGATAGAATGTTATAATGGATGTTATAATGAATATTAGAATGTTAGAATGGATGTTAGAATGTTATAATGGATGTTATAATGTATATTAGAATGTTATAATGTATGTTAGAATGCATGTTAGAATGTATATTAGAATATTATAATGTATGTTAGAATGTTAGAATGGATATTAGAATGTATATTAGAATATTATAATGGATGTTAGAATATTATAATGGATGTTAGATTATTATAATGGATGTTATAATGTATATTAGAATGTTAAAATGGATGTTAGAATGTTATAATTGATTTTAGAATGTATATCAGAATGTTAAAAAGTATGTTAGAATGTTATAATGGATGTTAGAATGTATATTAGAATGTTAGAATGTATGTTAGAATGTTATAATGGATGTTAGAATGTATATAAGAATGTTAGAATGTATGTTAGAATGTTATTATGGATGTTAGAATGTTATAATTGATGTTAGAATGTATATTAGAATGTTATAATGTATGTTAGAATGTTATAATTGATGTTAAAATGTATATTAGAATGTTATAATGTATGTTAGGATGTTATAATGTATGTTAGAATGTTATAATGGATGTTAGAATGTATATTAGATTGTTATAATGGATGTTAGATTGTTATAATGGATGTTAGAATGTATATTAGAATGTTATAATGTATGTTAGAATGTTATAATGGATATTAGAATGTTATAATGTATGTTAGAATGTTATAATGGATGTTAGAATGTATATTAGAATATTATAATGGATGTTAGAATATTATAATGGATGTTAGATTATTATAATGGATGTTATAATGTATATTAGAATGTTAAAATGGATGTTAGAATGTTATAATTGATTTTAGAATGTATATCCGAATGTTAAAAAGTATGTTAGAATGTTATAATGGATGTTAGAATGTATATTAGAATGTTAGAATGTATGTTAGAATGTTATAATGGATGTTAGAATGTATATTAGAATGTTAGAATGTATGTTAGAATGTTATTATGGATGTTAGAATGTTATAATTGATGTTAGAATGTATATTAGAATGTTATAATGTATGTTAGAATGTTATAATTGATGTTAGAATGTATATTAGATTGTTATAATGTATGTTAGAATGTTATAATGGATGTTAAAATGTATATTAGAATGTTATAATGTATGTTAGGATGTTATAATGTATGTTAGAATGTTAGAATGGATGTTAGAATGTATATTAGATTGTTATAATGTATGTTAGAATGTTATAATGGATGTTAGAATGTATATTAGAATGTTATAATGTATGTTACAAAGTTATAATGGATGTTAGAATGTTTTAATGGATGTTAGAATGTATTTTAGAATGTTATAATGTATGTTAGAATGTTATAATGGATGTTAGAATGTTATAATGGATGTTAGAATGTATATTAGAATGTTATAATGTATGTTAGAATGTTATAATGGATGTTAGAATGTTATAATGGATGTTATAATGAATATTAGAATGTTATATTGTATGTTAGAATGCATGTTAGAATGTATATTAGAATGTTTTAGTGTTTTTTAGAATGTTATAATGGATGTTAGAATGTATATTAGAATATTATAATGGATGTTAGAATGTTATAATGGATGTTAGTACATTATAATGGATGTTATAATATATATTAGAATGTTATAATGTATGTTAGAATGTTATAATGGATGTTAGAATGTATATTAGATTGTTATAATGTATGTTAGAATGTTATAATGGATGTTAGAATGTTATTAGAATGTTATAATGTATGTTACAATGTTATAATGGATGTTAGAATGTATATAAGAATGTTATAATGTATGTTAGAATGTTATAATGGATGTTAGAATGTTATAATGGATGTTAGAATGTATATTAGAATGTTGTAATGTATGTTAGAATGTTATAATGGATGGTAGAATGTTATAATGGATGTTAGAATGAATATTAGAATGTTAGAATGGATGTTAGAATGTTATAATGGATGTTATAATGTATATTAGAATGTTATAATGTATGTTAGAATGCATGAAATAATGTATATTAGAATATTATAGTGTATGTTAGAATGTTATAATGGATGTTAGAATGTATATTAGAATGTTATAATGGATGTTAGAATATTATAATGGATGTTATAATGTATATTAGAATGTTAAAAATTATGTTAGAATGTTATAATGGATGTAAGAATGTATATTAGAATGTTAGAATGTATGTTAGAATGTTATAATGGATGTTAGAATGTATTTTAGAATGTTATAATGTATGTTAGAATGTTATAATGGATGTTAGAATGTTATAATGGATGTTAGAATGTATATTAGAATGTTATAA
Organism: Taudactylus pleione; assembly: GCA_031769625.1. Taxonomy (NCBI): domain Eukaryota; kingdom Metazoa; phylum Chordata; class Amphibia; order Anura; family Myobatrachidae; genus Taudactylus; species Taudactylus pleione. Next base: position 422,337 of record JAUIMM010001188.1, read on the forward strand.
TGTATGTTAGAATGTTATAATGGATGTTAGAATGTTATAATGGATGTTATAATGAATATTAGAATGTTATATTGTATGTTAGAATGCATGTTAGAATGTATATTAGAATGTTTTAGTGTTTTTTAGAATGTTATAATGGATGTTAGAATGTATATTAGAATATTATAATGGATGTTAGAATGTTATAATGGATGTTAGTACATTATAATGGATGTTATAATATATATTAGAATGTTATAATGTATGTTAGAATGTTATAATGGATGTTAGAATGTATATTAGATTGTTATAATGTATGTTAGAATGTTATAATGGATGTTAGAATGTTATTAGAATGTTATAATGTATGTTACAATGTTATAATGGATGTTAGAATGTATATAAGAATGTTATAATGTATGTTAGAATGTTATAATGGATGTTAGAATGTTATAATGGATGTTAGAATGTATATTAGAATGTTGTAATGTATGTTAGAATGTTATAATGGATGGTAGAATGTTATAATGGATGTTAGAATGAATATTAGAATGTTAGAATGGATGTTAGAATGTTATAATGGATGTTATAATGTATATTAGAATGTTATAATGTATGTTAGAATGCATGAAAGAATGTATATTAGAATATTATAGTGTATGTTAGAATGTTATAATGGATGTTAGAATGTATATTAGAATGTTATAATGGATGTTAGAATATTATAATGGATGTTATAATGTATATTAGAATGTTAAAAATTATGTTAGAATGTTATAATGGATGTAAGAATGTATATTAGAATGTTATTATGGATGTTAGAATGTTATAATGGAAGTTAGAATGTTATAATGGATGTTAAAATATTATAATGGATGTTATAATGTATATTAGAATGTTAAAATGGATGATTGAATGTTATAATTGATGTTAGAATGTATATTAGAATTTTAGAATGTATGTTAGAATGTTATAATGGATGTTAGAATGTATATTACAAAGTTATAATGTATGTTAGAATGTTATAATGGATGTTTGAATGTATTTTAGATTGTTATAATGTATGATAGAATGTTATAATGGATATTAGAATGTATATTAGAATGTTATAATGTATGTTACAATGCTATAATGTATGTTAAAATGTTATAATGGATGTTAAAATGTATACTAGAATGTTATAATGTATGTTAGAATGTATATTAGAATGTTATAATGTATGGTAGAATGTTATAATGGATGTTAGAATGTATATTAGATTGTTATAATGTATGTTAGAATGTTATAATTGATGTTAGAATGTATATTAGAATGTTATAATGTATGATAGAATGTTTTAATGGATATTAGAATGTATATTAGAATGTTATAATGTATGTTAGAATGTTATAATGGATGTTAGAATGTTAGAATGGATGCTAGAATGTATATTAGAATGTTATATTGTATGTTAGAATGTTATAATGGATGTTATAATGTTATAATGTATGTTAGAATGTTATAATGCATGTTAGAATGTATATTAGAATGTTAGAATGTATGTTAGAATGTTATTATGGATGTTATAATGTTATAATGGATGTTAAAATGTATATTACAAAGTTATAATGTATGTTAGAATGTTATAATGGATGTTTGAATGTATTTTAGATTGTTATAATGTATGATAGAATGTTATAATGGATGTTAGAATGTATATTAGAATGTTATAATGTATGTTAGAATGTTATAATGTATGTTATAATGGATGTTAGAATGTATATTAGAATGTTATAATGTATGTTAGAATGTTATAATGGATGTTAGAATGTATATTAGAATGTTATAATGGATGTTATAATGGATGTTATAATGTATACTAGAATGTTATAATGTATGTTAGAATGTTATAATGGATGTTAGAATGTATATTAGAATGGTATAATGAATGTTAGAATGTTATAATGTATGTTAGAATGTATATTAGAATGTTATAATGTATGTTAGAATGTTATAATGGATGTTAGAATGTATATTATATTGTTATAATGTATGTTAGAATGTTATAATGGATATTAGAATGTATATTAGAATGTTAAATGTATGTTAGAATGTTATAATGGATGTTAGAATTTATATTATAATGTTATAATGTATGTTAGAATGTTAAAATGGATATTAGAATGTATATTAGAATGTTATAATGTATGTTAGAATGTTATAATGGATGTTAGAATGTATATTATATTGTTATAATGTATGTTAGAATGTTATAATGGATATTAGAATGTATATTAGAATGTTAAATGTATGTTAGAATGTTATAATGGATGTTAGAATTTATATTATAATGTTATAATGTATGTTAGAATGTTAAAATGGATATTAGAATGTATATTAGAATGTTATAATGTATGTTAGAATGTTAGAATGTATGTTTTAATGTTATAATGGATGTTATAATGTATATTAGAATGTTAGAATGGATGTTAGAATGCATGTTAGAATGTATATTAGAATGTTAGAATGTATGTTATAATGTTATAATGTATGTTAGAATGTTATTATGGATGTTAGAATGTATATTAGAATATTAGAATGTATGTTAGAATGTTATTTTGTATGTTAGAATGTTATAATGGATGTTAGAATGTATTTTAGATTGTTATAATGTATGTTAGAATGTTATAATGGATGTTAGAATGTATATTAGAATGTTATAATGTATGTTACAATGTTATAATGTATGTTAGAATGTTATAATGGATGTTAGAATGTATATTAGATTGTTATAATGTATGTTAGAATGTTATAATGGATGTTAGAATGTATATTAGAATGTTATAATGTATGTTAGAATGTTATAATGGATATTAGAATGTATATTAGAATGTTATAATGGATGTTAGAATGTATTTTAGATTGTTATAATGTATGTTAGAATGTTATAATGGATGTTAGAATGTATATTAGAATGTTATAATGTATGTTACAATGTTATAATGTATGTTAGAATGTTATAATGGATGTTAGAATGTATATTAGATTGTTATAATGTATGTTAGAATGTTATAATGGATGTTATAATGTATATTAGAATGTTATAATGTATGTTAGAATGCATGTTAGAATGTATATTAGAATATTATAATGTATGTTAGAATGTTATAATGGATGTTAGAATGTTATAATGGATGTTAGAATGTATTTTAGATTGTTATAATGTATGATAGAATGTTATAATGGATGTTAGAATGTATATTAGAATGTTATAATGTATGTTAGAATGTTATAATGTATGTTATAATGGATGTTAGAATGTATATTAGAATGTTATAATGTATGTTAGAATGTTATAATGGATGTTAGAATGTATATTAGAATGTTATAATGTATGTTAGAATGTTATAATGGATGTTATAATGGATGTTATAATGTATACTAGAATGTTATAATGTATGTTAGAATATTATAATGGATGTTAGAATGTATATTAGAATGTTAAAATGGATGTTAGAATTTTATAATTGAATTTAGAATGTATATCAGAATGTTAAAAAGTATGTTAGAATGTTATAATGGATGTTAGAATGTATATTAGAATGTTATAATGTATGTTAGAATGTTACAATGGATGATAGAATGTTATAATGGATGTTATAATGAATATTAGAATGTTATAATGGATGTTATAATGTATATTAGCATGTTATAATGTATGTTAGAATGCATGTTAGAATTTATATTAGAATATTATAATGTATGTTAGAATGTTATAATGGATGTTAGAATGTATATTAGAATATTATAATGGATGTTAGAATATTATAATGGATGTTAGATTATTATAATGGATGTTATAATGTATATTAGAATGTTAAAATGGATGTTAGAATGTTATAATTGATTTTAGAATGTATATCAGAATGTTAAAAAGTATGTTAGAATGTTATAATGGATGTTAGAATGTATATTAGAATGTTAGAATGTATGTTAGAATGTTATAATGGATGTTAGAATGTATATTAGAATGTTAGAATGTATGTTAGAATGTTATTATGGATGTTAGAATGTTATAATTGATGTTAGAATGTATATTAGAATGTTATAATGTATGTTAGAATGTTATAATTGATGTTAGAATGTATATTAGATTGTTATAATGTATGATAGAATGCTATAATGGATGTTAAAATGTATATTAGAATGTTATAATGTATGTTAGGATGTTATAATGTATGTTAGAATGTTAGAATGGATGTTAGAATGTATATTAGATTGTTATAATGTATGTTAGAATGTTATAATGGATGTTAGAATGTATATTAGAATGTTATAATGTATGTTACAAAGTTATAATGGATGTTAGAATGTTTTAATGGATGTTAGAATGTATATTAGAATGTTATAATGTATGTTAGAATGTTATAATGGATGTTAGAATGTTATAATGGATGTTAGAATGTATATTAGAATGTTATAATGTATGTTAGAATGTTATAATGGATGTTAGAATGTTATAATGGATGTTATAATGAATATTAGAATGTTATATTTTATGTTAGAATGCATGTTAGAATGTATATTAGAATGTTTTAGTGTATTTTAGAATGTTATAATGGATGTTAGAATGTATATTAGAATATTATAATGGATGTTAGAATGTTATAATGGATGTTAGTACATTATAATGGATGTTATAATATATATTAGAATGTTATAATGTTGTTATAATGGATGTTAGAATGTATATTAGATTGTTATAATGTATGTTAGAATGGTATAATGGATGTTAGAATGTTATTAGAATGTTATAATGTATGTTACAATGTTATAATGGATGTTAGAATGTATATTAGAATGTTATAATGGATGTTAGAATGTTATAATGGATGTTAGAATGTATATTAGAATGTTGTAATGTACGTTAGAATGTTATAATGGATGGTAGAATGTAATAATGGATGTTATAATGTATATTAGAATGTTATAATGTATGTTAGAATGCATGTTAGAATGTATATTAGAATATTATAGTGTATGTTAGAATGTTATAATGGATGTTAGAATGTATATTAGAATGTTATAATGGATGTTAGAATATTATAATTGATGTTGTAATGTATATTAGAATGTTAAAAAGTATGTTAGAATGTTATAATGGATGTTAGAATGTATATTAGAATGTTAGAATGTATGTTAGAATGTTATAATGGATGTTAGAATGTATATTAGAATGTTAGAATGTATGTTAGAATGTTATTATGGATGTTAGAATGTTATAATTGATGTTAGAATGTATATTAGAATGTTATAATGTATGTTAGAATGTTATTATGGATGTTAGAATGTTATAATGGAAGTTAGAATGTTATAATGGATGTTAAAATATTATAATGGATGTTATAATGTATATTAGAATGTTAAAATGGATGATTGAATGTTATAATTGATGTTAGAATGTATATTAGAATGTTAGAATGTATGTTAGAATGTTATAATGGATGTTAGAATGTATATTACAAAGTTATAATGTATGTTAGAATGTTATAATGGATGTTTGAATGTATTTTAGATTGTTATAATGTATGACAGAATGTTATAATGGATATTAGAATGTATATTAGAATGTTATAATGTATGTTACAATGCTATAATGTATGTTAAAATGTTATAATGGATGTTAAAATGTATACTAGAATGTTATAATGTATGTTAGAATGTATATTAGAATGTTATAATGTATGGTAGAATGTTATAATGGATGTTAGAATGTATATTAGATTGTTATAATGTATGTTAGAATGTTATAATGGATGTTAGAATGTATATTAGAATGTTATAATGTATGATAGAATGTTTTAATGGATATTAGAATGTATAGTAGAATGTTATAATGTATGTTAGAATGTTATAATGGATGTTAGAATGTTAGAATGGATGCTAGAATGTATATTAGAATGTTATATTGTATGTTAGAATGTTATAATGGATGTTATAATGTTATAATGTATGTTAGAATGTTATAATGCATGTTAGAATGTATATTAGAATGTTAGAATGTATGTTAGAATGTTATTATGGATGTTAGAATGTTATAATGGATGTTAGAATGTATATTACAAAGTTATAATGTATGTTAGAATGTTATAATGGATGTTTGAATGTATTTTAGATTGTTATAATGTATGATAGAATGTTATAATGGATGTTAGAATGTATATTAGAATGTTATAATGTATGTTAGAATGTTATAATGTATGTTATAATGGATGTTAGAATGTATATTAGAATGTTATAATGTATGTTAGAATGTTATAATGGATGTTAGAATGTATATTAGAATGTTATAATGTATGTTAGAATGTTATAATGGATGTTATAATGGATGTTATAATGTATACTAGAATGTTATAATGTATGTTAGAATGTTATAATGGATGTTAGAATGTATATTAGAATGTTAAAATGGATGTTAGAATGTTATAATTGAATTTAGAATGTATATCAGAATGTTAAAAAGTATGTTAGAATGTTATAATGGATGTTAGAATGTATATTAGTATGTTAGAATGTATGTTAGAATGTTATAATGGATGTTAGAATGTATATTAGAATGTTAGAATGTATGTTAGAATGTTATTATGGATGTTAGAATGTTAAAATTGATGTTAGAATGTATATTAGAATGTTAGAATGTATGTTAGAATGTTATAATTGATGTTAGAATGTATATTAGATTTTTATAATGTATGTTAGAATGTTATAATGGATGTTAATATGTATATTAGAATGTTATAATGTATGTTAGGATGTTATAATGTATGTTAGAATGTTATAATGGATGTTAGAATGTATATTATAATGTTAGAATGTATGTTAGAATGTTATTATGGATGTTAGAATCTTATAATGGATGTTAGAATGTATATTAGAAAGTTATAATGTATGTTAGAATGTTATTTTGGATGTTAAAATGTATTTTAGATTGTTATAATGTATGTTAGAATGTTATAATAGATGTTAGAATATATATTAGAATATTATAATGTATGTTACAATGTTATAATCTAAGTTAGAATGTTATAATGGATGTTATAATATATACTAGAATGTTATAATGTATTTTAGATTGTAATAATGTATGTTCGAATGTTATAATGGATGTTAGAATGTATATTAGAATGTTATAATGTATGTTACAATGTTATAAGGTATGTTAGAATGTTATAATGGATGTTAGAATGTATATTAGAATGTTATAATGTATGTTAGAATGTTACAATGGATGATAGAATGTTATAATGGATGTTATAATGAATATTAGAATGTTAGAATGGATGTTAGAATGTTATAATGGATGTTATAATGTATATTAGAATGTTATAATGTATGTTAGAATGCATGTTAGAATGTATATTAGAATGTTATAATGTATGTTAGAATGTTATAATGGATGTTAGAATGTATATTAGATTGTTATAATGTATGTTAGAATGTTATAATGGATGTTAGAATGTTATTAGAATGTTATAATGTATGTTACAATGTTATAATGGATGTTAGAATGTATATTAGAATGTTATAATGTATGTTAGAATGTTATAATGGATGTTAGAATGTTATAATGGATGTTAGAATGTATATTAGAATGTTGTAATGTATGTTAGAATGTTATAATGGATGGTAGAATGTTATAATGGATGTTAGAATGAATATTAGAATGTTAGAATGGATGTTAGAATGTTATAATGGATGTTATAATGTATATTAGAATGTTATAATGTATGTTAGAATGCATGTAAGAATGTATATTAGAATATTATAGTGTATGTTAGAATGTTATAATGGATGTTAGAATGTATATTAGAATGTTATAATGGATGTTAGAATATTATAATGGATGTTATAATGTATATTAGAATGTTAAAAATTATGTTAGAATGTTATAATGGATGTTAGAATGTATATTAGAATGTTAGAATGTATGTTAGAATGTTATAATGGATGTTAGAATGTATATTAGAATGTTAGAATGTATGTTAGAATGTTATTATGGATGTTAGAATGTTATAATGGAAGTTAGAATGTTATAATGGATGTTAAAATATTATAATGGATGTTATAATGTATATTAGAATGTTAAAATGGATGATTGAATGTTATAATTGATGTTAGAATGTATATTAGAATTTTAGAATGTATGTTAGAATGTTATAATGGATGTTAGAATGTATATTACAAAGTTATAATGTATGTTAGAATGTTATAATGGATGTTTGAATGTATTTTAGATTGTTATAATGTATGATAGAATGTTATAATGGATATTAGAATGTATATTAGAATGTTATAATGTATGTTACAATGCTATAATGTATGTTAAAATGTTATAATGGATGTTAAAATGTATACTAGAATGTTATAATGTATGTTAGAATGTATATTAGAATGTTATAATGTATGGTAGAATGTTATAATGGATGTTAGAATGTATATTAGATTGTTATAATGTATGTTAGAATGTTATAATTGATGTTAGAATGTATATTAGAATGTTATAATGTATGATACAATGTTTTAATGGATATTAGAATGTATATTAGAATGTTATAATGTATGTTAGAATGTTATAATGGATGTTAGAATGTTAGAATGGATGCTAGAATGTATATTAGAATGTTATATTGTATGTTAGAATGTTATAATGGATGTTATAATGTTATAATGTATGTTAGAATGTTATAATGCATGTTAGAATGTATATTAGAATGTTAGAATGTATGTTAGAATGTTATTATGGATGTTATAATGTTATAATGGATGTTAGAATGTATATTACAAAGTTATAATGTATGTTAGAATGTTATAATGGATGTTTGAATGTATTTTAGATTGTTATAATGTATGATAGAATGTTATAATGTATGTTAGAATGTATATTAGAATGTTATAATGTATGTTATAATGGATGTTAGAATGTATATTAGAATGTTATAATGTATGTTAGAATGTTATAATGGATGTTAGAATGTATATTAGAATGTTATAATGGATGTTATAATGGATGTTATAATGTATACTAGAATGTTATAATGTATGTTAGAATGTTATAATGGATGTTAGAATGTATATTAGAATGGTATAATGAATGTTAGAATGTTATAATGTATGTTAGAATGTATATTAGAATGTTATAATGTATGTTAGAATGTTATAATGGATGTTAGAATGTATATTATTTTGTTATAATGTATGTTAGAATGTTATAATGGATATTAGAATGTATATTAGAATGTTAAATGTATGTTAGAATGTTATAATGGATGTTAGAATTTATATTATAATGTTATAATGTATGTTAGAATGTTAAAATGGATATTAGAATGTATATTAGAATGTTATAATGTATGTTAGAATGTTATAATGGATGTTAGAATGTATATTATATTGTTATAATGTATGTTAGAATGTTATAATGGATATTAGAATGTATATTAGAATGTTAAATGTATGTTAGAATGTTATAATGGATGTTAGAATTTATATTATAATGTTATAATGTATGTTAGAATGTTAAAATGGATATTAGAATGTATATTAGAATGTTATAATGTATGTTAGAATGTTAGAATGTATGTTTTAATGTTATAATGGATGTTATAATGTATATTAGAATGTTAGAATGGATGTTAGAATGCATGTTAGAATGTATATTAGAATGTTAGAATGTATGTTATAATGTTATAATGTATGTTAGAATGTTATTATGGATGTTAGAATGTATATTAGAATATTAGAATGTATGTTAGAATGTTATTTTGTATGTTAGAATGTTATAATGGATGTTAGAATGTATTTTAGATTGTTATAATGTATGTTAGAATGTTATAATGGATGTTAGAATGTATATTAGAATGTTATAATGTATGTTACAATGTTATAATGTATGTTAGAATGTTATAATGGATGTTAGAATGTATATTAGATTGTTATAATGTATGTTAGAATGTTATAATGGATGTTAGAATGTATATTAGAATGTTATAATGTATGTTAGAATGTTATAATGGATATTAGAATGTATATTAGAATGTTATAATGGATGTTAGAATGTATTTTAGATTGTTATAATGTATGTTAGAATGTTATAATGGATGTTAGAATGTATATTAGAATGTTATAATGTATGTTACAATGTTATAATGTATGTTAGAATGTTATAATGGATGTTAGAATGTATATTAGATTGTTATAATGTATGTTAGAATGTTATAATGGATGTTATAATGTATATTAGAATGTTATAATGTATGTTAGAATGCATGTTAGAATGTATATTAGAATATTATAATGTATGTTAGAATGTTATAATGGATGTTAGAATGTTATAATGGATGTTAGAATGTATTTTAGATTGTTATAATGTATGATAGAATGTTATAATGGATGTTAGAATGTATATTAGAATGTTATAATGTATGTTAGAATGTTATAATGTATGTTATAATGGATGTTAGAATGTATATTAGAATGTTATAATGTATGTTAGAATGTTATAATGGATGTTAGAATGTATATTAGAATGTTATAATGTATGTTAGAATGTTATAATGGATGTTATAATGGATGTTATAATGTATACTAGAATGTTATAATGTATGTTAGAATATTATAATGGATGTTAGAATGTATATTAGAATGTTAAAATGGATGTTAGAATGTTATAATTGAATTTAGAATGTATATCAGAATGTTAAAAAGTATGTTAGAATGTTATAATGGATGTTAGAATGTATATTAGAATGTTATAATGTATGTTAGAATGTTACAATGGATGATAGAATGTTATAATGGATGTTATAATGAATATTAGAATGTTATAATGGATGTTATAATGTATATTAGCATGTTATAATGTATGTTAGAATGCATGTTAGAATGTATATTAGAATATTATAATGTATGTTAGAATGTTATAATGGATGTTAGAATGTATATTAGAATATTATAATGGATGTTAGATTATTATAATGGATGTTATAATGTATATTAGAATGTTAAAATGGATGTTAGAATGTTATAATTGATTTTAGAATGTATATCAGAATGTTAAAAAGTATGTTAGAATGTTATAATGGATGTTAGAATGTATATTAGAATGTTAGAATGTATGTTAGAATGTTATAATGGATGTTAGAATGTATATTAGAATGTTAGAATGTATGTTAGAATGTTATTATGGATGTTAGAATGTTATAATTGATGTTAGAATGTATATTAGAATGTTATAATGTATGTTAGAATGTTATAATTGATGTTAGAATGTATATTAGATTGTTATAATGTATGATAGAATGCTATAATGGATGTTAAAATGTATATTAGAATGTTATAATGTATGTTAGGATGTTATAATGTATGTTAGAATGTTAGAATGGATGTTAGAATGTATATTAGATTGTTATAATGTATGTTAGAATGTTATAATGGATGTTAGAATGTATATTAGAATGTTATAATGTATGTTACAAAGTTATAATGGATGTTAGAATGTTTTAATGGATGTTAGAATGTATATTAGAATGTTATAATGTATGTTAGAATGTTATAATGGATGTTAGAATGTTATAATGGATGTTAGAATGTATATTAGAATGTTATAATGTATGTTAGAATGTTATAATGGATGTTAGAATGTTATAATGGATGTTATAATGAATATTAGAATGTTATATTGTATGTTAGAATGCATGTTAGAATGTATATTAGAATGTTTTAGTGTATTTTAGAATGTTATAATGGATGTTAGAATGTATATTAGAATATTATAATGGATGTTAGAATGTTATAATGGATGTTAGTACATTATAATGGATGTTATAATATATATTAGAATGTTATAATGTTGTTATAATGGATGTTAGAATGTATATTAGATTGTTATAATGTATGTTAGAATGGTATAATGGATGTTAGAATGTTATTAGAATGTTATAATGTATGTTACAATGTTATAATGGATGTTAGAATGTATATTAGAATGTTATAATGGATGTTAGAATGTTATAATGGATGTTAGAATGTATATTAGAATGTTGTAATGTACGTTAGAATGTTATAATGGATGGTAGAATGTAATAATGGATGTTAGAATGAATATTAGAATGTTAGAATGGATGTTAGGATGTTATAATGGATGTTATAATGTATATTAGAATGTTATAATGTATGTTAGAATGCATGTTAGAATGTATATTAGAATATTATAGTGTATGTTAGAATGTTATAATGGATGTTAGAATGTATATTAGAATGTTATAATGGATGTTAGAATATTATAATTGATGTTATAATGTATATTAGAATGTTAAAAAGTATGTTAGAATGTTATAATGGATGTTAGAATGTATATTAGAATGTTAGAATGTATGTTAGAATGTTATAATGGATGTTAGAATGTATATTAGAATGTTAGAATGTATGTTAGAATGTTATTATGGATGTTAGAATGTTATAATTGATGTTAGAATGTATATTAGAATGTTATAATGTATGTTAGAATGTTATTATGGATGTTAGAATGTTATAATGGAAGTTAGAATGTTATAATGGATGTTAAAATATTATAATGGATGTTATAATGTATATTAGAATGTTAAAATGGATGATTGAATGTTATAATTGATGTTAGAATGTATATTAGAATGTTAGAATGTATGTTAGAATGTTATAATGGATGTTAGAATGTATATTACAAAGTTATAATGTATGTTAGAATGTTATAATGGATGTTTGAATGTATTTTAGATTGTTATAATGTATGATAGAATGTTATAATGGATATTAGAATGTATATTAGAATGTTATAATGTATGTTACAATGCTATAATGTATGTTAAAATGTTATAATGGATGTTAAAATGTATACTAGAATGTTATAATGTATGTTAGAATGTATATTAGAATGTTATAATGTATGGTAGAATGTTATAATGGATGTTAGAATGTATATTAGATTGTTATAATGTATGTTAGAATGTTATAATGGATGTTAGAATGTATATTAGAATGTTATAATGTATGATAGAATGTTTTAATGGATATTAGAATGTATATTAGAATGTTATAATGTATGTTAGAATGTTATAATGGATGTTAGAATGTTAGAATGGATGCTAGAATGTATATTAGAATGTTATATTGTATGTTAGAATGTTATAATGGATGTTATAATGTTATAATGTATGTTAGAATGTTATAATGCATGTTAGAATGTATATTAGAATGTTAGAATGTATGTTAGAATGTTATTATGGATGTTAGAATGTTATAATGGATGTTAGAATGTATATTACAAAGTTATAATGTATGTTAGAATGTTATAATGGATGTTTGAATGTATTTTAGATTGTTATAATGTATGATAGAATGTTATAATGGATGTTAGAATGTATATTAGAATGTTATAATGTATGTTAGAATGTTATAATGTATGTTATAATGGATGTTAGAATGTATATTAGAATGTTATAATGTATGTTAGAATGTTATAATGGATGTTAGAATGTATATTAGAATGTTATAATGTATGTTAGAATGTTATAATGGATGTTATAATGGATGTTATAATGTATACTAGAATGTTATAATGTATGTTAGAATGTTATAATGGATGTTAGAATGTATATTAGAATGTTAAAATGGATGTTAGAATGTTATAATTGAATTTAGAATGTATATCAGAATGTTAAAAAGTATGTTAGAATGTTATAATGGATGTTAGAATGTATATTAGTATGTTAGAATGTATGTTAGAATGTTATAATGGATGTTAGAATGTATATTAGAATGTTAGAATGTATGTTAGAATGTTATTATGGATGTTAGAATGTTAAAATTGATGTTAGAATGTATATTAGAATGTTATAATGTATGTTAGAATGTTATAATTGATGTTAGAATGTATATTAGATTTTTATAATGTATGTTAGAATGTTATAATGGATGTTAATATGTATATTAGAATGTTATAATGTATGTTAGGATGTTATAATGTATGTTAGAATGTTATAATGGATGTTAGAATGTATATTATAATGTTAGAATGTATGTTAGAATGTTATTATGGATGTTAGAATCTTATAATGGATGTTAGAATGTATATTAGAAAGTTATAATGTATGTTAGAATGTTATTTTGGATGTTAAAATGTATTTTAGATTGTTATAATGTATGTTAGAATGTTATAATAGATGTTAGAATGTATATTAGAATATTATAATGTATGTTACAATGTTATAATCTAAGTTAGAATGTTATAATGGATGTTATAATATATACTAGAATGTTATAATGTATTTTAGATTGTAATAATGTATGTTCGAATGTTATAATGGATGTTAGAATGTATATTAGAATGTTATAATGTATGTTACAATGTTATAAGGTATGTTAGAATGTTATAATGGATGTTAGAATGTATATTAGAATGTTATAATGTATGTTAGAATGTTACAATGGATGATAGAATGTTATAATGGATGTTATAATGAATATTAGAATGTTAGAATGGATGTTAGAATGTTATAATGGATGTTATAATGTATATTAGAATGTTATAATGTATGTTAGAATGCATGTTAGAATGTATATTAGAATATTATAATGTATGTTAGAATGTTAGAATGGATGTTAGAATGTATATTAGAATATTATAATGGATGTTAGAATATTATAATGGATGTTAGATTATTATAATGGATGTTATAATGTATATTAGAATGTTAAAATGGATGTTAGAATGTTATAATTGATTTTAGAATGTATATCAGAATGTTAAAAAGTATGTTAGAATGTTATAATGGATGTTAGAATGTATATTAGAATGTTAGAATGTATGTTAGAATGTTATAATGGATGTTAGAATGTATATAAGAATGTTAGAATGTATGTTAGAATGTTATTATGGATGTTAGAATGTTATAATTGATGTTAGAATGTATATTAGAATGTTATAATGTATGTTAGAATGTTATAATTGATGTTAGAATGTATATTAGATTGTTATAATGTATGTTAGAATGTTATAATGGATGTTAAAATGTATATTAGAATGTTATAATGTATGTTAGGATGTTATAATGTATGTTAGAATGTTATAATGGATGTTAGAATGCATATTAGATTGTTATAATGTATGTTAGATTGTTATAATGGATGTTAGAATGTATATTAGAATGTTATAATGTATGTTAGAATGTTATAATGGATATTAGAATGTTATATTGGATGTTAGAATGTATATTAGATTGTTATAATGTATGTTAGAATGTTATATTGGATGTTAGAATGTATATTAGTATGTTATAATGTATGTTAGAATGTTATAAAGGATGTTAGAATGTTATAATGGATGTTAGAATGTATATTATAATGTTAGAATGTATGTTAGAATGTTATTATGGATGTTAGAATGTAATAATGGATGTTAGAATGTATATTAGAAAGTTATAATGTATGTTAGAATGTTTTTTTGGATGTTAAAATGTATTTTAGATTGTTATAATGTATGTTAGAATGTTATAATAGATGTTAGAATGTATATTAGAATGTTATAATGTATGTTACAATGTTATAATCTAAGTTAGAATGTTATAATGGATGTTATAATATATACTAGAATGTTATAATGTATTTTAGATTGTAATAATGTATGTTCGAATGTTATAATGGATGTTAGAATGTATATTAGAATGTTATAATGTATGTTACAATGCTATAATGTATGTTAGAATGTTATAATGGATGTTACAATGTATATTAGAATGTTATAATGTATGTTAGAATGTTACAATGGATGATAGAATGTTATAATGGATGTTATAATGAATATTAGAATGTTAGAATGGATGTTAGAATGTTATAATGGATGTTATAATGTATATTAGAATTTTATAATGTATAATAGAATGCATGTTAGAATGTATGTTAGAATATTATAATGTATGTTAGAATGTTAGAATGGATGTTAGAATGTATATTAGAATATTATAATGGATGTTAGAATATTATAATGGATGTTAGATTATTATAATGGATGTTATAATGTATATTATAATGTTAAAATGGATGTTAGAATGTTATAATTGATTTTAGAATGTATATCAGAATGTTAAAAAGTATGTTAGAATGTTATAATGGATGTTAGAATGTATATTAGAATGTTAGAATGTATGTTAGAATGTTATAATGGATGTTAGAATGTATATAAGAATGTTAGAATGTATGTTAGAATGTTATTATGGATGTTAGAATGTTATAATTGATGTTAGAATGTATATTAGAATGTTATAATGTATGTTAGAATGTTATAATTGATGTTAGAATGTATATTAGATTGTTATAATGTATGTTAGAATGTTATAATGGATGTTAAAATGTATATTAGAATGTTATAATGTATGTTAGGATGTTATAATGTATGTTAGAATGTTATAATGGATGTTAGAATGTATATTAGATTGTTATAATGTATGTTAGATTGTTATAATGGATGTTAGAATGTATATTAGAATGTTATAATGTATGTTAGAATGTTATAATGGATATTAGAATGTTATATTGGATGTTAGAATGTATATTAGATTGTTATAATGTATGTTAGAATGTTATATTGGATGTTAGAATGTATATTAGAATGTTATAATGTATGTTAGAATGTTATAATGGATATTAGAATGTTATATTGGATGTTAGAATGTATATTAGATTGTTATAATGTATGTTAGAATGTTATATTGGATGTTAGAATGTATATTAGTATGTTATAATGTATGTTAGAATGTTATAAAGGATGTTAGAATGTTATAATGGATGTTAGAATGTATATTATAATGTTAGAATGTATGTTAGAATGTTATTATGGATGTTAGAATGTAATAATGGATGTTAGAATGTATATTAGAAAGTTATAATGTATGTTAGAATGTTTTTTTGGATGTTAAAATGTATTTTAGATTGTTATAATGTATGTTAGAATGTTATAATAGATGTTAGAATGTATATTAGAATGTTATAATGTATGTTACAATGTTATAATCTAAGTTAGAATGTTATAATGGATGTTATAATATATACTAGAATGTTATAATGTATTTTAGATTGTAATAATGTATGTTCGAATGTTATAATGGATGTTAGAATGTATATTAGAATGTTATAATGTATGTTACAATGCTATAATGTATGTTAGAATGTTATAATGGATGTTACAATGTATATTAGAATGTTATAATGTATGTTAGAATGTTACAATGGATGATAGAATGTTATAATGGATGTTATAATGAATATTAGAATGTTAGAATGGATGTTAGAATGTTATAATGGATGTTGTAATGTATATTAGAATTTTATAATGTATAATAGAATGCATGTTAGAATGTATGTTAGAATATTATAATGTATGTTCGAATGTTAGAATGGATGTTAGAATGTATATTAGAATGTTATAATGTATGTTACAATGCTATAATGTATGTTAGAATGTTATAATGGATGTTACAATGTATATTAGAATGTTATAATGTATGTTAGAATGTTACAATGGATGATAGAATGTTATAATGGATGTTATAATGAATATTAGAATGTTAGAATGGATGTTAGAATGTTATAATGGATGTTGTAATGTATATTAGAATTTTATAATGTATAATAGAATGCATGTTAGAATGTATGTTAGAATATTATAATGTATGTTAGAATGTTAGAATGGATGTTAGAATGTATATTAGAATATTATAATGGATGTTAGAATATTATAATGGATGTTAGATTATTATAATGGATGTTATAATGTATATTATAATGTTAAAATGGATGTTAGAATGTTATAATTGATTTTAGAATGTATATCAGAATGTTAAAAAGTATGTTAGAATGTTATAATGGATGTTAGAATGTATATTAGAATGTTAGAATGTATGTTAGAATGTTATAATGGATGTTAGAATGTATATAAGAATGTTAGAATGTATGTTAGAATGTTATTATGGATGTTAGAATGTTATAATTGATGTTAGAATGTATATTAGAATGTTATAATGTATGTTAGAATGTTATAATTGATGTTAGAATGTATATTAGATTGTTATAATGTATGTTAGAATGTTATAATGGATGTTAAAATGTATATTAGAATGTTATAATGTATGTTAGGATGTTATAATGTATGTTAGAATGTTATAATGGATGTTAGAATGTATATTAGATTGTTATAATGTATGTTAGATTGTTATAATGGATGTTAGAATGTATATTAGAATGTTATAATGTATGTTAGAATGTTATAATGGATATTAGAATGTTATATTGGATGTTAGAATGTATATTAGATTGTTATAATGTATGTTAGAATGTTATATTGGATGTTAGAATGTATATTAGAATGTTATAATGTATGTTAGAATGTTATAAAGGATGTTAGAATGTTATAATTGATGTTAGAATGTATATTAGAATGTTATAATGTATGTTAGAATGTTATAATTGATGTTAGAATGTATATTAGATTGTTATAATGTATGTTAGAATGTTATAATGGATGTTAAAATGTATATTAGAATGATATAATGTATGTTAGGATGTTATAATGTATGTTAGAATGTTAGAATGGATGTTAGAATGTATATTAGATTGTTATAATGTATGTTAGAATGTTATAATGGATGTTAGAATGTATATTAGAATGTTATAATGTATGTTACAAAGTTATAATGGATGTTAGAATGTTTTAATGGATGTTAGAATGTATATTAGAATGTTATAATGTATGTTAGAATGTTATAATGGATGTTAGAATGTTATAATGGATGTTAGAATGTATATTAGAATGTTATAATGTATGTTAGAATGTTATAATGGATGTTAGAATGTTATAATGGATGTTATAATGAATATTAGAATGTTATATTGTATGTTAGAATGCATGTTAGAATGTATATTAGAATGTTTTAGTGTATTTTAGAATGTTATAATGGATGTTAGAATGTATATTAGAATATTATAATGGATGTTAGAATGTTATAATGGATGTTAGTACATTATAATGGATGTTATAATATATATTAGAATGTTATAATGTATGTTAGAATGTTATAATGGATGTTAGAATGTATATTAGATTGTTATAATGTATGTTAGAATGTTATAATGGATGTTAGAATGTTATTAGAATGTTATAATGTATGTTACAATGTTATAATGGATGTTAGAATGTATATTAGAATGTTATAATGTATGTTAGAATGTTATAATGGATGTTAGAATGTTATAATGGATGTTAGAATGTATATTAGAATGTTGTAATGTATGTTAGAATGTTATAATGGATGGTAGAATGTTATAATGGATGTTAGAATGAATATTAGAATGTTAGAATGGATGTTAGAATGTTATAATGGATGTTATAATGTATATTAGAATGTTATAATGTATGTTAGAATGCATGTTAGAATGTATATTAGAATATTATAGTGTATGTTAGAATGTTATAATGGATGTTAGAATGTATATTAGATTGTTATAATGTATGTTAGAATGTTATATTGGATGTTAGAATGTATATTAGAATGTTATAATGTATGTTAGAATGTTATAAAGGATGTTAGAATGTTATAATTGATGTTAGAATGTATATTAGAATGTTATAATGTATGTTAGAATGTTAATATTGATGTTAGAATGTATATTAGATTGTTATAATGTATGTTAGAATGTTATAATGGATGTTAAAATGTATATTAGAATGTTATAATGTATGTTAGGATGTTATAATGTATGTTAGAATGTTAGAATGGATGTTAGAATGTATATTAGATTGTTATAATGTATGTTAGAATGTTATAATGGATGTTAGAATGTATATTAGAATGTTATAATGTATGTTACAAAGTTATAATGGATGTTAGAATGTTTTAATGGATGTTAGAATGTATATTAGAATGTTATAATGTATGTTAGAATGTTATAATGGATGTTAGAATGTTATAATGGATGTTAGAATGTATATTAGAATGTTATAATGTATGTTAGAATGTTATAATGGATGTTAGAATGTTATAATGGATGTTATAATGAATATTAGAATGTTATATTGTATGTTAGAATGCATGTTAGAATGTATATTAGAATGTTTTAGTGTATTTTAGAATGTTATAATGGATGTTAGAATGTATATTAGAATATTATAATGGATGTTAGAATGTTATAATGGATGTTAGTACATTATAATGGATGTTATAATATATATTAGAATGTTATAATGTATGTTAGAATGTTATAATGGATGTTAGAATGTATATTAGATTGTTATAATGTATGTTAGAATGTTATAATGGATGTTAGAATGTTATTAGAATGTTATAATGTATGTTACAATGTTATAATGGATGTTAGAATGTATATTAGAATGTTATAATGTATGTTAGAATGTTATAATGGATGTTAGAATGTTATAATGGATGTTAGAATGTATATTAGAATGTTGTAATGTATGTTAGAATGTTATAATGGATGGTAGAATGTTATAATGGATGTTAGAATGAATATTAGAATGTTATAATGGATGTTATAATGTATATTAGAATGTTATAATGTATGTTAGAATGCATGTTAGAATGTATATTAGAATATTATAGTGTATGTTAGAATGTTATAATGGATGTTAGAATGTATATTAGAATGTTATAATGGATGTTAGAATATTATAATGGATGTTATAATGTATATTAGAATGTGAAAAAGTATGTTAGAATGTTATAATGGATGTTAGAATGTATATTAGAATGTTAGAATGTATGTTACAATGTTATAATGGATGTTACAATGTATATTAGAATGTTAGAATGTATGTTAGAATGTTATTATGGATGTTAGAATGTTATAATTGATGTTAGAATGTATACTAGAATGTTAGAATGTATGTTAGAATGTTATTATGGATGTTAGAATGTTATAATGGAAGTTAGAATGTTATAATGGATGTTAAAATATTATAATGGATGTTATAATGTATATTAGAATGTTAAAATGGATGATTGAATGTTATAATTGATGTTAGAATGTATATTAGAATGTTAGAATGTATGTTAGAATGTTATAATGGATGTTAGAATGTATATTACAAAGTTATAATGTATGTTAGAATGTTATAATGGATGTTTGAATGTATTTTAGATTGTTATAATGTATGATAGAATGTTATAATGGATATTAGAATGTATATTAGAATGTTATAATGTATGTTACAATGCTATAATGTATGTTAAAATGTTATAATGGATGTTAAAATGTATACTAGAATGTTATAATGTATGTTAGAATGTATATTAGAATGTTATAATGTATGGTAGAATGTTATCATGGATGTTAGAATGTATATTAGATTGTTATAATGTATGTTAGAATGTAATAATGGATGTTAGAATGTATATTAGAATGTTATAATGTATGATAGAATGTTTTAATGGATATTAGAATGTATATTAGAATGTTATAATGTATGTTAGAATGTTATAATGGATGTTAGAATGTTAGAATGGATGCTAGAATGTATATTAGAATGTTATATTGTATGTTAGAATGTTATAATGGATGTTATAATGTTATAATGTATGTTAGAATGTTATAATGCATGTTAGAATGTATATTAGAATGTTAGAATTTATGTTAGAATGTTATTATGGATGTTAGAATGTTATAATGGATGTTAGAATGTATATTACAAAGTTATAATGTATGTTAGAATGTTATAATGGATGTTTGAATGTATTTTAGATTGTTATAATGTATGATAGAATGTTATAATGGATGTTAGAATGTATATTAGAATGTTATAATGTATGTTAGAATGTTATAATGTATGTTATAATGGATGTTAGAATGTATATTAGAATGTTATAATGTATGTTAGAATGTTATAATGGATGTTAGAATGTATATTAGAATGTTATAATGTATGTTAGAATGTTATAATGGATGTTATAATGGATGTTAGAATGTATATTAGATTTTTATAATGTATGTTAGAATGTTATAATGGATGTTAATATGTATATTAGAATGTTATAATGTATGTTAGGATGTTATAATGTATGTTAGAATGTTATAATGGATGTTAGAATGTATATTATAATGTTAGAATGTATGGTAGAATGTTATTATGGATGTTAGAATCTTATAATGGATGTTAGAATGTATATTAGAAAGTTATAATGTATGTTAGAATGTTATTTTGGATGTTAAAATGTATTTTAGATTGTTATAATGTATGTTAGAATGTTATAATAGATGTTAGAATGTATATTAGAATATTATAATGTATATTACAATGTTATAATCTAAGTTAGAATGTTATAATGGATGTTATAATATATACTAGAATGTTATAATGTATTTTAGATTGTAATAATGTATGTTCGAATGTTATAATGGATGTTAGAATGTATATTAGAATGTTATAATGTATGTTACAATGTTATAAGGTATGTTAGAATGTTATAATGGATGTTAGAATGTATATTAGAATGTTATAATGTATGTTAGAATGTTACAATGGATGATAGAATGTTATAATGGATGTTATAATGAATATTAGAATGTTAGAATGGATGTTAGAATGTTATAATGGATGTTATAATGTATATTAGAATGTTATAATGTATGTTAGAATGCATGTTAGAATGTATATTAGAATATTATAATGTATGTTAGAATGTTAGAATGGATGTTAGAATGTATATTAGAATATTATAATGGATGTTAGAATATTATAATGGATGTTAGATTATTATAATGGATGTTATAATGTATATTAGAATGTTAAAATGGATGTTAGAATATTATAATTGATTTTAGAATGTATATCAGAATGTTAAAAAGTATGTTAGAATGTTATAATGGATGTTAGAATGTATATTAGAATGTTAGAATGTATGTTAGAATGTTATAATGGATGTTAGAATGTATATAAGAATGTTAGAATGTATGTTAGAATGTTATTATGGATGTTAGAATGTTATAATTGATGTTAGAATGTATATTAGAATGTTATAATGTATGTTAGAATGTTATAATTGATGTTAGAATGTATATTAGATTGTTATAATGTATGTTAGAATGTTATAATGGATGTTAAAATGTATATTAGAATGTTATAATGTATGTTAGGATGTTATAATGTATGTTAGAATGTTATAATGGATGTTAGAATGCATATTAGATTGTTATAATGTATGTTAGATTGTTATAATGGATGTTAGAATGTATATTAGAATGTTATAATGTATGTTAGAATGTTATAATGGATATTAGAATGTTATATTGGATGTTAGAATGTATATTAGATTGTTATAATGTATGTTAGAATGTTATATTGGATGTTAGAATGTATATTAGTATGTTATAATGTATGTTAGAATGTTATAAAGGATGTTAGAATGTTATAATGGATGTTAGAATGTATATTATAATGTTAGAATGTATGTTAGAATGTTATTATGGATGTTAGAATGTAATAATGGATGTTAGAATGTATATTAGAAAGTTATAATGTATGTTAGAATGTTTTTTTGGATGTTAAAATGTATTTTAGATTGTTATAATGTATGTTAGAATGTTATAATAGATGTTAGAATGTATATTAGAATGTTATAATGTATGTTACAATGTTATAATCTAAGTTAGAATGTTATAATGGATGTTATAATATATACTAGAATGTTATAATGTATTTTAGATTGTAATAATGTATGTTCGAATGTTATAATGGATGTTAGAATGTATATTAGAATGTTATAATGTATGTTACAATGCTATAATGTATGTTAGAATGTTATAATGGATGTTACAATGTATATTAGAATGTTATAATGTATGTTAGAATGTTACAATGGATGATAGAATGTTATAATGGATGTTATAATGAATATTAGAATGTTAGAATGGATGTTAGAATGTTATAATGGATGTTATAATGTATATTAGAATTTTATAATGTATAATAGAATGCATGTTAGAATGTATGTTAGAATATTATAATGTATGTTAGAATGTTAGAATGGATGTTAGAATGTATATTAGAATATTATAATGGATGTTAGAATATTATAATGGATGTTAGATTATTATAATGGATGTTATAATGTATATTATAATGTTAAAATGGATGTTAGAATGTTATAATTGATTTTAGAATGTATATCAGAATGTTAAAAAGTATGTTAGAATGTTATAATGGATGTTAGAATGTATATTAGAATGTTAGAATGTATGTTAGAATGTTATAATGGATGTTAGAATGTATATAAGAATGTTAGAATGTATGTTAGAATGTTATTATGGATGTTAGAATGTTATAATTGATGTTAGAATGTATATTAGAATGTTATAATGTATGTTAGAATGTTATAATTGATGTTAGAATGTATATTAGATTGTTATAATGTATGTTAGAATGTTATAATGGATGTTAAAATGTATATTAGAATGTTATAATGTATGTTAGGATGTTATAATGTATGTTAGAATGTTATAATGGATGTTAGAATGTATATTAGATTGTTATAATGTATGTTAGATTGTTATAATGGATGTTAGAATGTATATTAGAATGTTATAATGTATGTTAGAATGTTATAATGGATATTAGAATGTTATATTGGATGTTAGAATGTATATTAGATTGTTATAATGTATGTTAGAATGTTATATTGGATGTTAGAATGTATATTAGAATGTTATAATGTATGTTAGAATGTTATAATGGATATTAGAATGTTATATTGGATGTTAGAATGTATATTAGATTGTTATAATGTATGTTAGAATGTTATATTGGATGTTAGAATGTATATTAGTATGTTATAATGTATGTTAGAATGTTATAAAGGATGTTAGAATGTTATAATGGATGTTAGAATGTATATTATAATGTTAGAATGTATGTTAGAATGTTATTATGGATGTTAGAATGTAATAATGGATGTTAGAATGTATATTAGAAAGTTATAATGTATGTTAGAATGTTTTTTTGGATGTTAAAATGTATTTTAGATTGTTATAATGTATGTTAGAATGTTATAATAGATGTTAGAATGTATATTAGAATGTTATAATGTATGTTACAATGTTATAATCTAAGTTAGAATGTTATAATGGATGTTATAATATATACTAGAATGTTATAATGTATTTTAGATTGTAATAATGTATGTTCGAATGTTATAATGGATGTTAGAATGTATATTAGAATGTTATAATGTATGTTACAATGCTATAATGTATGTTAGAATGTTATAATGGATGTTACAATGTATATTAGAATGTTATAATGTATGTTAGAATGTTACAATGGATGATAGAATGTTATAATGGATGTTATAATGAATATTAGAATGTTAGAATGGATGTTAGAATGTTATAATGGATGTTATAATGTATATTAGAATTTTATAATGTATAATAGAATGCATGTTAGAATGTATGTTAGAATATTATAATGTATGTTAGAATGTTAGAATGGATGTTAGAATGTATATTAGAATATTATAATGGATGTTAGAATATTATAATGGATGTTAGATTATTATAATGGATGTTATAATGTATATTATAATGTTAAAATGGATGTTAGAATGTTATAATTGATTTTAGAATGTATATCAGAATGTTAAAAAGTATGTTAGAATGTTATAATGGATGTTAGAATGTATATTAGAATGTTAGAATGTATGTTAGAATGTTATAATGGATGTTAGAATGTATATAAGAATGTTAGAATGTATGTTAGAATGTTATTATGGATGTTAGAATGTTATAATTGATGTTAGAATGTATATTAGAATGTTATAATGTATGTTAGAATGTTATAATTGATGTTAGAATGTATATTAGATTGTTATAATGTATGTTAGAATGTTATAATGGATGTTAAAATGTATATTAGAATGTTATAATGTATGTTAGGATGTTATAATGTATGTTAGAATGTTATAATGGATGTTAGAATGTATATTAGATTGTTATAATGTATGTTAGATTGTTATAATGGATGTTAGAATGTATATTAGAATGTTATAATGTATGTTAGAATGTTATAATGGATATTAGAATGTTATATTGGATGTTAGAATGTATATTAGATTGTTATAATGTATGTTAGAATGTTATATTGGATGTTAGAATGTATATTAGAATGTTATAATGTATGTTAGAATGTTATAAAGGATGTTAGAATGTTATAATTGATGTTAGAATGTATATTAGAATGTTATAATGTATGTTAGAATGTTATAATTGATGTTAGAATGTATATTAGATTGTTATAATGTATGTTAGAATGTTATAATGGATGTTAAAATGTATATTAGAATGATATAATGTATGTTAGGATGTTATAATGTATGTTAGAATGTTAGAATGGATGTTAGAATGTATATTAGATTGTTATAATGTATGTTAGAATGTTATAATGGATGTTAGAATGTATATTAGAATGTTATAATGTATGTTACAAAGTTATAATGGATGTTAGAATGTTTTAATGGATGTTAGAATGTATATTAGAATGTTATAATGTATGTTAGAATGTTATAATGGATGTTAGAATGTTATAATGGATGTTAGAATGTATATTAGAATGTTATAATGTATGTTAGAATGTTATAATGGATGTTAGAATGTTATAATGGATGTTATAATGAATATTAGAATGTTATATTGTATGTTAGAATGCATGTTAGAATGTATATTAGAATGTTTTAGTGTATTTTAGAATGTTATAATGGATGTTAGAATGTATATTAGAATATTATAATGGATGTTAGAATGTTATAATGGATGTTAGTACATTATAATGGATGTTATAATATATATTAGAATGTTATAATGTATGTTAGAATGTTATAATGGATGTTAGAATGTATATTAGATTGTTATAATGTATGTTAGAATGTTATAATGGATGTTAGAATGTTATTAGAATGTTATAATGTATGTTACAATGTTATAATGGATGTTAGAATGTATATTAGAATGTTATAATGTATGTTAGAATGTTATAATGGATGTTAGAATGTTATAATGGATGTTAGAATGTATATTAGAATGTTGTAATGTATGTTAGAATGTTATAATGGATGGTAGAATGTTATAATGGATGTTAGAATGAATATTAGAATGTTAGAATGGATGTTAGAATGTTATAATGGATGTTATAATGTATATTAGAATGTTATAATGTATGTTAGAATGCATGTTAGAATGTATATTAGAATATTATAGTGTATGTTAGAATGTTATAATGGATGTTAGAATGTATATTAGATTGTTATAATGTATGTTAGAATGTTATATTGGATGTTAGAATGTATATTAGAATGTTATAATGTATGTTAGAATGTTATAAAGGATGTTAGAATGTTATAATTGATGTTAGAATGTATATTAGAATGTTATAATGTATGTTAGAATGTTAATATTGATGTTAGAATGTATATTAGATTGTTATAATGTATGTTAGAATGTTATAATGGATGTTAAAATGTATATTAGAATGTTATAATGTATGTTAGGATGTTATAATGTATGTTAGAATGTTAGAATGGATGTTAGAATGTATATTAGATTGTTATAATGTATGTTAGAATGTTATAATGGATGTTAGAATGTATATTAGAATGTTATAATGTATGTTACAAAGTTATAATGGATGTTAGAATGTTTTAATGGATGTTAGAATGTATATTAGAATGTTATAATGTATGTTAGAATGTTATAATGGATGTTAGAATGTTATAATGGATGTTAGAATGTATATTAGAATGTTATAATGTATGTTAGAATGTTATAATGGATGTTAGAATGTTATAATGGATGTTATAATGAATATTAGAATGTTATATTGTATGTTAGAATGCATGTTAGAATGTATATTAGAATGTTTTAGTGTATTTTAGAATGTTATAATGGATGTTAGAATGTATATTAGAATATTATAATGGATGTTAGAATGTTATAATGGATGTTAGTACATTATAATGGATGTTATAATATATATTAGAATGTTATAATGTATGTTAGAATGTTATAATGGATGTTAGAATGTATATTAGATTGTTATAATGTATGTTAGAATGTTATAATGGATGTTAGAATGTTATTAGAATGTTATAATGTATGTTACAATGTTATAATGGATGTTAGAATGTATATTAGAATGTTATAATGTATGTTAGAATGTTATAATGGATGTTAGAATGTTATAATGGATGTTAGAATGTATATTAGAATGTTGTAATGTATGTTAGAATGTTATAATGGATGGTAGAATGTTATAATGGATGTTAGAATGAATATTAGAATGTTAGAATGGATGTTAGAATGTTATAATGGATGTTATAATGTATATTAGAATGTTATAATGTATGTTAGAATGCATGTTAGAATGTATATTAGAATATTATAGTGTATGTTAGAATGTTATAATGGATGTTAGAATGTATATTAGAATGTTATAATGGATGTTAGAATATTATAATGGATGTTATAATGTATATTAGAATGTGAAAAAGTATGTTAGAATGTTATAATGGATGTTAGAATGTATATTAGAATGTTAGAATGTATGTTACAATGTTATAATGGATGTTACAATGTATATTAGAATGTTAGAATGTATGTTAGAATGTTATTATGGATGTTAGAATGTTATAATTGATGTTAGAATGTATACTAGAATGTTAGAATGTATGTTAGAATGTTATTATGGATGTTAGAATGTTATAATGGAAGTTAGAATGTTATAATGGATGTTAAAATATTATAATGGATGTTATAATGTATATTAGAATGTTAAAATGGATGATTGAATGTTATAATTGATGTTAGAATGTATATTAGAATGTTAGAATGTATGTTAGAATGTTATAATGGATGTTAGAATGTATATTACAAAGTTATAATGTATGTTAGAATGTTATAATGGATGTTTGAATGTATTTTAGATTGTTATAATGTATGATAGAATGTTATAATGGATATTAGAATGTATATTAGAATGTTATAATGTATGTTACAATGCTATAATGTATGTTAAAATGTTATAATGGATGTTAAAATGTATACTAGAATGTTATAATGTATGTTAGAATGTATATTAGAATGTTATAATGTATGGTAGAATGTTATCATGGATGTTAGAATGTATATTAGATTGTTATAATGTATGTTAGAATGTTATAATGGATGTTAGAATGTATATTAGAATGTTATAATGTATGATAGAATGTTTTAATGGATATTAGAATGTATATTAGAATGTTATAATGTATGTTAGAATGTTATAATGGATGTTAGAATGTTAGAATGGATGCTAGAATGTATATTAGAATGTTATATTGTATGTTAGAATGTTATAATGGATGTTATAATGTTATAATGTATGTTAGAATGTTATAATGCATGTTAGAATGTATATTAGAATGTTAGAATTTATGTTAGAATGTTATTATGGATGTTAGAATGTTATAATGGATGTTAGAATGTATATTACAAAGTTATAATGTATGTTAGAATGTTATAATGGATGTTTGAATGTATTTTAGATTGTTATAATGTATGATAGAATGTTATAATGGATGTTAGAATGTATATTAGAATGTTATAATGTATGTTAGAATGTTATAATGTATGTTATAATGGATGTTAGAATGTATATTAGAATGTTATAATGTATGTTAGAATGTTATAATGGATGTTAGAATGTATATTAGAATGTTATAATGTATGTTAGAATGTTATAATGGATGTTATAATGGATGTTATAATGTATACTAGAATGTTATAATGTATGTTAGAATGTTATAATGGATGTTAGAATGTATATTAGAATGGTATAATGAATGTTAGAATGTTATAATGTATGTTAGAATGTATATTAGAATGTTATAATGTATGTTAGAATGTTATAATGGATGTTAGAATGTATATTATATTGTTATAATGTATGTTAGAATGTTATAATGGATATTAGAATGTATATTAGAATGTTAAATGTATGTTAGAATGTTATAATGGATGTTAGAATTTATATTATAATGTTATAATGTATGTTAGAATGTTAAAATGGATATTAGAATGTATATTAGAATGTTATAATGTATGTTAGAATGTTAGAATGGATGTTAGAATGTATATTAGATTGTTATAATGTATGTTAGAATGTTATAATGGATGTTAGAATGTATATTAGAATGTTATAATGTATGTTTTAATGTTATAATGGATGTTATAATGTATATTAGAATGTTAGAATGGATGTTAGAATGCATGTTAGAATGTATATTAGAATGTTAGAATGTATGTTATAATGTTATAATGTATGTTAGAATGTTATTATGGATGTTAGAATGTATATTAGAATATTAGAATGTATGTTAGAATGTTATTTTGTATGTTAGAATGTTATAATGGATGTTAGAATGTATTTTAGATTGTTATAATGTATGTTAGAATGTTATAATGGATGTTATAATGTATATTAGAATTTTATAATGTATAATAGAATGCATGTTAGAATGTATGTTAGAATATTATAATGTATGTTAGAATGTTAGAATGGATGTTAGAATGTATATTAGAATATTATAATGGATGTTAGAATATTATAATGGATGTTAGATTATTATAATGGATGTTATAATGTATATTATAATGTTAAAATGGATGTTAGAATGTTATAATTGATTTTAGAATGTATATCAGAATGTTAAAAAGTATGTTAGAATGTTATAATGGATGTTAGAATGTATATTAGAATGTTAGAATGTATGTTAGAATGTTATAATGGATGTTAGAATGTATATAAGAATGTTAGAATGTATGTTAGAATGTTATTATGGATGTTAGAATTTTATAATTGATGTTAGAATGTATATTAGAATGTTATAATGTATGTTAGAATGTTATAATTGATGTTAGAATGTATATTAGATTGTTATAATGTATGTTAGAATGTTATAATGGATGTTAAAATGTATATTAGAATGTTATAATGTATGTTAGGATGTTATAATGTATGTTAGAATGTTATAATGGATGTTAGAATGTATATTAGATTGTTATAATGTATGTTAGATTGTTATAATGGATGTTAGAATGTATATTAGAATGTTATAATGTATGTTAGAATGTTATAATGGATATTAGAATGTTATATTGGATGTTAGAATGTATATTAGATTGTTATAATGTATGTTAGAATGTTATATTGGATGTTAGAATGTATATTAGAATGTTATAATGTATGTTAGAATGTTATAAAGGATGTTAGAATGTTATAATTGATGTTAGAATGTATATTAGAATGTTATAATGTATGTTAGAATGTTATAATTGATGTTAGAATGTATATTAGATTGTTATAATGTATGTTAGAATGTTATAATGGATGTTAAAATGTATATTAGAATGATATAATGTATGTTAGGATGTTATAATGTATGTTAGAATGTTAGAATGGATGTTAGAATGTATATTAGATTGTTATAATGTATGTTAGAATGTTATAATGGATGTTAGAATGTATATTAGAATGTTATAATGTATGTTACAAAGTTATAATGGATGTTAGAATGTTTTAATGGATGTTAGAATGTATATTAGAATGTTATAATGTATGTTAGAATGTTATAATGGATGTTAGAATGTTATAATGGATGTTAGAATGTATATTAGAATGTTATAATGTATGTTAGAATGTTATAATGGATGTTAGAATGTTATAATGGATGTTATAATGAATATTAGAATGTTATATTGTATGTTAGAATGCATGTTAGAATGTATATTAGAATGTTTTAGTGTATTTTAGAATGTTATAATGGATGTTAGAATGTATATTAGAATATTATAATGGATGTTAGAATGTTATAATGGATGTTAGTACATTATAATGGATGTTATAATATATATTAGAATGTTATAATGTATGTTAGAATGTTATAATGGATGTTAGAATGTATATTAGATTGTTATAATGTATGTTAGAATGTTATAATGGATGTTAGAATGTTTTTAGAATGTTATAATGTATGTTACAATGTTATAATGGATGTTAGAATGTATATTAGAATGTTATAATGTATGTTAGAATGTTATAATGGATGTTAGAATGTTATAATGGATGTTAGAATGTATATTTGAATGTTGTAATGTATGTTAGAATGTTATAATGGATGGTAGAATGTTATAATGGATGTTAGAATGAATATTAGAATGTTAGAATGGATGTTAGAATGTTATAATGGATGTTATAATGTATATTAGAATGTTATAATGTATGTTAGAATGCATGTTAGAATGTATATTAGAATATTATAGTGTATGTTAGAATGTTATAATGGATGTTAGAATGTATATTAGATTGTTATAATGTATGTTAGAATGTTATATTGGATGTTAGAATGTATATTAGAATGTTATAATGTATGTTAGAATGTTATAAAGGATGTTAGAATGTTATAATTGATGTTAGAATGTATATTAGAATGTTATAATGTATGTTAGAATGTTATAATTGATGTTAGAATGTATATTAGATTGTTATAATGTATGTTAGAATGTTATAATGGATGTTAAAATGTATATTAGAATGTTATAATGTATGTTAGGATGTTATAATGTATGTTAGAATGTTAGAATGGATGTTAGAATGTATATTAGATTGTTATAATGTATGTTAGAATGTTATAATGGATGTTAGAATGTATATTAGAATGTTATAATGTATGTTACAAAGTTATAATGGATGTTAGAATGTTTTAATGGATGTTAGAATGTATATTAGAATGTTATAATGTATGTTAGAATGTTATAATGGATGTTAGAATGTTATAATGGATGTTAGAATGTATATTAGAATGTTATAATGTATGTTAGAATGTTATAATGGATGTTAGAATGTTATAATGGATGTTATAATGAATATTAGAATGTTATATTGTATGTTAGAATGCATGTTAGAATGTATATTAGAATGTTTTAGTGTATTTTAGAATGTTATAATGGATGTTAGAATGTATATTAGAATATTATAATGGATGTTAGAATGTTATAATGGATGTTAGTACATTATAATGGATGTTATAATATATATTAGAATGTTATAATGTATGTTAGAATGTTATAATGGATGTTAGAATGTATATTAGATTGTTATAATGTATGTTAGAATGTTATAATGGATGTTAGAATGTTATTAGAATGTTATAATGTATGTTACAATGTTATAATGGATGTTAGAATGTATATTAGAATGTTATAATGTATGTTAGAATGTTATAATGGATGTTAGAATGTTATAATGGATGTTAGAATGTATATTAGAATGTTGTAATGTATGTTAGAATGTTATAATGGATGGTAGAATGTTATAATGGATGTTAGAATGAATATTAGAATGTTAGAATGGATGTTAGAATGTTATAATGGATGTTATAATGTATATTAGAATGTTATAATGTATGTTAGAATGCATGTTAGAATGTATATTAGAATATTATAGTGTATGTTAGAATGTTATAATGGATGTTAGAATGTATATTAGAATGTTATAATGGATGTTAGAATATTATAATGGATGTTATAATGTATATTAGAATGTGAAAAAGTATGTTAGAATGTTATAATGGATGTTAGAATGTATATTAGAATGTTAGAATGTATGTTACAATGTTATAATGGATGTTACAATGTATATTAGAATGTTAGAATGTATGTTAGAATGTTATTATGGATGTTAGAATGTTATAATTGATGTTAGAATGTATACTAGAATGTTATAATGTATGTTAGAATGTTATTATGGATGTTAGAATGTTATAATGGAAGTTAGAATGTTATAATGGATGTTAAAATATTATAATGGATGTTATAATGTATATTAGAATGTTAAAATGGATGATTGAATGTTATAATTGATGTTAGAATGTATATTAGAATGTTAGAATGTATGTTAGAATGTTATAATGGATGTTAGAATGTATATTACAAAGTTATAATGTATGTTAGAATGTTATAATGGATGTTTGAATGTATTTTAGATTGTTATAATGTATGATAGAATGTTATAATGGATATTAGAATGTATATTAGAATGTTATAATGTATGTTACAATGCTATAATGTATGTTAAAATGTTATAATGGATGTTAAAATGTATACTAGAATGTTATAATGTATGTTAGAATGTATATTAGAATGTTATAATGTATGGTAGAATGTTATCATGGATGTTAGAATGTATATTAGATTGTTATAATGTATGTTAGAATGTTATAATGGATGTTAGAATGTATATTAGAATGTTATAATGTATGATAGAATGTTTTAATGGATATTAGAATGTATATTAGAATGTTATAATGTATGTTAGAATGTTATAATGGATGTTAGAATGTTAGAATGGATGCTAGAATGTATATTAGAATGTTATATTGTATGTTAGAATGTTATAATGGATGTTATAATGTTATAATGTATGTTAGAATGTTATAATGCATGTTAGAATGTATATTAGAATGTTAGAATTTATGTTAGAATGTTATTATGGATGTTAGAATGTTATAATGGATGTTAGAATGTATATTACAAAGTTATAATGTATGTTAGAATGTTATAATGGATGTTAGAATGTATATTATATTGTTATAATGTATGTTAGAATGTTATAATGGATATTAGAATGTATATTAGAATGTTAAATGTATGTTAGAATGTTATAATGGATGTTAGAATGTTATAATGGATGTTAGAATGTATATTAGATTGTTATAATGTATGTTAGATTGTTATAATGGATGTTAGAATGTATATTAGAATGTTATAATGTATGTTAGAATGTTATAATGGATATTAGAATGTTAAATTGGATGTTAGAATGTATATTAGATTGTTATAATGTATGTTAGAATGTTATATTGGATGTTAGAATGTATATTAGAATGTTATAATGTATGTTAGAATGTTATAAAGGATGTTAGAATGTTATAATTGATGTTAGAATGTATATTAGAATGTTATAATGTATGTTAGAATGTTATAATTGATGTTAGAATGTATATTAGATTGTTATAATGTATGTTAGAATGTTATAATGGATGTTAAAATGTATATTAGAATGATATAATGTATGTTAGGATGTTATAATGTATGTTAGAATGTTAGAATGGATGTTAGAATGTATATTAGATTGTTATAATGTATGTTAGAATGTTATAATGGATGTTAGAATGTATATTAGAATGTTATAATGTATGTTACAAAGTTATAATGGATGTTAGAATGTTTTAATGGATGTTAGAATGTATATTAGAATGTTATAATGTATGTTAGAATGTTATAATGGATGTTAGAATGTTATAATGGATGTTAGAATGTATATTAGAATGTTATAATGTATGTTAGAATGTTATAATGGATGTTAGAATGTTATAATGGATGTTATAATGAATATTAGAATGTTATATTGTATGTTAGAATGCATGTTAGAATGTATATTAGAATGTTTTAGTGTATTTTAGAATGTTAGAATGGATGTTAGAATGTATATTAGAATATTATAATGGATGTTAGAATGTTATAATGGATGTTAGTACATTATAATGGATGTTATAATATATATTAGAATGTTATAATGTATGTTAGAATGTTATAATGGATGTTAGAATGTATATTAGATTGTTATAATGTATGTTAGAATGTTATAATGGATGTTAGAATGTTATTAGAATGTTATAATGTATGTTACAATGTTATAATGGATGTTAGAATGTATATTAGAATGTTATAATGTATGTTAGAATGTTATAATGGATGTTAGAATGTTATAATGGATGTTAGAATGTATATTAGAATGTTGTAATGTATGTTAGAATGTTATAATGGATGGTAGAATGTTATAATGGATGTTAGAATGAATATTAGAATGTTAGAATGGATGTTAGAATGTTATAATGGATGTTATAATGTATATTAGAATGTTATAATGTATGTTAGAATGCATGTTAGAATGTATATGAGAATATTATAGTGTATGTTAGAATGTTATAATGGATGTTAGAATGTATATTAGATTGTTATAATGTATGTTAGAATGTTATATTGGATGTTAGAATGTATATTAGAATGTTATAATGTATGTTAGAATGTTATAAAGGATGTTAGAATGTTATAATTGATGTTAGAATGTATATTAGAATGTTATAATGTATGTTAGAATGTTATAATTTATGTTAGAATGTATATTAGATTGTTATAATGTATGTTAGAATGTTATAATGGATGTTAAAATGTATATTAGAATGTTATAATGTATGTTAGGATGTTATAATGTATGTTAGAATGTTAGAATGGATGTTAGAATGTATATTAGATTGTTATAATGTATGTTAGAATGTTATAATGGATGTTAGAATGTATATTAGAATGTTATAATGTATGTTACAAAGTTATAATGGATGTTAGAATGTTTTAATGGATGTTAGAATGTATATTAGAATGTTATAATGTATGTTAGAATGTTATAATGGATGTTAGAATGTTATAATGGATGTTAGAATGTATATTAGAATGTTATAATGTATGTTAGAATGTTATAATGGATGTTAGAATGTTATAATGGATGTTATAATGAATATTAGAATGTTATATTGTATGTTAGAATGCATGTTAGAATGTATATTAGAATGTTTTAGTGTATTTTAGAATGTTATAATGGATTTTAGAATGTATATTAGAATATTATAATGGATGTTAGAATGTTATAATGGATGTTAGTACATTATAATGGATGTTATAATATATATTAGAATGTTATAATGTATGTTAGAATGTTATAATGGATGTTAGAATGTATATTAGATTGTTATAATGTATGTTAGAATGTTATAATGGATGTTAGAATGTTATTAGAATGTTATAATGTATGTTACAATGTTATAATGGATGTTAGAATGTATATTAGAATGTTATAATGTATGTTAGAATGTTATAATGGATGTTAGAATGTTATAATGGATGTTAGAATGTATATTAGAATGTTGTAATGTATGTTAGAATGTTATAATGGATGGTAGAATGTTATAATGGATGTTAGAATGAATATTAGAATGTTAGAATGGATGTTAGAATGTTATAATGGATGTTATAATGTATATTAGAATGTTATAATGTATGTTAGAATGCATGTTAGAATGTATATTAGAATATTATAGTGTATGTTAGAATGTTATAATGGATGTTAGAATGTATATTAGAATGTTATAATGGATGTTAGAATATTATAATGGATGTTATAATGTATATTAGAATGTGAAAAAGTATGTTAGAATGTTATAATGGATGTTAGAATGTATATTAGAATGTTAGAATGTATGTTACAATGTTATAATGGATGTTACAATGTATATTAGAATGTTAGAATGTATGTTAGAATGTTATTATGGATGTTAGAATGTTATAATTGATGTTAGAATGTATACTAGAATGTTATAATGTATGTTAGAATGTTATTATGGATGTTAGAATGTTATAATGGAAGTTAGAATGTTATAATGGATGTTAAAATTTTATAATGGATGTTATAATGTATATTAGAATGTTAAAATGGATGATTGAATGTTATAATTGATGTTAGAATGTATATTAGAATGTTAGAATGTATGTTAGAATGTTATAATGGATGTTAGAATGTATATTACAATGTTATAATGTATGTTAGAATGTTATAATGGATGTTTGAATGTATTTTAGATTGTTATAATGTATGATAGAATGTTATAATGGATATTAGAATGTATATTAGAATGTTATAATGTATGTTACAATGCTATAATGTATGTTAAAATGTTATAATGGATGTTAAAATGTATACTAGAATGTTATAATGTATGTTAGAATGTATATTAGAATGTTATAATGTATGGTAGAATGTTATCATGGATGTTAGAATGTATATTAGATTGTTATAATGTATGTTAGAATGTTATAATGGATGTTAGAATGTATATTAGAATGTTATAATGTATGATAGAATGTTTTAATGGATATTAGAATGTATATTAGAATGTTATAATGTATGTTAGAATGTTATAATGGATGTTAGAATGTTAGAATGGATGCTAGAATGTCATATTAGAATGTTATATTGTATGTTAGAATGTTATAATGGATGTTATAATGTTATAATGTATGTTAGAATGTTATAATGCATGTTAGAATGTATATTAGAATGTTAGAATTTATGTTAGAATGTTATTATGGATGTTAGAATGTTATAATGGATGTTAGAATGTATATTACAAAGTTATAATGTATGTTAGAATGTTATAATGGATGTTTGAATGTATTTTAGATTGTTATAATGTATGATAGAATGTTATAATGGATGTTAGAATGTATATTAGAATGTTATAATGTATGTTAGAATGTTATAATGTATGTTATAATGGATGTTAGA
The DNA here is from genome assembly GCA_031769625.1 of Taudactylus pleione. Lineage (NCBI taxonomy): Eukaryota > Metazoa > Chordata > Amphibia > Anura > Myobatrachidae > Taudactylus > Taudactylus pleione. The sequence continues at coordinate 460,873 of JAUIMM010001188.1, forward strand.
ATGTATATTAGAATGTTATAATGTATGTTAGAATGTTTAATGGATGTTAGAATGTATATTAGAATGTTATAATGTATGTTAGAATGTTATAATGGATGTTATAATGGATGTTATAATGTATACTAGAATGTTATAATGTATGTTAGAATGTTATAATGGATGTTAGAATGTATATTAGAATGGTATAATGAATGTTAGAATGTTATAATGTATGTTAGAATGTATATTAGAATGTTATAATGTATGTTAGAATGTTATAATGGATGTTAGAATGTATATTATATTGTTATAATGTATGTTAGAATGTTATAATGGATATTAGAATGTATATTAGAATGTTAAATGTATGTTAGAATGTTATAATGGATGTTAGAATTTATATTATAATGTTATAATGTATGTTAGAATGTTAAAATGGATATTAGAATGTATATTAGAATGTTATAATGTATGTTAGAATGTTAGAATGGATGTTAGAATGTATATTAGATTGTTATAATGTATGTTAGAATGTTATAATGGATGTTAGAATGTATATTAGAATGTTATAATGTATGTTTTAATGTTATAATGGATGTTATAATGTATATTAGAATGTTAGAATGGATGTTAGAATGCATGTTAGAATGTATATTAGAATGTTAGAATGTATGTTATAATGTTATAATGTATGTTAGAATGTTATTATGGATGTTAGAATGTATATTAGAATATTAGAATGTATGTTAGAATGTTATTTTGTATGTTAGAATGTTATAATGGATGTTAGAATGTATTTTAGATTGTTATAATGTATGTTAGAATGTTATAATGGATGTTAGAATGTATATTAGAATGTTATAATGTATGTTACAATGTTATAATGTATGTTAGAATGTTATAATGGATGTTAGAATGTATATTAGATTGTTATAATGTATGTTAGAATGTTATAATGGATGTTAGAATGTATATTAGAATGTTATAATGTATGTTAGAATGTTATAATGGATATTAGAATGTATATTAGAATGTTATAATGTATGTTAGAATGTATATTAGAATTTTAGAATGTATATTAGAATGTTATAATGTATGTTAGAATGTTATAATGGATGTTAGAATGTTATAATGGATGTTAGAATGTTATAATGGATGTTAGAATGTATATTAGAATGTTATAATGTATGTTAGAATGTTATAATGGATGTTAGAATGTTATAATGGATGTTATAATGAATATTAGAATGTTATATTGTATGTTAGAATGCATGTTAGAATGTATATTAGAATGTTTTAGTGTATTTTAGAATGTTATAATGGATGTTAGAATGTATATTAGAATATTATAATGGATGTTAGAATGTTATAATGGATGTTAGTACATTATAATGGATGTTATAATATATATTAGAATGTTATAATGTATGTTAGAATGTTATAATGGATGTTAGAATGTATATTAGATTGTTATAATGTATGTTAGAATGTTATAATGGATGTTAGAATGTTATTAGAATGTTATAATGTATGTTACAATGTTATAATGGATGTTAGAATGTATATTAGAATGTTATAATGTATGTTAGAATGTTATAATGGATGTTAGAATGTTATAATGGATGTTAGAATGTATATTAGAATGTTGTAATGTATGTTAGAATGTTATAATGGATGGTAGAATGTTATAATGGATGTTAGAATGAATATTAGAATGTTAGAATGGATGTTAGAATGTTATAATGGATGTTATAATGTATATTAGAATGTTATAATGTATGTTAGAATGCATGTTAGAATGTATATTAGAATATTATAGTGTATGTTAGAATGTTATAATGGATGTTAGAATGTTTATTAGAATGTTATAATGGATGTTAGAATATTATAATGGATGTTATAATGTATATTAGAATGTTAAAAAGTATGTTAGAATGTTATAATGGATGTTAGAATGTATATTAGAATGTTAGAATGTATGTTAGAATGTTATAATGGATGTTAGAATGTATATTAGAATGTTAGAATGTATGTTAGAATGTTATTATGGATGTTAGAATGTTATAATTGATGTTAGAATGTATATTAGAATGTTATAATGTATGTTAGAATGTTATTATGGATGTTAGAATGTTATAATGGTAGTTAGAATGTTATAATGGATGTTAAAATATTATAATGGATGTTATAATGTATATTAGAATGTTAAAATGGATGATTGAATGTTATAATTGATGTTAGAATGTATATTAGAATGTTAGAATGTATGTTAGAATGTTATAATGGATGTTAGAATGTATATTACAAAGTTATAATGTATGTTAGAATGTTATAATGGATGTTTGAATGTATTTTAGATTGCTATAATGTATGATAGAATGTTATAATGGATATTAGAATGTATATTAGAATGTTATAATGTATGTTACAATGCTATAATGTATGTTAGAATATTATAATGGATGTTAAAATGTATACTAGAATGTTATAATGTATGTTAGAATGTATATTAGAATGTTATAATGTATGGTAGAATGTTATAATGGATGTTAGAATGTATATTAGATTGTTATAATGTATGTTAGAATGTTATAATGGATGTTAGAATGTATATTAGAATGTTATAATGTATGATAGAATGTTTTAATGGATATTAGAATGTATATTAGAATGTTATAATGTATGTTAGAATGTTATAATGGATGTTAGAATGTTAGAATGGATGCTAGAATGTATATTAGAATGTTATATTGTATGTTAGAATGTTATAATGGATGTTATAATGTTATAATGTATGTTAGAATGTTATAATGCATGTTAGAATGTATATTAGAATGTTAGAATGTATGTTAGAATGTTATTATGGATGTTAGAATGTTATAATGGATGTTAGAATGTATATTACAAAGTTATAATGTATGTTAGAATGTTATAATGGATGTTTGAATGTATTTTAGATTGTTATAATGTATGATAGAATGTTATAATGGATGTTATAATGGATGTTAGAATGTATATTAGAATGTTATAATGTATGTTAGAATGTTATAATGGATGTTAGAATGTATATTAGAATGTTATAATGGATGTTAGAATGTTATAATGGATGTTATAATGGATGTTATAATGTATACTAGAATGTTATAATGTATGTTAGAATGTTATAATGGATGTTAGAATGTATATTAGAATGGTATAATGAATGTTAGAATGTTATAATGTATGTTAGAATGTATATTAGAATGTTATAATGTATGTTAGAATGTTATAATGGATGTTAGAATGTATATTAGATTGTTATAATGTATGTTAGAATGTTATAATGGATATTAGAATGTATATTAGAATGTTAAATGCATGTTAGAATGTTATAATGGATGTTAGAATTTATATTATAATGTTATAATGTATGTTAGAATGTTAAAATGGATATTAGAATGTATATTAGAATGTTATAATGTATGTTAGAATGTTAGAATGGATATTAGAATGTATATTAGATTGTTTTAATGTATGTTAGAATGTTATAATGGATGTTAGAATGTATATTAGAATGTTATAATGTATATTAGAATGTTAGAATGTATGTTTTAATGTTATAATGGATGTTATAATGTATATTAGAATGTTAGAATGGATGTTAGAATGCATGTTAGAATGTATATTAGAATGTTATAATGTATGATAGAATGTTTTAATGGATATTAGAATGTATATTAGAATGTTATAATGTATGTTAGAATGTTATAATGGATGTTAGAATGTTAGAATGGATGCTAGAATGTATATTAGAATGTTATATTGTATGTTAGAATGTTATAATGGATGTTATAATGTTATAATGTATGTTAGAATGTTATAATGCATGTTAGAATGTATATTAGAATGTTAGAATGTATGTTAGAATGTTATTATGGATGTTAGAATGTTATAATGGATGTTAGAATGTATATTACAAAGTTATAATGTATGTTAGAATGTTATAATGGATGTTTGAATGTATTTTAGATTGTTATAATGTATGATAGAATGTTATAATGGATGTTAGAATGTATATTAGAATGTTATAATGTATGTTAGAATGTTATAATGTATGTTATAATGGATGTTAGAATGTATATTAGAATGTTATAATGTATGTTAGAATGTTATAATGGATGTTAGAATGTATATTAGAATGTTATAATGTATGTTAGAATGTTATAATGGATGTTATAATGGATGTTATAATGTATACTAGAATGTTATAATGTATGTTAGAATTTTATAATGGATGTTAGAATGTATATTAGAATGGTATAATGAATGTTAGAATGTTATAATGTATGTTAGAATGTATATTAGAATGTTATAATGTATGTTAGAATGTTATAATGGATGTTAGAATGTATATTAGATTGTTATAATGTATGTTAGAATGTTATAATGGATATTAGAATGTATATTAGAATGTTAAATGTATGTTAGAATGTTAGAATGGATGTTAGAATTTATATTATAATGTTATAATGTATGTTAGAATGTTAAAATGGATATTAGAATGTATATTAGAATGTTATAATGTATGTTAGAATGTTAGAATGGATGTTAGAATGTATATTAGATTGTTTTAATGTATGTTAGAATGTTATAATGGATGTTAGAATGTATATTAGAATGTTATAATGTATGTTAGAATGTTAGAATGTATGTTTTAATGTTATAATGGATGTTATAATGTATATTAGAATGTTAGAATGGATGTTAGAATGCATGTTAGAATGTATATTAGAATGTTAGAATGTATGTTATAATGTTATAATGTATGTTAGAATGTTATAATGGATGTTAGAATGTATTTTAGATTGTTATAATGTATGTTAGAATGTTATAATGGATGTTAGAATGTATATTAGAATGTTATAATGTATGTTACAATGTTATAATGTATGTTAGAATGTTATAACGGATGTTAGAATGTATATTAGATTGTTATAATGTATGTTAGAATGTTATAATGGATGTTAGAATGTATATTAGAATGTTATAATGTATGTTAGAATGTTATAATGGATATTAGAATGTATATTAGAATGTTATAATGTATGTTAGAATGTATATTAGAATTTTAGAATGTATATTAGAATATTATAATGTATGTTAGAATGTTATAATGGATGTTAGAATGTTATAATGATTGTTATAATGTATATTAGAATGTTATATTGTATGTTAGAATGCATGTTATAATGTATATTAGATTGTTATAATGTATGTTAGAATGTTATAATGGATGTTAGAATGTATATTAGAATGTTATAATGTATGTTACAATGTTATAATGGATGTTAGAATGTTATAATGGATGTTAGAATGTATATTAGAATGTTATAATGTATGTTAGAATGTTATAATGGATGTTAGAATGTTATAATGGATGTTATAATGAATATTAGAATGTTAGAATGGATGTTAGAATGTTATAATGGATGTTATAATGTATATTAGAATGTTATAATGTATGTTAGAATGCATGTTAGAATGTATATTAGAATATTATAGTGTATGTTAGAATGTTATAATGGATGTTAGAATGTTATAATGGATGTTTTAATGTTATAATGGATGTTATAATGTATATTAGAATGTTAGAATGGATGTTAGAATGCATGTTAGAATGTATATTAGAATGTTAGAATGTATGTTATAATGTTATAATGTATGTTAGAATGTTATTATGTATGTTAGAATGTATATTAGAATATTAGAATGTATGTTAGAATGTTATTTTGTATGTTAGAATGTTATAATGGATGTTAGAATGTATTTTAGATTGTTATAATGTATGTTAGAATGTTATAATGGATGTTAGAATGTATATTAGAATGTTATAATGTATGTTACAATGTTATAATGTATGTTAGAATGTTATAATGGATGTTAGAATGTATATTAGATTGTTATAATGTATGTTAGAATGTTATAATGGATGTTAGAATGTATATTAGAATGTTATAATGTATGTTAGAATGTTATAATGGATATTAGAATGTATATTAGAATGTTATAATGTATGTTAGAATGTATATTAGAATTTTAGAATGTATATTAGAATGTTATAATGGATGTTAGAATGTTATAATGGATGTTAGAATGTTATAATGGATGTTAGAATGTATATTAGAATGTTATAATGTATGTTAGAATGTTATAATGGATGTTAGAATGTTATAATGGATGTTATAATGAATATTAGAATGTTATATTGTATGTTAGAATGCATGTTAGAATGTATATTAGAATGTTTTAGTGTATTTTAGAATGTTATAATGGATGTTAGAATGTATATTAGAATATTATAATGGATGTTAGAATGTTATAATGGATGTTAGTACATTATAATGGATGTTATAATATATATTAGAATGTTATAATGTATGTTATAATGTTATAATGGATGTTAGAATGTATATTAGATTGTTATAATGTATGTTAGAATGTTATAATGGATGTTAGAATGTTATTAGAATGTTATAATGTATGTTACAATGTTATAATGGATGTTAGAATGTATATTAGAATGTTATAATGTATGTTAGAATGTTATAATGGATGTTAGAATGTTATAATGGATGTTAGAATGTATATTAGAATGTTGTAATGTATGTTAGAATGTTATAATGGATGGTAGAATGTTATAATGGATGTTAGAAAGAATATTAGAATGTTAGAATGGATGTTAGAATGTTATAATGGATGTTATAATGTATATTAGAATGTTATAATGTATGTTAGAATGCATGTTAGAATGTATATTAGAATATTATAGTGTATGTTAGAATGTTATAATGGATGTTAGAATGTATATTAGAATGTTATAATGGATGTTAGAATATTATAATGGATGTTATAATGTATATTAGAATGTTAGAATGTATGTTAGAATGTTATAATGGATGTTAGAATGTATATTAGAATGTTAGAATGTATGTTAGAATGTTATTATGGATGTTAGAATGTTATAATTGATGTTAGAATGTATATTAGAATGTTATAATGTATGTTAGAATGTTATTATGGATGTTAGAATGTTATAATGGTAGTTAGAATGTTATAATGGATGTTAAAATATTATAATGGATGTTATAATGTATATTAGAATGTTAAAATGGATGATTGAATGTTATAATTGATGTTAGAATGTATATTAGAATGTTAGAATGTATGTTAGAATGTTATAATGGATGTTAGAATGTATATTACAAAGTTATAATGTATGTTAGAATGTTATAATGGATGTTTGAATGTATTTTAGATTGTTATAATGTATGATAGAATGTTATAATGGATATTAGAATGTATATTAGAATGTTATAATTTATGTTACAATGCTATAATGTATGTTAGAATATTATAATGGATGTTAAAATGTATACTAGAATGTTATAATGTATGTTAGAATGTATATTAGAATGTTATAATGTATGGTATAATGTTATAATGGATGTTAGAATGTATATTAGATTGTTATAATGTATGTTAGAATGTTATAATGGATGTTAGAATGTATATTAGAATGTTATAATGTATGATAGAATGTTTTAATGGATATTAGAATGTATATTAGAATGTTATAATGTATGTTAGAATGTTATAATGGATGTTAGAATGTTAGAATGGATGCTAGAATGTATATTAGAATGTTATATTGTATGTTAGAATGTTATAATGGATGTTATAATGTTATAATGTATGTTAGAATGTTATAATGCATGTTAGAATGTATATTAGAATGTTAGAATGTATGTTAGAATGTTATTATGGATGTTAGAATGTTATAATGGATGTTAGAATGTATATTACAAAGTTATAATGTATGTTAGAATGTTATAATGGATGTTTGAATGTATTTTAGATTGTTATAATGTATGATAGAATGTTATAATGGATGTTAGAATGTATATTAGAATGTTATAATGTATGTTAGAATGTTATAATGTTTGTTATAATGGATGTTAGAATGTATATTAGAATGTTATAATGTATGTTAGAATGTTTTAATGGATGTTAGAATGTATATTAGAATGTTATAATGTATGTTAGAATGTTATAATGGATGTTATAATGGATGTTATAATGTATACTAGAATGTTATAATGTATGTTAGAATGTTATAATGGATGTTAGAATGTATATTAGAATGGTATAATGATTGTTAGAATGTTATAATGTATGTTAGAATGTATATTAGAATGTTATAATGTATGTTAGAATGTTATAATGAATGTTAGAATGTATATTAGATTGTTATAATGTATGTTAGAATGTTATAATGGATATTAGAATGTATATTAGAATGTTAAATGTATGTTAGAATGTTATAATGGATGTTAGAATTTATATTATAATGTTATAATGTATGTAAGAATGTTAAAATGGATATTAGAATGTATATTAGAATGTTATAATGTATGTTAGAATGTTAGAATGGATGTTAGAATGTATATTAGATTGTTTTAATGTATGTTAGAATGTTATAATGGATGTTAGAATGTATATTAGAATGTTATAATGTATGTTAGAATGTTAGAATGTATGTTTTAATGTTATAATGGATGTTATAATGTATATTAGAATGTTAGAATGGATGTTAGAATGCATGTTAGAATGTATATTAGAATGTTAGAATGTATGTTATAATGTTATAATGTATGTTAGAATGTTATTATGGATGTTAGAATGTATATTAGAATATTAGAATGTATGTTAGAATGTTATTTTGTATGTTAGAATGTTATAATGGATGTTAGAATGTATTTTAGATTGTTATAATGTATGTTAGAATGTTATAATGGATGTTATAATGTATATTAGAATGTTATAATGTATGTTACAATGTTATAATGTATGTTAGAATGTTATAATGGATGTTAGAATGTATATTAGATTGTTATAATGTATGTTAGAATGTTATAATGGATGTTAGAATGTATATTAGAATGTTATAATGTATGTTAGAATGTTATAATGGATATTAGAATGTATATTAGAATGTTATAATGTATGTTAGAATGTATATTAGAATTTTAGAATGTATATTAGAATGTTATAATGTATGTTAGAATGTTATAATGGATGTTAGAATGTTATAATGATTGTTATAATGTATATTAGAATGTTATATTGTATGTTAGAATGCATGTTAGAATGTATATTAGATTGTTATAATGTATGTTAGAATGTTATAATGGATGTTATAATGTATATTAGAATGTTAGAATGGATGTTAGAATGCATGTTAGAATGTATACTAGAATGTTAGAATGTATGTTATAATGTTATAATGTATGTTAGAATGTTATTATGGATGTTAGAATGTATATTAGAATATTAGAATGTATGTTAGAATGTTATTTTGTATGTTAGAATGTTATAATGGATGTTAGAATGTATTTTAGATTGTTATAATGTATGTTAGAATGTTATAATGGATGTTAGAATGTATATTAGAATGTTATAATGTATGTTACAATGTTATAATGTATGTTAGAATGTTATAATGGATGTTAGAATGTATATTATATTGTTATAATGTATGTTAGAATGTTATAATGGATGTTAGAATGTATATTAGAATGTTATAATGTATGTTAGAATGTTATAATGGATATTAGAATGTATATTAGAATGTTATAATGTATGTTAGAATGTATATTAGAATTTTAGAATGTATATTAGAATGTTATAATGTATGTTAGAATGTTATAATGGATGTTAGAATGTTATAATGGATGTTAGAATGTTATAATGGATGTTAGAATGTATATTAGAATGTTATAATGTATGTTAGAATGTTATAATGGATGTTAGAATGTTATAATGGATGTTATAATGAATATTAGAATGTTATATTGTATGTTAGAATGCATGTTAGAATGTATATTAGAATGTTTTAGTGTATTTTAGAATGTTATAATGGATGTTAGAATGTATATTAGAATATTATAATGGATGTTAGAATGTTATAATGGATGGTAGTACATTATAATGGATGTTATAATATATATTAGAATGTTATAATGTATGTTAGAATGTTATAATGGATGTTAGAATGTATATTAGATTGTTATAATGTATGTTAGAATGTTATAATAGATGTTAGAATGTTATTAGAATGTTATAATGTATGTTACAATGTTATAATGGATGTTAGAATGTATATTAGAATGTTATAATGTATGTTAGAATGTTATAATGGATGTTAGAATGTTATAATGGATGTTAGAATGTATATTAGAATGTTGTAATGTATGTTAGAATGTTATAATGGATGGTAGAATGTTATAATGGATGTTAGAATGAATATTAGAATGTTAGAATGGATGTTAGAATGTTATAATGGATGTTATAATGTATATTAGAATGTTATAATGTATGTTAGAATGCATGTTAGAATGTATATTAGAATATTATAGTGTATGTTAGAATGTTATAATGGATGTTAGAATGTATATTAGAATGTTATAATGGATGTTAGAATATTATAATGGATGTTATAATGTATATTAGAATGTTAGAATGTATGTTAGAATGTTATAATGGATGTTAGAATGTATATTAGAATGTTAGAATGTATGTTAGAATGTTATTATGGATGTTAGAATGTTATAATTGATGTTAGAATGTATATTAGAATGTTATAATGTATGTTAGAATGTTATTATGGATGTTAGAATGTTATAATGGTAGTTAGAATGTTATAATGGATGTTAAAATATTATAATGGATGTTATAATGTATATTAGAATGTTAAAATGGATGATTGAATGTTATAATTGATGTTAGAATGTATATTAGAATGTTAGAATGTATGTTAGAATGTTATAATGGATGTTAGAATGTATATTACAAAGTTATAATGTATGTTAGAATGTTATAATGGATGTTTGAATGTATTTTAGATTGTTATAATGTATGATAGAATGTTATAATGGATATTAGAATGTATATTAGAATGTTATAATGTATGTTACAATGCTATAATGTATGTTAGAATATTATAATGGATGTTAAAATGTATACTAGAATGTTAGAATGTATATTAGAATGTTATAATGTATGGTATAATGTTATAATGGATGTTAGAATGTATATTAGATTGTTATAATGTATGTTAGAATGTTATAATGGATGTTAGAATGTATATTAGAATGTTATAATGTATGATAGAATGTTTTAATGGATATTAGAATGTATATTAGAATGTTATAATGTATGTTAGAATGTTATAATGGATGTTAGAATGTTAGAATGGATGCTAGAATGTATATTAGAATGTTATATTGTATGTTAGAATGTTATAATGGATGTTATAATGTTATAATGTATGTTAGAATGTTATAATGCATGTTAGAATGTATATTAGAATGTTAGAATGTATGTTAGAATGTTATTATGGATGTTAGAATGTTATAATGGATGTTAGAATGTATATTACAAAGTTATAATGTATGTTAGAATGTTATAATGGATGTTTGAATGTATTTTAGATTGTTATAATGTATGATAGAATGTTATAATGGATGTTAGAATGTATATTAGAATGTTATAATGTATGTTAGAATGTTATAATGTATGTTATAATGGATGTTAGAATGTATATTAGAATGTTATAATGTATGTTAGAATGTTATAATGGATGTTAGAATGTATATTAGAATGTTATAATGTATGTTAGAATATTATAATGGATGTTATAATGGATGTTATAATGTATACTAGAATGTTATAATGTATGTTAGAATGTTATAATGGATGTTAGAATGTATATTAGAATGGTATAATGAATGTTAGAATGTTATAATGTATGTTAGAATGTATATTAGAATGTTATAATGTATGTTAGAATGTTATAATGGATGTTAGAATGTATATTAGATTGTTATAATGTATGTTAGAATGTTATAATGGATATTAGAATGTATATTAGAATGTTAAATGTATGTTAGAATGTTATAATGGATGTTAAAATTTATATTATAATGTTATAATGTATGTTAGAATGTTAAAATGGATATTAGAATGTATATTAGAATGTTATAATGTATGTTAGAATGTTAGAATGGATGTTAGAATGTATATTGGATTGTTTTAATGTATGTTAGAATGTTATAATGGATGTTAGAATGTATATTAGAATGTTATAATGTATGTTAGAATGTTAGAATGTATGTTTTAATGTTATAATGGATGTTATAATGTATATTAGAATGTTAGAATGGATGTTAGAATGCATGTTAGAATGTATATTAGAATGTTAGAATGTATGTTATAATGTTATAATGTATGTTAGAATGTTATTATGGATGTTAGAATGCATATTAGAATATTAGAATGTATGTTAGAATGTTATTTTGTATGTTAGAATGTTAGAATGGATGTTAGAATGTATTTTAGATTGTTATAATGTATGTTAGAATGTTATAATGGATGTTATAATGTATATTAGAATGTTATAATGTATGTTACAATGTTATAATGTATGTTACAATGTTATAATGGATGTTAGAATGTATATTAGATTGTTATAATGTATGTTAGAATGTTATAATGGATGTTAGAATGTATATTAGAATGTTATAATGTATGTTAGAATGTTATAATGGATATTAGAATGTATATTAGAATGTTATAATGTATGTTAGAATGTATATTAGAATTTTAGAATGTATATTAGAATGTTATAATGTATGTTAGAATGTTATAATGGATGTTAGAATGTTATAATGATTGTTATAATGTATATTAGAATGTTATATTGTATGTTAGAATGCATGTTAGAATGTATATTAGATTGTTATAATGTATGTTAGAATGTTATAATGGATGTTAGAATGTATATTAGAATGTTATAATGTATGTTACAATGTTATAATGGATGTTAGAATGTTATAATGGACATTAGAATGTATATTAGAATGTTATAATGTATGTTACAATGTTATAATGGATGTTAGAATGTTATAATGGATGTTACAATGTATATTAGAATGTTGTAATGTATGTTAGAATGTTATAATGGATGTTAGAATGTTATAATGGATGTTATAATGAATATTAGAATGTTAGAATGGATGTTAGAATGTTATAATGGATGTTATAATGTATATTAGAATGTTATAATGTATGTTAGAATGCATGTTAGAATGTATATTAGAATATTATAGTGTATGTTAGAATGTTATAATGGATGTTAGAATGTATATTAGAATGTTGTAATGGATGTTAGAATATTATAATGGATGTTATAATGTATATTAGAATGTTAAAAAGTATGTTAGAATGTTATAATGGATGTTAGAATGTATATTAGATTGTTATAATGTATGTTAGAATGTTATAATGGATGTTAGAATGTTATTAGAATGTTATAATGTATGTTACAATGTTATAATGGATGTTAGAATGTATATTAGAATGTTATAATGTATGTTAGAATGTTATAATGGATGTTAGAATGTTATAATGGATGTTAGAATGTATATTAGAATGTTGTAATGTATGTTAGAATGTTATAATGGATGGTAGAATGTTATAATGGATGTTAGAATGAATATTAGAATGTTAGAATGGATGTTAGAATGTTATAATGGATGTTATAATGTATATTAGAATGGTATAATGTATGTTAGAATGCATGTTAGAATGTATATTAGAATATTATAGTGTATGTTAGAATGTTATAATGGATGTTACAATGTATATTAGAATGTTATAATGGATGTTAGAATATTATAATGGATGTTATAATGTATATTAGAATGTTAAAAAGTATGTTAGAATGTTATAATGGATGTTAGAATGTATATTAGAATGTTAGAATGTATGTTAGAATGTTATAATGGATGTTAGAATGTATATTAGAATGTTAGAATGTATGTTAGAATGTTATTATGGATGATAGAATGTTATAATTGATGTTACAATGAATATTAGAATGTTATAATGTATGTTAGAATGTTATTATGGATGTTAGAATGTTATAATGGAAGTTAGAATGTTATAATGGATGTTAAAATATTATAATGGATGTTATAATGTATATTAGAATGTTAAAATGGATGATTGAATGTTATAATTGATGTTAGAATGTATATTAGAATGTTAGAATGTATGTTAGAATGTTATAATGGATGTTAGAATGTATATTACAAAGTTATAATGTATGTTAGAATGTTATAATGGATGTTTGAATGTATTTTAGATTGTTATAATGTATGATAGAATGTTATAATGGATATTAGAATGTATATTAGAATGTTATAATGTATGTTACAATGCTATAATGTATGTTAGAATGTTATAATGGATGTTAAAATGTATACTAGAATGTTATAATGTATGTTAGAATGTATATTGGAATGTTATAATGTATGGTAGAATGTTATAATGGATGTTAGAATGTATATTAGATTGTTATAATGTATGTTAGAATGTTATAATGGATGTTAGAATGTATATTAGAATGTTATAATGTATGATAGAATGTTTTAATGGATATTATAATGTATATTAGAATGTTATAATGTATGTTAGAATGTTATAATGGATGTTAGAATGTTAGAATGGATGCTAGAATGTATATTAGAATGTTATATTGTATGTTAGAATGTTATAATGGATGTTATAATGTTATAATGTATGTTAGAATGTTATAATGCATGTTAGAATGTATATTAGAATGTTAGAATGTATGTTAGAATGTTATTATGGATGTTAGAATGTTATAATGGATGTTAGAATGTATATTACAAAGTTATAATGTATGTTAGAATGTTATAATGGATGTTTGAATGTATTTTAGATTGTTATAATGTATGATAGAATGTTATAATGGATGTTAGAATGTATATTAGAATGTTATAATGTATGTTAGAATGTTATAATGTATGTTATAATGCATGTTAGAATGTATATTAGAATGTTATAATGTATGTTACAATGTTATAATGGATGTTAGAATGTATATTAGAATGTTATAATGTATGTTAGAATGTTATAATGGATGTTATAATGGATGTTATAATGTATACTAGAATGTTATAATGTATGTTAGAATGTTATAATGGATGTTAGAATGTATATTAGAATGGTATAATGAATGTTAGAATGTTATAATGTATGTTAGAATGTATATTAGAATGTTATAATGTATGTTAGAATGTTATAATGGATGTTAGAATGTATATTAGATTGTTATAATGTATGTTAGAATGTTATAATGGATATTAGAATGTATATTAGAATGTTAAATGTATGTTAGAATGTTATAATGGATGTTAGAATTTATATTATAATGTTATAATGTATGTTAGAATGTTAAAATGGATATTAGAATGTATATTAGAATGTTATAATGTATGTTAGAATGTTAGAATGGATGTTAGAATGTATATTAGATTGTTATAATGTATGTTAGAATGTTATAATTAATGTTAGAATGTATATTAGAATGTTATAATGTATGTTAGAATGTTAGAATGTATGTTTTAAAGTTATAATGGATGTTATAATGTATATTAGAATGTTAGAATGGATGTTAGAATGCATGTTAGAATGTATATTAGAATGTTAGAATGTATGTTATAATGTTATAATGTATGTCAGAATGTTATTATGGATGTTAGAATGTATATTAGAATATTAGAATGTATGTTAGAATGTTATTTTGTATGTTAGAATGTTATAATGGATGTTAGAATGTATTTTAGATTGTTATAATGTATGTTAGAATGTTATAATGGATGTTAGAATGTATATTAGAATGTTATAATGTATGTTACAATGTTATAATGTATGTTAGAATGTTATAATGGATGTTAGAATGTATATTAGATTGTTATAATGTATGTTAGAATGTTATAATGGATGTTAGAATGTATATTAGAATGTTATAATGTATGTTAGAATGTTATAATGGATATTAGAATGTATATTAGAATGTTATAATGTATGTTAGAATGTATATTAGAATTTTAGAATGTATATTAGAATGTTATAATGTATGTTAGAATGTTATAATGGATGTTAGAATGTTATAATGATTGTTATAATGTATATTAGAATGTTATATTGTATGTTAGAATGCATGTTAGAATGTATATTAGATTGTTATAATGTATGTTAGAATGTTAGAATGGATGTTAGAATGTATATTAGAATGTTATAATGTATGTTACAATGTTATAATGGATGTTAGAATGTTATAATGGACGTTAGAATGTATGTTAGAATGTTATAATGTATGTTAGAATGTTATAATGGATGTTAGAATGTTATAATGGATGTTACAATGTATATTAGAATGTTGTAATGTATGTTAGAATGTTATAATGGATGTTAGAATGTTATAATGGATGTTACAATGAATATTAGAATGTTAGAATGGATGTTAGAATGTTATAATGGATGTTATAATGTATATTAGAATGTTATAATGTATGTTAGAATGCATGTTAGAATGTATATTAGAATATTATAGTGTATGTTAGAATGTTATAATGGATGTTAGAATGTATATTAGAATGTTATAATGGATAATAGAATATTATAATGGATGTTATAATGTATATTAGAATGTTAAAAAGTATGTTAGAATGTTATAATGGATGTTAGAATGTGTATTAGAATGTTAGAATGTATGTTAGAATGTTATAATGGATGTTAGAATGTATATTAGAATGTTAGAATGTATGTTAGAATGCTAATATGGATGTTAGAATGTTATAATTGATGTTAGAATGTATATTAGAATGTTATAATGTATATTAGAATGTTATATTGGTTGTTAGAATGTATATTAGATTGTTATAATGTATGTTAGAATGTTATATTGGATGTTAGAATTTATATTAGAATGTTATAATGTATGTTAGAATGTTATAAAGGAAGTTAGAATGTTATAATGGATGTTAGAATGTATATTATAATGTTAGAATGTATGCTATAATGTTATTATGGATGTTAGAATGTTATAATGGATGTTAGAATGTATATTAGAAAGTTATAATGTATGTTAGAATGTTATTTTGGATGTTAAAATGTATTTTAGATTGTTATAATGTATGTTAGAATGTTATAATAGATGTTAGAATGTATATTAGAATGTTATAATGTATGTTACAATGTTATAATGTATGTTAGAATGTTATAATGGATGTTAGAATGTATATTAGAATGTTATAATGTATGTTAGAATGTTACAATGGATGATAGAATGTTATAATGGATGTTATAATGAATATTAGAATGTTAGAATGGATGTTAGAATGTTATAATGGATGTTATAATGTATATTAGAATGTTATAATGTATGTTAGAATGCATGTTAGAATGTATATTAGAATATTATAATGTATGTTAGAATGTTAGAATGGATGTTAGAATGTATATTAGAATATTATAATGGATGTTAGAATATTATAATGTATGTTAGATTATTATAATGGATGTTATAATGTATATTAGAATGTTAAAATGGATGTTAGAATGTTATAATTGAATTTAGAATGTATATCAGAATGTTAAAAAGTATGTTAGAATGTTATAATGGATGTTAGAATGTATATTAGTATGTTAGAATGTATGTTAGAATGTTATAACGGATGTTAGAATGTATATTAGAATGTTAGAATGTATGTTAGAATGTTATTATGGATGTTAGAATGTTAAAATTGATGTTAGAATGTATATTAGAATGTTATAATGTATGTTAGAATGTTATAATTGATGTTAGAATGTATATTAGATTGTTATAATGTATGTTAGAATGTTATAATGGATGTTAAAATGTATATTAGAATGTTATAATGTATGTTAGGATGTTATAATGTATGTTAGAATGTTATAATGGATGTTAGAATGTATATTAGATTGTTATAATGTATGTTAGAATGTTATAATGGATGTTAGAATGTATATTAGAATGTTATAATGTATGTTAGAATGTTATAATGGATATTAGAATGTTATATTGGATGTTATAATGTATATTAGATTATTATAAGGTATGTTAGAATGTTATATTGGATGTTAGAATGTATATTAGAATGTTATAATGTATGTTAGAATGTTATAAAGGATGTTAGAATGTTATAATGGATGTTAGAATGTATATTATAATGTTAGAATGTATGTTAGAATGTTATTATGGATGTTAGAATGTTATAATGGATGTTAGAATGTATATTAGAAAGTTATAATGTATGTTAAAATGTTATTTTGGATGTTAAAATGTATTTTAGATTGTTATAATGTATGTTAGAATGTTATAATGGATGTTAGAATGTATATTAGATTGTTATAATGTATGTTAGATTGTTATAATGGATGTTAGAATGTATATTAGAATGTTATAATGTATGTTAGAATGTTATAATGGATATTAGAATGTTATATTGGATGTTAGAATGTATATTAGATTGTTATAATGTATGTTAGAATGTTATATTGGATGTTAGAATGTATATTAGAATGTTATAATGTATGTTAGAATGTTATAAAGGATGTTAGAATGTTATAATGGATGTTAGAATGTATATTATAATGTTAGAATGTATGTTAGAATGTTATTATGGATGTTAGAATGTAATAATGGATGTTAGAATGTATATTAGAAAGTTATAATGTATGTTAGAATGTTTTTTTGGATGTTAAAATGTATTTTAGATGGTTATAATGTATGTTAGAATGTTATAATAGATGTTAGAATGTATATTAGAATGTTATAATGTATGTTACAATGTTATAATGTATGAAAGAATGTTATAATGGATGTTATAATGTATACTAGAATGTTATAATGTATTTTAGATTGTAATAATGTATGTTAGAATGTTATAATGGATGTTAGAATGTATATTAGAATGTTATAATGTATGTTAGAATGTTACAATGGATGATAGAATGTTATAATGGATGTTATAATGAATATTAGAATGTTAGAATGGATGTTAGAATGTTATAATGGATGTTATAATGTATATTAGAATGTTATAATGTATGTTAGAATGCATGTTAGAATGTATATTATAATGTATGTTAGAATGTTATAATGGATGTTAGAATGTATATTAGAATATTATAATGGATGTTAGAATATTATAATGGATGTTAGATTATTATAATGGATGTTATAATGTATTTTAGAATGTTAAAATGGATGTTAGAATGTTATAATTGATTTTAGAATGTATATCAGAATGTTAAAAAGTATGTTATAATGTTATAATGGATGTTAGAATGTATATTAGAATGTTAGAATGTATGTTAGAATGTTATAATGGATGTTAGAATGTATATTAGAATGTTAGAATGTATGTTAGAATGTTATTATGGATGTTAGAATGTTATAATTGATGTTAGAATGTATATTAGAATGTTATAATGTATGTTAGAATATTATAATTGATGTTAGAATGTATATTAGATTGTTATAATATATGTTAGAATGTTATAATGGATGTTAAAATGTATATTAGAATTTTATAATGTATGTTAGGATGTTATAATGTATGTTAGAATGTTAGAATGGATGTTAGAATGTATATTAGATTGTTATAATGTATGTTAGAATGTTATAATGGATGTTAGAATGTATATTAGAATATTATAATGTATGTTACAAAGTTATAATGGATGTTAGAATGTTTTAATGGATGTTAGAATGTATATTAGAATGTTATAATGTATGTTAGAATGTTATAATGGATGTTAGAATGTTATAATGGATGTTAGAATGTATATTAGAATGTTATAATGTATGTTAGAATGTTATAATGGATGTTAGAATGTTATAATGGATGTTATAATGAATATTAGAATGTTATATTGTATGTTAGAATGCATGTTAGAATGTATATTAGAATGTTTTAGTGTATTTTAGAATGTTATAATGGATGTTAGAATGTATATTAGAATATAATAATGGATGTTAGAATGTTATAATGGATGTTAGTACATTATAATGGATGTTATAATATATATTAGAATGTTATAATGTATGTTAGAATGTTATAATGGATGTTAGAATGTATATTAGATTGTTATAATGTATGTTAGAATGTTATAATGGATGTTAGAATGTTATTAGAATGTTATAATGTATGTTACAATGTTATAATGGATGTTAGAATGTATATTAGAATGTTATAATGTATGTTAGAATGTTATAATAGATGTTAGAATGTTATAATGGATGTTAGAATGTATATTAGAATGTTGTAATGTATGTTAGAATGTTATAATGGATGGTAGAATGTTATAATGGATGTTAGAATGAATATTAGAATGTTAGAATGGATGTTAGAATGTTATAATGGATGTTAGAATGTATATTAGAATGTTATAATGTATGTTAGAATGTTATAATGGATATTAGAATGTTATATTGGATGTTAGAATGTATATTAGATTGTTATAATGTATGTTAGAATGTTATATTGGATGTTGGAATGTATATTAGAATGTTATAATGTATGTTAGAATGTTATAAAGGATGTTAGAATGTTATAATGGATGTTAGAATGTATATTATAATGTTAGAATGTATGTTAGAATGTTATTATGGATGTTAGAATGTAATAATGGATGTTAGAATGTATATTAGAAAGTTATAATGTATGTTAGAATGTTTTTTTGGATGTTAAAATGTATTTTAGATTGTTATAATGTATGTTAGAATGTTATAATAGATGTTAGAATGTATATTAGAATGTTATAATGTATGTTACAATGTTATAATGTATGAAAGAATGTTATAATGGATGTTATAATGTATACTAGAATGTTATAATGTATTTTAGATTGTAATAATGTATGTTCGAATGTTATAATGGATGTTAGAATGTATATTAGAATGTTATAATGTATGTTACAATGCTATAATGTATGTTAGAATGTTATAATGGATGTTAGAATGTATATTAGAATGTTATAATGTATGTTAGAATGTTACAATGGATGATAGAATGTTATAATGGATGTTATAATGAATATTAGAATGTTAGAATGGATGTCAGAATGTTATAATGGATGTTATAATGTATATTAGAATGTTATAATGTATGTTAGAATGCATGTTAGAATGTATATTAGAATATTATAATGTATGTTAGAATGTTATAATGGATGTTAGAATGTATATTAGAATATTATAATGGATGTTAGAATATTATAATGGATGTTAGATTATTATAATGGATGTTATAATGTATATTAGAATGTTAAAATGGATGTTAGAATGTTATAATTGATTTTAGAATGTATATCAGAATGTTAAAAAGTATGTTATAATGTTATAATGGATGTTAGAATGTATATTAGAATGTTAGAATGTATGTTAGAATGTTATAATGGATGTTAGAATGTATATTAGAATGTTAGAATGTATGTTAGAATGTTATTATGGATGTTAGAATGTTATAATTGATGTTAGAATGTATATTAGAATGTTATAATGTATGTTAGAATGTTATAATTGATGTTAGAATGTATATTAGATTGTTATAATGTATGTTAGAATGTTATAATGGATGTTAAAATGTATATTAGAATTTTATAATGTATGTTAGGATGTTATAATGTATGTTAGAATGTTAGAATGGATGTTAGAATGTATATTAGATTGTTATAATGTATGTTAGAATGTTATAATGGATGTTAGAATGTATATTAGAATGTTATAATGTATGTTACAAAGTTATAATGGATGTTAGAATGTTTTAATGGATGTTAGAATGTATATTAGAATGTTATAATGTATGTTAGAATGTTATAATGGATGTTAGAATGTTATAATGGATGTTAGAATGTATATTAGAATGTTATAATGTATGTTAGAATGTTATAATGGATGTTAGAATGTTACAATGGATGTTATAATGAATATTAGAATGTTATATTGTATGTTAGAATGCATGTTAGAATGTATATTAGAATGTTTTAGTGTATTTTAGAATGTTATAATGGATGTTAGAATGTATATTAGAATATAATAATGGATGTTAGAATGTTATAATGGATGTTAGTACATTATAATGGATGTTATAATATATATTAGAATGTTATAATGTATGTTAGAATGTTATAATGGATGTTAGAATGTATATTAGATTGTTATAATGTATGTTAGAATGTTATAATGGATGTTAGAATGTTATTAGAATGTTATAATGTATGTTACAATGTTGTAATGGATGTTAGAATGTATATTAGAATGTTATAATGTATGTTAGAATGTTATAATGGATGTTAGAATGTTATAATGGATGTTAGAATGTATATTAGAATGTTGTAATGTATGTTAGAATGTTATAATGGATGGTAGAATGTTATAATGGATGTTAGAATGAATATTAGAATGTTAGAATGGATGTTAAAATGTTATAATGGATGTTATAATGTATATTAGAATGTTATAATGTATGTTAGAATGCATGTTAGAATGTGTATTAGAATATTATAGTGTATGTTAGAATGTTATAATGGATGTTAGAATGTATATTAGAATGTTATAATGGATGTTAGAATATTATAATGGATGTTATAATGTATATTAGAATGTTAAAAAGTATGTTAGAATGTTATAATGGATGTTAGAATGTATATTAGAATGTTAGAATGTATGTTAGAATGTTATAATGGATGTTAGAATGTATATTAGAATGTTAGAATGTATGTTAGAATGTTATTATGGATGTTAGAATGTTATAATTGATGTTAGAATGTATATTAGAATGTTATAATGTATGTTAGAATGTTATTAAGGATGTTAGAATGTTATAATGGAAGTTAGAATGTTAAAATGGATGTTAAAATATTATAATGGATGTTATAATGTATATTAGAATGTTAAAATGGATGATTGAATGTTATAATGGATGTTAGAATGTATATTACAAAGTTATAATGTATGTTAGAATGTTATAATGGATGTTTGAATGTATTTTAGATTGTTATAATGTATGATAGAATGTTATAATGGATATTAGAATGTATATTAGAATGTTATAATGTATGTTACAATGCTATAATGTATGTTAGAATGTTATAATGGATGTTAAAATGTATACTAGAATGTTATAATGTATGTTAGAATGTATATTAGAATGTTATAATGTATGGTAGAATGTTATAATGGATGTTAGAATGTATATTAGATTGTTATAATGTATGTTAGAATGTTATAATGGATGTTAGAATGTATATTAGAATGTTATAATGTATGATAGAATGTTTTAATGGATATTAGAATGTATATTAGAATGTTATAATGTATGTTAGAATGTTATAATGGATGTTAGAATGTTATAATGGATGTTAGAATGTATATTAGAATGTTATATTGTATGTTAGAATGTTATAATGGATGTTATAATGTTATAATGCATGTTAGAATGTTATAATGCATGTTAGAATGTATATTAGAATGTTAGAATGTATGTTAGAATGTTATTATGGATGTTAGAATGTTATAATGGATGTTAGAATGTATATTACAAAGTTATAATGTATGTTAGAATGTTATAATGGATGTTTGAATGTATTTTAGATTGTTATAATGTATGATAGAATGTTATAATGGATGTTAGAATGTATATTAGAATGTTATAATGTATGTTAGAATGTTATAATGTATGTTATAATGGATGTTAGAATGTATATTAGAATGTTATAATGTATGTTAGAATGTTATAATGGATGTTAGAATGTATATTAGAATGTTATAATGTATGTTAGAATGTTATAATGGATGTTATAATGGATGTTATAATGTATACTAGAATGTTATAATGTATGTTAGAATGTTATAATGGATGTTAGAATGTATATTAGAATGGTATAATGAATGTTAGAATGTTATAATGTATGTTAGAATGTATATTAGAATGTTATAATGTATGTTAGAATGTTATAATGGATGTTAGAATGTATATTAGATTGTTATAATGTATGTTAGAATGTTATAATGGATATTAGAATGTATATTAGAATGTTAAATGTATGTTAGAATGTTATAATGGATGTTAGAATTTATATTATAATGTTATAATGTATGTTAGAATGTTAAAATGGATGTTAGAATGTATATTAGAATGTTATAATGTATGTTAGAATGTTAGAATGGATGTTAGAATGTATATTAGATTGTTATAATGTATGTTAGAATGTTATAATGGATGTTAGAATGTATATTAGAATGTTATAATGTATGTTAGAATGTTAGAATGTATGTTTTAATGTTATAATGGATGTTATAATGTATATTAGAATGTTAGAATGGATGTTAGAATGCATGTTAGAATGTATATTAGAATGTTAGAATGTATGTTATAATGTTATAATGTATGTTAGAATGTTATTATGGATGTTAGAATGTATATTAGAATATTAGAATGTATGTTAGAATGTTATTTTGTATGTTAGAATGTTATAATGGATGTTAGAATGTATTTTAGATTGTTATAATGTATGTTAGAATGTTATAATGGATGTTAGAATGTATATTAGAATGTTATAATGTATGTTACAATGTTATAATGTATGTTAGAATGTTATAATGGATGTTAGAATGTATATTAGATTGTTATAATGTATGTTAGAATGTTATAATGGATGTTAGAATGTATATTAGAATGTTATAATGTATGTTAGTATGTTATAATGGATATTAGAATGTATATTAGAATGTTATAATGTATGTTAGAATGTATATTAGAATTTTAGAATGTATATTAGAATGTTATAATGTATGTTAGAATGTTATAATGGATGTTAGAATGTTATAATGATTGTTATAATGTATATTAGAATGTTATATTGTATGTTAGAATGCATGTTAGAATGTATTTAAGAATTTTATAATGTATGTTAGAATGTTATAATGGATGTTAGAATGTATATTAGAATGTTATAATGTATGTTAGAATGTTATAAAGGATGTTAGAATGTTATAATGGATGTTAGAATGTATATTATAATGTTAGAATGTATGTTAGAATGTTATTATGGATGTTAGAATGTTATAATGGATGTTAGAATGTATATTAGAAAGTTATAATGTATGTTAGAATGTTATTTTGGATGTTAAAATGTATTTTAGATTGTTATAATGTATGTTAGAATGTTATAATAGATGTTAGAATGTATATTCGAATGTTATAATGTATGTTACAATGTTATAATGTATGTTAGAATGTTAAAATGGATGTTATAATGTATACTAGAAAGTTATAATGTATTTTAGATTGTAATAATGTATGTTCGAATGTTATAATGGATGTTAGAAAGTATATTAGAATGTTATAATGTATGTTACAATGTTATAATGTATGTTAGAATGTTATAATGGATGTTAGAATGTATATTAGAATGTTATAATGTATGTTAGAATGTTATAATGGATGTTATAATGAATATTAGTATGTTAGAATGGATGTTAGAATGTTATAATGGATGTTATAATGTATATTAGAATGTTATAATGTATGTTAGAATTCATGTTAGAATGTATATTAGAATATTATAATGTATGTTAAAATGTTATAATGGATGTTAGAATGTATATTAGAATATTATAATGGATGTTTCAATATTATAATGGATGTTAGATTATTATAATGGATGTTATAATGTATATTAGAATGTTAAAATGGATGTTAGAATGTTATAATTGATTTTAGAATGTATATCAGAATGTTAAAAAGTATGTTAGAATGTTATAATGGATGTTAGAATGTATATTAGAATGTTAGAATGTATGTTAGAATGTTATAATGGATGTTAGAATGTATATTAGAATGTTAGAATGTATGTTAGAATGTTATTATGGATGTTAGAATGTTATAATTGATGTTAGAATGTATAATAGAATGTTATAATGTATGTTAGAATGTTATAATTGATGTTAGAATGTATATTAGATTGTTATAATGTATGTTAGAATGTTATAATGGATGTTAAAATGTATATTAGAATGTTATAATGTATGTTAGGATGTTATAATGTATGTTAGAATGTTATAATGGATGTTAGAATGTATATTAGATTGTTATAATGTATGTTAGAATGTTATAATGGATGTTAGAATGTATATTAGAATGTTATAATGTATGTTAGAATGTTATAATGGAAATTAGAATGTTATATTGGATGTTAGAATGTATATTAGATTGTTATAAGGTATGTTAGAATGTTATATTGGATGTTAGAATGTATATTAGAATGTTATAATGTATGTTTGAATGTTATAAAGGATGTTAGAATGTTATAATGGATGTTAGAATGTATATTATAATGTTAGAATGTATGTTAGAATGTTATTATGGATGTTAGAATGTTATAATGGATGTTAGAATGTATATTAGAAAGTTATAATGTATGTTAGAATGTTATTTTGGATGTTAAAATGTATTTTAGATTGTTATAATGTATGTTAGAATGTTATAATAGATGTTAGAATGTATATTAGAATGTTATAATGTATGTTATAATGTATGTTAGAATGTTAGAATGGATGTTATAATGTATACTAGAATGTTATAATGTATTTTAGATTGTAATAATGTATGTTCGAATGTTATAATGGATGTTAGAATGTATATTAGAATGTTATAATGTATGTTACAATGTTATAATGTATGTTAGAATGTTATAATGGATGTTAGAATGTATATTAGAATGTTAGAATGTATGTTAGAATGTTACAATGGATGATAGAATGTTATAATGGATGTTATAATGAATATTAGAATGTTAGAATGGATGTTAGAATGTTATAATGGATGTTATAATGTATATTAGAATGTTAAAATGTATGTTAGAATGCATGTTAGAATGTATATTAGAATATTATAATGTATGTTAGAATGTTATAATGGATGTTAGAATGTATATTAAAATGTTATAATGGATGTTAGAATATGATAATGGATGTTAGATTATTATAATGGATGTTATAATGTATATTAGAATGTTAAAACGGATGTTAGAATGATATAATTGATTTTAGAATGTATATCAGAATGTTAAAAAGTATGTTAGAATGTTATAATGGATGTTAGAATGTATATTAGAATGTCAGAATGTATGTTAGAATGTTATAATGGATGTTAGAATGTATATTAGAATGTTAGAATGTATGTTAGAATGTTATTATGGATGTTAGAATGTTATAATTGATGTTAGAATGTATATTAGAATGTTATAATGTATGTTAGAATGTTATAATGGATGTTAGAATGTATATTAGATTGTTATAATGTATGTTAGAATGTTATAATGGATGTTAGAATGTATATTAGAATGTTATAATGTATGTTAAAATGTTATAATGGATGTTAGAATGTATATTAGAATATTATAATGGATGTTTCAATATTATAATGGATGTTAGATTATTATAATGGATGTTATAATGTATATTAGAATGTTAAAATGGATGTTAGAATGTTATAATTGATTTTAGAATGTATATCAGAATGTTAAAAAGTATGTTAGAATGTTATAATGGATGTTAGAATGTATATTAGAATGTTAGAATGTATGTTAGAATGTTATAATGGATGTTAGAATGTATATTAGAATGTTAGAATGTATGTTAGAATGTTATTATGGATGTTAGAATGTTATAATTGATGTTAGAATGTATAATAGAATGTTATAATGTATGTTAGAATGTTATAATTGATGTTAGAATGTATATTAGATTGTTATAATGTATGTTAGAATGTTATAATGGATGTTAAAATGTATATTAGAATGTTATAATGTATGTTAGGATGTTATAATGTATGTTAGAATGTTATAATGGATGTTAGAATGTATATTAGATTGTTATAATGTATGTTAGAATGTTATAATGGATGTTAGAATGTATATTAGAATGTTATAATGTATGTTAGAATGTTATAATGGAAATTAGAATGTTATATTGGATGTTAGAATGTATAATAGATTGTTATAAGGTATGTTAGAATGTTATATTGGATGTTAGAATGTATATTAGAATGTTATAATGTATGTTTGAATGTTATAAAGGATGTTAGAATGTTATAATGGATGTTAGAATGTATATTATAATGTTAGAATGTATGTTAGAATGTTATTATGGATGTTAGAATGTTATAATGGATGTTAGAATGTATATTAGAAAGTTATAATGTATGTTAGAATGTTATTTTGGATGTTAAAATGTATTTTAGATTGTTATAATGTATGTTAGAATGTTATAATAGATGTTAGAATGTATATTAGAATGTTATAATGTATGTTATAATGTATGTTAGAATGTTAGAATGGATGTTATAATGTATACTAGAATGTTATAATGTATTTTAGATTGTAATAATGTATGTTCGAATGTTATAATGGATGTTAGAATGTATATTAGAATGTTATAATGTATGTTACAATGTTATAATGTATGTTAGAATGTTATAATGGATGTTAGAATGTATATTAGAATGTTAGAATGTATGTTAGAATGTTACAATGGATGATAGAATGTTATAATGGATGTTATAATGAATATTAGAATGTTAGAATGGATGTTAGAATGTTATAATGGATGTTATAATGTATATTAGAATGTTAAAATGTATGTTAGAATGCATGTTAGAATGTATATTAGAATATTATAATGTATGTTAGAATGTTATAATGGATGTTAGAATGTATATTAAAATGTTATAATGGATGTTAGAATATGATAATGGATGTTAGATTATTATAATGGATGTTATAATGTATATTAGAATGTTAAAACGGATGTTAGAATGATATAATTGATTTTAGAATGTATATCAGAATGTTAAAAAGTATGTTAGAATGTTATAATGGATGTTAGAATGTATATTAGAATGTCAGAATGTATGTTAGAATGTTATAATGGATGTTAGAATGTATATTAGAATGTTAGAATGTATGTTAGAATGTTATTATGGATGTTAGAATGTTATAATTGATGTTAGAATGTATATTAGAATGTTATAATGTATGTTAGAATGTTATAATGGATGTTAGAATGTATATTAGATTGTTATAATGTATGTTAGAATGTTATAATGGATGTTAGAATGTATATTAGAATGTTATAATGTATGTTACAATGTTATAATGGATGTTAGAATGTTATAATGGATGTTAGAATGTATATTAGAATGTTATAATGTATGTTACAATGTTATAATGGATGTTAGAATGTATATTAGAATGTTGTAATGTATGCTAGAATGTTATAATGGATGTTAGAATGTTATAATGGATGTTATAATGAATATTAGAATGTTATAATGTATGTTAGAATGCATGTTAGAATGTATATTAGAATGTTTTAGTGTATTTTAGAATGTTATAATGGATGTTAGAATGTATATTAGAATGTTATAATGTATGATAGAATGTTTTAATGGATATTAGAATGTATATTAGAATGTTATAATGTATGTTAGAATGTTATAATGGATGTTAGAATGTTATAATGGATGTTAGAATGTATATTAGAATGTTATATTGTATGTTAGAATGTTATAATGGATGTTATAATGTTATAATGCATGTTAGAATGTTATAATGCATGTTAGAATGTATATTAGAATGTTAGAATGTATGTTAGAATGTTATTATGGATGTTAGAATGTTATAATGGATGTTAGAATGTATATTACAAAGTTATAATGTATGTTAGAATGTTATAATGGATGTTTGAATGTATTTTAGATTGTTATAATGTATGATAGAATGTTATAATGGATGTTAGAATGTATATTAGAATGTTATAATGTATGTTAGAATGTTATAATGTATGTTATAATGGATGTTAGAATGTATATTAGAATGTTATAATGTATGTTAGAATGTTATAATGGATGTTAGAATGTATATTAGAATGTTATAATGTATGTTAGAATGTTATAATGGATGTTATAATGGATGTTATAATGTATACTAGAATGTTATAATGTATGTTAGAATGTTATAATGGATGTTAGAATGTATATTAGAATGGTATAATGAATGTTAGAATGTTATAATGTATGTTAGAATGTATATTAGAATGTTATAATGTATGTTAGAATGTTATAATGGATGTTAGAATGTATATTAGATTGTTATAATGTATGTTAGAATGTTATAATGGATATTAGAATGTATATTAGAATGTTAAATGTATGTTAGAATGTTATAATGGATGTTAGAATTTATATTATAATGTTATAATGTATGTTAGAATGTTAAAATGGATGTTAGAATGTATATTAGAATGTTATAATGTATGTTAGAATGTTAGAATGGATGTTAGAATGTATATTAGATTGTTATAATGTATGTTAGAATGTTATAATGGATGTTAGAATGTATATTAGAATGTTATAATGTATGTTAGAATGTTAGAATGTATGTTTTAATGTTATAATGGATGTTATAATGTATATTAGAATGTTAGAATGGATGTTAGAATGCATGTTAGAATGTATATTAGAATGTTAGAATGTATGTTATAATGTTATAATGTATGTTAGAATGTTATTATGGATGTTAGAATGTATATTAGAATATTAGAATGTATGTTAGAATGTTATTTTGTATGTTAGAATGTTATAATGGATGTTAGAATGTATTTTAGATTGTTATAATGTATGTTAGAATGTTATAATGGATGTTAGAATGTATATTAGAATGTTATAATGTATGTTACAATGTTATAATGTATGTTAGAATGTTATAATGGATGTTAGAATGTATATTAGATTGTTATAATGTATGTTAGAATGTTATAATGGATGTTAGAATGTATATTAGAATGTTATAATGTATGTTAGTATGTTATAATGGATATTAGAATGTATATTAGAATGTTATAATGTATGTTAGAATGTATATTAGAATTTTAGAATGTATATTAGAATGTTATAATGTATGTTAGAATGTTATAATGGATGTTAGAATGTTATAATGATTGTTATAATGTATATTAGAATGTTATATTGTATGTTAGAATGCATGTTAGAATGTATTTAAGAATTTTATAATGTATGTTAGAATGTTATAATGGATGTTAGAATGTATATTAGAATGTTATAATGTATGTTAGAATGTTATAAAGGATGTTAGAATGTTATAATGGATGTTAGAATGTATATTATAATGTTAGAATGTATGTTAGAATGTTATTATGGATGTTAGAATGTTATAATGGATGTTAGAATGTATATTAGAAAGTTATAATGTATGTTAGAATGTTATTTTGGATGTTAAAATGTATTTTAGATTGTTATAATGTATGTTAGAATGTTATAATAGATGTTAGAATGTATATTCGAATGTTATAATGTATGTTACAATGTTATAATGTATGTTAGAATGTTAAAATGGATGTTATAATGTATACTAGAAAGTTATAATGTATTTTAGATTGTAATAATGTATGTTCGAATGTTATAATGGATGTTAGAAAGTATATTAGAATGTTATAATGTATGTTACAATGTTATAATGTATGTTAGAATGTTATAATGGATGTTAGAATGTATATTAGAATGTTATAATGTATGTTAGAATGTTATAATGGATGTTATAATGAATATTAGTATGTTAGAATGGATGTTAGAATGTTATAATGGATGTTATAATGTATATTAGAATGTTATAATGTATGTTAGAATTCATGTTAGAATGTATATTAGAATATTATAATGTATGTTAAAATGTTATAATGGATGTTAGAATGTATATTAGAATATTATAATGGATGTTTCAATATTATAATGGATGTTAGATTATTATAATGGATGTTATAATGTATATTAGAATGTTAAAATGGATGTTAGAATGTTATAATTGATTTTAGAATGTATATCAGAATGTTAAAAAGTATGTTAGAATGTTATAATGGATGTTAGAATGTATATTAGAATGTTAGAATGTATGTTAGAATGTTATAATGGATGTTAGAATGTATATTAGAATGTTAGAATGTATGTTAGAATGTTATTATGGATGTTAGAATGTTATAATTGATGTTAGAATGTATAATAGAATGTTATAATGTATGTTAGAATGTTATAATTGATGTTAGAATGTATATTAGATTGTTATAATGTATGTTAGAATGTTATAATGGATGTTAAAATGTATATTAGAATGTTATAATGTATGTTAGGATGTTATAATGTATGTTAGAATGTTATAATGGATGTTAAAATGTATATTAGAATGTTATAATGTATGTTAGGATGTTATAATGTATGTTAGAATGTTATAATGGATGTTAGAATGTATATTAGATTGTTATAATGTATGTTATAATGTTATAATGGATGTTAGAATGTATATTAGAATGTTATAATGTATGTTAGAATGTTATAATGGAAATTAGAATGTTATATTGGATGTTAGAATGTATATTAGATTGTTATAAGGTATGTTAGAATGTTATATTGGATGTTAGAATGTATATTAGAATGTTATAATGTATGTTTGAATGTTATAAAGGATGTTAGAATGTTATAATGGATGTTAGAATGTATATTATAATGTTAGAATGTATGTTAGAATGTTATTATGGATGTTAGAATGTTATAATGGATGTTAGAATGTATATTAGAAAGTTATAATGTATGTTAGAATGTTATTTTGGATGTTAAAATGTATTTTAGATTGTTATAATGTATGTTAGAATGTTATAATAGATGTTAGAATGTATATTAGAATGTTATAATGTATGTTATAATGTATGTTAGAATGTTAGAATGGATGTTATAATGTATACTAGAATGTTATAATGTATTTTAGATTGTAATAATGTATGTTCGAATGTTATAATGGATGTTAGAATGTATATTAGAATGTTATAATGTATGTTACAATGTTATAATGTATGTTAGAATGTTATAATGGAAGTTAGAATGTATATTAGAATGTTAGAATGTATGTTAGAATGTTACAATGGATGATAGAATGTTATAATGGATGTTATAATGAATATTAGAATGTTAGAATGGATGTTAGAATGTTATAATGGATGTTATAATGTATATTAGAATGTTAAAATGTATGTTAGAATGCATGTTAGAATGTATATTAGAATATTATAATGTATGTTAGAATGTTATAATGGATGTTAGAATGTATATTAAAATGTTATAATGGATGTTAGAATATGATAATGGATGTTAGATTATTATAATGGATGTTATAATGTATATTAGAATGTTAAAACGGATGTTAGAATGATATAATTGATTTTAGAATGTATATCAGAATGTTAAAAAGTATGTTAGAATGTTATAATGGATGTTAGAATGTATATTAGAATGTCAGAATGTATGTTAGAATGTTATAATGGATGTTAGAATGTATATTAGAATGTTAGAATGTATGTTAGAATGTTATTATGGATGTTAGAATGTTATAATTGATGTTAGAATGTATATTAGAATGTTATAATGTATGTTAGAATGTTATAATGGATGTTAGAATGTATATTAGATTGTTATAATGTATGTTAGAATGTTATAATGGATGTTAGAATGTATATTAGAATGTTATAATGTATGTTACAATGTTATAATGGATGTTAGAATGTTATAATGGATGTTAGAATGTATATTAGAATGTTATAATGTATGTTACAATGTTATAATGGATGTTAGAATGTATATTAGAATGTTGTAATGTGTACTAGAATGTTATAATGGATGTTAGAATGTTATAATGGATGTTATAATGAATATTAGAATGTTATAATGTATGTTAGAATGCATGTTAGAATGTATATTAGAATGTTTTAGTGTATTTTAGAATGTAATAATGGATGTTAGAATGTATATTAGAATATTATAATGGATGTTAGAATGTTATAATGGA
The DNA here is from genome assembly GCA_031769625.1 of Taudactylus pleione. Lineage (NCBI taxonomy): Eukaryota > Metazoa > Chordata > Amphibia > Anura > Myobatrachidae > Taudactylus > Taudactylus pleione. The sequence continues at coordinate 494,755 of JAUIMM010001188.1, forward strand.
TGATAGTACATTATAATGGATGTTATAATATATATTAGAATGTTATAATGTATGTTAGAATGTTATAATGGATGTTAGAATGTATATTAGATTGTTATAATGTATGTTAGAATGTTATAATGGATGTTAGAATGTATATTAGAATGTTATAATGTATGGTACAATGTTATAATGGATGTTAGAATGTTTTAATGGACGTTAGAATGTATATTAGAATGTTATAATGTATGTTAGAATGTTATAATGGATGTTAGAATGTTATAATGGATGTTAGAATGTATATTAGAATGTTGTAATGTATGTTAGAATGTTATAATGGATGTTAGAATGTTATAATGGATGTTATAATGAATATTAGAATGTTAGAATGGATGTTAGAATGTTATAATGGATGTTATAATGTATATTAGAATGTTATAATGTATGTTAGAATGTTTTAATGGATGTTAGAATGTATATTAGAATGTTATAATGTATGTTAGAATGTTATAATGGATGTTAGAATGTTATAATGGATGTTAGAATGTATATTAGAATGTTTTAATGTATATTAGAATGTTAGAATGTATGTTAGAATGTTATAATGGATGTTAGAATGTTATAATGGATGTTAGAATGTATATTAGAATGTTATAATGTATGTTACAATGTTATAATGGATGTTAGAATGTTATAATGGATGTTAGAATGTATATTAGAATGTTATAATGTATGTTACAATGTTATAATGGATGTTAGAATGTTATAATGGATGTTAGAATGTATATTAGAATGTTGTAATGTATGTTAGAATGTTATAATGGATGTTAGAATGTTATAATGGATGTTATAATGAATATTAGAATGTTATACTGTATGTTAGAATGCATGTTAGAATGTATATTAGAATGTTTTAGTGTATTTCAGAATGTTATAATGGATGTTAGAATGTATATTAGAATATTATAATGGATGTTAGAATGTTATAATGGATGATAGTACATTATAATGGATGTTATAATATATATTAGAATGTTATAATGTATGTTAGAATGTTATAATGGATGTTAGAATGTATATTAGATTGTTATAATGTATGTTAGAATGTTATAATGGATGTTAGAATGTATATTAGAATGTTATAATGTATGTTACAATGTTATAATGGATGTTAGAATGTTTTAATGGACGTTAGAATGTATATTAGAATGTTGTAATGTATGTTAGAATGTTATAATGGATGTTAGAATGTTATAATGGATGTTATAATGAATATTAGAATGTTAGAATGGATGTTAGAATGTTATAATGGATGTTATAATGTATATTAGAATGTTATAATGTATGTTAGAATGCATGTTAGAATGTATATTAGAATATTATAGTGTATGTTAGAATGTTATAATGGATGTTAGAATGTATATTAGAATGTTATAATGGAAGTTAGAATGTTATAATTGATTTTAGAATGTATATCAGAATGTTAAAAAGTATGTTAGAATGTTATAATGGATGTTAGAATGTATATTAGAATGTTAGAATGTATGTTAGAATGTTATAATGGATGTTAGAATGTATATTAGAATGTTATAATGTATGTTATAATGTTATAATGGATGTTAGAATGTATATTAGAATGTTATAATGTATGTTAGAATGTTATAATGGATGTTAGAATGTTATAATGGATGTTAGAATGTATATTAGAATGTTTTAATGTATATTAGAATGTTAGAATGTATGTTAGAATGTTATAATGGATGTTAGAATGTTATAATGGATGTTAGAATGTATATTAGAATGTTATAATGTATGTTACAATGTTATAATGGATGTTAGAATGTTATAATGGATGTTAGAATGTATATTAGAATGTTATAATGTATGTTACAATGTTATAATGGATGTTAGAATGTTATAATGGATGTTAGAATGTATATTAGAATGTTGTAATGTATGTTAGAATGTTATAATGGATGTTAGAATGTTATAATGGATGTTATAATGAATATTAGAATGTTATAATGTATGTTAGAATGCATGTTAGAATGTATATTAGAATGTTTTAGTGTATTTTAGAATGTTATAATGGATGTTAGAATGTATATTAGAATATTATAATGGATGTTAGAATGTTATAATGGATGATAGTACATTATAATGGATGTTATAATATATATTAGAATGTTATAATGTATGTTAGAATGTTATAATGGATGTTAGAATGTATATTAGATTGTTATAATGTATGTTAGAATGTTATAATGGATGTTAGAATGTATATTAGAATGTTATAATGTATGTTACAATGTTATAATGGATGTTAGAATGTTTTAATGGACGTTAGAATGTATATTAGAATGTTATAATGTATGTTAGAATGTTATAATGGATGTTAGAATGTTATAATGGATGTTAGAATGTATATTAGAATGTTGTAATGTATGTTAGAATGTTATAATGGATGTTAGAATGTTAGAATGGATGTTATAATGAATATTAGAATGTTAGAATGGATGTTAGAATGTTATAATGGATGTTATAATGTATATTAGAATGTTATAATGTATGTTAGAATGCATGTTAGAATGTATATTAGAATATTATAGTGTATGTTAGAATGTTATAATGGATGTTAGAATGTATATTAGAATGTTATAATGGAAGTTACAATGTTATAATTGATTTTAGAATGTATATCAGAATGTTAAAAAGTATGTTAGAATGTTATAATGGATGTTAGAATGTATATTAGAATGTTAGAATGTATGTTAGAATGTTATAATGGATGTTAGAATGTATATTAGAATGTTAGAATGTATGTTAGAATGTTATTATGGATGTTAGAATGTTATAATTGATGTTAGAATGTATATTAGAATGTTATAATGTATGTTAGAATGTTATAATTATGTTAGAAAGTATATTAGATTGTTATAATGTACGTTAGAATGTTATAATGGATGTTAAAATGTATATTAGAATGTTATAATGGATGTTAGAATGTATATTAGAATGTTATAATGTATGTTACAATGTTATAATGGATGTTAGAATGTTTTAATGGATGTTAGAATGTATATTAGAATGTTATAATGTATGTTAGAATGTTATAATGGATGTTAGAATGTTATAATGGATGTTAGAATGTATATTAGAATGTTTTAATGTATATTAGAATGTTAGAATGTATGTTAGAATGTTATAATGGATGTTAGAATGTTATAATGGATGTTAGAATGTATATTAGAATGTTATAATGTATGTTACAATGTTATAATGGATGTTAGAATGTTATAATGGATGTTAGAATGTATATTAGAATGTTATAATGTATGTTACAATGTTATAATGGATGTTAGAATGTTATAATGGATGTTAGAATGTATATTAGAATGTTGTAATGTATGTTAGAATGTTATAATGGATGTTAGAATGTTATAATGGATGTTATAATGAATATTAGAATGTTATACTGTATGTTAGAATGCATGTTAGAATGTATATTAGAATGTTTTAGTGTATTTTAGAATGTTATAATGGATGTTAGAATGTATATTAGAATATTATAATGGATGTTAGAATGTTATAATGGATGATAGTACATTATAATGGATGTTATAATATATATTAGAATGTTATAATGTATGTTAGAATGTTATAATGGATGTTAGAATGTATATTAGATTGTTATAATGTATGTTAGAATGTTATAATGGATGTTAGAATGTATATTAGAATGTTATAATGTATGTTACAATGTTATAATGGATGTTAGAATGTTTTAATGGACGTTAGAATGTATATTAGAATGTTATAATGTATGTTAGAATGTTATAATGGATGTTAGAATGTTATAATGGATGTTAGAATGTATATTAGAATGTTGTAATGAATGTTAGAATGTTATAATGGATGTTAGAATGTTATAATGGATGTTATAATGAATATTAGAATGTTAGAATGGATGTTAGAATGTTATAATGGATGTTATAATGTATATTAGAATGTTATAATGTATGTTAGAATGCATGTTAGAATGTATATTAGAATATTATAGTGTATGTTAGAATGTTATAATGGATGTTAGAATGTATATTAGAATGTTATAATGGAAGTTAGAATGTTATAATTGATTTTAGAATGTATATCAGAATGTTAAAAAGTATGTTAGAATGTTATAATGGATGTTAGAATGTATATTAGAATGTTAGAATGTATGTTAGAATGTTATAATGGATGTTAGAATGTATATTAGAATGTTATAATGTATGTTACAATGTTATAATGGATGTTAGAATGTTTTAATGGATGTTAGAATGTATATTAGAATGTTATAATGTATGTTAGAATGTTAGAATGTATGTTAGAATGTTATAATGGATGTTAGAATGTATATTAGAATGTTATAATGTATGTTACAATGTTATAATGGATGTTAGAATGTTTTAATGGATGTTAGAATGTATATTAGAATGTTATAATGTATGTTAGAATGTTATAATGGATGTTAGAATGTTATAATGGATGTTAGAATGTATATTAGAATGTTTTAATGTATATTAGAATGTTAGAATGTATGTTAGAATGTTATAATGGATGTTAGAATGTTATAATGGATGTTAGAATGTATATTAGAATGTTATAATGTATGTTACAATGTTATAATGGATGTTAGAATGTTATAATGGATGTTAGAATGTATATTAGAATGTTATAATGTATGTTACAATGTTATAATGGATGTTAGAATGTTATAATGGATGTTAGAATGTATATTAGAATGTTGTAATGTATGTTAGAATGTTATAATGGATGTTAGAATGTTATAATGGATGTTATAATGAATATTAGAATGTTATAATGTATGTTAGAATGCATGTTAGAATGTATATTAGAATGTTTTAGTGTATTTTAGAATGTTATAATGGATGTTAGAATGTATATTAGAATATTATAATGGATGTTAGAATGTTATAATGGATGATAGTACATTATAATGGATGTTATAATATATATTAGAATGTTATAATGTATGTTAGAATGTTATAATGGATGTTAGAATGTATATTAGATTGTTATAATGTATGTTAGAATGTTATAATGGATGTTAGAATGTATATTAGAATGTTATAATGTATGTTACAATGTTATAATGGATGTTAGAATGTTTTAATGGACGTTAGAATGTATATTAGAATGTTGTAATGTATGTTAGAATGTTATAATGGATGTTAGAATGTTAGAATGGATGTTATAATGAATATTAGAATGTTAGAATGGATGTTAGAATGTTATAATGGATGTTATAATGTATATTAGAATGTTATAATGTATGTTAGAATGCATGTTAGAATGTATATTAGAATATTATAGTGTATGTTAGAATGTTATAATGGATGTTAGAATGTATATTAGAATGTTATAATGGAAGTTAGAATGTTATAATTGATTTTAGAATGTATATCAGAATGTTAAAAAGTATGTTAGAATGTTATAATGGATGTTAGAATGTATATTAGAATGTTAGAATGTATGTTAGAATGTTATAATGGATGTTAGAATGTATATTAGAATGTTATAATGTATGTTACAATGTTATAATGGATGTTAGAATGTTTTAATGGATGTTAGAATGTATATTAGAATGTTATAATGTATGTTAGAATGTTAGAATGTATGTTAGAATGTTATAATGGATGTTAGAATGTATATTAGAATGTTATAATGTATGTTACAATGTTATAATGGATGTTAGAATGTTTTAATGGATGTTAGAATGTATATTAGAATGTTATAATGTATGTTAGAATGTTATAATGGATGTTAGAATGTTATAATGGATGTTAGAATGTATATTAGAATGTTTTAATGTATTTTAGAATGTTAGAATGTATGTTAGAATGTTATAATGGATGTTAGAATGTTATAATGGATGTTAGAATGTATATTAGAATGTTATAATGTATGTTACAATGTTATAATGGATGTTAGAATGTTATAATGGATGTTAGAATGTATATTAGAATGTTATAATGTATGTTACAATGTTATAATGGATGTTAGAATGTTATAATGGATGTTAGAATGTATATTAGAATGTTGTAATGTATGTTAGAATGTTATAATGGATGTTAGAATGTTATAATGGATGTTATAATGAATATTAGAATGTTATAATGTATGTTAGAATGCATGTTAGAATGTATATTAGAATGTTTTAGTGTATTTTAGAATGTTATAATGGATGTTAGAATGTATATTAGAATATTATAATGGATGTTAGAATGTTATAATGGATGATAGTACATTATAATGGATGTTATAATATATATTAGAATGTTATAATGTATGTTAGAATGTTATAATGGATGTTAGAATGTATATTAGATTGTTATAATGTATGTTAGAATGTTATAATGGATGTTAGAATGTATATTAGAATGTTATAATGTATGTTACAATGTTATAATGGATGTTAGAATGTTTTAATGGACGTCAGAATGTATATTAGAATGTTGTAATGTATGTTAGAATGTTATAATGGATGTTAGAATGTTAGAATGGATGTTATAATGAATATTAGAATGTTAGAATGGATGTTAGAATGTTATAATGGATATTATAATGTATATTAGAATGTTATAATGTATGTTAGAATGCATGTTAGAATGTATATTAGAATATTATAGTGTATGTTAGAATGTTATAATGGATGTTAGAATGTATATTAGAATGTTATAATGGAAGTTACAATGTTATAATTGATTTTAGAATGTATATCAGAATGTTAAAAAGTATGTTAGAATGTTATAATGGATGTTAGAATGTATATTAGAATGTTAGAATGTATGTTAGAATGTTATAATGGATGTTAGAATGTATATTAGAATGTTAGAATGTATGTTAGAATGTTATTATGGATGTTAGAATGTTATAATTGATGTTAGAATGTATATTAGAATGTTATAATGTATGTTAGAATGTTATAATTATGTTAGAAAGTATATTAGATTGTTATAATGTATGTTAGAATGTTATAATGGATGTTAAAATGTATATTAGAATGTTATAATGGATGTTAGAATGTATATTAGAATGTTATAATGTATGTTACAATGTTATAATGGATGTTAGAATGTTTTAATGGATGTTAGAATGTATATTAGAATGTTATAATGGATGTTAGAATGTTATAATGGATGTTAGAATGTATATTAGAATGTTTTAATGTATATTAGAATATTAGAATGTATGTTAGAATGTTATAATGGATGTTAGAATGTTATAATGGATGTTAGAATGTATATTAGAATGTTATAATGTATGTTACAATGTTATAATGGATGTTAGAATGTTATAATGGATGTTAGAATGTATATTAGAATGTTATAATGTATGTTACAATGTTATAATGGATGTTAGAATGTTATAATGGATGTTAGAATGTATATTAGAATGTTGTAATGTATGTTAGAATGTTATAATGGATGTTAGAATGTTATAATGGATGTTATAATGAATATTAGAATGTTATACTGTATGTTAGAATGCATGTTAGAATGTATATTAGAATGTTTTAGTGTATTTTAGAATGTTATAATGGATGTTAGAATGTATATTAGAATATTATAATGGATGTTAGAATGTTATAATGGATGATAGTACATTATAATGGATGTTATAATATATATTAGAATGTTATAATGTATGTTAGAATGTTATAATGGATGTTAGAATGTATATTAGATTGTTATAATGTATGTTAGAATGTTATAATGGATGTTAGAATGTATATTAGAATGTTATAATGTATGTTACAATGTTATAATGGATGTTAGAATGTTTTAATGGACGTTAGAATGTATATTAGAATGTTATAATGTATGTTAGAATGTTATAATGGATGTTAGAATGTTATAATGGATGTTAGAATGTATATTAGAATGTTGTAATGTATGTTAGAATGTTATAATGGATGTTAGAATGTTATAATGGATGTTATAATGAATATTAGAATGTTAGAATGGATGTTAGAATGTTATAATGGATGTTATAATGTATATTAGAATGTTATAATGTATGTTAGAATGCATGTTAGAATGTATATTAGAATATTATAGTGTATGTTAGAATGCTATAATGGATGTTAGAATGTATATTAGAATGTTATAATGGAAGTTAGAATGTTATAATTGATTTTAGAATGTATATCAGAATGTTAAAAAGTATGTTAGAATGTTATAATGGATGTTAGAATGTATATTAGAATGTTAGAATGTATGTTAGAATGTTATAATGGATGTTAGAATGTATATTAGAATGTTATAATGTATGTTACAATGTTATAATGGATGTTAGAATGTTTTAATGGATGTTAGAATGTATATTAGAATGTTATAATGTATGTTAGAATGTTATAATGGATGTTAGAATGTTATAATGGATGTTAGAATGTATATTAGAATGTTTTAATGTATATTAGAATGTTAGAATGTATGTTAGAATGTTATAATGGATGTTAGAATGTTATAATGGATGTTAGAATGTATATTAGAATGTTATAATGTATGTTACAATGTTATAATGGATGTTAGAATGTTATAATGGATGTTAGAATGTATATTAGAATTTTATAATGTATGTTACAATGTTATAATGGATGTTAGAATGTTATAATGGATGTTAGAATGTATATTAGGATGTTGTAATGTATGTTAGAATGTTATAATGGATGTTAGAATGTTATAATGGATGTTATAATGAATATTAGAATGTTATAATATATGTTAGAATGCATGTTAGAATGTATATTAGAATGTTTTAGTGTATTTTAGAATGTTATAATGGATGTTAGAATGTATATTAGAATATTATAATGGATGTTAGAATGTTATAATGGATGATAGTACATTATAATGGATGTTATAATATATATTAGAATGTTATAATGTATGTTAGAATGTTATAATGGATGTTAGAATGTATATTAGATTGTTATAATGTATGTTAGAATGTTATAATGGATGTTAGAATGTATATTAGAATGTTATAAAGTATGTTACAATGTTATAATGGATGTTAGAATGTTTTAATGGACGTTAGAATGTATATTAGAATGTTATAATGTATGTTAGAATGTTATAATGGATGTTAGAATGTTATAATGGATGTTAGAATGTATATTAGAATGTTGTAATGTATGTTAGAATGTTATAATGGATGTTAGAATGTTATAATGGATGTTATAATGAATATTAGAATGTTAGAATGGATGTTAGAATGTTATAATGGATGTTATAATGTATATTAGAATGTTATAATGTATGTTAGAATGCATGTTAGAATGTATATTAGAATATTATAGTGTATGTTAGAATGTTATAATGGATGTTAGAATGTATATTAGAATGTTATAATGGAAGTTACAATGTTATAATTGATTTTAGAATGTATATCAGAATGTTAAAAAGTATGTTAGAATGTTATAATGGATGTTAGAATGTATATTAGAATGTTAGAATGTATGTTAGAATGTTATAATGGATGTTAGAATGTATATTAGAATGTTAGAATGTATGTTAGAATGTTATTATGGATGTTAGAATGTTATAATTGATGTTAGAATGTATATTAGAATGTTATAATGTATGTTAGAATGTTATAATTGATGTTAGAAAGTATATTAGATTGTTATAATGTATGTTAGAATGTTATAATGGATGTTAAAATGTATATTAGAATGTTATAATGGATGTTAGAATGTATATTAGAATGTTATAATGTATGTTACAATGTTATAATGGATGTTAGAATGTTTTAATGGATGTTAGAATGTATATTAGAATGTTATAATGGATGTTAGAATGTTATAATGGATGTTAGAATGTATATTAGAATGTTTTAATGTATATTAGAATGTTAGAATGTATGTTAGAATGTTATAATGGATGTTAGAATGTTATAATGGATGTTAGAATGTATATTAGAATGTTATAATGTATGTTACAATGTTATAATGGATGTTAGAATGTTATAATGGATGTTAGAATGTATATTAGAATGTTATAATGTATGTTACAATGTTATAATGGATGTTAGAATGTTATAATGGATGTTAGAATGTATATTAGAATGTTGTAATGTATGTTAGAATGTTATAATGGATGTTAGAATGTTATAATGGATGTTATAATGAATATTAGAATGTTATACTGTATGTTAGAATGCATGTTAGAATGTATATTAGAATGTTTTAGTGTATTTTAGAATGTTATAATGGATGTTAGAATGTATATTAGAATATTATAATGGATGTTAGAATGTTATAATGGATGATAGTACATTATAATGGATGTTATAATATATATTAGAATGTTATAATGTATGTTAGAATGTTATAATGGATGTTAGAATGTATATTAGATTGTTATAATGTATGTTAGAATGTTATAATGGATGTTAGAATGTATATTAGAATGTTATAATGTATGTTACAATGTTATAATGGATGTTAGAATGTTTTAATGGATGTTAGAATGTATATTAGAATGTTATAATGTATGTTAGAATGTTATAATGGATGTTAGAATGTTATAATGGATGTTAGAATGTATATTAGAATGTTATAATGGATGTTAGAATGTTATAATGGATGTTATAATGAATATTAGAATGTTAGAATGGATGTTAGAATGTTATAATGGATGTTATAATGTATATTAGAATGTTATAATGTATGTTAGAATGCATGTTAGAATGTATATTAGAATATTATAGTGTATGTTAGAATGTTATAATGGATGTTAGAATGTATATTAGAATGTTATAATGGAAGTTAGAATGTTATAATTGATTTTAGAATGTATATCAGAATGTTAAAAAGTATGTTAGAATGTTATAATGGATGTTAGAATGTATATTAGAATGTTAGAATGTATGTTAGAATGTTATAATGGATGTTAGAATGTATATTAGAATGTTATAATGTATGTTACAATGTTATAATGGATGTTAGAATGTTATAATGGATGTTAGAATGTATATTAGAATGTTATAATGTATGTTAGAATGTTATAATGGATGTTAGAATGTTATAATGGATGTTAGAATGTATATTAGAATGTTTTAATGTATATTAGAATGTTAGAATGTATGTTAGAATGTTATAATGGATGTTAGAATGTTATAATGGATGTTAGAATGTATATTAGAATGTTATAATGTATGTTACAATGTTATAATGGATGTTAGAATGTTATAATGGATGTTAGAATGTATATTAGAATGTTATAATGTATGTTACAATGTTATAATGGATGTTAGAATGTTATAATGGATGTTAGAATGTATATTAGAATGTTGTAATGTATGTTAGAATGTTATAATGGATGTTAGAATGTTATAATGGATGTTATAATGAATATTAAAATGTTATAATGTATGTTAGAATGCATGTTAGAATGTATATTAGAATGTTTTAGTGTATTTTAGAATGTTATAATGGATGTTAGAATGTATATTAGAATATTATAATGGATGTTAGAATGTTATAATGGATGATAGTACATTATAATGGATGTTATAATATATATTAGAATGTTATAATGTATGTTAGAATGTTATAATGGATGTTAGAATGTATATTAGATTGTTATAATGTATGTTAGAATGTTATAATGGATGTTAGAATGTATATTAGAATGTTATAAAGTATGTTACAATGTTATAATGGATGTTAGAATGTTTTAATGGACGTTAGAATGTATATTAGAATGTTATAATGTATGTTAGAATGTTATAATGGATGTTAGAATGTTATAATGGATGTTAGAATGTATATTAGAATGTTGTAATGTATGTTAGAATGTTATAATGGATGTTAGAATGTTATAATGGATGTTATAATGAATATTAGAATGTTAGAATGGATGTTAGAATGTTATAATGGATGTTATAATGTATATTAGAATGTTATAATGTATGTTAGAATGCATGTTAGAATGTATATTAGAATATTATAGTGTATGTTAGAATGTTATAATGGATGTTAGAATGTATATTAGAATGTTATAATGGAAGTTACAATGTTATAATTGATTTTAGAATGTATATCAGAATGTTAAAAAGTATGTTAGAATGTTATAATGGATGTTAGAATGTATATTAGAATGTTAGAATGTATGTTAGAATGTTATAATGGATGTTAGAATGTATATTAGAATGTTAGAATGTATGTTAGAATGTTATTATGGATGTTAGAATGTTATAATTGATGTTAGAATGTATATTAGAATGTTATAATGTATGTTAGAATGTTATAATTGATGTTAGAAAGTATATTAGATTGTTATAATGTATGTTAGAATGTTATAATGGATGTTAAAATGTATATTAGAATGTTATAATGGATGTTAGAATGTATATTAGAATGTTATAATGTATGTTACAATGTTATAATGGATGTTAGAATGTTTTAATGGAAGTTAGAATGTATATTAGAATGTTATAATGTATGTTAGAATGTTATAATGGATGTTAGAATGTTATAATGGATGTTAGAATGTATATTAGAATGTTTTAATGTATATTAGAATGTTAGAATGTATGTTAGAATGTTATAATGGATGTTAGAATGTTATAATGGATGTTAGAATGTATATTAGAATGTTATAATGTATGTTACAATGTTATAATGGATGTTAGAATGTTATAATGGATGTTAGAATGTATATTAGAATGTTATAATGTATGTTACAATGTTATAATGGATGTTAGAATGTTATAATGGATGTTAGAATGTATATTAGAATGTTGTAATGTATGTTAGAATGTTATAATGGATGTTAGAATGTTATAATGGATGTTATAATGAATATTAGAATGTTATACTGTATGTTAGAATGCATGTTAGAATGTATATTATAATGTTTTAGTGTATTTTAGCATGTTATAATGGATGTTAGAATGTATATTAGAATATTATAATGGATGTTAGAATGTTATAATGGATGATAGTACATTATAATGGATGTTATAATATATATTAGAATGTTATAATGTATGTTAGAATGTTATAATGGATGTTAGAATGTATATTAGATTGTTATAATGTATGTTAGAATGTTATAAAGGATGTTAGAATGTATATTAGAATGTTATAATGTATGTTACAATGTTATAATGGATGTTAGAATGTTTTAATGGACGTTAGAATGTATATTAGAATGTTATAATGGATGTTAGAATGTTATAATGGATGTTATAATGAATATTAGAATGTTATAATGGATGTTAGAATGTTATAATGGATGTTATAATGAATATTAGATTGTTATAATGGAAGTTACAATGTTATAATTGATTTTAGAATGTATATCAGAATGTTAAAAAGTATGTTAGAATGTTATAATGGATGTTAGAATGTATATTAGAATGTTAGAATGTATGTTAGAATGTTATAATGGATGTTAGAATGTATATTAGAATGTTAGAATGTATGTTAGAATGTTATTATGGATGTTAGAATGTTATAATTGATGTTAGAATGTATATTAGAATGTTATAATGTATGTTAGAATGATATAATTGATGTTAGAAAGTATATTAGATTGTTATAATGTATGTTAGAATGTTATAATGGATGTTAAAATGTATATTAGAATGTTATAATGGATGTTAGAATGTATATTAGAATGTTATAATGTATGTTACAATGTTATAATGGATGTTAGAATGTTTTAATGGATGTTAGAATGTATATTAGAATGTTATAATGTATGTTAGAATGTTATAATGGATGTTAGAATGTTATAATGGATGTTAGAATGTATATTAGAATGTTTTAATGTATATTAGAATGTTAGAATGTATGTTAGAATGTTATAATGGATGTTAGAATGTTATAATGGATGTTAGAATGTATATTAGAATGTTATAATGTATGTTACAATGTTATAATGGATGTTAGAATGTTATAATGGATGTTAGAATGTATATTAGAATGTTATAATGTATGTTACAATGTTATAATGGATGTTAGAATGTTATAATGGATGTTAGAATGTATATTAGAATGTTGTAATGTATGTTAGAATGTTATAATGGATGTTAGAATGTTATAATGGATGTTATAATGAATATTAGAATGTTATACTGTATGTTAGAATGCATGTTAGAATGTATATTAGAATGTTTTAGTGTATTTTAGAATGTTATAATGGATGTTAGAATGTATATTAGAATATTATAATGGATGTTAGAATGTTATAATGGATGATAGTACATTATAATGGATGTTATAATATATATTAGAATGTTATAATGTATGTTAGAATGTTATAATGGATGTTAGAATGTATATTAGATTGTTATAATGTATGTTAGAATGTTATAAAGGATGTTAGAATGTATATTAGAATGTTATAATGTATGTTACAATGTTATAATGGATGTTAGAATGTTTTAATGGACGTTAGAATGTATATTAGAATGTTATAATGGATGTTAGAATGTTATAATGGATGTTATAATGAATATTAGAATGTTATAATGGATGTTAGAATGTTATAATGGATGTTATAATGAATATTAGAATGTTATAATGTATGTTAGAATGCATGTTAGAATGTATATTAGAATGTTTTAGTGTATTTTAGAATGTTATAATGGATGTTAGAATGTATATTAGAATATTATAATGGATGTTAGAATGTTATAATGGATGATAGTACATTATAATGGATGTTATAATATATATTAGAATGTTATAATGTATGTTAGAATGTTATAATGGATGTTAGAATGTATATTAGATTGTTATAATGTATGTTAGAATGTTATAATGGATGTTAGAATGTATTTTAGAATGTTATAATGTATGTTACAATGTTATAATGGATGTTAGAATGTTTTAATGGACGTTAGAATGTATATTAGAATGTTATAATGTATGTTAGAATGTTATAATGGATGTTAGAATGTTATAATGGATGTTATAATGAATATTAGAATGTTAGAATGGATGTTAGAATGTTATAATGGATGTCATAATGTATATTAGACTGTTATAATGTATGTTAGAATGCATGTTAGAATGTATATTAGAATATTATAGTGTATGTTAGAATGTTATAATGGATGTTAGAATGTATATTAGAATGTTATAATGGAAGTTACAATGTTATAATTGATTTTAGAATGTATATCAGAATGTTAAAAAGTATGTTAGAATGTTATAATGGATGTTAGAATGTATATTAGAATGATAGAATGTATGTTAGAATGTTATAATGGATGTTAGAATGTTATAATTGATGTTAGAATGTATATTAGAATGTTATAATGTATGTTAGAATGTTATAATTGATGTTAGAATGTATATTAGATTGTTATAATGTATGTTAGAATGTTATAATGGATGATAAAATGTATATTAGAATGTTATAATGGATGTTAGAATGTATATTAGAATGTTATAATGTATGTTACAATGTTATAATGGATGTTAGAATGTTTTAATGGATGTTAGAATGTATATTAGAATGTTATAATGTATGTTAGAATATTATAATGGATGTTAGAATGTTATAATGGATGTTAGAATGTATATTAGAATGTTTTAATGTATATTAGAATGTTAGAATGTATGTTAGAATGTTATAATGGATGTTAGAATGTATATTAGAATGTTAGAATGTATGTTAGAATGTTATTATGGAAGTTAGAATGTTATAATTGATGTTAGAATGTATATTAGAATGTTATAATGTATGTTAGAATGTTATAATGGATGTTAGAATGTTATAATGGATGTTAGAATGTATGTTAGAATGTTATTATGATAGTTAGAATGTTATAATTGATGTTAGAATGTATATTAGAATGTTATAATGTATGTTAGAATGTTAGAATGTATGTTAGAATGTTATAATGGATGTTAGAATGTATATTAGGATGTTATTATGGATGTTAGAATGTTATAATGGAAGTTAGAATGTTATAATGGATGTTAGAATATTATAATAGATGTTATAATGTATATTAGAATGTTAAAATGGATGATTGAATGGTATAATTGATGTTAGAATGTATATTAGATTGTTATAATGTATGTTAGAATGTTATAATGGATGTTAGAATGTATATTAGAATGTTATAATGTATGATAGAATGTTATAATGGATGTTAGAATGTATATTAGAATGTTAGAATGTATGTTAGAATGTTACAATGGATGATAGAATGTTATAATGGATGTTATAATGAATATTAGAATGTTAGAATGGATGTTAGAATGTTATATTGGATGTTATAATGTATATTAGAATGTTATAATGTATGTTAGAATGCATGTTAGAATGTATATTAGAATATTATAATGTATGTTAGAATGTTATAATGGATGTTAGAATGTATATTAGAATGTTATAATGTATGTTACAATGTTATAATGGATGTTAGAAAGTTTTAATGGACGTTAGAATGTATATTAGAATGTTATAATGTATGTTAGAATGTTATAATGGATGTTAGAATGTTATAATGGATGTTTGAATGTATATTAGAATGTTGTAATGTATGTTAGAATGTTATAATGGATGTTAGAATGTTATAATGGATGTTATAATGTTATAATGGATGTTATAATGAATATTAGAATGTTATAATGGATGTTAGAATGTTATAATGGATGTTATAATGTATATTAGAATGTTATAATGTATGTTAGAATGCATGTTAGAATGTATATTAGAATATTATAGTGTATGTTAGAATGTTATAATGGATGTTAGAATGTATATTAGAATGTTATAATGGATGTTAGAATGTTATAATTGATTTTAGAATGTATATCAGAATGTTAAAAAGTAGGTTAGAATGTTATAATGGATGTTAGAATGTATATTAGAATGTTAGAATGTATGTTAGAATGTTATAATGGATGTTAGAATGTATATTAGAATGTTAGAATGTATGTTAGAATGTTATTATGGATGTTAGAATGTTATAATTGATGTTAGAATGTATATTAGAATGTTATAATGTATATTAGAATGTTATAATTGATGTTAGAAAGTATATTAGATTGTTATAATGTATGTTAGAATGTTATAATGGATGTTAAAATGTATATTAGAATGTTATAATGGATGTTAGAATGTATATTAGAATGTTATAATGTATGTTACAATGTTATAATGGATGTTAGAATGTTTTAATGGATGTTAGAATGTATATTAGAATGTTATAATGTATGTTAGAATGTTATAATGGATGTTAGAATGTTATAATGAATGTTAGAATGTATATTAGAATGTTTTAATGTATATTAGAATGTTAGAATGTATGTTAGAATGTTAGAATGGATGTTAGAATGTTATAATGGATGTTAGAATGTATATTAGAATGTTATAATGTATGTTACAATGTTATAATGGATGTTAGAATGTTATAATGGATGTTAGAATGTATATTAGAATGTTATAATGTATGTTACAATGTTATAATGGATGTTAGAATGTTATAATGGATGTTAGAATGTATATTAGAATGTTGTAATGTATGTTAGAATGTTATAATGGATGTTAGAATGTTATAATGGATGTTATAATGAATATTAGAATGTTATAATGTATGTTAGAATGCATGTTAGAATGTATATTAGAGTGTTTTAGTGTATTTTAGAATGTTATAATGGATGTTAGAATGTATATTAGAAAATTATAATGGATGTTATAATGTTATAATGGATGATAGTACATTATAATGGATGTTATAATATATATTAGAATGTTATAATGTATGTTAGAATGTTATAATGGATGTTAGAATGTTTTAATGGATGTTAGAATGTATATTAGAATGTTATAATGTATGTTAGAATGTTATAATGGATGTTAGAATGTTATAATGGATGTTAGAATGTATATTAGAATGTTGTAATGTATGTTAGAATGTTATAATGGATGTTAGAATGTTATAATGGATGTTATAATGAATATTAGAATGTTATAATGGATGTTAGAATGTTATAATGGATGTTAGAATGTATATTAGAATGTTATAATGTATGTTAGAATGCATGTTAGAATGTATATTAGAAAATTATAGTGTATGTTAGAATGTTATAATGGATGTTAGAATGTATATTAGAATGTTATAATGGATGTTAGAATGTTATAATTGATTTTAGAATGTATATCAGAATGTTAAAAAGTATGTTAGAATGTTATAATGGATGTTAGAATGTATATTAGAATGTTAGAATGTATGTTAGAATGTTATAATGGATGTTAGAATGTATATTAGAATGTTAGAATGTATGTTAGAATGTTATTATGGATGTTAGAATGTTATATTTGATGTTAGAATGTATATTAGAATGTTATAATGTATGTTAGAATGTTATACTTGATGTTAGAATGTATATTAGATTGTTATAATGTATGTTAGAATGTTATAATGGATGTTAGAATGTTATAATGGATGTTATAATGTATATTAGAATGTTGTAATGTATGTTAGAATGTTATAATGGATGGTAGAATGTTATAATGGATGTTAGAATGAATATTAGAATGTTAGAATGGATGTTAGAATGTTATAATGTATGTTATAATGTATATTAGAATGTTAAAAAGTATGTTAGAATGTTATAATGGATGTTAGAATGTATATTAGAATGTTAGAATGTATGTTAGAATGTTATAATGGATGTTAGAATGTATATTAGAATGTTAGAATGTATGTTAGAATGTTATTATGGATGTTAGAATGTTATAATTGATGTTAGAATGTATATTAGAATGTTATAATGTATGTTAGAATGTTATTATGGATGTTAGAATGTTATAATGGAAGTTAGAATGTTATAATGGATGTTAAAATATTATAATGGAAATTATAATGTATATTAGAATGTTAAAATGGATGATTGAATGTTATAATTGATGTTAGAATGTATATTAGAATGTTAGAATGTATGTTAGAATGTTATAATGGATGTTAGAATGTATATTACAAAGTTATAATGTATGTTAGAATGTTATAATGGATGTTTGAATGTATTTTAGATTGTTATAATGTATGATAGAATGTTATAATGGATATTAGAATGTATATTAGAATATTATAATGTATGTTACAATGCTATAATGTATGTTAGAATGTTATAATGGATGTTAAAATGTATACTAGAATGTTATAATGTATGTTAGAATGTATATTAGAATGTTATAATGTATGGTAGAATGTTATAATGGATGTTAGAATGTATATTAGATTGTTATAATGTATGTTAGAATGTTATAATGGATGTTAGAATGTATATTAGAATGTTATAATGTATGATAGAATGTTTTAATGGATATTAGAATGTATATTAGAATGTTATAATGTATGTTAGAATGTTATAATGGATGTTATAATGAATATTAGAATGTTAGAATGGATGTTAGAATGTTATAATGGATGTTAGAATGTATATTATAATGTTATAATGTATGTTAGAATGCATGTTAGAATGTATATTAGAATATTATAGTGTATGTTAGAATGTTATAATGGATGTTAGAATGTATATTAGAATGTTATAATGGATGTTAGAATATTATAATTGATGTTATAATGTATATTAGAATGTTAAAAAGTATGTTAGAATGTTATAATGGATGTTAGAATGTATATTAGAATGTTAGAATGTATGTTAGAATGTTATAATGATGTTAGAATGTATATTAGAATGTTAGAATGTATGTTAGAATGTTATTATGGATGTTAGAATGTTATAATTGATGTTAGAATGTATATTAGAATGTTATAATGTATATTAGAATGTTATATTGGATGTTAGAATGTATATTAGATTGTTATAATGTATGTTAGAATGTTATATTGGATGTTAGAATGTATATTAGAATGTTATAATGTATGTTAGAATGTTATAAAGGATGTTAGAATGTTATAATGGATGTTAGAATGTATATTATAATGTTAGAATGTATGTTAGAATGTTATTATGGATGTTATAATGTTATAATGGATGTTAGAATGTATATTAGAAAGTTATAATGTATGTTAGAATGTTATTTTGGATGTTAAATTGTTTTTTAGATTGTTATAATGTATGTTAGAATGTTATAATAGATGTTAGAATGTATATTAGAATGTTATAATGTATGTTAGAATGTTATAATGGATGTTATAATGTATACTAGAATGTTATAATGTATTTTAGATTGTAATAATGTATGTTCGAATGTTAAAATGGATGTTAGAAAGTATATTAGAATGTTATAATGTATGTTACAATGTTATAATGTATGTTAGAATGTAATAATGGATGTTAGAATGTATATTAGAATGTTATAATGTATGTTAGAATGTTACAATGGATGATAGAATGTTATAATGGATGTTATAATGAATATTAGAATGTTAGAATGTATGTTAGAATGTTATAATGGATGTTAGAATGTATATTAGAATGTTATATGGATGTTAGGATGTTATAATGTATGTTAGAATGTTATTATGGATGTTAGAATGTATATTAGATTGTTATAATGTATGTTAGAATGTTATAATGGATGTTAGAATGTATATTAGAATGTTATAATGTATGTTACAATGTTATAATGGATGTTAGAATGTTATAATGGACGTTAGAATGTATATTAGAATGTTATAATGTATGTTAAAATGTTATAATGGATGTTAAAATGTTATAATGGATGTTAGAATGTATATTAGAATGTTGTAATGTATGTTAGAATGTTATAATGGATGTTAGAATGTTATAATGGATGTTATAATGAATATTAGAATGTTATATGGATGTAGAATGTTATAATGGATGTTAGAAATGTATATTAGAATGTTAAAATGTATGTTAGAATGCATGTTAGAATGTATATTAGAAAATTATAGTGTATGTTAGAATGTTATAATGGATGTTAGAATGTATATTAGAATGTTATAATGGATGTTAGAATGTTATAATTGATTTTAGAATGTATATCAGAATGTTAAAAAGTATGTTAGAATGTTATAATGGATGTTAGAATGTATATTAGAATGTTAGAATGTATGTTAGAATGTTATAATGGATGTTAGAATGTATATTAGAATGTTAGAATGTATGTTAGAATGTTATTATGGATGTTAGAATGTTATATTTGATGTTAGAATGTATATTAGAATGTTATAATGTATGTTAGAATGTTATACTTGATGTTAGAATGTATATTAGATTGTTATAATGTATGTTAGAATGTTATAATGGATGTTAAAATGTATATTAGAATGTTATAATGTATGTTAGGATGTTATAATGTATGTTAGAATGTTATAATGGATGTTAGAATGTATATTAGATTGTTATAATGTATGATAGAATGTTATAATGAAGTTAGAATGTATATTAGAATGTTATAATGTATGTTACAATGTTATAATGGATGTTAGAATGTTTTAATGGATGTTAGAATGTATATTAGAATGTTATAATGTATGTTAGAATGTTATAATGGATGTTAGAATGTTATAATGATGTTAGAATGTATATTAGAATGTTTTAATGTATATTAGAATGTTATAATGGATGTTAGAATGTTATAATGGATGTTATAATGAATATTAGAATATTATAATGTATGTTAGAATGCATGATAGAATGGTATATTAGAATGTTTTAGTGTATTTTAGAATGTTATAATGGATGTTAGAAAGTATTTTAGAATATTATAATGGATGTTAGAATGTTATAATGGATGTTAGTACATTATAATGGATGTTATAATATATATTAGAATGTTATAATGTATGTTAGAATGTTATAATGGATGTTAGAATGTATATTAGATTGTTATAATGTATGTTAGAATGTTATAATGGATGTTAGAATGTTATTAGAATGTTATAATGTATGTTACAATGTTATAATGGATGTTAGAATGTATATTAGAATGTTATAATGTATGTTAGAATGTTATAATGGATGTTAGAATGTTATAATGGATGTTAGAATGTATATTAGAATGTTGTAATGTATGTTAGAATGTTATAATGGATGGTAGAATGTTATAATGGATGTTAGAATGAATATTAGAATGTTAGAATGGATGTTAGAATGTTATAATGTATGTTATAATGTATATTAGAATGTTAAAAAGTATGTTAGAATGTTATAATGGATGTTAGAATGTTAAAATGGATGTTATAATGAATATAGAATGTTAGAATGGATGTTAGAATGTTATAATGGATGTTATAATGTATATTATAATGTTATAATGGTATGTTAGAATGCATGTTAGAATGTATATTAGAAAATTATAGTGTATGTTAGAATGTTATAATGGATGTTAGAATGTATATTGGAATGTTAGAATGGATGTTAGAATGTTATAATTGATTTTGGAATGTATATCAGAAAGTTAAAAAGTATGTTAGAATGTTATAATGGATGTTAGAATGTATATTAGAATGTTAGAATGTATGTTTGAATGTTATAATGGATGTTAGAATGTATATTAGAATGTTAGAATGTATGTTAGAATGTTATTATGGATGTTAGAATGTTATAATTGATGTTAGAATGTATATTAGAATGTTATAATGTATGTTAGAATGTTATAATTGATGTTAGAATGTATATTAGATTGTTATAATGTATGTTAGAATGTTATAATGGATGTTAAAATGTATATTAGAATGTTATAATGGATGTTAGGATGTTATAATGTATGTTAGAATGTTATAATGGATGTTAGAATGTATATTAGATTGTTATAATGTATGTTAGAATGTTATAATGGATGTTAGAATGTATATTAGAATGTTATAATGTATGTTACAATGTTATAATGGATGTTAGAATGTTTTAATGGATGTTAGAATGTATATTAGAAGTTATAATGTATGTTACAATGTTATAATGGATGTTAGAATGTTATAATGGATGTTAGAATGTATATTAGAATGTTGTAATGTATGTTAGAATATTATAATGGATGTTAGAATGTTAAAATGGATGTTAGAATGAATATTAGAATGTTATAATGTATGTTAGAATGTTATAATGGATGTTAGAATGTTATAATGGATGTTAGAATGTATATTAGAATGTTTTAATGTATATTAGAATGTTATAATGTATGTTAGAATGTTATAATGGATGTTAGAATGTTATAATGGATGTTAGAATGTATATTAGATTGTTATAATGTATGTTAGAATGTTATAATGGATGTTAGAATGTATATTAGAATGTTATAATGTATGTTACAATGTTATAATGGATGTTAGAATGTTATAATGGATGTTAGAATGTATATTAGAATGTTATAATGTATGTTACAATGTTATAATGGATGTTAGAATGTTATAATGGATGTTAGAATGTATATTAGAATGTTGTAATGTATGTTAGAATATTATAATGGATGTTAGAATGTTAAAATGGATGTTAGAATGAATATTAGAATGTTATAATGTATGTTAGAATGCATGTTAGAATGTATATTAGAATGTTTTAGTGTATTTTAGAATGTTATAATGGATGTTAGAATGTATATTAGAATATTATAATGGATGTTAGAATGTTATAATGGATGATAGTACATTATAATGGATGTTATAATATATATTAGAATGTTATAATGTATGTTAGAATGTTATAATGGATGTTAGAATGTATATTAGATTGTTATAATGTATGTTAGAATGTTATAATGGATGTTAGAATGTTATTAGAATGTTATAATGTATGTTACAATGTTATAATGGATGTTAGAATGTATATTAGAATGTTATAATGTATGTTAGGAATGTTATAATGGATGTTAGAATGTTATAATGGATGTTAGAATGTATATTAGAATGTTGTAATGTATGTTAGAATGTTACAATGGATGATAGAATGTTATAATGGATGTTATAATGAATATTAGAATGTTAGAATGTATGTTAGAATGTTATAATGGATGTTAGAATGTATATTAGAATGTTATAATGGATGTTAGGATGTTATAATGTATGTTAGAATGTTATTATGGATGTTAGAATGTATATTAGATTGTTATAATGTATGTTAGAATGTTATAATGGATGTTAGAATGTATATTAGAATGTTATAATGTATGTTACAATGTTATAATGGATGTTAGAATGTTATAATGGACGTTAGAATGTATATTAGAATGTTATAATGTATGTTACAATGTTATAATGGATGTTAAAATGTTATAATGGATGTTAGAATGTATATTAGAATGTTGTAATGTATGTTAGAATGTTATAATGGATGTTAGAATGTTATAATGGATGTTATAATGAATATTAGAATGTTTATAATGGATGTTAGAATGTTATAATGGATGTTAGAATGTATATTAGAATGTTAAAATGTATGTTAGAATGCATGTTAGAATGTATATTAGAAATTATAGTGTATGTTAGAATGTTATAATGGATGTTAGAATGTATATTAGAATGTTATAATGGATGTTAGAATGTTATAACTTGATTTTAGAATGTATATCAGAATGTTAAAAAGTATGTTAGAATGTTATATGGATGTTAGAATGTATATTAGAATGTTAGAATGTATGTTAGAATGTTATAATGGATGTTAGAATGTATATTAGAATGTTAGAATGTATGTTAGAATGTTATTATGGATGTTAGAATGTTATATTTGATGTTAGAATGTATATTAGAATGTTATAATGTATGTTAGAATGTTATACTTGATGTTAGAATGTATATTAGATTGTTATATGTATGTTAGAATGTTATAATGGATGTTAAAATGTATATTAGAATGTTATAATGTATGTTAGGATGTTATAATGTATGTTAGAATGTTATAATGGATGTTAGAATGTATATTAGATTGTTATAATGTATGATAGAATGTTATAATGGAAGTTAGAATGTATATTAGAATGTTATAATGTATGTTACAATGTTATAATGGATGTTAGAATGTTTTAATGGATGTTAGAATGTATATTAGAATGTTATAATGTATGTTAGAATGTTATAATGGATGTTAGAATGTTATAATGGATGTTAGAATGTATATTAGAATGTTTTAATGTATATTAGAATGTTATAATGGATGTTAGAATGTTATAATGGATGTTATAATGAATATTAGAATATTATAATGTATGTTAGAATGCATGATAGAATGTATATTAGAATGTTTTAGTGTATTTTAGAATGTTATAATGGATGTTAGAAAGTATTTTAGAATATTATAATGGATGTTAGAATGTTATAATGGATGTTAGTACATTATAATGGATGTTATAATATATATTAGAATGTTATAATGTATGTTAGAATGTTATAATGGATGTTAGAATGTATATTAGATTGTTATAATGTATGTTAGAATGTTATAATGGATGTTAGAATGTTATTAGAATGTTATAATGTA
This sequence comes from Taudactylus pleione, assembly GCA_031769625.1. Lineage (NCBI taxonomy): Eukaryota > Metazoa > Chordata > Amphibia > Anura > Myobatrachidae > Taudactylus > Taudactylus pleione. The sequence goes on from JAUIMM010001188.1 coordinate 520,181, forward strand.
TGTTACAATGTTATAATGGATGTTAGAATGTATATTAGAATGTTATAATGTATGTTAGAATGTTATAATGGATGTTAGAATGTTATAATGGATGTTAGAATGTATATTAGAATGTTGTAATGTATGTTAGAATGTTATAATGGATGGTAGAATGTTATAATGGATGTTAGAATGAATATTAGAATGTTAGAATGGATGTTAGAATGTTATAATGTATGTTATAATGTATATTAGAATGTTAAAAAGTATGTTAGAATGTTATAATGGATGTTAGAATGTTAAAATGGATGTTATAATGAATATTAGAATGTTAGAATGGATGTTAGAATGTTATAATGGATGTTATAATGTATATTATAATGTTATAATGTATGTTAGAATGCATGTTAGAATGTATATTAGAAAATTATAGTGTATGTTAGAATGTTATAATGGATGTTAGAATGTATATTGGAATGTTAGAATGGATGTTAGAATGTTATAATTGATTTTAGAATGTATATCAGAATGTTAAAAAGTATGTTAGAATGTTATAATGGATGTTAGAATGTATATTAGAATGTTAGAATGTATGTTAGAATGTTATAATGGATGTTAGAATGTATATTAGAATGTTAGAATGTATGTTAGAATGTTATTATGGATGTTAGAATGTTATAATTGATGTTAGAATGTATATTAGAATGTTATAATGTATGTTAGAATGTTATAATTGATGTTAGAATGTATATTAGATTGTTATAATGTATGTTAGAATGTTATAATGGATGTTAAAATGTATATTAGAATGTTATAATGGATGTTAGGATGTTATAATGTATGTTAGAATGTTATAATGGATGTTAGAATGTATATTAGATTGTTATAATGTATGTTAGAATGTTATAATGGATGTTAGAATGTATATTAGAATGTTATAATGTATGTTACAATGTTATAATGGATGTTAGAATGTTTTAATGGATGTTAGAATGTATATTAGAATGTTATAATGTATGTTAGAATGTTATAATGGATGTTAGAATGTTATAATGGATGTTAGAATGTATATTAGAATGTTTTAATGTATATTAGAATGTTATAATGTATGTTAGAATGTTATAATGGATGTTAGAATGTTATAATGGATGTTAGAATGTATATTAGATTGTTATAATGTATGTTAGAATGTTATAATGGATGTTAGAATGTATATTAGAATGTTATAATGTATGTTACAATGTTATAATGGATGTTAGAATGTTATAATGGATGTTAGAATGTATATTAGAATGTTATAATGTATGTTACAATGTTATAATGGATGTTAGAATGTTATAATGGATGTTAGAATGTATATTAGAATGTTGTAATGTATGTTAGAATATTATAATGGATGTTAGAATGTTAAAATGGATGTTAGAATGAATATTAGAATGTTATAATGTATGTTAGAATGCATGTTAGAATGTATATTAGAATGTTTTAGTGTATTTTAGAATGTTATAATGGATGTTAGAATGTATATTAGAATATTATAATGGATGTTAGAATGTTATAATGGATGATAGTACATTATAATGGATGTTATAATATATATTAGAATGTTATAATGTATGTTAGAATGTTATAATGGATGTTAGAATGTATATTAGATTGTTATAATGTATGTTAGAATGTTATAATGGATGTTAGAATGTTATTAGAATGTTATAATGTATGTTACAATGTTATAATGGATGTTAGAATGTATATTAGAATGTTATAATGTATGTTAGAATGTTATAATGGATGTTAGAATGTTATAATGGATGTTAGAATGTATATTAGAATGTTGTAATGTATGTTAGAATGTTATAATGGATGGTAGAATGTTATAATGGATGTTAGAATGAATATTAGAATGTTAGAATGATGTTAGAATGTTATAATGGATGTTATAATGTATATTAGAATGTTAAAAAGTATGTTAGAATGTTATAATGGATGTTAGAATGTATATTAGAATGTTAGAATGTATGTTAGAATGTTATAATGGATGTTAGAATGTTATAATGGATGTTAGAATGTATATTAGAATGTTATAATGTATGTTACAATGTTATAATGGATGTTAGAATGTTATAATGGATGTTAGAATGTATATTAGAATGTTGTAATGTATGTTAGAATATTATAATGGATGTTAGAATGTTAAAATGGATGTTAGAATGAATATTAGAATGTTATAATGTATGTTAGAATGCATGTTAGAATGTATATTAGAATGTTTTAGTGTATTTTAGAATGTTATAATGGATGTTAGAATGTATATTAGAATATTATAATGGATGTTAGAATGTTATAATGGATGATAGTACATTATAATGGATGTTATAATATATATTAGAATGTTATAATGTATGTTAGAATGTTATAATGGATGTTAGAATGTATATTAGATTGTTATAATGTATGTTAGAATGTTATAATGGATGTTAGAATGTTATTAGAATGTTATAATGTATGTTACAATGTTATAATGGATGTTAGAATGTATATTAGAATGTTATAATGTATGTTAGAATGTTATAATGGATGTTAGAATGTTATAATGGATGTTAGAATGTATATTAGAATGTTGTAATGTATGTTAGAATGTTACAATGGATGATAGAATGTTATAATGGATGTTATAATGAATATTAGAATGTTAGAATGTATGTTAGAATGTTATAATGGATGTTAGAATGTATATTAGAATGTTATAATGGATGTTAGGATGTTATAATGTATGTTAGAATGTTATTATGGATGTTAGAATGTATATTAGATTGTTATAATGTATGTTAGAATGTTATAATGGATGTTAGAATGTATATTAGAATGTTATAATGTATGTTACAATGTTATAATGGATGTTAGAATGTTATAATGGACGTTAGAATGTATATTAGAATGTTATAATGTATGTTAAAATGTTATAATGGATGTTAGAATGTATATTAGAATGTTGTAATGTATGTTAGAATGTTATAATGGATGTTAGAATGTTATAATGGATGTTAGAATGTTATAATGGATGTTAGAATGTATATTAGAATGTTAAAATGTATGTTAGAATGCATGTTAGAATGTATATTAGAAAATTATAGTGTATGTTAGAATGTTATAATGGATGTTAGAATGTATATTAGAATGTTATAATGGATGTTAGAATGTTATAATTGATTTTAGAATGTATATCAGAATGTTAAAAAGTATGTTAGAATGTTATAATGGATGTTAGAATGTATATTAGAATGTTAGAATGTATGTTAGAATGTTATAATGGATGTTAGAATGTATATTAGAATGTTAGAATGTATGTTAGAATGTTATTATGGATGTTAGAATGTTATATTTGATGTTAGAATGTATATTAGAATGTTATAATGGATGTTAGAATGTTATTAGAATGTTATAATGTATGTTACAATGTTATAATGGATGTTAGAATGTATATTAGAATGTTATAATGTATGTTAGAATGTTATAATGGATGTTAGAATGTTATAATGGATGTTAGAATGTATATTAGAATGTTGTAATGTATGTTAGAATGTTATAATGGATGGTAGAATGTTATAATGGATGTTAGAATGAATATTAGAATGTTAGAATGGATGTTAGAATGTTATAATGTATGTTATAATGTATATTAGAATGTTAAAAAGTATGTTAGAATGTTATAATGGATGTTAGAATGTTAAAATGGATGTTATAATGAATATTAGAATGTTAGAATGGATGTTAGAATGTTATAATGGATGTTATAATGTATATTATAATGTTATAATGTATGTTAGAATGCATGTTAGAATGTATATTAGAAAATTATAGTGTATGTTAGAATGTTATAATGGATGTTAGAATGTATATTGGAATGTTAGAATGGATGTTAGAATGTTATAATTGATTTTAGAATGTATATCAGAATGTTAAAAAGTATGTTAGAATGTTATAATGGATGTTAGAATGTATATTAGAATGTTAGAATGTATGTTAGAATGTTATAATGGATGTTAGAATGTATATTAGAATGTTAGAATGTATGTTAGAATGTTATTATGGATGTTAGAATGTTATAATTGATGTTAGAATGTATATTAGAATGTTATAATGTATGTTAGAATGTTATAATTGATGTTAGAATGTATATTAGATTGTTATAATGTATGTTAGAATGTTATAATGGATGTTAAAATGTATATTAGAATGTTATAATGGATGTTAGGATGTTATAATGTATGTTAGAATGTTATAATGGATGTTAGAATGTATATTAGATTGTTATAATGTATGTTAGAATGTTATAATGGATGTTAGAATGTATATTAGAATGTTATAATGTATGTTACAATGTTATAATGGATGTTAGAATGTTTTAATGGATGTTAGAATGTATATTAGAATGTTATAATGTATGTTAGAATGTTATAATGGATGTTAGAATGTTATAATGGATGTTAGAATGTATATTAGAATGTTTTAATGTATATTAGAATGTTATAATGTATGTTAGAATGTTATAATGGATGTTAGAATGTTATAATGAATGTTAGAATGTATATTAGATTGTTATAATGTATGTTAGAATGTTATAATGGATGTTAGAATGTATATTAGAATGTTATAATGTATGTTACAATGTTATAATGGATGTTAGAATGTTATAATGGATGTTAGAATGTATATTAGAATGTTATAATGTATGTTACAATGTTATAATGGATGTTAGAATGTTATAATGGATGTTAGAATGTATATTAGAATGTTGTAATGTATGTTAGAATATTATAATGGATGTTAGAATGTTAAAATGGATGTTAGAATGAATATTAGAATGTTATAATGTATGTTAGAATGCATGTTAGAATGTATATTAGAATGTTTTAGTGTATTTTAGAATGTTATAATGGATGTTAGAATGTATATTAGAATATTATAATGGATGTTAGAATGTTATAATGGATGATAGTACATTATAATGGATGTTATAATATATATTAGAATGTTATAATGTATGTTAGAATGTTATAATGGATGTTAGAATGTATATTAGATTGTTATAATGTATGTTAGAATGTTATAATGGATGTTAGAATGTTATTAGAATGTTATAATGTATGTTACAATGTTATAATGGATGTTAGAATGTATATTAGAATGTTATAATGTATGTTAGAATGTTATAATGGATGTTAGAATGTTATAATGGATGTTAGAATGTATATTAGAATGTTGTAATGTATGTTAGAATGTTATAATGGATGGTAGAATGTTATAATGGATGTTAGAATGAATATTAGAATGTTAGAATGATGTTAGAATGTTATAATGGATGTTATAATGTATATTAGAATGTTAAAAAGTATGTTAGAATGTTATAATGGATGTTAGAATGTATATTAGAATGTTAGAATGTATGTTAGAATGTTATAATGGATGTTAGAATGTTATAATGGATGTTAGAATGTATATTAGAATGTTATAATGTATGTTACAATGTTATAATGGATGTTAGAATGTTATAATGGATGTTAGAATGTATATTAGAATGTTGTAATGTATGTTAGAATATTATAATGGATGTTAGAATGTTAAAATGGATGTTAGAATGAATATTAGAATGTTATAATGTATGTTAGAATGCATGTTAGAATGTATATTAGAATGTTTTAGTGTATTTTAGAATGTTATAATGGATGTTAGAATGTATATTAGAATATTATAATGGATGTTAGAATGTTATAATGGATGATAGTACATTATAATGGATGTTATAATATATATTAGAATGTTATAATGTATGTTAGAATGTTATAATGGATGTTAGAATGTATATTAGATTGTTATAATGTATGTTAGAATGTTATAATGGATGTTAGAATGTTATTAGAATGTTATAATGTATGTTACAATGTTATAATGGATGTTAGAATGTATATTAGAATGTTATAATGTATGTTAGAATGTTATAATGGATGTTAGAATGTTATAATGGATGTTAGAATGTATATTAGAATGTTGTAATGTATGTTAGAATGTTACAATGGATGATAGAATGTTATAATGGATGTTATAATGAATATTAGAATGTTAGAATGTATGTTAGAATGTTATAATGGATGTTAGAATGTATATTAGAATGTTATAATGGATGTTAGGATGTTATAATGTATGTTAGAATGTTATTATGGATGTTAGAATGTATATTAGATTGTTATAATGTATGTTAGAATGTTATAATGGATGTTAGAATGTATATTAGAATGTTATAATGTATGTTACAATGTTATAATGGATGTTAGAATGTTATAATGGACGTTAGAATGTATATTAGAATGTTATAATGTATGTTAAAATGTTATAATGGATGTTAAAATGTTATAATGGATGTTAGAATGTATATTAGAATGTTGTAATGTATGTTAGAATGTTATAATGGATGTTAGAATGTTATAATGGATGTTATAATGAATATTAGAATGTTATAATGGATGTTAGAATGTTATAATGGATGTTAGAATGTATATTAGAATGTTAAAATGTATGTTAGAATGCATGTTAGAATGTATATTAGAAAATTATAGTGTATGTTAGAATGTTATAATGGATGTTAGAATGTATATTAGAATGTTATAATGGATGTTAGAATGTTATAATTGATTTTAGAATGTATATCAGAATGTTAAAAAGTATGTTAGAATGTTATAATGGATGTTAGAATGTATATTAGAATGTTAGAATGTATGTTAGAATGTTATAATGGATGTTAGAATGTATATTAGAATGTTAGAATGTATGTTAGAATGTTATTATGGATGTTAGAATGTTATATTTGATGTTAGAATGTATATTAGAATGTTATAATGTATGTTAGAATGTTATACTTGATGTTAGAATGTATATTAGATTGTTATAATGTATGTTAGAATGTTATAATGGATGTTAAAATGTATATTAGAATGTTATAATGTATGTTAGGATGTTATAATGTATGTTAGAATGTTATAATGGATGTTAGAATGTATATTAGATTGTTATAATGTATGATAGAATGTTATAATGGAAGTTAGAATGTATATTAGAATGTTATAATGTATGTTACAATGTTATAATGGATGTTAGAATGTTTTAATGGATGTTAGAATGTATATTAGAATGTTATAATGTATGTTAGAATGTTATAATGGATGTTAGAATGTTATAATGGATGTTAGAATGTATATTAGAATGTTTTAATGTATATTAGAATGTTATAATGGATGTTAGAATGTTATAATGGATGTTATAATGAATATTAGAATATTATAATGTATGTTAGAATGCATGATAGAATGTATATTAGAATGTTTTAGTGTATTTTAGAATGTTATAATGGATGTTAGAAAGTATTTTAGAATATTATAATGGATGTTAGAATGTTATAATGGATGTTAGTACATTATAATGGATGTTATAATATATATTAGAATGTTATAATGTATGTTAGAATGTTATAATGGATGTTAGAATGTATATTAGATTGTTATAATGTATGTTAGAATGTTATAATGGATGTTAGAATGTTATTAGAATGTTATAATGTATGTTACAATGTTATAATGGATGTTAGAATGTATATTAGAATGTTATAATGTATGTTAGAATGTTATAATGGATGTTAGAATGTTATAATGGATGTTAGAATGTATATTAGAATGTTGTAATGTATGTTAGAATGTTATAATGGATGGTAGAATGTTATAATGGATGTTAGAATGAATATTAGAATGTTAGAATGGATGTTAGAATGTTATAATGTATGTTATAATGTATATTAGAATGTTAAAAAGTATGTTAGAATGTTATAATGGATGTTAGAATGTTAAAATGGATGTTATAATGAATATTAGAATGTTAGAATGGATGTTAGAATGTTATAATGGATGTTATAATGTATATTATAATGTTATAATGTATGTTAGAATGCATGTTAGAATGTATATTAGAAAATTATAGTGTATGTTAGAATGTTATAATGGATGTTAGAATGTATATTGGAATGTTAGAATGGATGTTAGAATGTTATAATTGATTTTAGAATGTATATCAGAATGTTAAAAAGTATGTTAGAATGTTATAATGGATGTTAGAATGTATATTAGAATGTTAGAATGTATGTTAGAATGTTATAATGGATGTTAGAATGTATATTAGAATGTTAGAATGTATGTTAGAATGTTATTATGGATGTTAGAATGTTATAATTGATGTTAGAATGTATATTAGAATGTTATAATGTATGTTAGAATGTTATAATTGATGTTAGAATGTATATTAGATTGTTATAATGTATGTTAGAATGTTATAATGGATGTTAAAATGTATATTAGAATGTTATAATGGATGTTAGGATGTTATAATGTATGTTAGAATGTTATAATGGATGTTAGAATGTATATTAGATTGTTATAATGTATGTTAGAATGTTATAATGGATGTTAGAATGTATATTAGAATGTTATAATGTATGTTACAATGTTATAATGGATGTTAGAATGTTTTAATGGATGTTAGAATGTATATTAGAATGTTATAATGTATGTTAGAATGTTATAATGGATGTTAGAATGTTATAATGGATGTTAGAATGTATATTAGAATGTTTTAATGTATATTAGAATGTTATAATGTATGTTAGAATGTTATAATGGATGTTAGAATGTTATAATGGATGTTAGAATGTATATTAGATTGTTATAATGTATGTTAGAATGTTATAATGGATGTTAGAATGTATATTAGAATGTTATAATGTATGTTACAATGTTATAATGGATGTTAGAATGTTATAATGGATGTTAGAATGTATATTAGAATGTTATAATGTATGTTACAATGTTATAATGGATGTTAGAATGTTATAATGGATGTTAGAATGTATATTAGAATGTTGTAATGTATGTTAGAATATTATAATGGATGTTAGAATGTTAAAATGGATGTTAGAATGAATATTAGAATGTTATAATGTATGTTAGAATGCATGTTAGAATGTATATTAGAATGTTTTAGTGTATTTTAGAATGTTATAATGGATGTTAGAATGTATATTAGAATATTATAATGGATGTTAGAATGTTATAATGGATGATAGTACATTATAATGGATGTTATAATATATATTAGAATGTTATAATGTATGTTAGAATGTTATAATGGATGTTAGAATGTATATTAGATTGTTATAATGTATGTTAGAATGTTATAATGGATGTTAGAATGTTATTAGAATGTTATAATGTATGTTACAATGTTATAATGGATGTTAGAATGTATATTAGAATGTTATAATGTATGTTAGAATGTTATAATGGATGTTAGAATGTTATAATGGATGTTAGAATGTATATTAGAATGTTGTAATGTATGTTAGAATGTTATAATGGATGGTAGAATGTTATAATGGATGTTAGAATGAATATTAGAATGTTAGAATGATGTTAGAATGTTATAATGGATGTTATAATGTATATTAGAATGTTAAAAAGTATGTTAGAATGTTATAATGGATGTTAGAATGTATATTAGAATGTTAGAATGTATGTTAGAATGTTATAATGGATGTTAGAATGTATATTAGAATGTTAGAATGTATGTTAGAATGTTATTATGGATGTTAGAATGTTATAATTGATGTTAGAATGTATATTAGAATGTTATAATGTTATATTAGAATGTTATTATGGATGTTAGAATGTTATAATGGAAGTTAGAATGTTATAATGGATGTTAAAATATTATAATGGAAATTATAATGTATATTAGAATGTTAAAATGGATGATTGAATGTTATAATTGATGTTAGAATGTATATTAGAATGTTAGAATGTATGTTAGAATGTTATAATGGATGTTAGAATGTATATTTCAAAGTTATAATGTATGTTAGAATGTTATAATGGATGTTTGAATGTATTTTAGATTGTTATAATGTATGATAGAATGTTATAATGGATATTAGAATGTATATTAGAATATTATAATGTATGTAACAATGCTATAATGTATGTTAGAATGTTATAATGGATGTTAAAATGTATACTAGAATGTTATAATGTATGTTAGAATGTATATTAGAATGTTATAATGTATGGTAGAATGTTATAATGGATGTTAGAATGTATATTAGATTGTTATAATGTATGTTAGAATGTTATAATGGATGTTAGAATGTATATTAGAATGTTATAATGTATGTTAGAATGTTATAATGGATGTTAGAATGTATATTAGATTGTTATACTGTATGTTAGAATGTTATAATGGATGTTAAAATGTATATTAGAATGTTATAATGTATGTTAGGATGTTATAATGTATGTTAGAATGTTATAATTGGATGTTAGAATGTATATTAGATTTTTATAATGTATGTTAGAATGTTATAATGGATGTTAGAATGTATATTAGAATGTTATAATGTATGTTAGAATGTTAGAATGGATATTAGAATGTTATATTGTATGTTAGAATGTATATTAGATTGTTATAAGGTATGTTAGAATGTTATATTGGATGTTAGAATGTATATTAGAATGTTATAATGTATGTTAGAATGTTATAAAGGATGTTAGAATGTTATAATGGATGTTAGAATGTATATTATAATGTTAGAATGTATGTTAGAATGTTATTATGGATGTTAGAATGTTATAATGGATGTTAGAATGTATATTAGAAAGTTATAATGTATGTTAGAATGTTATTTTGGATGTTAAAATGTATTTTAGATTGTTATAATGTATGTTAGAATGTTATAATAGATGTTAGAATGTATATTAGAATGTTATAATGTATGTTACAATGTTATAATGTATGTTAGAATGTTATAATGGATGTTATAATGTATACTAGAATGTTATAATGTATTTTAGATTGTAATAATGTAAGTTCGAATGTTATAATGGATGTTAGAATGTATATTAGAATGTTATAATGTATGTTACAATGTTATAATGTATGTTAGAATGTTATAATGGATGTTAGAATTTATATTAGAATGTTATAATGTATGTTAGAATGTTACAATTGATGATAGAATGTTATAATGGATGTTATAATGAATATTAGAATGTTAGAATGGATGTTAGAATGTTATAATGGATGTTATAATATATATTAGAATGTTATAATGTATGTTAGAATGCATGTTAGAATGTATATTATAATATTATAATGTATGTTAGAATGTTATAATGGATGTTAGAATGTATATTAGAATGTTATAATGGATGTTAGAATATTATAATGGATGTTAGATTACTATAATGGATGTTATAATGTATATTAGAATGTTAAAACGGATGTTAGAATGTTATAATTGATTTTAGAATGTATATCAGAATGTTAAAAAGTATGTTAGAATGTTATAATGGATGTTAGAATGTATATTAGAATGTCAGAATGTATGTTAGAATGTTATAATGGATGTTAGAATGTTATAATTGATGTTAGAATGTATATTAGAATGTTATAATGTATGTTAGAATGTTATAATGGATGTTAGAATGTATATTAGAATGTTAAAATGGATGTTAGAATGTTATAATTGATTTTAGAATGTATATCAGAATGTTAAAAAGTATGTTAGAATGTTATAATGGATGTTAGAATGTATATTAGAATGTTATAATGTATGTTAGAATGTTATAATGGATGTTATAATGTATACTAGAATGTTATAATGTATTTTAGATTGTAATAATGTATGTTCGAATGTTAAAATGGATGTTAGAAAGTATATTAGAATGTTATAATGTATGTTACAATGTTATAATGTATGTTAGAATGTAATAATGGATGTTAGAATGTATATTAGAATGTTATAATGTATGTTAGAATGTTACAATGGATGATAGAATGTTATAATGGATGTTATAATGAATATTAGAATGTTAGAATGTATGTTAGAATGTTATAATGGATGTTAGAATGTATATTAGAATGTTATAATGGATGTTAGGATGTTATAATGTATGTTAGAATGTTATTATGGATGTTAGAATGTATATTAGATTGTTATAATGTATGTTAGAATGTTATAATGGATGTTAGAATGTATATTAGAATGTTATAATGTATGTTACAATGTTATAATGGATGTTAGAATGTTATAATGGACGTTAGAATGTATATTAGAATGTTATAATGTATGTTAAAATGTTATAATGGATGTTAAAATGTTATAATGGATGTTAGAATGTATATTAGAATGTTGTAATGTATGTTAGAATGTTATAATGGATGTTAGAATGTTATAATGGATGTTATAATGAATATTAGAATGTTATAATGGATGTTAGAATGTTATAATGGATGTTAGAATGTATATTAGAATGTTAAAATGTATGTTAGAATGCATGTTAGAATGTATATTAGAAAATTATAGTGTATGTTAGAATGTTATAATGGATGTTAGAATGTATATTAGAATGTTATAATGGATGTTAGAATGTTATAATTGATTTTAGAATGTATATCAGAATGTTAAAAAGTATGTTAGAATGTTATAATGGATGTTAGAATGTATATTAGAATGTTAGAATGTATGTTAGAATGTTATAATGGATGTTAGAATGTATATTAGAATGTTAGAATGTATGTTAGAATGTTATTATGGATGTTAGAATGTTATATTTGATGTTAGAATGTATATTAGAATGTTATAATGTATGTTAGAATGTTATACTTGATGTTAGAATGTATATTAGATTGTTATAATGTATGTTAGAATGTTATAATGGATGTTAAAATGTATATTAGAATGTTATAATGTATGTTAGGATGTTATAATGTATGTTAGAATGTTATAATGGATGTTAGAATGTATATTAGATTGTTATAATGTATGATAGAATGTTATAATGGAAGTTAGAATGTATATTAGAATGTTATAATGTATGTTACAATGTTATAATGGATGTTAGAATGTTTTAATGGATGTTAGAATGTATATTAGAATGTTATAATGTATGTTAGAATGTTATAATGGATGTTAGAATGTTATAATGGATGTTAGAATGTATATTAGAATGTTTTAATGTATATTAGAATGTTATAATGGATGTTAGAATGTTATAATGGATGTTATAATGAATATTAGAATATTATAATGTATGTTAGAATGCATGATAGAATGTATATTAGAATGTTTTAGTGTATTTTAGAATGTTATAATGGATGTTAGAAAGTATTTTAGAATATTATAATGGATGTTAGAATGTTATAATGGATGTTAGTACATTATAATGGATGTTATAATATATATTAGAATGTTATAATGTATGTTAGAATGTTATAATGGATGTTAGAATGTATATTAGATTGTTATAATGTATGTTAGAATGTTATAATGGATGTTAGAATGTTATTAGAATGTTATAATGTATGTTACAATGTTATAATGGATGTTAGAATGTATATTAGAATATTATAATGTATGTTAGAATGTTATAATGGATGTTAGAATGTTATAATGGATGTTAGAATGTATATTAGAATGTTGTAATGTATGTTAGAATGTTATAATGGATGGTAGAATGTTATAATGGATGTTAGAATGAATATTAGAATGTTAGAATGGATGTTAGAATGTTATAATGTATGTTATAATGTATATTAGAATGTTAAAAAGTATGTTAGAATGTTATAATGGATGTTAGAATGTTAAAATGGATGTTATAATGAATATTAGAATGTTAGAATGGATGTTAGAATGTTATAATGGATGTTATAATGTATATTATAATGTTATAATGTATGTTAGAATGCATGTTAGAATGTATATTAGAAAATTATAGTGTATGTTAGAATGTTATAATGGATGTTAGAATGTATATTGGAATGTTAGAATGGATGTTAGAATGTTATAATTGATTTTAGAATGTATATCAGAATGTTAAAAAGTATGTTAGAATGTTATAATGGATGTTAGAATGTATATTAGAATGTTAGAATGTATGTTAGAATGTTATAATGGATGTTAGAATGTATATTAGAATGTTAGAATGTATGTTAGAATGTTATTATGGATGTTAGAATGTTATAATTGATGTTAGAATGTATATTAGAATGTTATAATGTATGTTAGAATGTTATAATTGATGTTAGAATGTATATTAGATTGTTATAATGTATGTTAGAATGTTATAATGGATGTTAAAATGTATATTAGAATGTTATAATGGATGTTAGGATGTTATAATGTATGTTAGAATGTTATAATGGATGTTAGAATGTATATTAGATTGTTATAATGTATGTTAGAATGTTATAATGGATGTTAGAATGTATATTAGAATGTTATAATGTATGTTACAATGTTATAATGGATGTTAGAATGTTTTAATGGATGTTAGAATGTATATTAGAATGTTATAATGTATGTTAGAATGTTATAATGGATGTTAGAATGTTATAATGGATGTTAGAATGTATATTAGAATGTTTTAATGTATATTAGAATGTTATAATGTATGTTAGAATGTTATAATGGATGTTAGAATGTTATAATGGATGTTAGAATGTATATTAGATTGTTATAATGTATGTTAGAATGTTATAATGGATGTTAGAATGTATATTAGAATGTTATAATGTATGTTACAATGTTATAATGGATGTTAGAATGTTATAATGGATGTTAGAATGTATATTAGAATGTTATAATGTATGTTACAATGTTATAATGGATGTTAGAATGTTATAATGGATGTTAGAATGTATATTAGAATGTAGTAATGTATGTTAGAATATTATAATGGATGTTAGAATGTTAAAATGGATGTTAGAATGAATATTAGAATGTTATAATGTATGTTAGAATGCATGTTAGAATGTATATTAGAATGTTTTAGTGTATTTTAGAATGTTATAATGGATGTTAGAATGTATATTAGAATATTATAATGGATGTTAGAATGTTATAATGGATGATAGTACATTATAATGGATGTTATAATATATATTAGAATGTTATAATGTATGTTAGAATGTTATAATGGATGTTAGAATGTATATTAGATTGTTATAATGTATGTTAGAATGTTATAATGGATGTTAGAATGTTATTAGAATGTTATAATGTATGTTACAATGTTATAATGGATGTTAGAATGTATATTAGAATGTTATAATGTATGTTAGAATGTTATAATGGATGTTAGAATGTTATAATGGATGTTAGAATGTATATTAGAATGTTGTAATGTATGTTAGAATGTTATAATGGATGGTAGAATGTTATAATGGATGTTAGAATGAATATTAGAATGTTAGAATGATGTTAGAATGTTATAATGGATGTTATAATGTATATTAGAATGTTAAAAAGTATGTTAGAATGTTATAATGGATGTTAGAATGTATATTAGAATGTTAGAATGTATGTTAGAATGTTATAATGGATGTTAGAATGTATATTAGAATGTTAGAATGTATGTTAGAATGTTATTATGGATGTTAGAATGTTATAATTGATGTTAGAATGTATATTAGAATGTTATAATGTTATATTAGAATGTTATTATGGATGTTAGAATGTTATAATGGAAGTTAGAATGTTATAATGGATGTTAAAATATTATAATGGAAATTATAATGTATATTAGAATGTTAAAATGGATGATTGAATGTTATAATTGATGTTAGAATGTATATTAGAATGTTAGAATGTATGTTAGAATGTTATAATGGATGTTAGAATGTATATTACAAAGTTATAATGTATGTTAGAATGTTATAATGGATGTTTGAATGTATTTTAGATTGTTATAATGTATGATAGAATGTTATAATGGATATTAGAATGTATATTAGAATATTATAATGTATGTAACAATGCTATAATGTATGTTAGAATGTTATAATGGATGTTAAAATGTATACTAGAATGTTATAATGTATGTTAGAATGTATATTAGAATGTTATAATGTATGGTAGAATGTTATAATGGATGTTAGAATGTATATTAGATTGTTATAATGTATGTTAGAATGTTATAATGGATGTTAGAATGTATATTAGAATGTTATAATGTATGTTAGAATGTTATAATGGATGTTAGAATGTATATTAGATTGTTATACTGTATGTTAGAATGTTATAATGGATGTTAAAATGTATATTAGAATGTTATAATGTATGTTAGGATGTTATAATGTATGTTAGAATGTTATAATTGGATGTTAGAATGTATATTAGATTGTTATAATGTATGTTAGAATGTTATAATGGATGTTAGAATGTATATTAGAATGTTATAATGTATGTTAGAATGTTAGAATGGATATTAGAATGTTATATTGTATGTTAGAATGTATATTAGATTGTTATAAGGTATGTTAGAATGTTATATTGGATGTTAGAATGTATATTAGAATGTTATAATGTATGTTAGAATGTTATAAAGGATGTTAGAATGTTATAATGGATGTTAGAATGTATATTATAATGTTAGAATGTATGTTAGAATGTTATTATGGATGTTAGAATGTTATAATGGATGTTAGAATGTATATTAGAAAGTTATAATGTATGTTAGAATGTTATTTTGGATGTTAAAATGTATTTTAGATTGTTATAATGTATGTTAGAATGTTATAATAGATGTTAGAATGTATATTAGAATGTTATAATGTATGTTACAATGTTATAATGTATGTTAGAATGTTATAATGGATGTTATAATGTATACTAGAATGTTATAATGTATTTTAGATTGTAATAATGTAAGTTCGAATGTTATAATGGATGTTAGAATGTATATTAGAATGTTATAATGTATGTTACAATGTTATAATATATGTTAGAATGTTATAATGGATGTTAGAATTTATATTAGAATGTTATAATGTATGTTAGAATGTTACAATTGATGATAGAATGTTATAATGGATGTTATAATGAATATTAGAATGTTAGAATGGATGTTAGAATGTTATAATGGATGTTATAATATATATTAGAATGTTATAATGTATGTTAGAATGCATGTTAGAATGTATATTATAATATTATAATGTATGTTAGAATGTTATAATGGATGTTAGAATGTATATTAGAATGTTATAATGGATGTTAGAATATTATAATGGATGTTAGATTACTATAATGGATGTTATAATGTATATTAGAATGTTAAAACGGATGTTAGAATGTTATAATTGATTTTAGAATGTATATCAGAATGTTAAAAAGTATGTTAGAATGTTATAATGGATGTTAGAATGTATATTAGAATGTCAGAATGTATGTTAGAATGTTATAATGGATGTTAGAATGTTATAATTGATGTTAGAATGTATATTAGAATGTTATAATGTATGTTAGAATGTTATAATGGATGTTAGAATGTATATTAGAATGTTAAAATGGATGTTAGAATGTTATAATTGATTTTAGAATGTATATCAGAATGTTAAAAAGTATGTTAGAATGTTATAATGGATGTTAGAATGTATATTAGAATGTTAGAATGTATGTTAGAATGTTATAATGGATGTTAGAATGTATATTAGAATGTTATAATGGATGTTAGGATGTTATAATGTATGTTAGAATGTTATAATGGATGTTAGAATGTATATTAGATTGTTATAATGTATGTTAGAATGTTATAATGGATGTTAGAATGTATATTAGAATGTTATAATGTATGTTACAATGTTATAATGGATGTTAGAATGTTATAATGGACGTTAGAATGTATATTAGAATGTTATAATGTATGTTAGAATGTTATAATGGATGTTAAAATGTTATAATGGATGTTAGAATGTATATTAGAATGTTGTAATGTATGTTAGAATGTTATAATGGATGTTAGAATGTTATAATGGATGTTATAATGAATATTAGAATGTTAGAATGGATGTTAGAATGTTATAATGGATGTTAGAATGTATATTATAATGTTATAATGTATGTTAGAATGCATGTTAGAATGTATATTAGAATATTATAGTGTATGTTAGAATGTTATAATGGATGTTAGAATGTATATTAGAATGTTATAATGGATGTTAGAATATTATAATTGATGTTATAATGTATATTAGAATGTTAAAAAGTATGTTAGAATGTTATAATGGATGTTAGAATGTATATTAGAATGTTAGAATGTATGTTAGAATGTTATAATGGATGTTAGAATGTATATTAGAATGTTAGAATGTATGTTAGAATGTTATTATGGATGTTAGAATGTTATAATTGATGTTAGAATGTATATTAGAATGTTATAATGTATATTAGAATGTTATATTGGATGTTAGAATGTATATTAGATTGTTATAATGTATGTTAGAATGTTATATTGGATGTTAGAATGTATATTAGAATGTTATAATGTATGTTAGAATGTTATAAAGGATGTTAGAATGTTATAATGGATGTTAGAATGTATATTATAATGTTAGAATGTATGTTAGAATGTTATTATGGATGTTAGAATGTTATAATGGATGTTAGAATGTATATTAGAAAGTTATAATGTATGTTAGAATGTTATTTTTGATGTTAAATGTATTTTAGATTGTTATAATGTATGTTAGAATGTTATAATAGATGTTAGAATGTATTTTAGAATGTTATAATGTATGTTACAATGTTATAATGTATGTTAGAATGTTATAATGGATGTTATAATGTATACTAGAATGTTATAATGTATTTTAGATTGTAATAATGTATGTTCGAATGTTAAAATGGATGTTAGAAAGTATATTAGAATGTTATAATGTATGTTACAATGTTATAATGTATGTTAGAATGTAATAATGGATGTTAGAATGTATATTAGAATGTTATAATGTATGTTAGAATGTTACAATGGATGATAGAATGTTATAATGGATGTTATAATGAATATTAGAATGTTAGAATGTATGTTAGAATGTTATAATGGATGTTAGAATGTATATTAGAATGTTATACTGGATGTTAGGATGTTATAATGTATGTTAGAATGTTATAATGGATGTTAGAATGTATATTAGATTGTTATAATGTATGTTAGAATGTTATAATGGATGTTAGAATGTATATTAGAATGTTATAATGTATGTTACAATGTTATAATGGATGTTAGAATGTTATAATGGACGTTAGAATGTATATTAGAATGTTATAATGTATGTTAGAATGTTATAATGGATGTTAAAATGTTATAATGGATGTTAGAATGTATATTAGAATGTTGTAATGTATGTTAGAATGTTATAATGGATGTTAGAATGTTATAATGGATGTTATAATGAATATTAGAATGTTATAATGGATGTTAGAATGTTATAATGGATGTTAGAATGTATATTAGAATGTTAAAATGTATGTTAGAATGCATGTTAGAATGTATATTAGAAAATTATAGTGTATGTTAGAATGTTATAATGGATGTTAGAATGTATATTAGAATGTTATAATGGATGTTAGAATGTTATAATTGATTTTAGAATGTATATCAGAATGTTAAAAAGTATGTTAGAATGTTATAATGGATGTTAGAATGTATATTAGAATGTTAGAATGTATGTTAGAATGTTATAATGGATGTTAGAATGTATATTAGAATGTTAGAATGTATGTTAGAATGTTATTATGGATGTTAGAATGTTATATTTGATGTTAGAATGTATATTAGAATGTTATAATGTATGTTAGAATGTTATACTTGATGTTAGAATGTATATTAGATTGTTATAATGTATGTTAGAATGTTATAATGGATGTTAAAATGTATATTAGAATGTTATAATGTATGTTAGGATGTTATAATGTATGTTAGAATGTTATAATGGATGTTAGAATGTATATTAGATTGTTATAATGTATGTTAGAATGTTATAATGGAAGTTAGAATGTATATTAGAATGTTATAATGTATGTTACAATGTTATAATGGATGTTAGAATGTTTTAATGGATGTTAGAATGTATATTAGAATGTTATAATGTATGTTAGAATGTTATAATGGATGTTAGAATGTTATAATGGATGTTAGAATGTATATTAGAATGTTTTAATGTATATTAGAATGTTATAATGGATGTTAGAATGTTATAATGGATGTTATAATGAATATTAGAATATTATAATGTATGTTAGAATGCATGATAGAATGTATATTAGAATGTTTTAGTGTATTTTAGAATGTTATAATGGATGTTAGAAAGTATTTTAGAATATTATAATGGATGTTAGAATGTTATAATGGATGTTAGTACATTATAATGGATGTTATAATATATATTAGAATGTTATAATGTATGTTAGAATGTTATAATGGATGTTAGAATGTATATTAGATTGTTATAATGTATGTTAGAATGTTATAATGGATGTTAGAATGTTATTAGAATGTTATAATGTATGTTACAATGTTATAATGGATGTTAGAATGTATATTAGAATGTTATAATGTATGTTAGAATGTTATAATGGATGTTAGAATGTTATAATGGATGTTAGAATGTATATTAGAATGTTGTAATGTATGTTAGAATGTTATAATGGATGGTAGAATGTTATAATGGATGTTAGAATGAATATTAGAATGTTAGAATGGATGTTAGAATGTTATAATGTATGTTATAATGTATATTAGAATGTTAAAAAGTATGTTAGAATGTTATAATGGATGTTAGAATGTTAAAATGGATGTTATAATGAATATTAGAATGTTAGAATGGATGTTAGAATGTTATAATGGATGTTATAATGTATATTATAATGTTATAATGTATGTTAGAATGCATGTTAGAATGTATATTAGAAAATTATAGTGTATGTTAGAATGTTATAATGGATGTTAGAATGTATATTAGAATGTTAGAATGGATGTTAGAATGTTATAATTGATTTTAGAATGTATATCAGAATGTTAAAAAGTATGTTAGAATGTTATAATGGATGTTAGAATGTATATTAGAATGTTAGAATGTATGTTAGAATGTTATAATGGATGTTAGAATGTATATTAGAATGTTAGAATGTATGTTAGAATGTTATTATGGATGTTAGAATGTTATAATTGATGTTAGAATGTATATTAGAATGTTATAATGTATGTTAGAATGTTATAATTGATGTTAGAATGTATATTAGATTGTTATAATGTATGTTAGAATGTTATAATGGATGTTAAAATGTATATTAGAATGTTATAATGGATGTTAGGATGTTATAATGGATGTTAGAATGTTATAATGGATGTTAGAATGTATATTAGATTGTTATAATGTATGTTAGAATGTTATAATGGATGTTAGAATGTATATTAGAATGTTATAATGTATGTTACAATGTTATAATGGATGTTAGAATGTTTTAATGGATGTTAGAATGTATATTAGAATGTTATAATGTATGTTAGAATGTTATAATGGATGTTAGAATGTTATAATGGATGTTAGAATGTATATTAGAATGTTTTAATGTATATTAGAATGTTATAATGTATGTTAGAATGTTATAATGGATGTTAGAATGTTATAATGGATGTTAGAATGTATATTAGATTGTTATAATGTATGTTAGAATGTTATAATGGATGTTAGAATGTATATTAGAATGTTATAATGTATGTTACAATGTTATAATGGATGTTAGAATGTTATAATGGATGTTAGAATGTATATTAGAATGTTATAATGTATGTTACAATGTTATAATGGATGTTAGAATGTTATAATGGATGTTAGAATGTATATTAGAATGTTGTAATGTATGTTAGAATATTATAATGGATGTTAGAATGTTAAAATGGATGTTATAATGAATATTAGAATGTTATAATGTATGTTAGAATGCATGTTAGAATGTATATTAGAATGTTTTAGTGTATTTTAGAATGTTATAATGGATGTTAGAATGTATATTAGAATATTATAATGGATGTTAGAATGTTATAATGGATGATAGTACATTATAATGGATGTTATAATATATATTAGAATGTTATAATGTATGTTAGAATGTTATAATGGATGTTAGAATGTATATTAGATTGTTATAATGTATGTTAGAATGTTATAATGGATGTTAGAATGTTATTAGAATGTTATAATGTATGTTACAATGTTATAATGGATGTTAGAATGTATATTAGAATGTTATAATGTATGTTAGAATGTTATAATGGATGTTAGAATGTTATAATGGATGTTAGAATGTATATTAGAATGTTGTAATGTATGTTAGAATGTTATAATGGATGGTAGAATGTTATAATGGATGTTAGAATGAATATTAGAATGTTAGAATGATGTTAGAATGTTATAATGGATGTTATAATGTATATTAGAATGTTAAAAAGTATGTTAGAATGTTATAATGGATGTTAGAATGTATATTAGAATGTTAGAATGTATGTTAGAATGTTATAATGGATGTTAGAATGTATATTAGAATGTTAGAATGTATGTTAGAATGTTATTATGGATGTTAGAATGTTATAATTGATGTTAGAATGTATATTAGAATGTTATAATGTATGTTAGAATGTTATTATGGATGTTAGAATGTTATAATGGAAGTTAGAATGTTATAATGGATGTTAAAATATTATAATGGAAATTATAATGTATAATAGAATGTTAAAATGGATGATTGAATGTTATAATTGATGTTAGAATGTATATTAGAATGTTAGAATGTATGTTAGAATGTTATAATGGATGTTAGAATGTATATTACAAAGTTATAATGTATGTTAGAATGTTATAATGGATGTTTGAATGTATTTTAGATTGTTATAATGTATGATAGAATGTTATAATGGATATTAGAATGTATATTAGAATGTTATAATGTATGTTAGAATGTTATAATGGATGTTAGAATGTATATTAGATTGTTATAATGTATGTTAGAATGTTATAATGGATGTTAAAATGTATACTAGAATGTTATAATGTATGTTAGAATGTATATTAGAATGTTATAATGTATGGTAGAATGTTATAATGGATGTTAGAATGTATATTAGATTGTTATAATGTATGTTAGAATGTTATAATGGATGTTAGAATGTATATTAGAATGTTATAATGTATGTTAGAATGTTATAATGGATGTTAGAATGTATATTAGATTGATATAATGTATGTTAGAATGTTATAATGGATGTTAAAATGTATATTAGAATGTTATAATGTATGTTAGGATGTTATAATGTATGTTAGAATGTTATAATTGGATGTTAGAATGTATATTAGATTGTAATAATGTATGTTAGAATGTTATAATGGATGTAAGAATGTATATTAGAATGTTATAATGTATGTTAGAATGTTAGAATGGATATTAGAATGTTATATTGGATGTTAGAATGTATATTAGATTGTTATAAGGTATGTTAGAATGTTATATTGGATGTTAGAATGTATATTAGAATGTTATAATGTATGTTAGAATGTTATAAAGGATGTTAGAATGTTATAATGGATGTTAGAATGTATATTATAATGTTAGAATGTATGTTAGAATGTTATTATGGATGTTAGAATGTTATAATGGATGTTAGAATGTATATTAGAAAGTTATAATGTATGTTAGAATGTTATTTTGGATGTTAAAATGTATTTTAGATTGTTATAATGTATGTTAGAATGTTATAATAGATGTTAGAATGTATATTAGAATGTTATAATGTATGTTACAATGTTATAATGTATGTTAGAATGTTATAATGGATGTTATAATGTATACTAGAATGTTATAATGTATTTTAGATTGTAATAATGTAAGTTCGAATGTTATAATGGATGTTAGAATGTATATTAGAATGTTATAATGTATGTTACAATGTTATAATGTATGTTAGAATGTTATAATGGATGTTAGAATTTATATTAGAATGTTATAATGTATGTTAGAATGTTACAATTGATGATAGAATGTTATAATGGATGTTATAATGAATATTAGAATGTTAGAATGGATGTTAGAATGTTATAATGGATGTTATAATATATATTAGAATGTTATAATGTATGTTAGAATGCATGTTAGAATGTATATTATAATATTATAATGTATGTTAGAATGTTATAATGGATGTTAGAATGTATATTAGAATGTTATAATGGATGTTAGAATATTACAATGGATGTTAGATTATTATAATGGATGTTATAATGTATATTAGAATGTTAAAACGGATGTTAGAATGTTATAATTGATCTTAGAATGTATATCAGAATGTTAAAAAGTATGTTAGAATGTTATAATGGATGTTAGAATGTATATTAGAATGTCAGAATGTATGTTAGAATGTTATAATGGATGTTAGAATGTTATAATTGATGTTAGAATGTATATTAGAATGTTATAATGTATGTTAGAATGTTATAATGGATGTTAGAATGTATATTAGAATGTTAAAATGGATGTTAGAATGTTATAATTGATTTTAGAATGTATATCAGAATGTTAAAAAGTATGTTAGAATGTTATAATGGATGTTAGAATGTATATTAGAATGTTAGAATGTATGTTAGAATGTTATAATGGATGTTAGAATGTATATTAGAATGTTATAATGGATGTTAGGATGTTATAATGTATGTTAGAATGTTATAATGGATGTTAGAATGTATATTAGATTGTTATAATGTATGTTAGAATGTTATAATGGATGTTAGAATGTATATTAGAATGTTATAATGTATGTTACAATGTTATAATGGATGTTAGAATGTTATAATGGACGTTAGAATGTATATTAGAATGTTATAATGTATGTTAGAATGTTATAATGGATGTTAAAATGTTATAATGGATGTTAGAATGTATATTAGAATGTTGTAATGTATGTTAGAATGTTATAATGGATGTTAGAATGTTATAATGGATGTTATAATGAATATTAGAATGTTATAATGGATGTTAGAATGTTATAATGGATGTTAGAATGTATATTAGAATGTTAAAATGTATGTTAGAATGCATGTTAGAATGTATATTAGAAAATTATAGTGTATGTTAGAATGTTATAATGGATGTTAGAATGTATATTAGAATGTTATAATGGATGTTAGAATGTTATAATTGATTTTAGAATGTATATCAGAATGTTAAAAAGTATGTTAGAATGTTATAATGGATGTTAGAATGTATTTTAGAATGTGAGAATGTATGTTAGAATGTTATAATGGATGTTAGAATGTATATTAGAATGTTAGAATGTATGTTAGAATGTTATTATGGATGTTAGAATGTTATATTTGATGTTAGAATGTATATTAGAATGTTATAATGTATGTTAGAATGTTATACTTGATGTTAGAATGTATATTAGATTGTTATAATGTATGTTAGAATGTTATAATGGATGTTAAAATGTATATTAGAATGTTATAATGTATGTTAGGATGTTATAATGTATGTTAGAATGTTATAATGGATGTTAGAATGTATATTAGATTGTTATAATGTATGTTAGAATGTTATAATGGAAGTTAGAATGTATATTAGAATGTTATAATGTATGTTACAATGTTATAATGGATGTTAGAATGTTTTAATGGATGTTAGAATGTATATTAGAATGTTATAATGTATGTTAGAATGTTATAATGGATGTTAGAATGTTAGAATGGATGTTAGAATGTATATTAGAATGTTTTAATGTATATTAGAATGTTATAATGGATGTTAGAATGTTATAATGGATGTTATAATGAATATTAGAATGTTATAATGTATGTTAGAATGCATGATAGAATGTATATTAGAATGTTTTAGTGTATTTTAGAATGTTATAATGGATGTTTGAAAGTATTTTAGAATATTATAATGGATGTTAGAATGTTATAATGGATGTTAGTACATTATAATGGATGTTATAATATATATTAGAATGTTATAATGTATGTTAGAATGTTATAATGGATGTTAGAATGTATATTAGATTGTTATAATGTATGTTAGAATGTTATAATGGATGTTAGAATGTTATTAGAATGTTATAATGTATGTTACAATGTTATAATGGATGTTAGAATGTATATTAGAATGTTATAATGTATGTTAGAATGTTATAATGGATGTTAGAATGTTATAATGGATGTTAGAATGTATATTAGAATGTTGTAATGTATGTTAGAATGTTATAATGGATGGTAGAATGTTATAATGGATGTTAGAATGAATATTAGAATGTTAGAATGGATGTTAGAATGTTATAATGTATGTTATAATGTATATTAGAATGTTAAAAAGTATGTTAGAATGTTATAATGGATGTTAGAATGTTAAAATGGATGTTATAATGAATATTAGAATGTTAGAATGGATGTTAGAATGTTATAATGGATGTTATAATGTATATTATAATGTTATAATGTATGTTAGAATGCATGTTAGAATGTATATTAGAAAATTATAGTGTATGTTAGAATGTTATAATGGATGTTAGAATGTATATTAGAATGTTAGAATGGATGTTAGAATGTTATAATTGATTTTAGAATGTATATCAGAATGTTAAAAAGTATGTTAGAATGTTATAATGGATGTTAGAATGTATATTAGAATGTTAGAATGTATGTTAGAATGTTATAATGGATGTTAGAATGTATATTAGAATGTTAGAATGTATGTTAGAATGTTATTATGGATGTTAGAATGTTATAATTGATGTTAGAATGTATATTAGAATGTTATAATGTATGTTAGAATGTTATAATTGATGTTAGAATGTATATTAGATTGTTATAATGTATGTTAGAATGTTATAATGGATGTTAAAATGTATATTAGAATGTTATAATGGATGTTAGGATGTTATAATGTATGTTAGAATGTTATAATGGATGTTAGAATGTATATTAGATTGTTATAATGTATGTTAGAATGTTATAATGGATGTTAGAATGTATTTTAGAATGTTATAATGTATGTTACAATGTTATAATGGATGTTAGAATGTTTTAATGGATGTTAGAATGTATATTAGAATGTTATAATGTATGTTAGAATGTTATAATGGATGTTAGAATGTTATAATGGATGTTAGAATGTATATTAGAATGTTTTAATGTATATTAGAATGTTATAATGTATGTTAGAATGTTATAATGGATGTTAGAATGTTATAATGGATGTTAGAATGTATATTAGATTGTTATAATGTATGTTAGAATGTTATAATGGATGTTAGAATGTATATTAGAATGTTATAATGTATGTTACAATGTTATAATGGATGTTAGAATGTTATAATGGATGTTAGAATGTATATTAAAATGTTATAATGTATGTTACAATGTTATAATGGATGTTAGAATGTTATAATGGATGTTAGAATGTATATTAGAATGTTGTAATGTATGTTAGAATATTATAATGGATGTTAGAATGTTAAAATGGATGTTATAATGAATATTAGAATGTTATAATGTATGTTAGAATGCATGTTAGAATGTATATTAGAATGTTTTAGTGTATTTTAGAATGTTATAATGGATGTTAGAATGTATATTAGAATATTATAATGGATGTTAGAATGTTATAATGGATGATAGTACATTATAATGGATGTTATAATATATATTAGAATGTTATAATGTATGTTAGAATGTTATAATGGATGTTAGAATGTATATTAGATTGTTATAATGTATGTTAGAATGTTATAATGGATGTTAGAATGTTATTAGAATGTTATAATGTATGTTACAATGTTATAATGGATGTTAGAATGTATATTAGAATGTTATAATGTATGTTAGAATGTTATAATGGATGTTAGAATGTTATAATGGATGTTAGAATGTATATTAGAATGTTGTAATGTATGTTAGAATGTTATAATGGATGGTAGAATGTTATAATGGATGTTAGAATGAATATTAGAATGTTAGAATGATGTTAGAATGTTATAATGGATGTTATAATGTATATTAGAATGTTAAAAAGTATGTTAGAATGTTATAATGGATGTTAGAATGTATATTAGAATGTTAGAATGTATGTTAGAATGTTATAATGGATGTTAGAATGTATATTAGAATGTTAGAATGTATGTTAGAATGTTATTATGGATGTTAGAATGTTATTATGGATGTTAGAATGTATATTAGAATGTTATAATGTATGTTAGAATGTTATTATGGATGTTAGAATGTTATAATGGAAGTTAGAATGTTATAATGGATGTTAAAATATTATAATGGAAATTATAATGTATATTAGAATGTTAAAATGGATGATTGAATGTTATAATTGATGTTAGAATGTATATTAGAATGTTAGAATGTATGTTAGAATGTTATAATGGATGTTAGAATGTATATTACAAAGTTATAATGTATGTTAGAATGTTATAATGGATGTTTGAATGTATTTTAGATTGTTATAATGTATGATAGAATGTTATAATGGATATTAGAATGTATATTAGAATATTATAATGTATGTTACAATGCTATAATGTATGTTAGAATGTTATAATGGATGTTAAAATGTATACTAGAATGTTATAATGTATGTTAGAATGTATATTAGAATGTTATAATGTATGGTAGAATGTTATAATGGATGTTAGAATGTATATTAGATTGTTATAATGTATGTTAGAATGTTATAATGGATGTTAGAATGTATATTAGAATGTTATAATGTATGTTAGAATGTTATAATGGATGTTAGAATGTATATTAGATTGTTATAATGTATGTTAGAATGTTATAATGGATGTTAAAATGTATATTAGAATGTTATAATGTATGTTAGGATGTTATAATGTATGTTAGAATGTTATAATTGGATGTTAGAATGTATATTAGATTGTTATAATGTATGTTAGAATGTTATAATGGATGTTAGAATGTATATTAGAATGTTGTAATGTATGTTAGAATGTTAGAATGGATATTAGAATGTTATATTGGATGTTAGAATGTATATTAGATTGTTATAAGGTATGTTAGAATGTTATATTGGATGTTAGAATGTATATTAGAATGTTATAATGTATGTTAGAATGTTATAAAGGATGTTAGAATGTTATAATGGATGTTAGAATGTATATTATAATGTTAGAATGTATGTTATAATGTTATTATGGATGTTAGAATGTTATAATGGATGTTAGAATGTATATTAGAAAGTTATAATGTATGTTAGAATGTTATTTTGGATGTTAAAATGTATTTTAGATTGTTATAATGTATGTTAGAATGTTATAATAGATGTTAGAATGTATATTAGAATGTTATAATGTATGTTACAATGTTATAATGTATGTTAGAATGTTATAATGGATGTTATAATGTATACTAGAATGTTATAATGTATTTTAGATTGTAATAATGTAAGTTCGAATGTTATAATGGATGTTAGAATGTATATTAGAATGTTATAATGTATGTTACAATGTTATAATGTATGTTAGAATGTTATAATGGATGTTAGAATGTATATTAGAATGTTATAATGTATGTTAGAATGTTACAATTGATGATAGAATGTTATAATGGATGTTATAATGAATATTAGAATGTTAGAATGGATGTTAGAATGTTATAATGGATGTTATAATATATATTAGAATGTTATAATGTATGTTAGAATGCATGTTAGAATGTATATTATAATATTATAATGTATGTTAGAATGTTATAATGGACGTTAGAATGTATATTAGAATGTTATAATGGATGTTAGAATATTATAATGGATGTTAGATTATTATAATGGATGTTATAATGTATATTAGAATGTTAAAACGGATGTTAGAATGTTATAATTGATTTTAGAATGTATATCAGAATGTTAAAAAGTATGTTAGAATGTTATAATGGATGTTAGAATGTATATTAGAATGTCAGAATGTATGTTAGAATGTTATAATGGATGTTAGAATGTTATAATTGATGTTAGAATGTATATTAGAATGTTATAATGTATGTTAGAATGTTATAATGGATGTTAGAATGTATATTAGATTGTTATAATGTATGTTAGAATGTTATAATGGATGTTAGAATGTATATTAGAATGTTATAATGTATGTTACAATGTTATAATGGATGTTAGAATGTTATAATGGATGTTAGAATGTATATTAGAATGTTATAATGTATGTTACAATGTTATAATGGATGTTAGAATGTTATAATGGATGTTAGAATGTATATTAGAATGTTGTAATGTATGTTAGAATGTTATAATGGATGTTAAAATGTTATAATGGATGTTATAATGAATATTAGAATGTTATAATGTATGTTAGAATGCATGTTAGAATGTATATTAGAATGTTTTAGTGTATTTTAGAATGTTATAATGGATGTTAGAATGTATATTAGAATATTATAATGGATGTTAGAATGTTATAATGGATGATAGTACATTATAATGGATGTTATAATATATATTAGAATGTTATAATGTATGTTATAATGTTATAATGGATGTTAGAATGTATATTAGTTTGTTATAATGTATGTTAGAATGTTATAATGGATGTTAGAATGTATATTAGAATGTTATAATGTATGTTACAATGTTATAATGGATGTTAGAATGTTATAATGGATGTTAGAATGTATATTAGAATGTTATAATGTATGTTAGAATGTTATAATGGATGTTAAAATGTTATAATGGATGTTAGAATGTATATTAGAATGTTGTAATGTATGTTAGAATGTTATAATGGATGTTAGAATGTTAAAATGGATGTTATAATGAATATTAGAATGTTAGAATGGATGTTAGAATGTTATAATGGATGTTATAATGTATATTAGAATGTTATAATGTATGTTAGAATGCATGTTAGAATGTATATTAGAAAATTATAGTGTATGTTAGAATGTTATAATGGATGTTAGAATGTATATTAGAATGTTAGAATGGATGTTAGAATGTTATAATTGATTTTAGAATGTATATCAGAATGTTAAAAAGTATGTTAGAATGTTATAATGGATGTTAGAATGTATATTAGAATGTTAGAATGTATGTTAGAATGTTATAATGGATGTTAGAATGTATATTAGAATGTTAGAATGTATGTTAGAATGTTATTATGGATGTTAGAATGTTATAATTGATGTTAGAATGTATATTAGAATGTTATAATGTATGTTAGAATGTTATAATTGATGTTAGAATGTATATTAGATTGTTATAATGTATGTTAGAATGTTATAATGGATGTTAAAATGTATATTAGAATGTTATAATGGATGTTAGGATGTTATAATGTATGTTAGAATGTTATAATGGATGTTAGAATGTATATTAGATTGTTATAATGTATGTTAGAATGTTATAATGGATGTTAGAATGTATATTAGAATGTTATAATGTATGTTACAATGTTATAATGGATGTTAGAATGTTTTAATGGATGTTAGAATGTATATTAGAATGTTATAATGTATGTTAGAATGTTATAATGGATGTTAGAATGTATATTAGAATGTTTTAATGTATATTAGAATGTTATAATGGATGTTAGAATGTTATAATGGATGTTATAATGAATATTAGAATGTTATAATGTATGTTAGAATGCATGTTAGAATGTATATTAGAATGTTTTAGTGTATTTTAGAATGTTATAATGGATGTTAGAATGTATATTAGAATGTTATAATGTATGTTACAATGTTATAATGTATGTTAGAATGTTATAATGGATGTTAGAATGTATATTAGAATGTTATAATGTATGTTAGAATGTTACAATGGATGATAGAATGTTATAATGGATGTTATAATGAATATTAGAATGTTAGATTGGATGTTAGAATGTTATAATGGATGTTATAATGTATATTAGAATGTTATAATGTATGTTAGAATGCATGTTAGAATGTATATTAGAATATTATAATGTATGTTAGAATGTTATAATGGATGTTAGAATGTATATTAGAATGTTATAATGGATGTTAGAATATTATAATGGATGTTAAATTATTATAATGGATGTTATAATGTATATTAGAATGTTAAAACGGATGTTAGAATGTTATAATTGATTTTAGAATGTATATCAGAATGTTAAAAAGTATGTTAGAATGTTATAATGGATGTTAGAATGTATATTAGAATGTCAGAATGTATGTTCGAATGTTATAATGGATGTTAGAATGTATATTAGAATGTTAGAATGTTATAATGGATGTTAGAATGTTATAATGGATGTTAGAATGTATATTAGAATGTTGTAATGTATGTTAGAATGTTATAATGGATGGTAGAATGTTATAATGGATGTTAGAATGAATATTAGAATGTTAGAATGGATGTTAGAATGTTATAATGTATGTTATAATGTATATTAGAATGTTAAAAAGTATGTTAGAATGTTATAATGGATGTTAGAATGTTAAAATGGATGTTATAATGAATATTAGAATGTTAGAATGGATGTTAGAATGTTATAATGGATGTTATAATGTATATTATAATGTTATAATGTATGTTAGAATGCATGTTAGAATGTATATTAGAAAATTATAGTGTATGTTAGAATGTTATAATGGATGTTAGAATGTATATTAGAATGTTAGAATGGATGTTAAAATGTTATAATTGATTTTAGAATGTATATCAGAATGTTAAAAAGTATGTTAGAATGTTAGAATGGACGTTAGAATGTATATTAGAATGTTAGAATGTATGTTAGAATGTTATAATGGATGTTAGAATGTATATTAGAATGTTAGAATGTATGTTAGAATGTTATTATGGATGTTAGAATGTTATAATTGATGTTAGAATGTATATTAGAATGTTATAATGTATGTTAGAATGTTATAATTGATGTTAGAATGTATATTAGATTGTTATAATGTATGTTAGAATGTTATAATGGATGTTAAAATGTATATTAGAATGTTATAATGGATGTTAGGAAGTTATAATGTATGTTAGAATGTTATAATGGATGTTAGAATGTATATTAGATTGTTATAATGTATGTTAGAATGTTATAATGGATGTTAGAATGTATATTAGAATGTTATAATGTATGTTACAATGTTATAATGGATGTTAGAATGTTTTAATGGATGTTAGAATGTATATTAGAATGTTATAATGTATGTTAGAATGTTATAATGGATGTTAGAATGTTATAATGGATGTTAGAATGTATATTAGAATGTTATAATGTATGTTAGAATGTTATAATGGAAGTTAGAATGTTATAATGGATGTTAGAATGTATATTAGATTGTTATAATGTATGTTAGAATGTTATAATGGATGTTAGAATGTATATTAGAATGTTATAATGTATGTTACAATGTTATAATGGATGTTAGAATGTTATAATGGATGTTAGAATGTATATTAGAATGTTATAATGTATGTTACAATGTTATAATGGATGTTAGAATGTTATAATGGATGTTAGAATGTATATTAGAATGTTGTAATGTATGTTAGAATATTATAATGGATGTTAGAATGTTATAATGGATGTTATAATGAATATTAGAATGTTATAATGTATGTTAGAATGCATGTTAGAATGTATATTAGAATGTTTTAGTGTATTTTAGAATGTTATAATGGATGTTAGAATGTATATTAGAATATTATAATGGATGTTAGAATGTTATAATGGATGATAGTACATTATAATGGATGTTATAATATATATTAGAATGTTATAATGTATGTTAGAATGTTATAATGGATGTTAGAATGTATATTAGATTGTTATAATGTATGTTAGAATGTTATAATGGATGTTAGAATGTTATTAGAATGTTATAATGTATGTTACAATGTTATAATGGATGTTAGAATGTATATTAGAATGTTATAATGTATGTTAGAATGTTATAATGGATGTTAGAATGTTATAATGGATGTTAGAATGTATATTAGAATGTTGTAATCTATGTTAGAATGTTATAATGGATGGTAGAATGTTATAATGGATGTTAGAATGAATATTAGAATGTTAGAATGATGTTAGAATGTTATAATGGATGTTATAATGTATATTAGAATGTTAAAAAGTATGTTAGAATGTTATAATGGATGTTAGAATGTATATTAGAATGTTAGAATGTATGTTAGAATGTTATAATGGATGTTAGAATGTATATTAGAATGTTAGAATGTATGTTAGAATGTTATTATGGATGTTAGAATGTTATAATTGATGTTAGAATGTATATTAGAATGTTATAATGTATGTTAGAATGTTATTATGGATGTTAGAATGTTATAATGGAAGTTAGAATGTTATAATGGATGTTAAAATATTATAATGGAAATTATAATGTATATTAGAATGTTAAAATGGATGATTGAATGTTATAATTGATGTTAGAATGTATATTAGAATGTTAGAATGTATGTTAGAATGTTATAATGGATGTTAGAATGTATATTACAAAGTTATAATGTATGTTAGAATGTTATAATGGATGTTTGAATGTATTTTAGATTGTTATAATGTATGATAGAATGTTATAATGGATATTAGAATGTATATTAGAATATTATAATGTATGTTACAATGCTATAATGTATGTTAGAATGTTATAATGGATGTTAAAATGTATACTAGAATGTTATAATGTATGTTAGAATGTATATTAGAATGTTATAATGTATGGTAGAATGTTATAATGGATGTTAGAATGTATATTAGATTGTTATAATGTATGTTAGAATGTTATAATGGATGTTAGAATGTATATTAGAATGTTATAATGTATGTTAGAATGTTATAATGGATGTTAGAATGTATATTAGATTGTTATAATGTATGTTAGAATGTTATAATGGATGTTAAAATGTATATTAGAATGTTATAATGTATGTTAGGATGTTATAATGTATGTTAGAATGTTATAATTGGATGTTAGAATGTATATTAGATTGTTATAAGGTATGTTAGAATGTTATATTGGATGTTAGAATGTATATTAGAATGTTATAATGTATGTTAGAATGTTATAAAGGATGTTAGAATGTTATAATGGATGTTAGAATGTATATTATAATGTTAGAATGTATGTTAGAATGTTATTATGGATGTTAGAATGTTATAATGGATGTTAGAATGTATATTAGAAAGTTATAATGTATGTTAGAATGTTATTTTGGATGTTAAAATGTATTTTAGATTGTTATAATGTATGTTAGAATGTTATAATAGATGTTAGAATGTATATTAGAATGTTATAATGTATGTTACAATGTTATAATGTATGTTAGAATGTTATAATGGATGTTATAATGTATACTAGAATGTTATAATGTATTTTATATTGTAATAATGTAAGTTCGAATGTTATAATGGATGTTAGAATGTATATTAGAATGTTATAATGTATGTTACAATGTTATAATGTATGTTAGAATGTTATAATGGATGTTAGAATGTATATTAGAATGTTATAATGTATGTTAGAATGTTACAATTGATGATAGAATGTTATAATGGATGTTATAATGAATATTAGAATGTTAGAATGGATGTTAGAATGTTATAATGGATGTTATAATGTATATTAGAATGTTATAATGTATGTTAGAATGCATGTTAGAATGTATATTATAATATTATAATGTATGTTAGAATGTTATAATGGATGTTAGAATGTATATTAGAATGTTATAATGGATGTTAGAATATTATAATGGATGTTAGATTATTATAATGGATGTTATAATGTATATTAGAATGTTAAAACGGATGTTAGAATGTTAGAATTGATTTTAGAATGTATATCAGAATGTTAAAAAGTATGTTAGAATGTTATAATGGATGTTAGAATGTATATTAGAATGTCAGAATGTATGTTAGAATGTTATAATGGATGTTAGAATGTTATAATTGATGTTAAAATGTGTATTAGAATGTTATAATGTATGTTAGAATGTTATAATGGATGTTAGAATGTATATAAGATTGTTATAATGTATGTTAGAATGTTATAATGGATGTTAGAATGTATATTAGAATGTTATAATGTATGTTACAATGTTATAATGGATGTTAGAATGTTATAATGGATGTTAGAATGTATATTAGAATGTTATAATGTATGTTACAATGTTATAATGGATGTTAGAATGTTATAATGGATGTTAGAATGTATATTAGAATGTTGTAATGTATGTTAGAATGTTATAATGGATGTTAAAATGTTATAATGGATGTTATAATGAATATTAGAATGTTATAATGTATCTTAGAATGCATGTTAGAATGTATATTAGAATGTTTTAGTGTATTTTAGAATGTTATAATGGATGTTAGAATGTATATTAGAATATTATAATGGATGTTAGAATGTTATAATGGATGATAGTACATTATAATGGATGTTATAATATATATTAGAATGTTATAATGTATGTTATAATGTTATAATGGTTGTTAGAATGTATATTAGTTTGTTATAATGTATGTTAGAATGTTATAATGGATGTTAGAATGTATATTAGAATGTTATAATGTATGTTACAATGTTATAATGGATGTTAGAATGTTATAATGGACGTTAGAATGTATATTAGAATGTTATAATGTATGTTAGAATGTTATAATGGATGTTAAAATGTTATAATGGATGTTATAATGTATATTAGAATGTTATAATGTATGTTAGAATGCATGTTAGAATGTATATTAGAAAATTATAGTGTATGTTAGAATGTTATAATGGATGTTAGAATGTATATTAGAATGTTAGAATGGATGTTAGAATGTTAGAATTGATTTTAGAATGTATATCAGAATGTTAAAAAGTATGTTAGAATGTTATAATGGATGTTAGAATGTATATTAGAATGTTAGAATGTATGTTAGAATGTTATAATGGATGTTAGAATGTATATTAGAATGTTAGAATGTATGTTAGAATGTTATTATGGATGTTAGAATGTTATAATTGATGTTAGAATGTATATTAGAATGTTATAATGTATGTTAGAATGTTATAATTGATGTTAGAATGTATATTAGATTGTTATAATGTATGTTAGAATGTTATAATGGATGTTAAAATGTATATTAGAATGTTATAATGGATGTTAGGATGTTATAATGTATGTTAGAATGTTATAATGGATGTTAGAATGTATATTAGATTGTTATAATGTATGTTAGAATGTTATAATGGATGTTAGAATGTATATTAGAATGTTATAATGTATGTTACAATGTTATAATGGATGTTAGAATGTTTTAATGGATGTTAGAATGTATATTAGAATGTTATAATGTATGTTAGAATGTTATAATGGATGTTAGAATGTATATTAGATTGTTATAATGTATGTTAGAATGTTATAATGGATGTTAGAATGTATATTAGAATGTTATAATGTATGTTACAATGTTATAAAGGATGTTAGAATGTTATAATGGATGTTAGAATGTATATTAGAATGTTATAATCTATGTTACAATGTTATAATGGATGTTAGAATGTTATAATGGATGTTATAATGAATATTAGAATGTTATAATGTATGTTACAATGTTATAATGTATGTTAGAATGTTATAATGGATGTTAGAATGTATATTAGAATGTTATAATGTATGTTAGAATGTTACAATTGATGATAGAATGTTATAATGGATGTTATAATGAATATTAGAATGTTAGAATGGATGTTAGAATGTTATAATGGATGTTATAATGTATATTAGAATGTTATAATGTATGTTAGAATGCATGTTAGAATGTATATTATAATATTATAATGTATGTTAGAATGTTATAATGGATGTTAGAATGTATATTAGAATGTTATAATGGATGTTAGAATATTATAATGGATGTTAGATTATTATAATGGATGTTATAATGTATATTAGAATGTTAAAACGGATGTTAGAATGTTATAATTGATTTTAGAATGTATATCAGAATGTTAAAAAGTATGTTAGAATGTTATAATGGATGTTAGAATGTATATTAGAATGTCAGAATGTATGTTAGAATGTTATAATGGATGTTAGAATGTTATAATTGATGTTAAAATGTGTATTAGAATGTTATAATGTATGTTAGAATGTTATAATGGATGTTAGAATGTATATAAGATTGTTATAAAGTATGTTAGAATGTTATAATGGATGTTAGAATGTATATTAGAATGTTATAATGTATGTTACAATGTTATAATGGATGTTAGAATGTTATAATGGATGTTAGAATGTATATTAGAATGTTATAATGTATGTTACAATGTTATAATGGATGTTAGAATGTTATAATGGATGTTAGAATGTATATTAGAATGTTGTAATGTATGTTAGAATGTTATAATGGATGTTAAAATGTTATAATGGATGTTATAATGAATATTAGAATGTTATAATGTATCTTAGAATGCATGTTAGAATGTATATTAGAATGTTTTAGTGTATTTTAGAATGTTATAATGGATGTTAGAATGTATATTAGAATATTATAATGGATGTTAGAATGTTATAATGGATGATAGTACATTATAATGGATGTTATAATATATATTAGAATGTTATAATGTATGTTATAATGTTATAATGGTTGTTAGAATGTATATTAGTTTGTTATAATGTATGTTAGAATGTTATAATGGATGTTAGAATGTATATTAGAATGTTATAATGTATGTTACAATGTTATAATGGATGTTAGAATGTTATAATGGACGTTAGAATGTATATTAGAATGTTATAATGTATGTTAGAATGTTATAATGGATGTTAAAATGTTATAATGGATGTTATAATGTATATTAGAATGTTATAATGTATGTTAGAATGCATGTTAGAATGTATATTAGAAAATTATAGTGTATGTTAGAATGTTATAATGGATGTTAGAATGTATATTAGAATGTTAGAATGGATGTTAGAATGTTAGAATTGATTTTAGAATGTATATCAGAATGTTAAAAAGTATGTTAGAATGTTATAATGGATGTTAGAATGTATATTAGAATGTTAGAATGTATGTTAGAATGTTATAATGGATGTTAGAATGTATATTAGAATGTTAGAATGTATGTTAGAATGTTATTATGGATGTTAGAATGTTATAATTGATGTTAGAATGTATATTAGAATGTTATAATGTATGTTAGAATGTTATAATTGATGTTAGAATGTATATTAGATTGTTATAATGTATGTTAGAATGTTATAATGGATGTTAAAATGTAAATTAGAATGTTATAATGGATGTTAGGATGTTATAATGTATGTTAGAATGTTATAATGGATGTTAGAATGTATATTAGATTGTTATAATGTATGTTAGAATGTTATAATGGATGTTAGAATGTATATTAGAATGTTATAATGTATGTTACAATGTTATAATGGATGTTAGAATGTTTTAATGGATGTTAGAATGTATATTAGAATGTTTTAATGTATGTTAGAATGTTATAATGGATGTTAGAATGTTATAATGGATGTTAGAATGTATATTAGAATGTTTTAATGTATATTAGAATGTTATTATGGATGTTAGAATGTTATAATGGATGTTATAATGAATATTAGAATGTTATAATGTATGTTAGAATGCATGTTAGAATGTATATTAGAATGTTTTAGTGTATTTTAGAATGTTATAATGGATGTTAGAATGTATATTAGAATGTTATAATGTATGTTACAATGTTATAATGTATGTTAGAATGTTATAATGGATGTTAGAATGTATATTAGAATGTTATAATGTATGTTAGAATGTTACAATGGATGATAGAATGTTATAATGGATGTTATAATGAATATTAGAATGTTAGATTGGATGTTAGAATGTTATAATGGATGTTATAATGTATATTAGAATGTTATAATGTATGTTAGAATGCATGTTAGAATGTATATTAGAATATTATAATGTATGTTAGAATGTTATAATGGATGTTAGAATGTATATTAGAATGTTATAATGGATGTTAGAATATTATAATGGATGTTAAATTATTATAATGGATGTTATAATGTATATTAGAATGTTAAAACGGATGTCAGAATGTTATAATTGATTTTAGAATGTATATCAGAATGTTAAAAAGTATGTTAGAATGTTATAATGGATGTTAGAATGTATATTAGAATGTCAGAATGTATGTTCGAATGTTATAATGGATGTTAGAATGTATATTAGAATGTTAGAATGTATGTTAGAATGTTATTATGGATGTTAGAATTTTATAATTGATGTTAGTTAGTATATTAGAATGTTATAATCTATGTTAGAATGTTTTAATGGATGTTAGTATGTATATTAGATTGTTATAATGTATGTTAGAATGTTATAATGGATGTTAGAATGTATATTAGAATATTATAATGGATGTTAGAATATTATAATGGATGTTATAATGTATATTAGAATGTTAAAAAGTATGTTAGAATGTTATAATGGATGTTAGAATGTATATTAGAATGTTAGAATGTATGTTAGAATGTTATAATGGATGTTAGAATGTATATTAGAATGTTAGAATGTATGTTAGAATGTTATTATGGATGTTAGAATGTTATAATTGATGTTAGAATGTATATTAGAATGTTATAATGTATATTAGAATGTTATATTGGATGTTAGAATGTATATTAGATTGTTATAATGTATGTTAGAATGTTATATTGGATGTTAGAATGTATATTAGAATGTTATAATGTATGTTAGAATGTTATAAAGGATGTTAGAATGTTATAATGGATGTTAGAATGTATATTATAATGTTAGAATGTATGTTAGAATGTTATTATGGATGTTAGAATGTTATAATGGATGTTAGAATGTATATTAGAAAGTTATAATGTATGTTAGAATGTTATTTTGGATGTTAAAATGTATTTTAGATTGTTATAATGTATGTTAGAATGTTATAATAGATGTTAGAATGTATATTAGAATGTTATAATGTATGTTACAATGTTATAATGTATGTTAGAATGTTATAATGGATGTTATAATGTAT
Source organism: Taudactylus pleione (assembly GCA_031769625.1). Taxonomy (NCBI): domain Eukaryota; kingdom Metazoa; phylum Chordata; class Amphibia; order Anura; family Myobatrachidae; genus Taudactylus; species Taudactylus pleione. The sequence continues at coordinate 561,167 of JAUIMM010001188.1, forward strand.
ACTAGAATGTTATAATGTATTTTAGATTGTAATAATGTATGTTCGAATGTTAAAATGGATGTTAGAAAGTATATTAGAATGTTATAATGTATGTTACAATGTTATAATGTATGTTAGAATGCTATAATGGATGTTAGAATGTATATTAGAATGTTATAATGTATGTTAGAATGTTACAATGGATGATAGAATGTTATAATGGATGTTATAATGAATATTAGAATGTTATAATGGATGTTAGAATGTTATAATGGATGTTATAATGTATATTAGAATGTTATAATGTATGTTAGAATGCATGTTAGAATGTATATTAGAATATTATAATGTATGTTAAAATGTTATAATGGATGTTAGAATGTACATTAGAATATTATAATGGATGTTAGAATATTATAATGGATGTTAGATTATTATAATGGATGTTATAATGTATATTAGAATGTTAAAATGGATGTTAGAATGTTATAATTGATTTTAGAATGTATATCAGAATGTTAAAAAGTATGTTAGAATGTTATAATGGATGTTAGAATGTATATTAGAATGTTAGAATGTATGTTAGAATGTTATAATGGATGTTAGAATGTATATTAGAATGTTATAATGTATGTTACAATGTTATAATGGATGTTAGAATGTTTTAATGGATGTTAGAATGTATATTAAAATGTTATAATGTATGTTAGAATGTTATAATGGATGTTAGAATGTTATAATGGATGTTAGAATGTATAGTAGAATGTTTTAATGTATATTAGAATGTTATAATGGATGTTAGAATGTTATAATGGATGTTATAATGAATATTAGAATGTTATAATGTATGTTAGAATGCATGTTAGAATGTATATTAGAATGTTTTAGTGTATTTTAGAATGTTATAATGGATGTTAGAATGTATATTAGAATGTTATAATGTATGTTACAATGTTATAATGTATGTTAGAATGTTATAATGGATGTTAGAATGCATATTAGAATGTTATAATGTATGTTAGAATGTTACAATGGATGATAGAATGTTATAATGGATGTTATAATGAATATTAGAATGTTAGAATGGATGTTAGAATGTTATAATGGATGTTATAATGTATATTAGAATGTTATAATGTATGTTAGAATGCATGTTAGAATGTATATTAGAATATTATAATGTATGTTAGAATGTTATAATGGATGTTAGAATGTATATTAGAATGTTATAATGGATGTTAGAATATTATAATGGATGTTAAATTATTATAATGGATGTTATAATGTATATTAGAATGTTAAAACGGATGTTAGAATGTTATAATGGATGTTAGAATGTATATTAGAATGTCAGAATGTATGTTCGAATGTTATAATGGATGTTAGAATGTATATTAGAATGTTAGAATGTATGTTAGAATGTTATTATGGTGTAAGAATTTTATAATTGATGTTAGATAGTATATTAGAATGTTATAATGTATGTTAGAATGTTATAATGGATGTTAGAATGTATATTAGATTGTTATAATGTATGTTAGAATGTTATAATGGATGTTAGAATGTATATTAGAATGTTATAATGTATGTTACAATGTTATAAAGGATGTTAGAATGTTATAATGGATGTTAGAATGTATATTAGAATGTTATAATCTATGTTACAATGTTATAATGGATGTTAGAATGTTATAATGGATGTTATAATGAATATTAGAATGTTATAATGTATGTTACAATGTTATAATGTATGTTAGAATGTTATAATGGATGTTAGAATGTATATTAGAATGTTATAATGTATGTTAGAATGTTACAATTGATGATAGAATGTTATAATGGATGTTATAATGAATATTAGAATGTTAGAATGGATGTTAGAATGTTATAATGGATGTTATAATGTATATTAGAATGTTAAAACGGATGTTAGAATGTTATAATGGATGTTAGAATGTATATTAGAATGTCAGAATGTATGTTCGAATGTTATAATGGATGTTAGAATGTATATTAGAATGTTAGAATGTATGTTAGAATGTTATTATGGTGTAAGAATTTTATAATTGATGTTAGATAGTATATTAGAATGTTATAATGTATGTTAGAATGTTATAATGGATGTTAGAATGTATATTAGATTGTTATAATGTATGTTAGAATGTTATAATGGATGTTAGAATGTATATTAGAATGTTATAATGTATGTTACAATGTTATAAAGGATGTTAGAATGTTATAATGGATGTTAGAATGTATATTAGAATTTTATAATCTATGTTACAATGTTATAATGGATGTTAGAATGTTATAATGGATGTTATAATGAATATTAGAATGTTATAATGTATGTTACAATGTTATAATGTATGTTAGAATGTTATAATGGATGTTAGAATGTATATTAGAATGTTATAATGTATGTTAGAATGTTACAATTGATGATAGAATGTTATAATGGATGTTATAATGAATATTAGAATGTTAGAATGGATGTTAGAATGTTATAATGGATGTTATAATGTATATTAGAATGTTATAATGTATGTTAGAATGCATGTTAGAATGTATATTATAATATTATAATGTATGTTAGAATGTTATAATGGATGTTAGAATGTATATTAGAATGTTATAATGGATGTTAGAATATTATAATGGATGTTAGATTATTATAATGGATGTTATAATGTATATTAGAATGTTAAAACGGATGTTAGAATGTTATAATTGATTTTAGAATGTATATCAGAATGTTAAAAAGTATGTTAGAATGTTATAATGGATGTTAGAATGTATATTAGAATGTCAGAATGTATGTTAGAATGTTATAATGGATGTTAGAATGTTATAATTGATGTTAGAATGTATATTAGAATGTTATAATGTATGTTAGAATGTTATAATGGATGTTAGAATGTATATAAGATTGTTATAATGTATGTTAGAATGTTATAATGGATGTTAGAATGTATATTAGAATGTTATAATGTATGTTACAATGTTATAATGGATGTTATAATGTTATAATGGATGTTAGAATGTATATTAGAATGTTATAATGTATGTTACAATGTTATAATGGATGTTAGAATGTTATAATGGATGTTAGAATGTATATTAGAATGTTGTAATGTATGTTAGAATGTTATAATGGATGTTAAAATGTTATAATGGATGTTATAATGAATATTAGAATGTTATAATGTATCTTAGAATGCATGTTAGAATGTATATTAGAATGTTTTAGTGTATTTTAGAATGTTATAATGGATGTTAGAATGTATATTAGAATATTATAATGGATGTTAGAATGTTATAATGGATGATAGTACATTATAATGGATGTTATAATATATATTAGAATGTTATAATGTTATAATGTTATATGTTATAATGTTATAATGGATGTTAGAATGTATATTAGTTTGTTATAATGTATGTTAGAATGTTATAATGGATGTTAGAATGTATATTAGAATGTTATAATGTATGTTACAATGTTATAATGGATGTTAGAATGTTATAATGGACGTTAGAATGTATGTTAGAATGTTATAATGTATGTTAGAATGTTATAATGGATGTTAAAATGTAATAATGGATGTTAGAATGTATATTAGAATGTTGTAATGTATGTTAGAATGTTATAATGGATGTTAGAATGTTAAAATGGATGTTATAATGAATATTAGAATGTTAGAATGGATTTTAGAATGTTATAATGGATGTTATAATGTATATTAGAATGTTATAATGTATGTTAGAATACATGTTAGAATGTATATTAGAAAATTATAGTGTATGTTAGAATGTTATAATGGATGTTAGAATGTATATTAGAATGTTAGAATGGATGTTAGAATGTTATAATTGATTTTAAAATGTATATCAGAATGTTAAAAAGTATGTTAGAATGTTATAATGGATGTTAGAATTTATATTAGAATGTTAGAATATATGTTAGAATGTTATAATGGATGTTAGAATGTATATTAGAATGTTAGAATGTATGTTAGAATGTTATTATGGATGTTAGAATGTTATAATTGATGTTAGAATGTATATTAGAATGTTATAATGTATGTTAGAATGTTATAATTGATGTTAGAATGTATATTAAATTGTTATAATGTATGTTAGAATGTTATAATGGATGTTAAAATGTATATTAGAATGTTATAATGGATGTTAGGATGTTATAATGTATGTTAGAATGTTATAATGGATGTTAGAATGTATATTAGATTGTTATAATGTATGTTAGAATGTTATAATGGATGTTAGAATGTATATTAGAATGTTATAATGTATGTTACAATGTTATAATGGACGTTAGAATGTTTTAATGGATGTTAGAATGTATATTAGAATGTTATAATGTATGTTAGAATGTTATAATGGATGTTAGAATGTTATAATGGATGTTAGAATGTATATTAGAATGTTTTAATGTATATTAGAATGTTATAATGGATGTTAGAATGTTATAATGGATGTTATAATGAATATTAGAATGTTATAATGTATGTTAGAATGCATGTTAGAATGTATATTAGAATGTTTTAGTGTATTTTAGAATGTTATAATGGATGTTAGAATGTATATTAGAATGTTATAATGTATGTTACAATGTTATAATGTATGTTATAATGTTATAATGGATGTTAGAATGTATATTAGAATGTTATAATGTATGTTAGAATGTTACAATGGATGATAGAATGTTATAATGGATGTTATAATGAATATTAGAATGTTAGATTGGATGTTAGAATGTTATAATGGATGTTATAATGTATATTAGAATGTTATAATGTATGTAAGAATGCATGTTAGAATGTATATTAGAATATTATAATGTATGTTAGAATGTTATAATGGATGTTAGAATGTATATTAGAATGTTATAATGGATGTTAGAATATTATAATGGATGTTAAATTATTATAATGGATGTTATAATGTATATTAGAATGTTAAAACGGATGTCAGAATGTTATAATTGATTTTAGAATGTATATCAGAATGTTAAAAAGTATGTTAGAATGTTATAATGGATGTTAGAATGTATATTAGAATGTCAGAATGTATGTTTGAATGTTATAATGGATGTTAGAATGTATATTAGAATGTTAGAATGTATGTTAGAATGTTATTATGGATGTTAGAATTTTATAATTGATGTTAGATAGTATATTAGAATGTTATAATGTATGTTAGAATGTTTTAATGGATGTTAGTATGTATATTAGATTGTTATAATGTATGTTAGAATGTTATAATGGATGTTAGAATGTATATTAGAATGTTATAATGTATGTTACAATGTTATAATGGACGTTATAATGTTATAATGGATGTTAGAATGTATATTAGAATGTTATAATGTATGTTACAATGTTATAATGGATGTTAGAATGTTATAATGGATGTTAGAATGTATATTAGAATGTTGTAATGTATGTTAGAATGTTATAATGGATGTTAGAATGTTATAATGGATGTTATAATGAATATTAGAATGTTATAATGTATGTTAGAATGCATGTTAGAATGTATATTAGAATGTTTTAGTGTATTTTAGAATGTTATAATGGATGTTAGAATGTGTATTAGAATATTATAATGGATGTTAGAATGTTATAATGGATGATAGTACATTATAATGGATGTTATAATATATATTAGAATGTTATAATGTATGTTAGAATGTTATAATGGATGTTAGAATGTATATTAGATTGTTATAATGTATGTTAGAATGTTAGAATGGATGTTAGAATGTATATTAGAATGTTATAATGTATGTTACAATGTTATAATGGATGTTAGAATGTTATAATGGACGTTAGAATGTATATTAGAATGTTATAATGTATGTTAGAATGTTATAATGGATGTTAAAATGTTATAATGGATGTTAGAATGTATATTAGAATGTTGTAATGTATGTTAGAATGTTATAATGGATGTTAGAATGTTATAATGGATGTTATAATGAATATTAGAATGTTATAATGGATGTTAGAATGTTATAATGGATGTTAGAATGTATATTAGAATGTTATAATGTATGTTAGAATGCATGTTAGAATGTATATTAGAAAATTATAGTGTATGTTAGAATGTTATAATGGATGTTAGAATGTATATTAGAATGTTATAATGGATGTTAGAATGTTATAATTGATTTTAGAATGTATATCAGAATGTTAAAAAGTATGTTAGAATGTTATAATGGATGTTAGAATGTATATTAGAATGTTAGAATGTATGTTAGAATGTTATAATGGATGTTAGAATGTATATTAGAATGTTAGAATGTATGTTAGAATGTTATTATGGATGTTAGAATGTTATATTTGATGTTAGAATGTATATTAGAATGTTATAATGTATGTTAGAATGTTATACTTGATGTTAGAATGTATATTAGATTGTTATAATGTATGTTAGAATGTTATAATGGATGTTAAAATGTATATTAGAATGTTATAATGTATGTTAGGATGTTATAATGTATGTTAGAATGTTATAATGGATGTTAGAATGTATATTAGATTGTTATAATGTATGTTAGAATGTTATAATGGAAGTTAGAATGTATATTAGAATGTTATAATGTATGTTACAATGTTATAATGGATGTTAGAATGTTTTAATGGATGTTAGAATGTATATTAGAATGTTATAATGTATGTTAGAATGTTATAATGGATGTTAGAATGTTATAATGGATGTTAAAATGTATATTAGAATGTTTTAATGTATATTAGAATGTTATAATGGATGTTAGAATGTTATAATGGATGTTATAATGAATATTAGAATGTTATAATGTATGTTAGAATGCATGATAGAATGTATATTAGAATGTTTTAGTGTATTTTAGAATGTTATAATGGATGTTAGAAAGTATTTTAGAATATTATAATGGATGTTAGAATGTTATAATGGATGTTAGTACATTATAATGGATGTTATAATATATATTAGAATGTTATAATGTATGTTAGAATGTTATAATGGATGTTAGAATGTATATTAGATTGTTATAATGTATGTTAGAATGTTATAATGGATGTTAGAATGTTATTAGAATGTTATAATGTATGTTACAATGTTATAATGGATGTTAGAATGTATATTAGAATGTTATAATGTATGTTAGAATGTTATAATGGATGTTAGAATGTTATAATGGATATTAGAATGTATATTAGAATGTTGTAATGTATGTTAGAATGTTATAATGGATGGTAGAATGTTATAATGGATGTTAGAATGAATATTAGAATGTTAGAATGGATGTTAGAATGTTATAATGTATGTTATAATGTATATTAGAATGTTAAAAAGTATGTTAGAATGTTATAATGGATGTTAGAATGTATATTAGAATGTTAGAATGTATGTTAGAATGTTATAATGGATGTTAGAATGTATATTAGAATGTTAGAATGTATGTTAGAATGTTATTATGGATGTTAGAATGTTATAATTGATGTTAGAATGTATATTAGAATGTTATAATGTTTGTTAGAATGTTATTATGGATGTTAGAATGTTATAATGGAAGTTAGAATGTTATAATGGATGTTAAAATATTATAATGGAAATTATAATGTATATTAGAATGTTAAAATGGATGATTGAATGTTATAATTGATGTTAGAATGTATATTAGAATGTTAGAATGTATGTTAGAATGTTATAATGGATGTTAGAATGTATATTACAAAGTTATAATGTATGTTAGAATGTTATAATGGATGTTTGAATGTATTTTAGATTGTTATAATGTATGATAGAATGTTATAATGGATATTAGAATGTATATTAGAATATTATAATGTATGTTACAATGCTATAATGTATGTTAGAATGTTATAATGGATGTTAAAATGTATACTAGAATGTTATAATGTATGTTAGAATGTATATTAGAATGTTATAATGTATGGTAGAATGTTATAATGGATGTTAGAATGTATAATAGATTGTTATAATGTATGTTAGAATGTTATAATGGATGTTAGAATGTATATTAGAATGTTATAATGTATGATAGAATGTTTTAATGGATATTAGAATGTATATTAGAATGTTATAATGTATGTTAGAATGTTATAATGGATGTTATAATGAATATTAAAATGTTAGAATGGATGTTAGAATGTTATAATGGATGGTAGAATGTATATTATAATGTTATAATGTATGTTAGAATGCATGTTAGAATGTATATTAGAATATTATAGTGTATGTTAGAATGTTATAATGGATGTTAGAATGTATATTAGAATGTTATAATGGATGTTAGAATATTATAATGGATGTTATAATGTATATTAGAATGTTAAAAAGTATGTTAGAATGTTATAATGGATGTTAGAATGTATATTAGAATGTTAGAATGTATGTTAGAATGTTATAATGGATGTTAGAATGTATATTAGAATGTTAGAATGTATGTTAGAATGTTATTATGGATGTTAGAATGTTATAATTGATGTTAGAATGTATATTAGAATGTTATAATGTATATTAGAATGTTATATTGGATGTTAGAATGTATATTAGATTGTTATAATGTATGTTAGAATGTTATATTGAATGTTAGAATGTATATTAGAATGTTATAATGTATGTTAGAATGTTATAAAGGATGTTAGAATGTTATAATGGATGTTAGAATGTATATTATAATGTTAGAACGTATGTTAGAATGTTATTATGGATGTTAGAATGTTATAATGGATGTTAGAATGTATATTAGAAAATTATAATGTATGTTAGAATGTTATTTTGGATGTTAAAATGTATTTTAGATTGTTATAATGTATGTTAGAATGTTATAATAGATGTTAGAATGTATATTAGAATGTTATAATGTATGTTACAATGTTATAATGGATGTTAGTATGTTATAATGGATGTTATAATGTATACTAGAATGTTATAATGTATTTTAGATTGTAATAATGTATGTTCGAATGTTAAAATGGATGTTAGAAAGTATATTAGAATGTTATAATGTATGTTACAATGTTATAATGTATGTTATAATGAATATTAGTATGTTATAATGGATGTTAGAATGTTATAATGGATGTTATAATGTATATTAGAATGTTATAATGTATGTTAGAATGCATGTTAGAATGTATATTAGAATATTATAATGTATGTTAAAATGTTATAATGGATGTTAGAATGTATATTAGAATATTATAATGGATGTTAGAATATTATAATGGATGTTAGATTATTATAATGGATGTTATAATGTATATTAGAATGTTAAAATGGATGTTAGAATGTTATAATTGATTTTAGAATGTATATCAGAATGTTAAAAAGTATGTTAGAATGTTATAATGGATGTTAGAATGTATATTAGAATGATAGAATGTATGTTAGAATGTTATAATGGATGTTAGAATGTATATTAGAATGTTATAATGGATGTTAGGATGTTATAATGTATGTTAGAATGTTATAATGGATATTAGAATGTATATTAGATTGTTATAATGTATGTTAGAATGTTATAATGGATGTTAGAATGTATATTAGAATGTTATAATGTATGTTACAATGTTATAATGGATGTTAGAATGTTTTAATGGATGTTAGAATGTATATTAAAATGTTATAATGTATGTTAGAATGTTATAATGGATGTTAGAATGTTATAATGGATGTTAGAATGTATATTAGAATGTTTTAATGTATATTAGAATGTTATAATGGATGTTAGAATGTTATAATGGATGTTATAATGAATATTAGAATGTTATAATGTATGTTAGAATGCATGTTAGAATGTATATTAGAATGTTTTAGTGTATTTTAGAATGTTATAATGGATGTTAGAATGTATATTAGAATGTTATAATGTATGTTACAATGTTATAATGTATGTTAGAATGTTATAATGGATGTTAGAATGTATATTAGAATGTTATAATGTATGTTAGAATGTTACAATGGATGATAGAATGTTATAATGGATGTTATAATGAATATTAGAATGTTAGAATGGATGTTAGAATGTTATAATGGATGTTAGAATGTATATTAGAATGTTATAATGGATGTTAGAATATTATAATGGATGTTAAATTATTATAATGGATGTTATAATGTATATTAGAATGTTAAAACGGATGTTAGAATGTTATAATGGATGTTAGAATGTATATTAGAATGTCAGAATGTATGTTCGAATGTTATAATGGATGTTAGAATGTATATTAGAATGTTAGAATGTATGTTAGAATGATATTTTGGATGTTAAAATGTATTTTAGATTGTTATAATGTATGTTAGAATGTTATAATAGATGTTAGAATGTAAGTTAGAATGTTAGAATGTATGTTACAATGTTATAATGTATGTTCGAATGTTATAATGGATGTTAGAATGTATATTAGAATGTCAGAATGTATGTTAGAATGTTATAATGGATGTTAGAATGTATATTAGAATGTTAGAATGTATGTTAGAATGTTATTATGGATGTTAGAATGTTATAATTGATGTTAGAATGTATATTAGAATGTTATAATGTATGTTAGAATGTTATAATGGATGTTAGAATGTATATTAGATTGTTATAATGTATGTTAGAATGTTATAATGGATGTTAGAATGTATATTAGAATGTTATAATGTATGTTACAATGTTATAATGGATGTTAGAATGTTATAATGGATGTTAGAATGTATATTAGAATGTTATAATGTATGTTAGGATGTTATAATGTATGTTAGAATGTTATAATGGATGTTAAAATGTATATTAGAATGTTATAATATATGTTAGGATGTTATAATGTATGTTAGAATGTTATAATGGATGTTAGAATGTATATTAGAATGTTATAATGTATGTTAGAATGTTATAATGGATATTAGAATGTTATATTGGATGTTAGAATGTATATTAGATTGTTATAAGGTATGTTAGAATGTTATATTGGATGTTAGAATGTATATTAGAATGTTATAATGTATGTTAGAATGTTATAAAGGATGTTAGAATGTTATAATGGATGTTAGAATGTATATTATAATGTTAGAATGTATGTTAGAATGTTATTATGGATGTTAGAATGTTATAATGGATGTTAGAATGTATATTAGAAAGTTATAATGTATGTTAGAATGTTATTTTGGATGTTAAAATATATTTTAGATTGTTATAATGTATGTTAGAATGTTATAATAGATGTTAGAATGTATATTAGAATGTTATAATGTATGTTACAATGTTAGAATGTATGTTAGAATGTTAGAATGGATGTTATAATGTATACTAGAATGTTATAATGTATTTTAGATTGTAATAATGTATGTTCGAATGTTATAATGGATGTTAGAATGTATATTAGAATGTTATAATGTATGTTACAATGTTATAATGTATGTTAGAATGTTATAATGGATGTTAGAATGTATATTAGAATGTTAGAATGTATGTTAGAATGTTACAATGGATGATAGAATGTTATAATGGATGTTATAATGAATATTAGAATGTTAGAATGGATGTTAGAATGTTATAATGGATGTTATAATGTATATTAGAATGTTATAATGTATGTTAGAATGCATGTTAGAATGTATATTAGAATATTATAATGTATGTTAGAATGTTATAATGGATGTTAGAATGTATATTAGAATGTTATAATGGATGTTAGAATATTATAATGGATGTTAGATTATTATAATGGATGTTATAATGTATATTAGAATGTTAAAACGGATGTTAGAATGTTATAATTGATTTTAGAATGTATATCAGAATGTTAAAAAGTATGTTAGAATGTTATAATGGATGTTAGAATGTATATTAGAATGTCAGAATGTATGTTAGAATGTTATAATGGATGTTAGAATGTATATTAGAATGTTAGAATGTATGTTAGAATGTTATTATGGATGTTAGAATGTTATAATTGATGTTAGAATGTATATCGGAATGTTATAATGTATGTTAGAATGTTATAATGGATGTTAGAATGTATATTAGATTGTTATAATGTATGTTAGAATGTTATAATGGATGTTAGAATGTATATTAGAATGTTATAATGTATGTTACAATGTTATAATGGATGTTAGAATGTTATAATGGATGTTAGAATGTATATTAGAATGTTATAATGTATGTTACAATGTTATAATGGATGTTAGAATGTTATAATGGATGTTAGAATGTATATTAGAATGTTGTAATGTATGTTAGAATGTTATAATGGATGTTAGAATGTTATAATGGATGTTATAATGAATATTAGAATGTTATAATGTATGTTAGAATGCATGTTAGAATGTATATTAGAATGTTTTAGTGTATTTTAGAATGTTATAATGGATGTTAGAATGTATATTAGAATATTATAATGGATGTTAGAATGTTATAATGGATGATAGTACAATATAATGGATGTTATAATATATATTAGAATGTTATAATGTATGTTAGAATGTTATAATGGATGTTAGAATGTATATTAGATTGTTATAATGTATGTTAGAATGTTATAATGGATGTTAGAATGTATATTAGAATGTTATAATGTATGTTACAATGTTATAATGGATGTTAGAATGTTTTAATGGACGTTAGAATGTATATTAGAATGTTATAATGTATGTTAGAATGTTATAACGGATGTTAGAATGTTATAATGGATGTTAGAATGTATATTAGAATGTTGTAATGTATGTTAGAATGTTATAATGGATGTTAGAATGTTATAATGGATGTTAGAATGAATATTAGAATGTTATAATGGATGTTAGAATGTTATAATGGATGTTATAATGTATATTAGAATGTTATAATGTATATTAGAATGCATGTTAGAATGTATATTAGAATATTATAGTGTATGTTAGAATGTTATAATGGATGTTAGAATGTATATTAGAATGTTATAATGGATGTTAGAATGTTATAATTGATTTTAGAATGTATATTAGAATGTTAGAATGTATGTTAGAATGTTATTATGGATGTTAGAATGTTATAATTGATGTAAGAATGTATATTAGAATGTTATAATGTATGTTAGAATGCTATAATTGATGTTAGAATGTATATTAGATTGTTATAATGTATATTAGAATGTTATAATGTATGTTAGAATGCTATAATTGATGTTAGAATGTATATTAGATTGTTATAATGGATGTTAGACTGTATATTAGAATGTTAGAATGTATGTTAGAATGTTATAATGGATGTTAGAATGTATACTAGAATGTTAGAATGTATGTTAGAATGTTATTATGGATGTTAGAATGTTATAATTGATGTTAGAATGTATATTAGATTGTTATAATGTATGTTAGAATGTTATAATGGATGTTAAAATGTATATTAGAATGTTATAATGGATGTTAGAATGTATATTAGAATGTTATAATGTATGTTAGAATGTTACAATGGATGATAGAATGTTATAATGGATGTTATAATGAATATTAGAATGTTAGAATGGATGTTAGAATGTTAGAATGGAAATTATAATGTATATTAGAATGTTATAATGTATGTTAGAATGCCTGTTAGAATGTATATTAGAATATTATAATGGATGTTACAATATTATAATGAATGTTAGATTATTATAATGGATGTTATAATGTATATTAGAATGTTAGAATGTATGTTAGAATGTTATAATGGATGTTAGAATGTATATTAGAATGTTATAATTGATTTTAGAATGTATATCAGAATGTTAAAAAGTATGTTAGAATGTTATAATGGATGTTAGAATGTATATTAGAATGTTAGAATGTATGTTAGAATGTTATAATGGATGTTAGAATGTATATTAGAATGTTAGAATGTATGTTAGAATGTTATTATGGATGTTAGAATGTTATAATTGATGTTAGAATGTATATTAGAATGTTATAATGTATGTTAGAATGTTATAATGGATGTTAGAATGTATATTAGATTATTATAATGTATGTTAGAATGTTATAATGGATGTTAGAATGTATATTAGAATGTTATAATGTATGTTACAATGTTATAATGGATGTTAGAATGTTATAATGGATGTTAGAATGTATATTAGAATGTTATAATGTATGTTACAATGTTATAATGGATGTTAGAATGTTATAATGGATGTTAGAATGTATATTAGAATGTTATAATGTATGTTAGGATGTTATAATGTATGTTAGAATGTTATAATGGATGTTAAAATGTATATTAGAATGTTATAATGTATGTTAGGATGTTATAATGTATGTTAGAATGTTATAATGGATGTTAGAATGTATATTAGATTGTTATAATGTATGTTAGAATGTTATAATGGATGTTAGAATGTATATTAGAATGTTATAATGTATGTTAGAATGTTATAATGGATATTAGAATGTTATATTGGATGTTAGAATGTATATTAGATTGTTATAAGGTATGTTAGAATGTTATATTGGATGTTTGAATGTTATAATGGATGTTAGAATGTATATTATAATGTTAGAATGTATGTTAGAATGTTATTATGGATGTTAGAATGTTATAATGGATGTTAGAATGTATATTAGAAAGTTATAATGTATGTTAGAATGTTATTTTGGATGTTAAAATGTATTTTAGATTGTTATAATGTATGTTAGAATGTTATAATAGATGTTAGAATGTATATTAGAATGTTATAATGTATGTTACAATGTTATAATGTATGTTAGAATGTTAGAATGGATGTTATAATGTATACTAGAATGTTATAATGTATTTTAGATTGTAATAATGTATGTTCAAATGTTATAATGGATGTTAGAATGTATATTAGAATGTTATAATGTATGTTACAATGTTATAATGTATGTTAGAATGTTATAATGGATGTTAGAATGTATATTAGAATGTTAGAATGTATGTTAGAATGTTACAATGGATGATAGAATGTTATAATGGATGTTATAATGAATATTAGAATGTTAGATTGGATGTTAGAATGTTATAATGGATGTTATAATGTATATTAGAATGTTATAATGTATGTTAGAATGCATGTTAGAATGTATATTAGAATATTATAAAGTATGTTAGAATGTTATAATGGATGTTAGAATGTATATTAGAATGTTATAATGGATGTTAGAATATTATAATGGATGTTAGATTATTATAATGGATGTTATAATGTATATTAGAATGTTAAAACGGATGTTAGAATGTTATAATTGATTTTAGAATGTATATCAGAATGTTAAAAAGTATGTTAGAATGTTATAATGGATGTTAGAATGTATATTAGAATGTCAGAATGTATGTTAGAATGTTATAATGGATGTTAGAATGTATATTAGAATGTTAGAATGTATGTTAGAATGTTATTATGGATGTTAGAATGTTATAATTGATGTTAGAATGTATATTGGATTGTTATAATGTATGTTAGAATGTTATAATGGATGTTAGAATGTATATTAGAATGTTATAATGTATGTTAGAATGTTATAATTGATGTTAGAATGTATATTAGATTGTTATAATGTATGTCAGAATGTTATAATGGATGTTAAAATGAATATTAGAATGTTATAATGTATGTTAGCATGTTATAATTTATGTTAGAATGTTATAATGGATGTTAGAATGTATATTAGATTGTTATAATGTATGTTAGAATGTTATAATTAATGTTAGAATGTATATTAGAATGTTATAATGTATGTTACAATGTTATAATGGACGTTAGAATGTTTTAATGGATGTTTGAATGTATATTAGAATGTTATAATGTATGTTAGAATGTTAGAATGGATGTTAGAATGTTATAATGGATGTTAAAATGTATATTAGAATGTTTTAATGGATGTTAGAATGTTATAATGGATGTTAGAATGTTATAATGGATGTTATAATGAATATTAGAATGTTATAATGTATGTTAGAATGCATGTTAGAATGTATATTAGAATGTTTTAGTGTATTTTAGAATGTTATAATGGATGTTAGAATGTATATTAGAATATTATAATGGATGTTAGAATGTTATAATGGATGTTATTACATTATAATGGATGTTATAATATATATTAGAATGTTATAATGTATGTTAGAATGTTATAATGGATGTTAGAATGTATATTAGATTGTTATAATGTATGTTAGAATGTTATAATGGATGTTAGAATGTTATTAGAATGTTATAATGTATGTTACAATGTTATAATGGATGTTAGAATGTATATAAGATTGTTATAATGTATGTTAGAATGTTATAATGGATGTTAGAATGTTATAATGGATGTTAGAATGTATATTAGAATATTGTAATGTATGTTAGAATGTTATAATGGATGGTAGAATGTTATAATGGATGTTAGAATGAATATTAGAATGTTAGAATGGATGTTAGAATGTTATAATGGATGTTATAATGTATATTAGAATGTTATAATGTATGTTAGAATGCATGTTAGAATGTATATTAGAATATTATAGTGTATGTTAGAATGTTATAATGGATGTTAGAATGTATATTAGAATGTTATAATGGATGTTAGAATATTATAATGGATGTTATAATGTATATTAGAATGTTAAAAAGTATGTTAGAATGTTATAATGGATGTTAGAATGTATATTAGAATGTTAGAATGTATGTTAGAATGTTATAATGGATGTTAGAATGTATATTAGAATGTTAGAATGTATGTTAGAATGTTATTATGGATGTTAGAATGTTATAATTGATGTTAGAATGTATATTAGAATGTTATAATGTATGTTAGAATGTTTTTATGGATGTTAGAATGTTATAATGGAAGTTAGAATGTTATAATGGATGTTAAAATATTATAATGGATGTTATAATGTATATTAGAATGTTAAAATGGATGATTGAATGTTATAATTGATGTTAGAATGTATACTAGAATGTTAGAATGTATGTTAGAATGTTATAATGGATGTTAGAATGTTATAATGGATGTTTGAATGTATTTTAGATTGTTATAATGTATGATAGAATGTTATAATGGATATGAGAATGTATATTAGAATGTTATAATGTATGTTACAATGCTATAATGTATGTTAGAATGTTATAATGGAGGGTAAAATGTATACTAGAATGTTATAATGTATGTTAGAATGTATATTAGAATGTTATAATGTATGGTAGAATGTTATAATGGATGTTAGAATGTATATTAGATTGTTATAATGTATGTTAGAATGTTATAATGGATGTTAGAATGTATATTAGAATGTTATAATGTATGATAGAATGTTTTAATGGATATTAAAATGTATATTAGAATGTTATAATGTATGTTAGAATGTTATAATGGATGTTATAATGAATATTAGAATGTTAGAATGGATGTTAGAATGTTATAATGGATGTTATAATGTATATTAGAATGGTATAATGTATGTTAGAATGCATGTTAGAATGTATATTAGAATATTATAGTGTATGTTAGAATGTTATAATGGATGTTAGAATGTATATTAGAATGTTATAATGGATGTTAGAATATTATAATGGATGTTATAATGTATATTAGAATGTTAGAATGTATGTTAGAATGTTATTATGGATGTTATAATGTTATAATTGATGTTAGAATGTATATTAGAATGTTATAATGTATGTTAGAATGTTATAAAGGATGTTAGAATGTTATAATGGATGTTAGAATGTATATTAGAAAGTTATAATGTATGTTAGAATGTTATTTTCGATGTTAAAATGTATTTTAGATTGTTATAATGTATGTTAGAATGTTATAATAGATGTTAGAATGTATATTAGAATGTTATAATGTATTTTAGATTGTAATAATGTATGTTTGAATGTTATAATGGATGTTAGAAAGTATATTAGAATGTTATAATGTATGTTACAATGTTATAATGGATGTTAGAATGTTATAATGGATGTTAGAATGTATATTAGAATGTTATAATGTATGTTAGAATGTTACAATGGATGATAGAATGTTATAATGGATGTTATAATGAATATTAGAATGTTAGAATGGATGTTAGAATGTTATAATGGATGTTATAATGTATATTAGAATGTTATAATGTATGTTAGAATGCATGTTAGAATGTATATTAGAATATTATAATGTATGTTAAAATGTTATAATGGATGTTAGAATGTATATTAGAATATTATAATGGATGTTACAATATTATAATGGATGTTAGATTATTATAATGGATGTTATAATGTATATTAGAATGTTAAAATGGATGTTAGAATGTTATAATTGATTTTAGAATGTATATCAGAATGTTAAAAAGTATGTTAGAATGTTATAATGGATGTTAGAATGTATATTAGAATGTTAGAATGTATGTTAGAATGTTATAATGGATGTTAGAATGTATATTAGAATGTTATAATTGATTTTAGAATGTATATCAGAATGTTAAAAAGTATGTTAGAATGTTATAATGGATGTTAGAATGTATATTAGAATGTTAGAATGTATGTTAGAATGTTATAATGGATGTTAGAATGTATATTAGAATGTTAGAATGTATGTTAGAATGTTATTATGGATGTTAGAATGTTATAATTGATGTTAGAATGTATATTAGAATGTTATAATGTATGTTAGAATGTTATAATGGATGTTAGAATGTATATTAGATTATTATAATGTATGTTAGAATGTTATAATGGATGTTAGAATGTATATTAGAATGTTATAATGTATGTTACAATGTTATAATGGATGTTAGAATGTTATAATGGATGTTAGAATGTATATTAGAATGTTATAATGTATGTTACAATGTTATAATGGATGTTAGAATGTTATAATGGATGTTAGAATGTATATTAGAATGTTATAATGTATGTTAGGATGTTATAATGTATGTTAGAATGTTATAATGGATGTTAAAATGTATATTAGAATGTTATAATGTATGTTAGGATGTTATAATGTATGTTAGAATGTTATAATGGATGTTAGAATGTATATTAGATTGTTATAATGTATGTTAGAATGTTATAATGGATGTTAGAATGTATATTAGAATGTTATAATGTATGTTAGAATGTTATAATGGATATTAGAATGTTATATTGGATGTTAGAATGTATATTAGATTGTTATAAGGTATGTTAGAATGTTATATTGGATGTTTGAATGTTATAATGGATGTTAGAATGTATATTATAATGTTAGAATGTATGTTAGAATGTTATTATGGATGTTAGAATGTTATAATGGATGTTAGAATGTATATTAGAAAGTTATAATGTATGTTAGAATGTTATTTTGGATGTTAAAATGTATTTTAGATTGTTATAATGTATGTTAGAATGTTATAATAGATGTTAGAATGTATATTAGAATGTTATAATGTATGTTACAATGTTATAATGTATGTTAGAATGTTAGAATGGATGTTATAATGTATACTAGAATGTTATAATGTATTTTAGATTGTAATAATGTATGTTCAAATGTTATAATGGATGTTAGAATGTATATTAGAATGTTATAATGTATGTTACAATGTTATAATGTATGTTAGAATGTTATAATGGATGTTAGAATGTATATTAGAATGTTAGAATGTATGTTAGAATGTTACAATGGATGATAGAATGTTATAATGGATGTTATAATGAATATTAGAATGTTAGAATGGATGTTAGAATGTTATAATGGATGTTATAATGTATATTAGAATGTTATAATGTATGTTAGAATGCATGTTAGAATGTATATTAGAATATTATAAAGTATGTTAGAATGTTATAATGGATGTTAGAATGTATATTAGAATGTTATAATGGATGTTAGAATATTATAATGGATGTTAGATTATTATAATGGATGTTATAATGTATATTAGAATGTTAAAACGGATGTTAGAATGTTATAATTGATTTTAGAATGTATATCAGAATGTTAAAAAGTATGTTAGAATGTTATAATGGATGTTAGAATGTATATTAGAATGTCAGAATGTATGTTAGAATGTTATAATGGATGTTAGAATGTATATTAGAATGTTAGAATGTATGTTAGAATGTTATTATGGATGTTAGAATGTTATAATTGATGTTAGAATGTATATTGGATTGTTATAATGTATGTTAGAATGTTATAATGGATGTTAGAATGTATATTAGAATGTTATAATGTATGTTAGAATGTTATAATTGATGTTAGAATGTATATTAGATTGTTATAATGTATGTCAGAATGTTATAATGGATGTTAAAATGAATATTAGAATGTTATAATGTATGTTAGCATGTTATAATTTATGTTAGAATGTTATAATGGATGTTAGAATGTATATTAGATTGTTATAATGTATGTTAGAATGTTATAATTAATGTTAGAATGTATATTAGAATGTTATAATGTATGTTACAATGTTATAATGGACGTTAGAATGTTTTAATGGATGTTTGAATGTATATTAGAATGTTATAATGTATGTTAGAATGTTATAATGGATGTTAGAATGTTATAATGGATGTTAAAATGTATATTAGAATGTTTTAATGGATGTTAGAATGTTATAATGGATGTTAGAATGTTATAATGGATGTTATAATGAATATTAGAATGTTATAATGTATGTTAGAATGCATGTTAGAATGTATATTAGAATGTTTTAGTGTATTTTAGAATGTTATAATGGATGTTAGAATGTATATTAGAATATTATAATGGATGTTAGAATGTTATAATGGATGTTATTACATTATAATGGATGTTATAATATATATTAGAATGTTATAATGTATGTTAGAATGTTATAATGGATGTTAGAATGTATATTAGATTGTTATAATGTATGTTAGAATGTTATAATGGATGTTAGAATGTTATTAGAATGTTATAATGTATGTTACAATGTTATAATGGATGTTAGAATGTATATAAGATTGTTATAATGTATGTTAGAATGTTATAATGGATGTTAGAATGTTATAATGGATGTTAGAATGTATATTAGAATATTGTAATGTATGTTAGAATGTTATAATGGATGGTAGAATGTTATAATGGATGTTAGAATGAATATTAGAATGTTAGAATGGATGTTAGAATGTTATAATGGATGTTATAATGTATATTAGAATGTTATAATGTATGTTAGAATGCATGTTAGAATGTATATTAGAATATTATAGTGTATGTTAGAATGTTATAATGGATGTTAGAATGTATATTAGAATGTTATAATGGATGTTAGAATATTATAATGGATGTTATAATGTATATTAGAATGTTAAAAAGTATGTTAGAATGTTATAATGGATGTTAGAATGTATATTAGAATGTTAGAATGTATGTTAGAATGTTATAATGGATGTTAGAATGTATATTAGAATGTTAGAATGTATGTTAGAATGTTATTATGGATGTTAGAATGTTATAATTGATGTTAGAATGTATATTAGAATGTTATAATGTATGTTAGAATGTTTTTATGGATGTTAGAATGTTATAATGGAAGTTAGAATGTTATAATGGATGTTAAAATATTATAATGGATGTTATAATGTATATTAGAATGTTAAAATGGATGATTGAATGTTATAATTGATGTTAGAATGTATACTAGAATGTTAGAATGTATGTTAGAATGTTATAATGGATGTTAGAATGTTATAATGGATGTTTGAATGTATTTTAGATTGTTATAATGTATGATAGAATGTTATAATGGATATGAGAATGTATATTAGAATGTTATAATGTATGTTACAATGCTATAATGTATGTTAGAATGTTATAATGGAGGGTAAAATGTATACTAGAATGTTATAATGTATGTTAGAATGTATATTAGAATGTTATAATGTATGGTAGAATGTTATAATGGATGTTAGAATGTATATTAGATTGTTATAATGTATGTTAGAATGTTATAATGGATGTTAGAATGTATATTAGAATGTTATAATGTATGATAGAATGTTTTAATGGATATTAAAATGTATATTAGAATGTTATAATGTATGTTAGAATGTTATAATGGATGTTATAATGAATATTAGAATGTTAGAATGGATGTTAGAATGTTATAATGGATGTTATAATGTATATTAGAATGGTATAATGTATGTTAGAATGCATGTTAGAATGTATATTAGAATATTATAGTGTATGTTAGAATGTTATAATGGATGTTAGAATGTATATTAGAATGTTATAATGGATGTTAGAATATTATAATGGATGTTATAATGTATATTAGAATGTTAGAATGTATGTTAGAATGTTATTATGGATGTTATAATGTTATAATTGATGTTAGAATGTATATTAGAATGTTATAATGTATGTTAGAATGTTATAAAGGATGTTAGAATGTTATAATGGATGTTAGAATGTATATTAGAAAGTTATAATGTATGTTAGAATGTTATTTTCGATGTTAAAATGTATTTTAGATTGTTATAATGTATGTTAGAATGTTATAATAGATGTTAGAATGTATATTAGAATGTTATAATGTATTTTAGATTGTAATAATGTATGTTTGAATGTTATAATGGATGTTAGAAAGTATATTAGAATGTTATAATGTATGTTACAATGTTATAATGGATGTTAGAATGTTATAATGGATGTTAGAATGTATATTAGAATGTTATAATGTATGTTAGAATGTTACAATGGATGATAGAATGTTATAATGGATGTTATAATGAATATTAGAATGTTAGAATGGATGTTAGAATGTTATAATGGATGTTATAATGTATATTAGAATGTTATAATGTATGTTAGAATGCATGTTAGAATGTATATTAGAATATTATAATGTATGTTAAAATGTTATAATGGATGTTAGAATGTATATTAGAATATTATAATGGATGTTACAATATTATAATGGATGTTAGATTATTATAATGGATGTTATAATGTATATTAGAATGTTAAAATGGATGTTAGAATGTTATAATTGATTTTAGAATGTATATCAGAATGTTAAAAAGTATGTTAGAATGTTATAATGGATGTTAGAATGTATATTAGAATGTTAGAATGTATGTTAGAATGTTATAATGGATGTTAGAATGTATATTAGAATGTTAGAATGTATGTTAGAATGTTATTATAGATGTTAGAATGTTATAATTGATGTTAGAATGTATAATAGAATGTTATAATGTATGTTAGAATGTTATAATTGATGTTAGAATGTATATTAGATTGTTATAATGTATGTTAGAATGTTATAATGGATGTTAGGATGTTATAATGTATGTCAGAATGTTATAATGGATGTTAGAATGTATATTAGATTGTTATAATGTATGTTAGAATGTTATAATGGATGTTAGAATGTATATTAGAATGTTATAATGTATGTTAGAATGTTATAATGGATATTAGAATGTTATATTGGATGTTAGAATGTATATTAGATTGTTATAAGGTATGTTAGAATGTTATATTGGATGTTAGAATGTATATTAGAATGTTATAATGTATGTTAGAATGTTATAAAGGATGTTAGAATGTTAAAATGGATGTTAGAATGTATATTATAATGTTAGAATGTATGTTAGAATGTTATTATGGATGTTAGAATGTTATAATGGATGTTAGAATGTATATTAGAAAGTTATAATGTATGTTAGAATGTTATTTTGGATGTTAAAATGTATTTTAGATTGTTATAATGTATGTTAGAATGTTATAATAGATGTTAGAATGTATATTAGAATGTTATAATGTATGTTACAATGTTATAATGTATGTTAGAATGTTAGAATGGATGTTATAATGTATACTAGAATGTTATAATGTATTTTAGATTGTAATAATGTATGTTCGAATGTTATAATGGATGGTAGAATGTATATTAGAATGTTATAATGTATGTTACAATGTTATAATGTATGTTAGAATGTTATAATGGATGTTAGAATGTATATTAGAATGTTAGAATGTATGTTAGAATGTTACAATGGATGATAGAATGTTATAATGGATGTTACAATGAATATTAGAATGTTAGAATGGATGTTAGAATGTTATAATGGATGTTATAATGTATATTAGAATGTTATAATGTATGTTAGAATGCATGTTAGAATGTATATTAGAATATTATAATGTATGTTAGAATGTTATAATGGATGTTAGAATGTATATTAGAATGTTATAATGGATGTTAGAATATTATAATGGATGTTAGATTATTATAATGGATGTTATAATGTATATTAGAATGTTAAAACGGATGTTAGAATGTTATAATTGATTTTAGAATGTATTTCAGAATGTTAAAAAGTATGTTAGAATGTTATAATGGATGTTAGAATGTATATTAGAATGTCAGAATGTATGTTAGAATGTTATAATGGATGTTTGAATGTATATTAGAATGTTAGAATGTATGTTAGAATGTTATTATAGATGTTAGAATGTTATAATTGATGTTAGAATGTATATTGGAATGTTATAATGTATGTTAGAATGTTATAATGGATGTTAGAATGTATATTAGATTGTTATAATGTATGTTAGAATGTTTTAATGGATGTTAGAATGTATATTAGAATGTTATAATGTATGTTACAATGTTATAATGGATGTTAGAATGTTATAATGGATGTTAGAATGTATATTAGAATGTTATAATGTATGTTACAATGTTATAATGGATGTTAGAATGTTATAATGGATGTTAGAATGTATATTAGAATGTTGTAATGTATGTTAGAATGTTATAATGGATGTTAGAATGTATATTAGAATGTTATAATGTATGTTACAATGTTATAATGGATGTTAGAATGTTATAATGGATGTTAGAATGTATATTAGAATGTTATAATGTATGTTACAATGTTATAATGGATGTTAGAATGTTATAATGGATGTTAGAATGTATATTAGAATGTTGTAATGTATGTTAGAATGTTATAATGGATGTTAGAATGTTATAATGGATGTTATAATGAATATTATAATGTTATAATGTATGTTAGAATGCATGTTAGAATGTATATTAGAATGTTTTAGTGTATTTTAGAATGTTATAATGGATGTTAGAATGTATATTAGAATATTATAATGGATGTTAGAATGTTATAATGGATGATAGTACATTATAATGGATGTTATAATATATATTAGAATGTTATAATGTATGTTAGAATGTTTTAATGGACGTTAGAATGTATATTAGAATGTTATAATGTATGTTAGAATGTTATAATGGATGTTAGAATGTTATAATGGATGTTAGAATGTATATTAGAATGTTGTAATGTATGTTAGAATGTTATAATGGATGTTAGAATGTTATAATGGATGTTAGAATGAATATTAGAATGTTATAATGGATGTTAGAATGTTATAATGGATGTTATAATGTATATTAGAATGTTATAATGTATGTTAGAATGCATGTTAGAATGTATATTAGAATATTATAGTGTATGTTAGAATGTTATAATGGATGTTATAATGTATATTAGAATGTTATAATGGATGTTAGAATGTTATAATTGATTTTAGAATGTATATTAGAATGTTAGAATGTATGTTAGAATGTTATTATGGATGTTAGAATGTTATAATTGATTTTAGAATGTATATTGGAATGTTATAATGTATGTTAGAATGCTATAATTGATGTTAGAATGTATATTAGATTGTTATAATGTATATTAGAATGTTATAATGTATGTTAGAATGCTATAATTGATGTTAGAATGTATATTAGATTGTTATAATGGATGTTAGAATGTATATTAGAATGTTAGAATGTATGTTAGAATGTTATAATGGATGTTAGAATGTATATTAGAATGTTAAAATGTATGTTAGAATGTTATTATGGATGTTAGAATGTTATAATTGATGTTAGAATGTATATTAGAATGTTATAATGTATGTTAGAATGCTATAATTGATGTTAGAATGTATATTAGATTGTTATAATGTATGTTAGAATGTTATAATGGATGTTAAAATGTATATTAGAATGTTATAATGGATGTTAGAATGTATATTAGAATGTTATAATGTATGTTAGAATGTTACAATGGATGATAGAATGTTATAATGGATATTATAATGAATATTAGAATGTTAGAATGGATGTTAGAATGTTATAATGGAAGTTATAATGTATATTAGAATGTTATAATGTATGTTAGAATGTTACAATGGATGTTAGAATGTTATAATGGATGTTATAATGAATATTAGAATGTTAGAATGCCTGTTAGAATGTATATTAGAATATTATAATGTATGTTAAAATGTTATAATGGATGTTAGAATGTATATTAGAATATTATAATGGATGTTACAATATTATAATGAATGTTAGATTATTATAATGGATGTTATAATGTATATTAGAATGTTAAAATGGATGTTAGAATGTTATAATTGATTTTAGAATGTATATCAGAATGTTAAAAAGTATGTTAGAATGTTATAATGGATGTTAGAATGTATATTAGAATGTTAGAATGTATGTTAGAATGTTATTATGGATGTTAGAATGTTATAATTGATGTTAGAATGTATATTAGAATGTTATAATGTATGTTAGAATGTTATATTGGATGTTAGAATGTATATTAGAATGTTATAATGTATGTTAGAATGTTATAATGGATATTAGAATGTTATATTGGATGTTAGAATGTATATTAGATTGTTATAAGGTATGTTAGAATGTTATATTGGATGTTAGAATGTATATTAGAATGTTATAATGTATGTTAGAATGTTATAAAGGATGTTAGAATGTTATAATGGATGTTAGAATGTATATTATAATGTTAGAATGTATGTTAGAATGTTATTATGGATGTTAGAATGTTATAATGGATGAAAGAATGTATATTAGAAAGTTATAATGTATGTTAGAATGATATTTTGGATGTTAAAATGTATTTTAGATTGTTATAATGTATGTTAGAATGTTATAATAGATGTTAGAATGTAAATTAGAATGTTAGAATGTATGTTACAATGTTATAATGTATGTTCGAATGTTATAATGGATGTTAGAATGTATATTAGAATGTCAGAATGTATGTTAGAATGTTATAATGGATGTTAGAATGTATATTAGAATGTTAGAATGTATGTTAGAATGTTATTATGGATGTTAGAATGTTATAATTGATGTTAGAATGTATATTAGAATGTTATAATGTATGTTAGAATGTTATAATGGATGTTAGAATGTATATTAGATTGTTATAATGTATGTTAGAATGTTATAATGGATGTTAGAATGTATATTAGAATGTTAGAATGTATGTTACAATGTTATAATGAATGTTAGAATGTTATAATGGATGTTAGAATATATATTAGAATGTTATAATGTATGTTACAATGTTATAATGGATGTTAGAATGTTATAATGGATGTTAGAATGTATATTAGAATGTTATAATGTATGTTAGGATGTTATAATGTATGTTAGAATGTTATAATGGATGTTAAAATGTATATTAGAATGTTATAATATATGTTAGGATGTTATAATGTATGTTAGAATGTTATAATGGATGTTAGAATGTATATTAGAATGTTATAATGTATGTTAGAATGTTATAATGGATATTAGAATGTTATATTGGATGTTAGAATGTATATTAGATTGTTATAAGGTATGTTAGAATGTTATATTGGATGTTAGAATGTATATTAGAATGTTATAATGTATGTTAGAATGTTATAAAGGATGTTAGAATGTTATAATGGATGTTAGAATGTATATTATAATGTTAGAATGTATGTTAGAATGTTATTATGGATGTTAGAATGTTATAATGGATGTTAGAATGTATATTAGAAAGTTATAATGTATGTTAGAATGTTATTTTGGATGTTAAAATGTATTTTAGATTGTTATAATGTATGTTAGAATGTTATAATAGATGTTAGAATGTATATTAGAATGTTATAATGTATGTTACAATGTTATAATGTATGTTAGAATGTTAGAATGGATGTTATAATGTATACTAGAATGTTATAATGTATTTTAGATTGTAATAATGTATGTTCGAATGTTATAATGGATGTTAGAATGTATATTAGAATGTTATAATATATGTTACAATGTTATAATGTATGTTAGAATGTTATAATGGATGTTAGAATGTATATTAGAATGTTAGAATGTATGTTAGAATGTTACAATGGATGATAGAATGTTATAATGGATGTTATAATGAATATTAGAATGTTAGAATGGATGTTAGAATGTTATAATGGATGTTATAATGTATATTAGAATGTTACAATGTATGTTAGAATGCATGTTAGAATGTATATTAGAATGTTATAATGGATGTTAGAATATTATAATGGATGTTAGATTATTATAATGGATGTTATAATGTATATTAGAATGTTAAAACGGATGTTAGAATGTTATAATTGATTTTAGAATGTATATCAGAATGTTAAAAAGTATGTTAGAATGTTATAATGGATGTTAGAATGTATATTAGAATGTCAGAATGTATGTTAGAATGTTATAATGGATGTTAGAATGTATATTAGAATGTTAGAATGTATGTTAGAATGTTATTATGGATGTTAGAATGTTATAATTGATGTTAGAATGTATATCGGAATGTTATAATGTATGTTAGAATGTTATAATGGATGTTAGAATGTATATTAGATTGTTATAATGTATGTTAGAATGTTATAATGGATGTTAGAATGTATATTAGAATGTTATAATGGATGTTAGAATGTTATAATTGATTTTAGAATGTATATTAGAATGTTAGAATGTATGTTAGAATGTTATTATGGATGTTAGAATGTTATAATTGATGTTAGAATGTATATTAGAATGTTATAATGTATGTTAGAATGCTATAATTGATGTTAGAATGTATATTAGATTGTTATAATGTATATTAGAATGTTATAATGTATGTTAGAATGCTATAATTGATGTTAGAATGTATATTAGATTGTTATAATGGTTGTTAGACTGTATATTAGAATGTTAGAATGTATGTTAGAATGTTATAATGGATGTTAGAATGTATATTAGAATGTTAGAATGTATGTTAGAATGTTATTATGGATGTTAGAATGTTATAATTGATGTTAGAATGTATATTAGAATGTTATAATGTATGTTAGAATGCTATAATTGATGTTAGAATGTATATTAGATTGTTATAATGTATGTTAGAATGTTATAATGGATGTTAAAATGTATATTAGAATGTTATAATGGATGTTAGAATGTATATTAGAATGTTATAATGTATGTTAGAATGTTACAATGGATGATAGAATGTTATAATGGATGTTATAATGAATATTAGAATGTTAGAATGGATGTTAGAATGTTAGAATGGAAGTTATAATGTATATTAGAATGTTATAATGTATGTTAGAATGCCTGTTAGAATGTATATTAGAATATTATAATGTATGTTAAAATGTTATAATGGATGTTAGAATGTATATTAGAATTCTATAATGGATGTTACAATATTATAATGAATGTTAGATTATTATAATGGATGTTATAATGTATATTAGAATGTTAGAATGTATGTTAGAATGTTATAATGGATGTTAGAATGTATATTAGAATGTTATAATTGATTTTAGAATGTATATCAGAATGTTAAAAAGTATGTTAGAATGTTATAATGGATGTTAGAATGTATATTAGAATGTTAGAATGTATGTTAGAATGTTATAATGGATGTTAGAATGTATATTAGAATGTTAGAATGTATGTTAGAATGTTATTATGGATGTTAGAATGTTATAATTGATGTTAGAATGTATATTAGAATGTTATAATGTATGTTAGAATGTTATAATGGATGTTAGAATGTATATTAGATTATTATAATGTATGTTAGAATGTTATAATGGATGTTAGAATGTATATTAGAATGTTATAATGTATGTTACAATGTTATAATGGATGTTAGAATGTTATAATGGATGTTAGAATGTATATTAGAATGTTATAATGTATGTTACAATGTTATAATGGATGTTAGAATGTTATAATGGATGTTAGAATGTATATTAGAATGTTATAATGTATGTTAGGATGTTATAATGTATGTTAGAATGTTATAATGGATGTTAAAATGTATATTAGAATGTTATAATGTATGTTAGGATGTTATAATGTATGTTAGAATGTTATAATGGATGTTAGAATGTATATTAGATTGTTATAATGTATGTTAGAATGTTATAATGGATGTTAGAATGTATATTAGAATGTTATAATGTATGTTAGAATGTTATAATGGATATTAGAATGTTATATTGGATGTTAGAATGTATATTAGATTGTTATAAGGTATGTTAGAATGTTATATTGGATGTTTGAATGTTATAATGGATGTTAGAATGTATATTATAATGTTAGAATGTATGTTAGAATGTTATTATGGATGTTAGAATGTTATAATGGATGTTAGAATGTATATTAGAAAGTTATAATGTATGTTAGAATGTTATTTTGGATGTTAAAATGTATTTTAGATTGTTATAATGTATGTTAGAATGTTATAATAGATGTTAGAATGTATATTAGAATGTTATAATGTATGTTACAATGTTATAATGTATGTTAGAATGTTAGAATGTATGTTATAATGTATACTAGAATGTTATAATGTATTTTAGATTGTAATAATGTATGTTCAAATGTTATAATGGATGTTAGAATGTATATTAGAATGTTATAATGTATGTTACAATGTTATAATGTATGTTAGAATGTTATAATGGATGTTAGAATGTATATTAGAATGTTAGAATGTATGTTAGAATGTTACAATGGATGATAGAATGTTATAATGGATGTTATAATGAATATTAGAATGTTAGAATGGATGTTAGAATGTTATAATGGATGTTATAATGTATATTAGAATGTTATAATGTATGTTAGAATGCATGTTAGAATGTATATTAGAATATTATAAAGTATGTTAGAATGTTATAATGGATGTTAGAATGTATATTAGAATGTTATAATGGATGTTAGAATATTATAATGGATGTTAGATTATTATAATGGATGTTATAATGTATATTAGAATGTTAAAACGGATGTTAGAATGTTATAATTGATTTTAGAATGTATATCAGAATGTTAAAAAGTATGTTAGAATGTTATAATGGATGTTAGAATGTATATTAGAATGTCAGAATGTATGTTAGAATGTTATAATGGATGTTAGAATGTATATTAGAATGTTAGAATGTATGTTAGAATGTTATTATGAATGTTAGAATGTTATAATTGATGTTAGAATGTATATTGGAATGTTATAATGTATGTTAGAATGTTATAATGGATGTTAGAATGTATATTAGATTGTTATAATGTATGTTAGAATGTTATAATGGATGTTAGAATGTATATTAGAATGTTATAATGTATGTTACAATGTTATAATGGATGTTAGAATGTTATAATGGATGTTAGAATGTATATTAGAATGTTATAATGTATGTTACAATGTTATAATGGATGTTAGAATGTTATAATGGATGTTAGAATGTATATTAGAATGTTGTAATGTATGTTAGAATGTTATAATGGATGTTAGAATGTTATAATGGATGTTATAATGAATATTAGAATGTTATAATGTATGTTAGAATGCATGTTAGAATGTATATTAGAATGTTTTAGTGTATTTTAGAATGTTATAATGGATGTTAGAATGTATATTAGAATATTATAATGGATGTTAGAATGTTATAATGGATGATAGTACATTATAATGGATGTTTTAATATATATTAGAATGTTATAATGTATGTTAGAATGTTATAATGGATGTTAGAATGTATATTAGATTGTTATAATGTATGTTAGAATGTTATAATGGATGTTAGAATGTATATTAGAATGTTATAATGTATGTTACAATGTTATAATGGATGTTAGAATGTTTTAATGGACGTTAGAATGTATATTAGAATGTTATAATGTATGTTAGAATGTTATAATGGATGTTAGAATGTTAGAATGGATGTTAGAATGTATATTAGAATGTTGTAATGTATGTTAGAATGTTATAATGGATGTTAGAATGTTATAATGGATGTTAGAATGAATATTAGAATGTTATAATGGATGTTAGAATGTTATAATGGATGTTATAATGTATATTAGAATGTTATAATGTATGTTAGAATGCATGTTAGAATGTATATTAGAATATTATAGTGTATGTTAGAATGTTATAATGGATGTTAGAATGTATATTAGAATGTTATAATGGATGTTAGAATGTTATAATTGATTTTAGAATGTATATTAGAATGTTAGAATGTATGTTAGAATGTTATTATGGATGTTAGAATGTTATAATTGATGTTAGAATGTATATTAGAATGTTATAATGTATGTTAGAATGCTATAATTGATGTTAGAATGTATATTAGATTGTTATAATGTATATTAGAATGTTATAATGTATGTTAGAATGCTATAATTGATGTTAGAATGTATATTAGATTGTTATAATGGATGTTAGACTGTATATTAGAATGTTAGAATGTATGTTAGAATGTTATAATGGATGTTAGAATGTATATTAGAATGTTAGAATGTATGTTAGAATGTTATTATGGATGTTAGAATGTTATAATTGATGTTAGAATGTATATTAGAATGTTATAATGTATGTTAGAATGCTATAATTGATGTTAGAATGTATATTAGATTGTTATAATGTATGTTAGAATGTTATAATGGATGTTAAAATGTATATTAGAATGTTATAATGGATGTTAGAATGTATATTAGAATGTTATAATGTATGTTAGAATGTTACAATGGATGATAGAATGTTATAATGGATGTTATAATGAATATTAGAATGTTAGAATGGATGTTAGAATGTTATAATGGAAGTTATAATGTATATTAGAATGTTATAATGTATGTTAGAATGCCTGTTAGAATGTATATTAGAATATTATAAAGTATGTTAGAATGTTATAATGGATGTTAGAATGTATATTAGAATGTTATAATGGATGTTAGAATATTATATAGGATGTTAGATTATTATAATGGATGTTATAATGTATATTAGAATGTTAAAACGGATGTTAGAATGTTATAATTGATTTTAGAATGTATATCAGAATGTTAAAAAGTATGTTAGAATGTTATAATGGATGTTAGAATGTATATTAGAATGTCAGAATGTATGTTAGAATGTTATAATGGATGTTAGAATGTATATTAGAATGTTAGAATGTATGTTAGAATGTTATTATGGATGTTAGAATGTTATAATTGATGTTAGAATGTATATTGGAATGTTATAATGTATGTTAGAATGTTATAATGGATGTTAGAATGTATATTAGATTGTTATAATGTATGTTAGAATGTTATAATGGATGTTAGAATGTATATTAGAATGTTATAATGTATGTTACAATGTTATAATGGATGTTAGAATGTTATAATGGATGTTAGAATGTATATTAGAATGTTATAATGTATGTTACAATGTTATAATGGATGTTAGAATGTTATAATGGATGTTAGAATGTATATTAGAATGTTGTAATGTATGTTAGAATGTTATAATGGATGTTAGAATGTTATAATGGATGTTATAATGAATATTAGAATGTTATAATGTATGTTAGAATGCATGTTAGAATGTATATTAGAATGTTTTAGTGTATTTTAGAATGATATAATGGATGTTAGAATGTATATTAGAATATTATAATGGATGTTAGAATGTTATAATGGATGATAGTACATTATAATGGATGTTTTAATATATATTAGAATGTTATAATGTATGTTAGAATGTTATAATGGATGTTAAAATGTATATTAGATTGTTATAATGTATGTTAGAATGTTATAATGGATGTTAGAATGTATATTAGAATGTTATAATGTATGTTACAATGTTATAATGGATGTTAGAATGTTTTAATGGACGTTAGAATGTATATTAGAATGTTATAATGTATGTTAGAATGTTATAATGGATGTTAGAATGTTAGAATGGATGTTAGAATGTATATTAGAATGTTGTAATGTATGTTAGAATGTTATAATGGATGTTAGAATGTTATAATGGATGTTAGAATGAATATTAGAATGTTATAATGGATGTTAGAATGTTATAATGGATGTTATAATGTATATTAGAATGTTATAATGTATGTTAGAATGCATGTTAGAATGTATATTAGAATATTATAGTGTATGTTAGAATGTTATAATGGATGTTAGAATGTATATTAGAATGTTATAATGGATGTTAGAATGTTATAATTGATTTTAGAATGTATATTAGAATGTTAGAATGTATTTTAGAATGTTATTATGGATGTTAGAATGTTATAATTGATGTTAGAATGTATATTAGAATGTTATAATGTATGTTAGAATGCTATAATTGATGTTAGAATGTATATTAGATTGTTATAATGTATATTAGAATGTTATAATGTATGTTAGAATGCTATAATTGATGTTAGAATGTATATTAGATTGTTATAATGGATGTTAGACTGTATATTAGAATGTTAGAATGTATGTTAGAATGTTATAATGGATGTTAGAATGTATATTAGAATGTTAGAATGTATGTTAGAATGTTATTATGGATGTTAGAATGTTATAATTGATGTTAGAATGTATATTAGAATGTTATAATGTATGTTAGAATGCTATAATTGATGTTAGAATGTATATTAGATTGTTATAATGTATGTTAGAATGTTATAATGGATGTTAAAATGTATATTAGAATGTTATAATGGATGTTAGAATGTATATTAGAATGTTATAATGTATGTTAGAATGTTACAATGGATGATAGAATGTTATAATGGATGTTATAATGAATATTAGAATGTTAGAATGGATGTTAGAATGTTATAATGGAAGTTATAATGTATATTAGAATGTTATAATGTATGTTAGAATGCCTGTTAGAATGTATATTAGAATATTATAAAGTATGTTAGAATGTTATAATGGATGTTAGAATGTATATTAGAATGTTATAATGGATGTTAGAATATTATATAGGATGTTAGATTATTATAATGGATGTTATAATGTATATTAGAATGTTAAAACGGATGTTAGAATGTTATAATTGATTTTAGAATGTATATCAGAATGTTAAAAAGTATGTTAGAATGTTATAATGGATGTTAGAATGTATATTAGAATGTCAGAATGTATGTTAGAATGTTATAATGGATGTTAGAATGTATATTAGAATGTTAGAATGTATGTTAGAATGTTATTATGGATGTTAGAATGTTATAATTGATGTTAGAATGTATATTGGAATGTTATAATGTATGTTAGAATGTTATAATGGATGTTAGAATGTATATTAGATTGTTATAATGTATGTTAGAATGTTATAATGGATGTTAGAATGTATATTAGAATGTTATAATGTATGTTACAATGTTATAATGGATGTTAGAATGTTATAATGGATGTTAGAATGTATATTAGAATGTTATAATGTATGTTACAATGTTATAATGGATGTTAGAATGTTATAATGGATGTTAGAATGTATATTAGAATGTTGTAATGTATGTTAGAATGTTATAATGGATGTTAGAATGTTATAATGGATGTTATAATGAATATTAGAATGTTATAATGTATGTTAGAATGCATGTTAGAATGTATATTAGAATGTTTTAGTGTATTTTAGAATGATATAATGGATGTTAGAATGTATATTAGAATATTATAATGGATGTTAGAATGTTATAATGGATGATAGTACATTATAATGGATG
This sequence comes from Taudactylus pleione, assembly GCA_031769625.1. Lineage (NCBI taxonomy): Eukaryota > Metazoa > Chordata > Amphibia > Anura > Myobatrachidae > Taudactylus > Taudactylus pleione. The sequence continues at coordinate 596,990 of JAUIMM010001188.1, forward strand.
TTTTAATATATATTAGAATGTTATAATGTATGTTAGAATGTTATAATGGATGTTAGAATGTATATTAGATTGTTATAATGTATGTTAGAATGTTATAATGGATGTTAGAATGTATATTAGAATGTTATAATGTATGTTACAATGTTATAATGGATGTTAGAATGTTTTAATGGACGTTAGAATGTATATTAGAATGTTATAATGTATGTTAGAATGTTATAATGGATGTTAGAATGTTAGAATGGATGTTAGAATGTATATTAGAATGTTGTAATGTATGTTAGAATGTTATAATGGATGTTAGAATGTTATAATGGATGTTAGAATGAATATTAGAATGTTATAATGGATGTTAGAATGTTATAATGGATGTTATAATGTATATTAGAATGTTATAATGTATGTTAGAATGCATGTTAGAATGTATATTAGAATATTATAGTGTATGTTAGAATGTTATAATGGATGTTAGAATGTATATTAGAATGTTATAATGGATGTTAGAATGTTATAATTGATTTTAGAATGTATATTAGAATGTTAGAATGTATGTTAGAATGTTATTATGGATGTTAGAATGTTATAATTGATGTTAGAATGTATATTAGAATGTTATAATGTATGTTAGAATGCTATAATTGATGTTAGAATGTATATTAGATTGTTATAATGTATATTAGAATGTTATAATGTATGTTAGAATGCTATAATTGATGTTAGAATGTATATTAGATTGTTATAATGGATGTTAGACTGTATATTAGAATGTTAGAATGTATGTTAGAATGTTATAATGGATGTTAGAATGTATATTAGAATGTTAGAATGTATGTTAGAATGTTATTATGGATGTTAGAATGTTATAATTGATGTTAGAATGTATATTAGAATGTTATAATGTATGTTAGAATGCTATAATTGATGTTAGAATGTATATTAGATTGTTATAATGTATGTTAGAATGTTATAATGGATGTTAAAATGTATATTAGAATGTTATAATGGATGTTAGAATGTATATTAGAATGTTATAATGTATGTTAGAATGTTACAATGGATGATAGAATGTTATAATGGATGTTATAATGAATATTAGAATGTTAGAATGGATGTTAGAATGTTAGAATGGAAGTTATAATGTATATTAGAATGTTATAATGTATGTTAGAATGCCTGTTAGAATGTATATTAGAATATTATAATGTATGTTAAAATGTTATAATGGATGTTAGAATGTATATTAGAATATTATAATGGATGTTACAATATTATAATGAATGTTAGATTATTATAATGGATGTTATAATGTATATTAGAATGTTAAAATGGATGTTAGAATGTTATAATTGATTTTAGAATGTATATCAGAATGTTAAAAAGTATGTTAGAATGTTATAATGGATGTTAGAATGTATATTATAATGTTAGAATGTATGTTAGAATGTTATAATGGATGTTAGAATGTATATTAGAATGTTAGAATGTATGTTAGAATGTTATTATGGATGTTAGAATGTTATAATTGATGTTAGAATGTATATTAGAATGTTATAATGTATGTTAGAATGTTATATTGGATGTTAGAATGTATATTAGAATGTTATAATGTATGTTAGAATGTTATAATGGATATTAGAATGTTATATTGGATGTTAGAATGTATATTAGATTGTTATAAGGTATGTTAGAATGTTATATTGGATGTTAGAATGTATATTAGAATGTTATAATGTATGTTAGAATGTTATAAAGGATGTTAGAATGTTATAATGGATGTTAGAATGTATATTATAATGTTAGAATGTATGTTAGAATGTTATTATGGATGTTAGAATGTTATAATGGATGAAAGAATGTATATTAGAAAGTTATAATGTATGTTAGAATGATATTTTGGATGTTAAAATGTATTTTAGATTGTTATAATGTATGTTAGAATGTTATAATAGATGTTAGAATGTAAATTAGAATGTTAGAATGTATGTTACAATGTTATAATGTATGTTCGAATGTTATAATGGATGTTAGAATGTATATTAGAATGTCAGAATGTATGTTAGAATGTTATAATGGATGTTAGAATGTATATTAGAATGTTAGAATGTATGTTAGAATGTTATTATGGATGTTAGAATGTTATAATTGATGTTAGAATGTATATTAGAATGTTATAATGTATGTTAGAATGTTATAATGGATGTTAGAATGTATATTAGATTGTTATAATGTATGTTAGAATGTTATAATGGATGTTAGAATGTATATTAGAATGTTATAATGTATGTTACAATGTTATAATGGATGTTAGAATGTTATAATGGATGTTAGAATGTATATTAGAATGTTATAATGTATGTTACAATGTTATAATGGATGTTAGAATGTTATAATGGATGTTAGAATGTATATTAGAATGTTGTAATGTATGTTAGAATGTTATAATGGATGTTAGAATGTTATAATGGATGTTATAATGAATATTAGAATGTTATAATGTATGTTAGAATGCATGTTAGAATGTATATTAGAATGTTTTAGTGTATTTTAGAATGTTATAATGGATGTTAGAATGTATATTAGAATATTATAATGGATGATAGTACATTATAATGGATGTTATAATATATATTAGAATGTTATAATGTATGTTAGAATGTTATAATGGATGTTAGAATGTATATTAGATTGTTATAATGTATGTTAGAATGTTATAATGGATTTTAGAATGTATATTAGAATGTTATAATGTATGTTACAATGTTATAATGGATGTTAGAAGGTTATAATGGACGTTAGAATGTATATTAGAATGTTATAATGTATGCTAGAATGTTATAATGGATGTTAGAAGGTTATAATGGATGTTAGAATGTATATTAGAATGTTGTAATGTATGTTAGAATGTTATAATGGATGTTAGAATGTTATAATGGATGTTATAATGAATATTAGAATGTTAGAATGGATGTTAGAATGTTATAATGGATGTTATAATGTATATTAGAATGTTATAATGTATGTTAGAATGCATGTTAGAATGTATATTAGAATATTATAGTGTAATTTAGAATGTTATAATGGAAGTTAGAATGTATATTAGAATGTTATAATGGATGTTAGAATATTATAATGGATGTTCTAATGTATATTAGAATGTTAAATAGTATGTTAGAATGTTATAATGGATGTTAGAATGTATATTATAATGTTAGAATGTATGTTAGAATGTTATATTGGATGTTAGTATGTATATTAGAATGTTAGAATGTATGTTAGAATGTTATTATGGATGTTAGAATGTTATAATTGATGTTAGAATGTATATTAGAATGTTATAATGTATATTAGAATGTTATATTGGATGTTAGAATGTATATTAGATTGTTATAATGTATGTTAGAATGTTATTATGGATGTTAGAATGTTATAATGGATGTTAGAATGTATATTAGAAAGTTATAATGTATGTTAGAATGTTATAATGTATGTTAGAATGTTATAATGGATGTTATAATGTATACTAGAATGTTATAATGTATTTTAGATTGTAATAATGTATGTTCGAATGTTATAATGGATGTTAGAAAGTATATTAGAATGTTATAATGTATGTTACAATGTTATAATGTATGTTAGAATGTTATAATGGATGTTAGAATGTATATTAGAATGTTATAATGTATGTTAGAATGTTACAATGGATGATAGAATGTTATAATGGATGTTATAATGAATATTAGAATGTTAGAATGGATGTTAGAATGTTATAATGGATGTTATAATGTATATTAGAATGTTATAATGTATGTTAGAATGCATGTTAGAATGTATATTAGAATATTATAATGTATGTTAGAATGTTATAATGGATGTTAGAATGTATATTAGAATATTATAATGGATGTTAGAATATTATAATGGATGTTAGATTATTATAATGGATGTTATAATGTATATTAGAATGTTAAAATGGATGTTAGAATGTTATAATTGATTTTAGAATGTATATCAGAATGTTAAAAAGCATGTTAGAATGTTATAATGGATGTTAGAATGTATATTAGAATGTTAGAATGTATGTTAGAATGTTATAATGGATGTTAGAATGTATATTAGAATGTTAGAATGTATGTTAGAATGTTATTATGGATGTTAGAATGTTATAATTAATGTTAGAATGTATATTAGAATGTTATAATGTATGTTAGAATGTTAGAATTGATGTTAGAATGTATATTAGATTGTTATAATGTATGTTAGAATGTTATAATGGATGTTAAAATGTATATTAGAATGTTTAAATGTATGTTAGGATGTTATAATGTATGTTAGAATGTTATAATGGATGTTAGAATGTATATTAGATTGTTATAATGTATGTTAGAATGTTTTAATGAATGTTAGAATGTATATTAGAATGTTATAATGTATGTTAGAATGTTATAATGGATATTAGAATGTTATATTGGATGTTAGAATGTATATTAGATTGTTATAAGGTATGTTAGAATGTTATATTGGATGTTAGAATGTATATTAGATTGTTATAATGTATGTTAGAATGTTATAAAGGATGTTAGAATGTTAGAATGGATGTTAGAATGTATATTATAATGTTAGAATGTATGTTAGAATGTTATTATGGATGTTAGAATGTTAGAATGGATGTTAGAATGTATATTAGAATGTTATAATGTATGTTAGAATGTAACAATGGATGATAGAATGTTATAATGGATGTTATAATGTATATTAGAATGTTATAATGTATGTTAGAATGCATATTAGAATGTATATTAGAATATTATAATGTATGTTAGAATGTTATAATGGATGTTCGAATGTATATTAGAATATTATAATGGATGTTAGAATATTATAATGGATGTTAGATTATTATAATGGAAGTTATAATGTATATTAGAATGTTAAAATGGATGTTAGAATGTTATAATTGATTTTAGAATGTATATCAGAATGTTAAAAAGTATGTTAGAATGTTATAATGGATGTTAGAATGTATATTAGAATGTTAGAATGTATGTTAGAATGTTATAATGGATGTTAGAATGTATATTAGAATGTTAGAATGTATGTTAGAATGTTATTATGGATGTTAGAATGTTATAATTGATGTTAGAATGTATATTAGAATGTTATAATGTATGTTAGAATGTTATAATTGATGTTAGAATGTATATTAGATTGTTATAATGTATGTTAGAATGTTATAATGGATGTTAAAATGTATATTAGAATGTTATAATGTATGTTAGAATGTTATAAAGGATGATAGAATGTTATAATGGATGTTAGAATGTATATTATAATGTTAGAATGTATGTTAGAATGTTATTATGGATGTTAGAATGTTATAATGGATGAAAGAATGTATATTAGAAAGTTATAATGTATGTTAGAATGATATTTTGGATGTTAAAATGTATTTTAGATTGTTATAATGTATGTTAGAATGTTATAATAGATGTTAGAATGTAAATTAGAATGTTATAATGTATGTTACAATGTTATAATGTATGTTCGAATGTTATAATGGATGTTAGAATGTATATTAGAATGTCAGAATGTATGTTAGAATGTTATAATGGATGTTAGAATGTATATTAGAATGTTAGAATGTATGTTAGAATGTTATTATGGATGTTAGAATGTTATAATTGATGTTAGAATGTATATTAGAATGTTATAATGGATGTTAGAATATTATAATGGATGTTCTAATGTATATTAGAATGTTAAAAAGTATGTTAGAATGTTATAATGGATGTTAGAATGTATATTAGAATGTTAGAATGTATGTTAGCATGTTATAATGGATGTTAGAATGTATATTAGAATGTTAGAATGTATGTTAGAATGTTATAATTGATGTTAGAATGTATATTAGATTGTTATAATGTATGTTTGAATGTTATAATGGATGTTAAAATGTATATTAGAATGTTATAATGTATGTTAGGATGTTATAATGTATGTTAGAATGTTATAATGGATGTTAGAATGTATATTAGAATGTTATAATGTATGTTAGAATGTTATAATGGATATTAGAATGTTATATTGGATGTTAGAATGTATATTAGATTGTTATAATGTATGTTAGAATGTTATAATGGATGTTAAAATGTATATTAGAATGTTATAATGTATGTTAGAATGTTATAAAGGATGTTAGAATGTTATAATGGATGTTAGAATGTATATTATAATGTTAGAATGTATGTTAGAATGTTATTATGGATGTTAGAATGTTATAATGGATGAAAGAATGTATATTAGAAAGTTATAATGTATGTTAGAATGATATTTTGGATGTTAAAATGTATTTTAGATTGTTATAATGTATGTTAGAATGTTATAATAGATGTTAGAATGTAAATTAGAATGTTAGAATGTATGTTACAATGTTATAATGTATGTTCGAATGTTATAATGGATGTTAGAATGTATATTAGAATGTCAGAATGTATGTTAGAATGTTATAATGGATGTTAGAATGTATATTAGAATGTTAGAATGTATGTTAGAATGTTATTATGGATGTTAGAATGTTATAATTGATGTTAGAATGTATATTAGAATGTTATAATGTATGTTAGAATGTTATACTGGATGTTAGAATGTATATTAGATTGTTATAATGTATGTTAGAATGTTATAATGGATGTTAGAATGTATATTAGAATGTTATAATGTATGTTACAATGTTATAATGGATGTTAGAATGTTATAATGGATGTTAGAATGTATATTAGAATGTTATAATGTATGTTACAATGTTATAATGGATGTTAGAATGTTATAATGGATGTTAGAATGTATATTAGAATGTTGTAATGTATGTTAGAATGTTATAATGGATGTTAGAATGTTATAATGGATGTTATAATGAATATTAGAATGTTATAATGTATGTTAGAATGCATGTTAGAATGTATATTAGAATGTTTTAGTGTATTTTAGAATGTTATAATGGATGTTAGAATGTATATTAGAATATTATATTGGATGATAGTACATTATAATGGATGTTATAATATATATTAGAATGTTATAATGTATGTTAGAATGTTATAATGGATGTTAGAATGTATATTAGATTGTTATAATGTATGTTAGAATGTTATAATGGATTTTAGAATGTATATTAGAATGTTATAATGTATGTTACAATGTTATAATGGATGTTAGAATGTTATAATGGACGTTAGAATGTATATTAGAATGTTATAATGTATGCTAGAATGTTATAATGGATGTTAGAATGTTATAATGGATGTTAGAATGTATATTAGAATGTTGTAATGTATGTTAGAATGTTATAATGGATGTTAGAATATTAAAATGAATGTTATAATGAATATTAGAATGTTAGAATGGATGTTAGAATGTTATAATGGATGTTATAATGTATATTAGAATGTTATAATGTATGTTAGAATGCATGTTAGAATGTATATTAGAATATTATAGTGTAATTTAGAATGTTATAATGGAAGTTAGAATGTATATTAGAATGTTATAATGGATGTTAGAATATTATAATGGATGTTCTAATGTATATTAGAATGTTAAATAGTATGTTAGAATGTTATAATGGATGTTAGAATGTATATTAGAATGTTAGAATGTATGTTAGAATGTTATATTGGATGTTAGTATGTATATTAGAATGTTAGAATGTATGTTAGAATGTTATTATGGATGTTAGAATGTTATAATTGATGTTAGAATGTATATTAGAATGTTATAATGTATATTAGAATGTTATATTGGATGTTAGAATGTATATTAGATTGTTATAATGTATGTTAGAATGTTATATTGGATGTTAGAATGTATATTATAATGTTAGAATGTATGTTAGAATGTTATTATGGATGTTAGAATGTTATAATGGATGTTAGAATGTATATTAGAAAGTTATAATGTATGTTAGAATGTTATAATGTATGTTAGAATGTTATAATGGATGTTATAATGTATACTAGAATGTTATAATGTATTTTAGATTGTAATAATGTATGTTCGAATGTTATAATGGATGTTAGAAAGTATATTAGAATGTTATAATGTATGTTACAATGTTATAATGTATGTTAGAATGTTATAATGGATGTTAGAATGTATATTAGAATGTTATAATGTATGTTAGAATGTTACAATGGATGATAGAATGTTATAATGGATGTTATAATGAATATTAGAATGTTAGAATGGATGTTAGAATGTTATAATGGATGTTATAATGTATATTAGAATGTTATAATGTATGTTAGAATGCATGTTAGAATGTATATTAGAATATTATAATGTATGTTAGAATGTTATAATGGATGTTAGAATGTATATTAGAATATTATAATGGATGTTAGAATATTATAATGGATGTTAGATTATTATAATGGATGTTATAATGTATATTAGAATGTTAAAATGGATGTTAGAATGTTATAATTGATTTTAGAATGTATATCAGAATGTTAAAAAGTATGTTAGAATGTTATAATGGATGTTAGAATGTATATTAGAATGTTAGAATGTATGTTAGAATGTTATAATGGATGTTAGAATGTATATTAGAATGTTAGAATGTATGTTAGAATGTTAGTATGGATGTTAGAATGTTATAATTGATGTTAGAATGTATATTAGAATGTTATAATGTATGTTAGAATGTTATATTGGATGTTAGAATGTATATTAGAATGTTATAATGTATGTTAGAATGTTATAATGGATATTAGAATGTTATATTGGATGTTAGAATGTATATTAGATTGTTATAAGGTATGTTAGAATGTTATATTGGATGTTAGAATGTATATTAGAATGTTATAATGTATGTTAGAATGTTATAAAGGATGTTAGAATGTTATAATGGATGTTAGAATGTATATTATAATGTTAGAATGTATGTTAGAATGTTATTATGGATGTTAGAATGTTATAATGGATGAAAGAATGTATATTAGAAAGTTATAATGTATGTTAGAATGATATTTTGGATGTTAAAATGTATTTTAGATTGTTATAATGTATGTTAGAATGTTATAATAGATGTTAGAATGTAAATTAGAATGTTAGAATGTATGTTACAATGTTATAATGTATGTTCGAATGTTATAATGGATGTTAGAATGTATATTAGAATGTCAGAATGTATGTTAGAATGTTATAATGGATGTTAGAATGTATATTAGAATGTTAGAATGTATGTTAGAATGTTATTATGGATGTTAGAATGTTATAATTGATGTTAGAATGTATATTAGAATGTTATAATGTATGTTAGAATGTTATAATGGATGTTAGAATGTATATTAGATTGTTATAATGTATGTTAGAATGTTATAATGGATGTTAGAATGTATATTAGAATGTTATAATGTATGTTACAATGTTATAATGGATGTTAGAATGTTATAATGGATGTTAGAATGTATATTAGAATGTTATAATGTATGTTACAATGTTATAATGGATGTTAGAATGTTATAATGGATGTTAGAATGTATATTAGAATGTTGTAATGTATGTTAGAATGTTATAATGGATGTTAGAATGTTATAATGGATGTTATAATGAATATTAGAATGTTATAATGTATGTTAGAATGCATGTTAGAATGTATATTAGAATGTTTTAGTGTATTTTAGAATGTTATAATGGATGTTAGAATGTATATTAGAATATTATAATGGATGATAGTACATTATAGTGGATGTTATAATATATATTAGAATGTTATAATGTATGTTAGAATGTTATTAAGGATGTTAGAATGTATATTAGATTGTTATAATGTATGTTAGAATGTTATAATGGATTTTAGAATGTATATTAGAATGTTATAATGTATGTTACAATGTTATAATGGATGTTAGAATGTTATAATGGACGTTAGAATGTATATTAGAATGTTATAATGTATGCTAGAATGTTATAATGGATGTTAGAATGTTATAATGGATGTTAGAATGTATATTAGAATGTTGTAATGTATGTTAGAATGTTATAATGGATGTTAGAATGTTATAATGGATGTTATAATGAATATTAGAATGTTAGAATGGATGTTAGAATGTTATAATGGATGTTATAATGTATATTATAATGTTATAATGTATGTTAGAATGCATGTTAGAATGTATATTAGAATATTATAGTGTAATTTAGAATGTTATAATGGAAGTTAGAATGTATATTAGAATGTTATAATGGATGTTAGAATATTATAATGGATGTTCTAATGTATATTAGAACGTTAAATAGTATGTTAGAATGTTATAATGGATGTTAGAATGTATATTAGAATGTTAGAATGTATGTTAGAATGTTATATTGGATGTTAGTATGTATATTAGAATGTTAGAATGTATGTTAGAATGTTATTATGGATGTTAGAATGTTATAATTGATGTTAGAATGTATATTAGAATGTTGTAATGTATATTAGAATGTTATATTGGATGTTAGAATGTATATTAGATTGTTATAATGTATGTTAGAATGTTATATTGGATGTTAGAATGTATATTATAATGTTAGAATGTATGTTAGAATGTTATTATGGATGTTAGAATGTTATAATGGATGTTAGAATGTATATTAGAAAGTTATAATGTATGTTAGAATGTTATAATGTATGTTAGAATGTTATAATGGATGTTATAATGTATACTAGAATGTTATAATGTATTTTAGATTGTAATAATGTATGTTCGAATGTTATAATGGATGTTAGAAAGTATATTAGAATGTTATAATGTATGTTACAATGTTATAATGTATGTTAGAATGTTATAATGGATGTTAGAATGTATATTAGAATGTTATAATGTATGTTAGAATGTTACAATGGATGATAAAATGTTATAATGGATGTTATAATGAATATTAGAATGTTAGAATGGATGTTAGAATGTTATAATGGATGTTATAATGTATATTAGAATGTTATAATGTATGTTAGAATGCATGTTAGAATGTATATTAGAATATTATAAAGTATGTTAGAATGTTATAATGGATGTTAGAATGTATATTAGAATGTTATAATGGATGTTAGAATATTATAATGGATGTTAGATTATTATAATGGATGTTATAATGTATATTAGAATGTTAAAACGGATGTTAGAATGTTATAATTGATTTTAGAATGTATATCAGAATGTTAAAAAGTATGTTAGAATGTTATAATGGATGTTAGAATGTATATTAGATTGTCAGAATGTATGTTAGAATGTTATAATGGATGTTAGAATGTATATTAGAATGTTAGAATGTATGTTAGAATGTTATTATGGATGTTAGAATGTTATAATTGATGTTAGAATGTATATTGGAATGTTATAATGTATGTTAGAATGTTATAATGGATGTTAGAATGTATATTAGATTGTTATAATGTATGTTAGAATGTTATAATGGATGTTAGAATGTATATTAGAATGTTATAATGTATGTTACAATGTTATAATGGATGTTAGAATGTTATAATGGATGTTAGAATGTATATTAGAATGTTATAATGTATGTTACAATGTTATAATGGATGTTAGAATGTTATAATGGATGTTAGAATGTATATTAGAATGTTGTAATGTATGTTAGAATGTTATAATGGATGTTAGAATGTTATAATGGATGTTAGAATGCATGTTAGAATGTTAAAATGGATGTTAGAATGTTATAATTGATTTTAGAATGTATATCAGAATGTTAAAAAGCATGTTAGAATGTTATAATGGATGTTAGAATGTATATTAGAATGTTAGAATGTATGTTAGAATGTTATAATGGATGTTAGAATGTATATTAGAATGTTAGAATGTATGTTAGAATGTTATTATGGATGTTAGAATGTTATAATTAATGTTAGAATGTATATTAGAATGTTATAATGTATGTTAGAATGTTAGAATTGATGTTAGAATGTATATTAGATTGTTATAATGTATGTTAGAATGTTATAATGGATGTTAAAATGTATATTAGAATGTTATAATGTATGTTAGGATGTTATAATGTATGTTAGAATGTTATAATGGATGTTAGAATGTATATTAGATTGTTATAATGTATGTTAGAATGTTTTAATGAATGTTAGAATGTATATTAGAATGTTATAATGTATGTTAGAATGTTATAATGGATATTAGAATGTTATATTGGATGTTAGAATGTATATTAGATTGCTATAAGGTATGTTAGAATGTTATATTGGATGTTAGAATGTATATTAGATTGTTATAATGTATGTTAGAATGTTATAAAGGATGTTAGAATGTTAGAATGGATGTTAGAATGTATATTATAATGTTAGAATGTATGTTAGAATGTTATTATGGATGTTAGAATGTTAGAATGGATGTTAGAATGTATATTAGAATGTTATAATGTATGTTAGAATGTAACAATGGATGATAGAATGTTATAATGGATGTTATAATGTATATTAGAATGTTATAATGTATGTTAGAATGCATATTAGAATGTATATTAGAATATTATAATGTATGTTAGAATGTTATAATGGATGTTCGAATGTATATTAGAATATTATAATGGATGTTAGAATATTATAATGGATGTTAGATTATTATAATGGAAGTTATAATGTATATTAGAATGTTAAAATGGATGTTAGAATGTTATAATTGATTTTAGAATGTATATCAGAATGTTAAAAAGTATGTTAGAATGTTATAATGGATGTTAGAATGTATATTAGAATGTTAGAATGTATGTTAGAATGTTATAATGGATGTTAGAATGTATATTAGAATGTTAGAATGTATGTTAGAATGTTATTATGGATGTTAGAATGTTATAATTGATGTTAGAATGTATATTAGAATGTTATAATGTATGTTAGAATGTTATAATTGATGTTAGAATGTATATTAGATTGTTATAATGTATGTTAGAATGTTATAATGGATGTTAAAATGTATATTAGAATGTTATAATGTATGTTAGAATGTTATAAAGGATGATAGAATGTTATAATGGATGTTAGAATGTATATTATAATGTTAGAATGTATGTTAGAATGTTATTATGGATGTTAGAATGTTATAATGGATGAAAGAATGTATATTAGAAAGTTATAATGTATGTTAGAATGATATTTTGGATGTTAAAATGTATTTTAGATTGTTATAATGTATGTTAGAATGTTATAATAGATGTTAGAATGTAAATTAGAATGTTAGAATGTATGTTACAATGTTATAATGTATGTTCGAATGTTATAATGGATGTTAGAATGTATATTAGAATGTCAGCATGTATGTTAGAATGTTATAATGGATGTTAGAATGTATATTAGAATGTTAGAATGTATGTTAGAATGTTATTATGGATGTTAGAATGTTATAATTGATGTTAGAATGTATATTAGAATGTTATAATGGATGTTAGAATATTATAATGGATGTTCTAATGTATATTAGAATGTTAAAAAGTATGTTAGAATGTTATAATGGATGTTAGAATGTATATTAGAATGTTAGAATGTATGTTAGCATGTTATAATGGATGTTAGAATGTATATTAGAATGTTAGAATGTATGTTAGAATGTTATAATTGATGTTAGAATGTATATTAGATTGTTATAATGTATGTTTGAATGTTATAATGGATGTTAAAATGTATATTAGAATGTTATAATGTATGTTAGGATGTTATAATGTATGTTAGAATGTTATAATGGATGTTAGAATGTATATTAGAATGTTATAATGTATGTTAGAATGTTATAATGGATATTAGAATGTTATATTGGATGTTAGAATGTATATTAGATTGTTATAATGTATGTTAGAATGTTATAATGGATGTTAAAATGTATATTAGAATGTTATAATGTATGTTAGAATGTTATAAAGGATGTTAGAATGTTATAATGGATGTTAGAATGTATATTATAATGTTAGAATGTATGTTAGAATGTTATTATGGATGTTAGAATGTTATAATGGATGAAAGAATGTATATTAGAAAGTTATAATGTATGTTAGAATGATATTTTGGATTTTAAAATGTATTTTAGATTGTTATAATGTATGTTAGAATGTTATAATAGATGTTAGAATGTAAATTAGAATGTTAGAATGTATGTTACAATGTTATAATGTATGTTCGAATGTTATAATGGATGTTAGAATGTATATTAGAATGTCAGAATGTATGTTAGAATGTTAAAATGGATGTTAGAATGTATATTAGAATGTTAGAATGTATGTTAGAATGTTATTATGGATGTTAGAATGTTATAATTGATGTTAGAATGTATATTAGAACTTTATAATGTATGTTAGAATGTTATACTGGATGTTAGAATGTATATTAGATTGTTATAATGTATGTTAGAATGTTATAATGGATGTTAGAATGTATATTAGAATGTTATAATGTATGTTACAATGTTATAATGGATGTTAGAATGTTATAATGGATGTTAGAATGTATATTAGAATGTTATAATGTATGTTACAATGTTATAATGGATGTTAGAATGTTATAATGGATGTTAGAATGTATATTAGAATGTTGTAATGTATGTTAGAATGTTATAATGGATGTTAGAATGTTATAATGGATGTTATAATGAATATTAGAATGTTATAATGTATGTTAGAATGCATGTTAGAATGTATATTAGAATGTTTTAGTGTATTTTAGAATGTTATAATGGATGTTAGAATGTATATTAGAATATTATAATGGATGATAGTACATTATAATGGATGTTATAATATATATTAGAATGTTATAATGTATGTTAGAATGTTATAATGGATGTTAGAATGTATATTAGATTGTTATAATGTATGTTAGAATGTTATAATGGATTTTAGAATGTATATTAGAATGTTATAATGTATGTTACAATGTTATAATGGATGTTAGAATGTTATAATGGACGTTAGAATGTATATTAGAATGTTATAATGTATGCTAGAATGTTATAATGGATGTTAGAATGTTATAATGGATGTTAGAATGTATATTAGAATGTTGTAATGTATGTTAGAATGTTATAATGGATGTTAGAATGTTAAAATGAATGTTATAATGAATATTAGAATGTTAGAATGGATGTTAGAATGTTATAATGGATGTTATAATGTATATTAGAATGTTATAATGTATGTTAGAATGCATGTTAGAATGTATATTAGAATATTATAGTGTAATTTAAAATGTTATAATGGAAGTTAGAATGTATATTAGAATGTTATAATGGATGTTAGAATATTATAATGGATGTTCTAATGTATATTAGAATGTTAAATAGTATGTTAGAATGTTATAATGAATGTTAGAATGTATGTTAGAATGTTATATTGGATGTTAGTATGTATATTAGAATGTTAGAATGTATGTTAGAATGTTATTATGGATGTTAGAATGTTATAATTGATGTTAGAATGTATATTAGAATGTTATAATGTATATTAGAATGTTATATTGGATGTTAGAATGTATATTAGATTGTTATAATGTATGTTAGAATGTTATATTGGATGTTAGAATGTATATTATAATGTTAGAATGTATGTTAGAATGTTATTATGGATGTTAGAATGTTATAATGGATGTTAGAATGTATATTAGAAAGTTATAATGTATGTTAGAATGTTGTAATGTATGTTAGAATGTTATAATGGATGTTATAATGTATACTAGAATGTTATAATGTATTTTAGATTGTAATAATGTATGTTCGAATGTTATAATGGATGTTAGAAAGTATATTAGAATGTTATAATGTATGTTACAATGTTATAATGTATGTTAGAATGTTATAATGGATGTTAGAATGTATATTAGAATGTTATAATGTATGTTAGAATGTTACAATGGATGATAGAATGTTATAATGGATGTTATAATGAATATTAGAATGTTAGAATGGATGTTAGAATGTTATAATGGATGTTATAATGTATATTAGAATGTTATAATGTATGTTAGAATGCATGTTAGAATGTATATTAGAATATTATAATGTATGTTAGAATGTTATAATGGATGTTAGAATGTATATTAGAATATTATAATGGATGTTAGAATATTATAATGGATGTTAGATTATTATAATGGATGTTATAATGTATATTAGAATGTTAAAATGGATGTTAGAATGTTATAATTGATTTTAGAATGTATATCAGAATGTTAAAAAGTATGTTAGAATGTTATAATGGATGTTAGAATGTATATTAGAATGTTAGAATGTATGTTAGAATGTTATAATGGATGTTAGAATGTATATTAGAATGTTAGAATGTATGTTAGAATGTTATTATGGATGTTAGAATGTTATAATTAATGTTAGAATGTATATTAGAATGTTATAATGTATGTTAGAATGTTATAATTGATGTTAGAATGTATATTAGATTGTTATAATGTATGTTAGAATGTTATAATGGATGTTAAAATGTATATTAGAATGTTATAATGTATGTTAGGATGTTATAATGTATGTTAGAATGTTATAATGGATGTTAGAATGTATATTAGATTGTTATAATGTATGTTAGAATGTTTTAATGAATGTTAGAATGTATATTAGAATGTTATAATGTATGTTAGAATGTTATCATGGATATTAGAATGTTATATTGGATGTTAGAATGTATATTAGATTGTTATAAGGTATGTTAGAATGTTATATTGGATGTTAGAATGTATATTAGATTGTTATAATGTATGTTAGAATGTTATAAAGGATGTTAGAATGTTAGAATGGATGTTAGAATGTATATTATAATGTTAGAATGTATGTTAGAATGTTATTATGGATGTTAGAATGTTAGAATGGATGTTAGAATGTATATTAGAATGTTAGAATGTATGTTAGAATGTTACAATGGATGATAGAATGTTATAATGGATGTTATAATGTATATTAGAATGTTATAATGTATGTTAGAATGCATATTAGAATGTATATTAGAATATTATAATGTATGTTAGAATGTTATAATGGATGTTCGAATGTATATTAGAATATTATAATGGATGTTAGAATATTATAATGGATGTTAGATTATTATAATGGAAGTTATAATGTATATTAGAATGTTAAAATGGATGTTAGAATGTTATAATTGATTTTAGAATGTATATCAGAATGTTAAAAAGTATGTTAGAATGTTATAATGGATGTTAGAATGTATATTAGAATGTTAGAATGTATGTTAGAATGTTATAATGGATGTTAGAATGTATATTAGAATGTTAGAATGTATGTTAGAATGTTATTATGGATGTTAGAATGTTATAATTGATGTTAGAATGTATATTAGAATGTTATAATGTATGTTAGAATGTTATAATTGATGTTAGAATGTATATTAGATTGTTATAATGTATGTTAGAATGTTATAATGGATGTTAAAATGTATATTAGAATGTTATAATGTATGTTAGAATGTTATAAAGGATGATAGAATGTTATAATGGATGTTAGAATGTATATTATAATGTTAGAATGTATGTTAGAATGTTATTATGGATGTTAGAATGTTATAATGGATGAAAGAATGTATATTAGAAAGTTATAATGTATGTTAGAATGATATTTTGGATGTTAAAATGTATTTTAGATTGTTATAATGTATGTTAGAATGTTATAATAGATGTTAGAATGTAAATTAGAATGTTAGAATGTATGTTACAATGTTATAATGTATGTTCGAATGTTATAATGGATGTTAGAATGTATATTAGAATGTCAGAATGTATGTTAGAATGTTATAATGGATGTTAGAATGTATATTAGAATGTTAGAATGTATGTTAGAATGTTATTATGGATGTTAGAATGTTATAATTGATGTTAGAATGTATATTAGAATGTTATAATGGATGTTAGAATATTATAATGGATGTTCTAATGTATATTAGAATGTTAAAAAGTATGTTAGAATGTTATAATGGATGTTAGAATGTATATTAGAATGTTAGAATGTATGTTAGAATGTTATAATGGATGTTAGAATGTTATAATGGATGTTAGAATGTATATTAGAATGTTATTATGTATGTTACAATGTTATAATGGATGTTAGAATGTTATAATGGATGTTAGAATGTATATTAGAATGTTATAATGTATGTTAGAATGTTATAATGGATGTTAGAATGTTATAATGGATTTTAGAATGTATATTAGAATGTTGTAATGTATGTTAGAATGTTATAATGGATGTTAGAATGTTATAATGGATGTTAGAATGAATATTAGAATGTTATAATGGATGTTAGAATGTTATAATGGATGTTATAATGTATATTAGAATGTTATAATGTATGTTAGAATGCATGTTAGAATGTATATTAGAATATTATAGTGTATGTTAGAATGTTATAATGGATGTTAGAATGTATATTAGAATGTTATAATGGATGTTAGAATGTTATAATTGATTTTAGAATGTATATTAGAATGTTAGAATGTATGTTAGAATGTTATTATGGATGTTAGAATGTTATAATTGATGTTAGAATGTATATTAGAATGTTATAATGTATGTTAGAATGCTATAATTGATGTTAGAATGTATATTAGATTGTTATAATGTATATTAGAATGTTATAATGTATGTTAGAATGCTATAATTGATGTTAGAATGTATATTCGATTGTTATAATGGATGTTAGAATGTATATTAGAATGTTAGAATGTATGTTAGAATGTTATAATGGATGATAGAATGTATATTAGAATGTTAGAATGTATGTTAGAATGTTATTATGGATGTTAGAATGTTATAATTGATGTTAGAATGTATATTAGAATGTTAAAATGTATATTAGAATGTTATAATGGATGTTAGAATGTATATTAGAATGTTATAATGTATGTTAGAATGTTACAATGGATGATAGAATGTTATAATGGATGTTATAATGAATATTAGAATGTTATAATGGATGTTAGAATGTTATAATGGAAGTTATAATGTATATTAGAATGTTATAATGTATGTTAGAATGCCTGTTAGAATGTATATTAGAATATTATAATGTATGTTAAAATGTTATAATGGATGTTAGAATGTATATTAGAATATTATAATGGATGTTACAATATTATAATGAATGTTAGATTATTATAATGGATGTTATAATGTATATTAGAATGTTAAAATGGATGTTAGAATGTTATAATTGATTTTAGAATGTATATCAGAATGTTAAAAAGTATGTTAGAATGTTATAATGGATGTTAGAATGTATATTAGAATGTTAGAATGTATGTTAGAATGTTATAATGGATGTTAGAATGTATATTAGAATGTTAGAATTTATGTTAGAATGTTATTATGGATGTTAAAATGTTATAAGTGATGTTAGAATGTATATTAGAATTTTATAATGTATGTTAGAATGTTATATTGGATGTTAGAATGTATATTAGAATGTTATAATGTATGTTAGAATGTTATAATGGATATTAGAATGTTATATTGGATGTTAGAATGTATATTAGATTGTTATAAGGTATGTTAGAATGTTATATTGGATGTTAGAATGTATAATAGAATGTTATAATGTATGTTAGAATGTTATAAAGGATGTTAGAATGTTATAATTGATGTTAGAATGTATATTATAATGTTAGAATGTATGTTAGAATGTTATTATGGATGTTAGAATGTTATAATGGATGAAAGAATGTATATTAGAAAGTTATAATGTATGTTAGAATGATATTTTGG
This sequence comes from Taudactylus pleione, assembly GCA_031769625.1. Classification (NCBI taxonomy): domain Eukaryota; kingdom Metazoa; phylum Chordata; class Amphibia; order Anura; family Myobatrachidae; genus Taudactylus; species Taudactylus pleione. The sequence goes on from JAUIMM010001188.1 coordinate 616,759, forward strand.
ATGTTAAAATGTATTTTAGATTGTTATAATGTATGTTAGAATGTTATAATAGATGTTAGAATGTATATTAGAATGTTAGAATGTATGTTACAATGTTATAATGTATGTTCGAATGTTATAATGGATGTTAGAATGTATATTAGAATGTCAGAATGTATGTTAGAATGTTATAATGGATGTTAGAATGTATATTAGAATGTTAGAATGTATGTTAGAATGTTATTATGGATGTTAGAATGTTATAATTGATGTTAGAATGTATATTAGAATGTTATAATGTATATTAGAATGGTATAATGGATGTTAGAATGTATATTAGATTGTTATAATGTATGTTAGAATGTTATAATGGATGTTAGAATGTATATTAGAATGTTATAATGTATGTTACAATGTTATAATGGATGTTAGAATGTTATAATGGATGTTAGAATGTATATTAGAATGTTATAATGTATGTTACAATGTTATAATGGATGTTAGAATGTTATAATGGATGTTAGAATGTATATTAGAATGTTGTAATGTATGTTAGAATGTTATAATGGATGTTAGAATGTTATAATGGATGTTATAATGAATATTAGAATGTTATAATGTATGTTAGAATACATGTTAGAATGTATATTAGAATGTTTTAGTGTATTTTAGAATGTTATAATGGATGTTAGAATGTATATTAGAATATTATAATGGATGATAGTACATTATAATGGATGTTATAATATATATTAGAATGTTATAATGTATGTTAGAATGTTATAATGGATGTTAGAATGTATATTAGATTGTTATAATGTATGTTAGAATGTTATAATGGATTTTAGAATGTATATTAGAATGTTATAATGTATGTTACAATGTTATAATGGATGTTAGAATGTTATAATGGACGTTAGAATGTATATTAGAATGTTATAATGTATGCTAGAATGTTATAATGGATGTTTGAATGTTATAATGGATGTTAGAATGTATATTAGAATGTTGTAATGTATGTTAGAATGTTATAATGGATGTTAGAATGTTATAATGGATGTTTTAATGAATATTAGAATGTTAGAATGGATGTTAGAATGTTATAATGGATGTTATAATGTATATTAGAATGTTATAATGTATGTTAGAATGCATGTTAGAATGTATATTAGAATATTATAGTGTAATTTAGAATGTTATAATGGAAGTTAGAATGTATTTTAGAATGTTATAATGGATGTTAGAATATTATAATGGATGTTCTAATGTATATTAGAATGTTAAATAGTATGTTAGAATGTTATAATGGATGTTAGAATGTATATTAGAATGTTAGAATGTATGTTAGAATGTTATATTGGATGTTAGTATGTATATTAGAATGTTAGAATGTATGTTAGAATGTTATTATGGATGTTAGAATGTTATAATTGATGTTAGAATGTATATTAGAATGTTATAATGTATATTAGAATGTTATATTGGATGTTAGAATGTATATTAGATTGTTATAATGTATGTTAGAATGTTATATTGGATGTTAGAATGTATATTATAATGTTAGAATGTATGTTAGAATGTTATTATGGATGTTAGAATGTTATAATGGATGTTAGAATGTATATTAGAAAGTTATAATGTATGTTAGAATGTTATAATGTATGTTAGAATGTTATAATGGATGTTATAATGTATACTAGAATGTTATAATGTATTTTAGATTGTAATAATGTATGTTCGAATGTTATAATGGATGTTAGAAAGTATATTAGAATGTTATAATGTATGTTACAATGTTATAATGGATGTTAGAATGTTATAATGGATGTTAGAATGTATATTAGAATGTTATAATGTATGTTACAATGTTATAATGGATGTTAGAATGTTATAATGGATGTTAGAATGTATATTAGAATGTTGTAATGTATGTTAGAATGTTATAATGGATGTTAGAATGTTATAATGGATGTTATAATGAATATTAGAATGTTATAATGTATGTTAGAATGCATGTTAGAATGTATATTAGAATGTTTTAGTGTATTTTAGAATGTTATAATGGATGTTAGAATGTATATTAGAATATTATAATGGATGTTAGAATGTTATAATGGATGATAGTACATTATAATGGATGTTATAATATATATTAGAATGTTATAATGTATGTTAGAATGTTTTAATGGACGTTAGAATGTATATTAGAATGTTATAATGTATGTTAGAATGTTATAATGGATGTTAGAATGTTATAATGGATGTTAGAATGTATATTAGAATGTTGTAATGTATGTTAGAATGTTATAATGGATGTTAGAATGTTATAATGGATGTTAGAATGAATATTAGAATGTTATAATGGATGTTAGAATGTTATAATGGATGTTATAATGTATATTAGAATGTTATAATGTATGTTAAAATGCATGTTAGAATGTATATTAGAATATTATAGTGTATGTTAGAATGTTATAATGGATGTTAGAATGTATATTTGAATGTTATAATGGATGTTAGAATGTATATTAGAATGTTATAATGGATGTTAGAATGTTATAATTGATTTTAGACTGTATATTAGAATGTTAGAATGTATGTTAGAATGTTATTATGGATGTTAGAATGTTATAATTGATGTTAGAATGTATATTGGAATGTTATAATGTATGTTAGAATGCTATAATTGATGTTAGAATGTATATTAGATTGTTATAATGTATATTAGAATGTTATAATGTATGTTAGAATGCTATAATTGATGTTAGAATGTATATTAGATTGTTATAATGGATGTTAGAATGTATATTAGAATGTTAGAATGTTATAATGGATGTTAGAATGTATATTAGAATGTTAGAATGTATGTTAGAATGTTATTATGGATGTTAAAATGTTATAATTGATGTTAGAAAGTATATTAGAATGTTATAATGTATGTTAGAATGCTATAATTGATGTTAGAATGTACATTAGATTGTTATAATGTATGTTAGAATGTTATAATGGATGTTAAAATGTATATTAGAATGTTATAATGGATGTTAGAATGTATATTAGAATGTTATAATGTATGTTAGAATGTTACAATGGATGATAGAATGTTATAATGGATGTTATAATGAATATTAGAATGTTAGAATGGATGTTAGAATGTTATAATGGAAGTTATAATGTATATTAGAATGTTAGAATGTATGTTAGAATGTTACAATGGATGTTAGAATGTTATAATGGATGTTATAATGAATATTAGAATGTTAGAATGCCTGTTAGAATGTATATTAGAATATTATAATGTATGTTAAAATGTTATAATGGATGTTAGAATGTATATTAGAATATTATAATGGATGTTACAATATTATAATGAATGTTAGATTATTATAATGGATGTTATAATGTATATTAGAATGTTAAAATGGATGTTAGAATGTTATAATTGATTTTAGAATGTATATCAGAATGTTAAAAAGTATGTTAGAATGTTATAATGGATGTTAGAATGTATATTAGAATGTTAGAATGTATGTTAGAATGTTATAATGGATGTTAGAATGTATATTAGAATGTTAGAATGTATGTTAGAATGTTATTATGGATGTTAGAATGTTATAATTGATGTTAGAATGTATATTAGAATGTTATAATGTATGTTAGAATGTTATATTGGATGTTAGAATGTATATTAGAATGTTATAATGTATGTTAGAATGTTATAATGGATATTAGAATGTTATATTGGATGTTAGAATGTATATTAGATTGTTATAAGGTATGTTAGAATGTTATATTGGATGTTAGAATGTATATTAGAATGTTATAATGTATGTTAGAATGTTATAAAGGATGTTAGAATGTTATAATGGATGTTAGAATGTATATTATAATGTTAGAATGTATGTTAGAATGTTATTATGGATGTTAGAATGTTATAATGGATGAAAGAATGTATATTTGAAAGTTATAATGTATGTTAGAATGATATTTTGGATGTTAAAATGTATTTTAGATTGTTATAATGTATGTTAGAATGTTATAATAGATGTTAGAATGTAAATTAGAATGTTAGAATGTATGTTACAATGTTATAATGTATGTTCGAATGTTATAATGGATGTTAGAATGTATATTAGAATGTCAGAATGTATGTTAGAATGTTATAATGGATGTTAGAATGTATATTAGAATGTTAGAATGTATGTTAGAATGTTATTATGGATGTTAGAATGTTATAATTGATGTTAGAATGTATATTAGAATGTTATAATGTATGTTAGAATGTTATAATGGATGTTAGAATGTATATTAGATTGTTATAATGTATGTTAGAATGTTATAATGGATGTTAGAATGTATATTAGAATGTTATAATGTATGTTACAATGTTATAATGGATGTTAGAATGTTATAATGGATGTTAGAATGTATATTAGAATGTTATAATGTATGTTACAATGTTATAATGGATGTTAGAATGTTATAATTTATGTTAGAATGTATATTAGAATGTTATAATGTATGTTAGGATGTTATAATGTATGTTAGAATGTTATAATGGATGTTAAAATGTATATTAGAATGTTATAATATATGTTAGGATGTTATAATGTATGTTAGAATGTTATAATGGATGTTAGAATGTATATTAGAATGTTATAATGTATGTTAGAATGTTATAATGGATATTAGAATGTTATATTGGATGTTAGAATGTATATTAGATTGTTATAAGGTATGTTAGAATGTTATATTGGATGTTAGAATGTATATTAGAATGTTATAATGTATGTTAGAATGTTATAAAGGATGTTAGAATGTTATAATGGATGTTAGAATGTATATTATAATGTTAGAATGTATGTTAGAATGTTATTATGGATGTTAGAATGTTATAATGGATGTTAGAATGTATATTAGAAAGTTATAATGTATGTTAGAATGTTATTTTGGATGTTAAAATGTATTTTAGATTGTTATAATGTATGTTAGAATGTTATAATAGATGTTGGAATGTATATTAGAATGTTATAATGTATGTTACAATGTTATAATGTATGTTAGAATGTTATAATGGATGTTAGAATGTATATTAGAATGTTAGAATGTATGTTAGAATGTTACAATGGATGATAGAATGTTATAATGGATGTTATAATGTATATTAGAATGTTATAATGTATGTTAGAATGCATGTTAGAATGTATATTAGAATATTATAAAGTATGTTAGAATGTTATAATGGATGTTAGAATGTATATTAGAATGTTATAATGGATGTTAGAATATTATAATGGATGTTAGATTATTATAATGGATGTTATAATGTATATTAGAATGTTAAAACGGATGTTAGAATGTTATAATTGATTTTATAATGTATATCAGAATGTTAAAAAGTATGTTAGAATGTTATAATGGATGTTAGAATGTATATTAGAATGTCAGAATGTATGTTAGAATGTTATAATGGATGTTAGAATGTATATTAGAATGTTAGAATGTATGTTAGAATGTTATTATGGATGTTAGAATGTTATAATTGATGTTAGAATGTATATTGGGATGTTATAATGTATGTTAGAATGTTATAATGGATGTTAGAATGTATATTAGATTGTTATAATGTATGTTAGAATGTTATAATGGATGTTAGAATGTATATTAGAATGTTATAATGTATGTTACAATGTTATAATGGATGTTAGAATGTTATAATGGATGTTAGAATGTATATTAGAATGTTGTAATGTATGTTAGAATGTTATAATGGATGTTAGAATGTTATAATGGATGTTATAATGAATATTAGAATGTTATAATGTATGTTAGAATGCATGTTAGAATGTATATTAGAATGTTTTAGTGTATTGTAGAATGTTATAATGGATGTTAGAATGTATATTAGAATATTATAATGGATGTTAGAATGTTATAATGGATGATAGTACATTATAATGGATGTTATAATATATATTAGAATGTTATAATGGATGTTAGAATGTATATTAGATTGTTATAATGTATGTTAGAATGTTATAATGGATGTTAGAATGTATATTAGAATGTTATAATGTATGTTACAATGTTATAATGGATGTTAGAATGTTTTAATGGACGTTAGAATGTATATTAGAATGTTATAATGTATGTTAGAATGTTATAATGGATGTTAGAATGTTAGAATGGATGTTAGAATGTATATTAGAATGTTGTAATGTATGTTAGAATGTTATAATGGATGTTAGAATGTTATAATGGATGTTAGAATGAATATTAGAATGTTATAATGGATGTTAGAATGTTATAATGGATGTTATAATGTATATTAGAATGTTATAATGTATGTTAGAATGCATGTTAGAATGTATATTAGAATATTATAGTGTATGTTAGAATGTTATAATGGATGTTAGAATGTATATTAGAATGTTATAATGGATGTTAGAATGTTATAATTGATTTTAGAATGTATATTAGAATGTTAGAATGTATGTTAGAATGTTATTATGGATGTTAGAATGTTATAATTGATGTTAGAATGTATATTAGAATGTTATAATGTATGTTAGAATGCTATAATTGATGTTAGAATGTATATTAGATTGTTATAATGTATATTAGAATGTTATAATGTATGTTAGAATGCTATAATTGATGTTAGAATGTATATTAGATTGTTATAATGGATGTTAGACTGTATATTAGAATGTTAGAATGTATGTTAGAATGTTATAATGGATGTTAGAATGTATATTAGAATGTTAGAATGTATGTTAGAATGTTATTATGGATGTTAGAATGTTATAATGGATGTTAGAATGTATATTAGAATGTTATAATGTATGTTAGAATGTTACAATGGATGATAGAATGTTATAATGGATGTTATAATGAATATTAGAATGTTAGAATGGATGTTAGAATGTTATAATGGAAGTTATAATGTATATTAGAATGTTATAATGTATGTTAGAATGCCTGTTAGAATGTATATTAGAATATTATAATGTATGTTAAAATGTTATAATGGATGTTAGAATGTATATTAGAATATTATAATGGATGTTACAATATTATAATGAATGTTAGATTATTATAATGGATGTTATAATGTATATTAGAATGTTAAAATGGATGTTAGAATGTTATAATTGATTTTAGAATGTATATCAGAATGTTAAAAAGTATGTTAGAATGTTATAATGGATGTTAGAATGTATATTAGAATGTTAGAATGTATGTTAGAATGTTATTATGGATGTTCGAATGTTATAATGGATGTTAGAATGTATATTAGAATGTCAGAATGTATGTTACAATGTTATAATGGATGTTAGAATGTATATTAGAATGTTAGAATGTATGTTAGAATGTTATTATGGATGTTAGAATGTTATAATTGATGTTAGAATGTATATTAGAATGTTATAATGTATGTTAGAATGTTATAATGGATGTTAGAATGTATATTAGATTGTTATAATGTATGTTAGAATGTTATAATGGATGTTAGAATGTATATTAGAATGTTATAATGTATGTTACAATGTTATAATGGATGTTAGAATGTTATAATGGATGTTAGAATGTATATTAGAATGTTATAATGTATGTTACAATGTTATAATTGATGTTAGAATGTTATAATGGATGTTAGAATGTATATTAGAATGTTGTAATGTATGTTAGAATGTTATAATGGATGTTAGAATGTTATAATGGATGTTATAATGAATATTAGAATGTTATAATGTATGTTAGAATGCATGTTAGAATGTATATTAGAATGTTTTAGTGTATTTTAGAATGTTATAATGGATGTTAGAATGTATATTAGAAAATTATAATGGATGATAGTACATTATAATGGATGTTATAATATATATTAGAATGTTATAATGTATGTTAGAATGTTATAATGGATGTTAGAATGTATATTAGATTGTTATAATGTATGTTAGAATGTTATAATGGATTTTAGAATGTATATTAGAATGTTATAATGTATGTTACAATGTTATAATGGAGGTTAGAATGTTATAATGGACGTTAGAATGTATATTAGAATGTTGTAATGTATGTTAGAATGTTATAATGGATGTTAGAATGTTATAATGGATGTTATAATGAATATTAGAATGTTAGAATGGATGTTAGAATGTTATAATGGATGTTATAATGTATATTATAATGTTATAATGTATGTTAGAATGCATGTTAGAATGTATATTAGAATATTATAGTGTAATTTAAAATGTTATAATGGAAGTTAGAATGTATATTAGAATGTTATAATGGATGTTAGAATATTATAATGGATGTTCTAATGTATATTAGAACATTAAATAGTATGTTAGAATGTTATAATGGATGTTAGAATGTATATTAGAATGTTAGAATGTATGTTAGAATGTTATATTGGATGTTAGTATGTATATTAGAATGTTAGAATGTATGTTAGAATGTTATTATGGATGTTAGAATGTTATAATTGATGTTAAAATGTATATTAGAATGTTATAATGTATATTAGAATGTTATATTGGATGTTACAATGTATATTAGATTGTTATAATGTATGTTAGAATGTTATATTGGATGTTAGAATGTATATTATAATGTTAGAATGTATGTTAGAATGTTATTATGGATGTTAGAATGTTATAATGGATGTTAGAATGTATATTAGAAAGTTATAATGTATGTTAGAATGTTATAATGTATGTTAGAATGTTATAATGGATGTTATAATGTATACTAGAATGTTATAATGTATTTTAGATTGTAATAATGTATGTTCGAATGTTATAATGGATGTTAGAAAGTATATTAGAATGTTATAATGTATGTTACAATGTTATAATGTATGTTAGAATGTTATAATGGATGTTAGAATGTATATTCGAATGTTATAATGTATGTTAGAATGTTACAATGGATGATAGAATGTTATAATGGATGTTATAATGAATATTAGAATGTTAGAATGGATGTTAGAATGTTATAATGGATGTTATAATGTATATTAGAATGTTATAATGTATGTTAGAATGCATGTTAGAATGTATATTAGAATATTATAAAGTATGTTAGAATGTTATAATGGATGTTAGAATGTATATTAGAATGTTATAATGGATGTTAGAATATTATAATGGATGTTAGATTATTATAATGGATGTTAGAATGTATATTAGAATGTTAAAACGGATGTTAGAATGTTATAATTGATTTTAGAATGTATATCAGAATGTTAAAAAGTATGTTAGAATGTTATAATGGATGTTAGAATGTATATTAGATTGTCAGAATGTATGTTAGAATGTTATAATGGATGTTAGAATGTATATTAGAATGTTAGAATGTATGTTAGAATGTTATTATGGATGTTAGAATGTTATAATTGATGTTAGAATGTATATTGGAATGTTATAATGTATGTTAGAATGTTATAATGGATGTTAGAATGTATATTAGATTGTTATAATGTATGTTAGAATGTTATAATGGATGTTAGAATGTATATTAGAATGTTATAATGTATGTTACAATGTTATAATGGATGTTAGAATGTTATAATGGATGTTAGAATGTATATTAGAATGTTGTAATGTATGTTAGAATGTTATAATGGATGTTAGAATGTTATAATGGATGTTAGAATGCATGTTAGAATGTATATTAGAATGTTTTAGTGTATTTTAGAATGTTATAATGGATGTTAGAATGTATATTAGAATATTATAATGGATGTTAGAATGTTATAATGGATGATAGTACATTATAATGGATGTTATAATATATATTAGAATGTTATAATGTATGTTAGAATGTTATAATGGATGTTAGAATGTATATTAGATTGTTATAATGTATGTTAGAATGTTATAATGGATGTTAGAATGTATATTAGAATGTTATAATGTATGTTACAATGTTATGTTAGAATGTTTTAATGGACGTTAGAATGTATATTAGAATGTTATAATGTATGTTAGAATGTTATAATGGATGTTAGAATGTTATAATGGATGTTAGAATGTATATTAGAATGTTGTAATGTATGTTAGAATGTTATAATGGATGTTAGAATGTTATAATGGATGTTAGAATGAATATTAGAATGTTATAATGGATGTTAGAATGTTATAATGGATGTTATAATGTATATTAGAATGTTATAATGTATGTTAGAATGCATGTTAGAATGTATATTAGAATATTATAGTGTATGTTAGAATGTTATAATGGATGTTAGAATGTATATTAGATTGTTATAATGTATGTTAGAATGTTATAATGGATTTTAGAATGTATATTAGAATGTTATAATGTATGTTACAATGTTATAATGGAGGTTAGAATGTTATAATGGACGTTAGAATGTATATTAGAATGTTGTAATGTATGTTAGAATGTTATAATGGATGTTAGAATGTTATAATGGATGTTATAATGAATATTAGAATGTTAGAATGGATGTTAGAATGTTATAATGGATGTTATAATGTATATTATAATGTTATAATGTATGTTAGAATGCATGTTAGAATGTATATTAGAATATTATAGTGTAATTTAAAATGTTATAATGGAAGTTAGAATGTATATTAGAATGTTATAATGGATGTTAGAATATTATAATGGATGTTCTAATGTATATTAGAACATTAAATAGTATGTTAGAATGTTATAATGGATGTTAGAATGTATATTAGAACGTTAGAATGTATGTTAGAATGTTATATTGGATGTTAGTATGTATATTAGAATGTTAGAATGTATGTTAGAATGTTATTATGGATGTTAGAATGTTATAATTGATGTTAAAATGTATATTAGAATGTTATAATGTATATTAGAATGTTATATTGGATGTTACAATGTATATTAGATTGTTATAATGTATGTTAGAATGTTATATTGGATGTTAGAATGTATATTATAATGTTAGAATGTATGTTAGAATGTTATTATGGATGTTAGAATGTTATAATGGATGTTAGAATGTATATTAGAAAGTTATAATGTATGTTAGAATGTTATAATGTATGTTAGAATGTTATAATGGATGTTATAATGTATACTAGAATGTTATAATGTATTTTAGATTGTAATAATGTATGTTCGAATGTTATAATGGATGTTAGAAAGTATATTAGAATGTTATAATGTATGTTACAATGTTATAATGTATGTTAGAATGTTATAATGGATGTTAGAATGTATATTCGAATGTTATAATGTATGTTAGAATGTTACAATGGATGATAGAATGTTATAATGGATGTTATAATGAATATTAGAATGTTAGAATGGATGTTAGAATGTTATAATGGATGTTATAATGTATATTAGAATGTTATAATGTATGTTAGAATGCATGTTAGAATGTATATTAGAATATTATAAAGTATGTTAGAATGTTATAATGGATGTTAGAATGTATATTAGAATGTTATAATGGATGTTAGAATATTATAATGGATGTTAGATTATTATAATGGATGTTAGAATGTATATTAGAATGTTAAAACGGATGTTAGAATGTTATAATTGATTTTAGAATGTATATCAGAATGTTAAAAAGTATGTTAGAATGTTATAATGGATGTTAGAATGTATATTAGATTGTCAGAATGTATGTTAGAATGTTATAATGGATGTTAGAATGTATATTAGAATGTTAGAATGTATGTTAGAATGTTATTATGGATGTTAGAATGTTATAATTGATGTTAGAATGTATATTGGAATGTTATAATGTATGTTAGAATGTTATAATGGATGTTAGAATGTATATTAGATTGTTATAATGTATGTTAGAATGTTATAATGGATGTTAGAATGTATATTAGAATGTTATAATGTATGTTACAATGTTATAATGGATGTTAGAATGTTATAATGGATGTTAGAATGTATATTAGAATGTTGTAATGTATGTTAGAATGTTATAATGGATGTTAGAATGTTATAATGGATGTTAGAATGCATGTTAGAATGTATATTAGAATGTTTTAGTGTATTTTAGAATGTTATAATGGATGTTAGAATGTATATTAGAATATTATAATGGATGTTAGAATGTTATAATGGATGATAGTACATTATAATGGATGTTATAATATATATTAGAATGTTATAATGTATGTTAGAATGTTATAATGGATGTTAGAATGTATATTAGATTGTTATAATGTATGTTAGAATGTTATAATGGATGTTAGAATGTATATTAGAATGTTATAATGTATGTTACAATGTTATGTTAGAATGTTTTAATGGACGTTAGAATGTATATTAGAATGTTATAATGTATGTTAGAATGTTATAATGGATGTTAGAATGTTATAATGGATGTTAGAATGTATATTAGAATGTTGTAATGTATGTTAGAATGTTATAATGGATGTTAGAATGTTATAATGGATGTTAGAATGAATATTAGAATGTTATAATGGATGTTAGAATGTTATAATGGATGTTATAATGTATATTAGAATGTTATAATGTATGTTAGAATGCATGTTAGAATGTATATTAGAATATTATAGTGTATGTTAGAATGTTATAATGGATGTTAGAATGTATATTAGAATGTTATAATGGATGTTAGAATGTTATAATTGATTTTAGAATGTATATTAGAATGTTAGAATGTATGTTAGAATGTTATTATGGATGTTAGAATGTTATAATTGATGTTAGAATGTATATTAGAATGTTATAATGTATGTTAGAATGCTATAATTGATGTTAGAATGTATATTAGATTGTTATAATGTATATTAGAATGTTATAATGTATGTTAGAATGCTATAATTGATGTTAGAATGTATATTAGATTGTTATAATGGATGTTAGACTGTATATTAGAATGTTAGAATGAATGTTAGAATGTTATAATGGATGTTAGAATGTATATTAGAATGTTAGAATGTATGTTAGAATGTTATTATGGATGTTAGAATGTTATAATTGATGTTAGAATGTATATTAGAATGTTATAATGTATGTTAGAATGCTATAATTGATGTTAGAATGTATATTAGATTGTTATAATGTATGTTAGAATGTTATAATGGATGTTAAAATGTATATTAGAATGTTATAATGGATGTTAGAATGTATATTAGAATGTTATAATGTATGTTAGAATGTTACAATGGATGATAGAATGTTATAATGGATGTTATAATGAATATTAGAATGTTAGAATGGATGTTAGAATGTTATAATGGAAGTTATAATGTATATTAGAATGTTATAATGTATGTAAGAATGCCTGTTAGAATGTATATTAGAATATTATAATGTATGTTAAAATGTTATAATGGATGTTAGAATGTATATTAGAATATTATAATGGATGTTACAATATTGTAATGAATGTTAGATTATTATAATGGATGTTATAATGTATATTAGAATGTTAAAATGGATGTTAGAATGTTATAATTGATTTTAGAATGTATATCAGAATGTTAAAAAGTATGTTAGAATGTTATAATGGATGTTAGAATGCATATTAGAATGTTAGAATGTATGTTAGAATGTTATAATGGATGTTAGAATGTATATTAGAATGTTAGAATGTATGTTAGAATGTTATTATGGATGTTAGAATGTTATAATTGATGTTAGAATGTATATTAGAATGTTATAATGTATGTTAGAATGTTATATTGGATGTTAGAATGTATATTAGAATGTTATAATGTATGTTAGAATGTTATAATGGATATTAGAATGTTATATTGGATGTTAGAATGTATATTAGATTGTTATAAGGTATGTTAGAATGTTATATTGGATGTTAGAATGTATATTAGAATGTTATAATGTATGTTAGAATGTTATAAAGGATGTTAGAATGTTATAATGGATGTTAGAATGTATATTATAATGTTAGAATGTATGTTAGAATATTATTATGGATGTTAGAATGTTATAATGGATGAAAGAATGTATATTAGAAAGTTATAATGTATGTTAGAATGATATTTTGGATGTTAAAATGTATTTTAGATTGTTATAATGTATGTTAGAATGTTATAATAGATGTTAGAATGTAAATTAGAATGTTAGAATGTATGTTACAATGTTATAATGTATGTTCGAATGTTATAATGGATGTTAGAATGTATATTAGAATGTCAGAATGTATGTTAGAATGTTATAATGGATGTTAGAATGTATATTAGAATGTTATTATGGATGTTAGAATGTTATTATGGATGTTAGAATGTTATAATTGATGTTAGAATGTATATTAGAATGTTATAATGTATGTTAGAATGTTATAATGGATGTTAGAATGTATATTAGATTGTTATAATGTATGTTAGAATGTTATAATGGATGTTAGAATGTATATTAGAATGTTATAATGTATGTTACAATGTTATAATGGATGTTAGAATGTTATAATGGATGTTAGAATGTATATTAGAATGTTATAATGTATGTTACAATGTTATAATGGATGTTAGAATGTTATAATGGATGTTAGAATGTATATTAGAATGTTGTAATGTATGTTAGAATGTTATAATGGATGTTAGAATGATATAATGGATGTTATAATGAATATTAGAATGTTATAATGTATGTTAGAATGCATGTTAGAATGTATATTAGAATGTTTTAGTGTATTTTAGAATGTTATAATGGATGTTAGAATGTATATTAGAATATTTATAATGGATGATAGTACATTATAATGGATGTTATAATATATATTAGAATGTTATAATGTATGTTAGAATGTTATAATGGATGTTAGAATGTATATTAGATTGTTATAATGTATGTTAGAATGTTATAATGGATTTTAGAATGTATATTAGAATGTTATAATGTATGTTACAATGTTATAATGGATGTTAGAATGTTATAATGGACGTTAGAATGTATATTAGAATGTTATAATGTATGCTAGAATGTTATAATGGATGTTAGAATGTTATAATGGATGTTAGAATGTATATTAGAATGTTGTAATGTATGTTAGAATGTTATAATGGATGTTAGAATGTTATAATGGATGTTATAATGAATATTAGAATGTTAGAATGGATGTTAGAATGTTATAATGGATGTTAGAATGCATGTTAGAATGTATATTAGAATATTATAGTGTAATTTAGAATGTTATAATGGAAGTTAGAATGTATATTAGAATGTTATAATGGATGTTAGAATATTATAATGGATGTTCTAATGTATATTAGAATGTTAAATAGTATGTTAGAATGTTATAATGGATGTTAGAATGTATATTATAATGTTAGAATGTATGTTAGAATGTTATATTGGATGTTAGTATGTATATTAGAATGTTAGAATGTATGTTAGAATGTTATTATGGATGTTAGAATGTTATAATTGATGTTAGAATGTATATTAGAATGTTATAATGTATATTAGAATGTTATATTGGATGTTAGAATGTATATTAGATTGTTATAATGTATGTTAGAATGTTATATTGGATGTTAGAATGTATATTATAATGTTAGAATGTATGTTAGAATGTTATTATGGATGTTAGAATGTTATAATGGATGTTAGAATGTATATTAGAAAGTTATAATGTATGTTAGAATGTTATAATGTATGTTAGAATGTTATAATGGATGTTATAATGTATACTAGAATGTTATAATGTATTTTAGATTGTAATAATGTATGTTCGAATGTTATAATGGATGTTAGAAAGTATATTAGAATGTTATAATGTATGTTACAATGTTATAATGTATGTTAGAATGTTATAATGGATGTTAGAATGTATATTAGAATGTTATAATGTATGTTAGAATGTTACAATGGATGATAGAATGTTATAATGGATGTTATAATGAATATTAGAATGTTAGAATGGATGTTAGAATGTTATAATGGATGTTATAATGTATATTAGAATGTTATAATGTATGTTAGAATGCATGTTAGAATGTATATTAGAATATTATAATGTATGTTAGAATGTTATAATGGATGTTAGAATGTATATTAGAATATTATAATGGATGTTAGAATATTATAATGGATGTTAGATTATTATAATGGATGTTATAATGTATATTAGAATGTTAAAATGGATGTTAGAATGTTATAATTGATTTTAGAATGTATATCAGAATGTTAAAAAGTATGTTAGAATGTTATAAAGAATGTTAGAATGTATATTAGAATGTTAGAATGTATGTTAGAATGTTATAATGGATGTTAGAATGTATATTAGAATGTTAGAATGTATGTTAGAATGTTATTATGGATGTTAGAATGTTATAATTAATGTAAGAATGTATATTAGAATGTTATAATGTATGTTAGAATGTTATAATTGATGTTAGAATGTATATTAGATTGTTATAATGTATGTTAGAATGTTATAATGGATGTTAAAATGTATATTAGAATGTTATAATGTATGTTAGGATGTTATAATGTATGTTAGAATGTTATAATGGATGTTAGAATGTATATTAGATTGTTATAATGTATGTTAGAATGTTTTAATGAATGTTAGAATGTATATTAGAATGTTATAATGTATGTTAGAATGTTATAATGGATATTAGAATGTTATATTGGATGTTAGAATGTATATTAGATTGTTATAAGGTATGTTAGAATGTTATATTGGATGTTAGAATGTATATTAGATTGTTATAATGTATGTTAGAATGTTATAAAGGATGTTAGAATGTTAGAATGGATGTTAGAATGTATATTATAATGTTAGAATGTATGTTAGAATGTTATTATGGATGTTAGAATGTTAGAATGGATGTTAGAATGTATATTAGAATGTTATAATGTATGTTAGAATGTTATAATGGATGATAGAATGTTATAATGGATGTTATAATGTATATTAGAATGTTATAATGTATGTTAGAATGCATATTAGAATGTATATTAGAATATTATAATGTATGTTAGAATGTTATAATAGATGTACGAATGTATATTAGAATATTATAATGGATGTTAGAATATTATAATGGATGTTAGATTATTATAATGGAAGTTGTAATGTATATTAGAATGTTAAAATGGATGTTAGAATGTTATAATTGATTTTAGAATGTATATCAGAATGTTAAAAAGTATGTTAGAATGTTATAATGGATGTTAGAATGTATATTAGAATGTTAGAATGTATGTTAGAATGTTATAATGGATGTTAGAATGTATATTAGAATGTTAGAATGTATGTTAGAATGTTATTATGGATGTTAGAATGTTATAATTGATGTTAGAATGTATATTAGAATGTTATAATGTATGTTAGAATGTTATAATTGATGTTAGAATGTATATTAGATTGTTATAATGTATGTTAGAATGTTATAATGGATGTTAAAATGTATATTAGAATGTTATAATGTATGTTAGAATGTTATAAAGGATGATAGAATGTTATAATGGATGTTAGAATGTATATTATAATGTTAGAATGTATGTTAGAATGTTATTATGGATGTTAGAATGTTATAATGTATGTTAGAATGCATATTAGAATGTATATTAGAATATTATAATGTATGTTAGAATGTTATAATAGATGTTCGAATGTATATTAGAATATTATAATGGATGTTAGAATATTATAATGGATGTTAGATTATTATAATGGAAGTTGTAATGTATATTAGAATGTTAAAATGGATGTTAGAATGTTATAATTGATTTTAGAATGTATATCAGAATGTTAAAAAGTATGTTAGAATGTTATAATGGATGTTAGAATGTATATTAGAATGTTAGAATGTATGTTAGAATGTTATAATGGATGTTAGAATGTATAATAGAATGTTAGAATGTATGTTAGAATGTTATTATGGATGTTGGAATGTTATAATTGATGTTAGAATGTATATTAGAATGTTATAATGTATGTTAGAATGTTATAATTGATGTTAGAATGTATATTAGATTGTTATAATGTATGTTAGAATGTTATAATGGATGTTAAAATGTATATTAGAATGTTATAATGTATGTTAGAATGTTATAAAGGATGATAGAATGTTATAATGGATGTTAGAATGTATATTATAATGTTAGAATGTATGTTAGAATGTTATTATGGATGTTAGAATGTTATAATGGATGAAAGAATGTATATTAGAAAGTTTTAATGTATGTTAGAATGATATTTTGGATGTTAAAATGTATTTTAGATTGTTATAATGTATGTTAGAATGTTATAATAGATGTTAGAATGTAAATTAGAATGTTAGAATGTATGTTACAATGTTATAATGTATGTTCGAATGTTATAATGGATGTTAGAATGTATATTAGAATGTCAGAATGTATGTTAGAATGTTATAATGGATGTTAGAATGTATATTAGAATGTTAGAATGTATGTTAGAATGTTATTATGGATGTTAGAATGTTATAATTGATGTTAGAATGTATATTAGAATGTTATAATGGATGTTAGAATATTATAATGGATGTTCTAATGTATATTAGAATGTTAAAAAGTATGTTAGAATGTTATAATGGATGTTAGAATGTATATTAGAATGTTAGAATGTATGTTAGAATGTTATAATGGATGTTAGAATGTATATTAGAATGTTAGAATGTATGTTAGAATGTTATAATTGATGTTAGAATGTATATTAGATTGTTATAATGTATGTTTGAATGTTATAATGGATGTTAAAATGTATATTAGAATGTTATAATGTATGTTAGGATGTTATAATGTATGTTAGAATGTTATAATGGATGTTAGAATGTATATTAGATTGTTATAATGTATGTTAGAATGTTTTAATGAATGTTAGAATGTATGTTAGAATGTTATTATGGATGTTAGAATGTTATAATTGATGTTAGAATGTATATTAGAATGTTATAATGTATGTTAGAATGTTATATTGGATGTTAGAATGTATATTAGAATGTTATAATGTATGTTAGAATGTTATAATGGATATTAGAATGTTATATTGGATGTTAGAATGTATATTAGATTGTTATAAGGTATGTTAGAATGTTATATTGGATGTTAGAATGTATATTAGAATGTTATAATGTATGTTAGAATGTTATAAAGGATGTTAGAATGTTATAATGGATGTTAGAATGTATATTATAATGTTAGAATGTATGTTAGAATGTTATTATGGATGTTAGAATGTTATAATGGATGAAAGAATGTATATTAGAAAGTTATAATGTATGTTAGAATGATATTTTGGATGTTAAAATGTATTTTAGATTGTTATAATGTATGTTAGAATGTTATAATAGATGTTAGAATGTAAATTAGAATGTTAGAATGTATGTTACAATTTTTGTAATGTATGTTCGAATGTTATAATGGATGTTAGAATGTATATTAGAATGTCAGAATGTATGTTACAATGTTATAATGGATGTTAGAATGTATATTAGAATGTTAGAATGTATGTTAGAATGTTATTATGGATGTTAGAATGTTATAATTGATGTTAGAATGTATATTAGAATGTTATAATGTATGTTAGAATGTTATAATGGATGTTAGAATGTATATTAGATTGTTATAATGTATGTTAGAATGTTATAATGGATGCTAGAATGTATATTAGAATGTTATAATGTATGTTACAATGTTATAATGGATGTTAGAATGTTATAATGGATGTTAGAATGTATATTAGAATGTTGTAATGTATGTTAGAATGTTATAATGGATGTTAGAATGTTATAATGGATGTTATAATGAATATTAGAATGTTATAATGTATGTTAGAATGCATGTTAGAATGTATATTAGAATGTTTTAGTGTATTTTAGAATGTTATAATGGATGTTAGAATGTATATTAGAAAATTATAATGGATGATAGTACATTATAATGGATGTTATAATATATATTAGAATGTTATAATGTATGTTAGAATGTTATAATGGATGTTAGAATGTATATTAGATTGTTATAATGTATGTTAGAATGTTATAATGGATTTTAGAATGTATATTAGAATGTTATAATGTATGTTACAATGTTATAATGGATGTTAGAATGTTATAATGGACGTTAGAATGTATATTAGAATGTTATAATGTATGCTAGAATGTTATAATGGATGTTAGAATGTTATAATGGATGTTAGAATGTATATTAGAATGTTGTAATGTATGTTAGAATGTTATAATGGATGTTAGAATGTTATAATGGATGTTAGAATGTTATAATGGATGTTATAATGAATATTAGAATGTTAGAATGGATGTTAGAATGTTATAATGGATGTTATAATGTATATTATAATGTTATAATGTATGTTAGAATGCATGTTAGAATGTATATTAGAATATTATAGTGTAATTTAGAATGTTATAATGGAAGTTAGAATGTATATTAGAATGTTATAATGGATGTTAGAATATTATAATGGATGTTCTAATGTATATTAGAACGTTAAATAGTATGTTAGAATGTTATAATGGATGTTAGAATGTATATTAGAATGTTAGAATGTATGTTAGAATGTTATATTGGATGTTAGTATGTATATTAGAATGTTAGAATGTATGTTAGAATGTTATTATGGATGTTAGAATGTTATAATTGATGTTAAAATGTATATTAGAATGTTATAATGTATATTAGAATGTTATATTGGATGTTAGAATGTATATTAGATTGTTATAATGTATGTTAGAATGTTATATTGGATGTTAGAATGTATATTATAATGTTAGAATGTATGTTAGAATGTTATTATGGATGTTAGAATGTTATAATGGATGTTAGAATGTATATTAGAAAGTTATAATGTATGTTAGAATGTTATAATGTATGTTAGAATGTTATAATGGATGTTATAATGTATACTAGAATGTTATAATGTATTTTAGATTGTAATAATGTATGTTCGAATGTTATAATGGATGTTAGAAAGTATATTAGAATGTTATAATGTATGTTACAATGTTATAATGAATGTTAGAATGTTATAATGGATGTTAGAATGTATATTAGAATGTTATAATGTATGTTAGAATGTTACAATGGATGATAGAATGTTATAATGGATGTTATAATGAATATTAGAATGTTAGAATGGATGTTAGAATGTTATAATGGATGTTATAATGTATATTAGAATGTTATAATGTATGTTAGAATGCATGTTAGAATGTATATTAGAATATTATAAAGTATGTTAGAATGTTATAATGGATGTTAGAATGTATATTAGAATGTTATAATGGATGTTAGAATATTATAATGGATGTTAGATTATTATAATGGATGTTATAATGTATATTAGAATGTTAAAACGGATGTTAGAATGTTATAATTGATTTTAGAATGTATATCAGAATGTTAAAAAGTATGTTAGAATGTTATAATGGATGTTAGAATGTATATTAGATTGTCAGAATGTATGTTAGAATGTTATAATGGATGTTAGAATGTATATTAGAATGTTAGAATGTATGTTAGAATGTTATTATTGATGTTAGAATGTTATAATTGATGTTAGAATGTATATTGGAATGTTATAATGTATGTTAGAATGTTATAATGGATGTTAGAATGTATATTAGATTGTTATAATGCATGTTAGAATGTTATAATGGATGTTAGAATGTATATTAGAATGTTATAATGTATGTTACAATGTTATAATGGATGTTAGAATGTTATAATGGATGTTAGAATGTATATTAGAATGTTGTAATGTATGTTAGAATGTTATAATGGATGTTAGAATGTTATAATGGATGTTAGAATGCATGTTAGAATGTATATTAGAATGTTTTAGTGTATTTTAGAATGTTATAATGGATGTTAGAATGTATATTAGAATATTATAATGGATGTTAGAATGTTATAATGGATGATAGTACATTATAATGGATGTTATAATATATATTAGAATGTTATAATGTATGTTAGAATGTTATAATGGATGTTAGAATGTATATTAGATTGTTATAATGTATGTTAGAATGTTATAATGGATGTTAGAATGTATATTAGAATGTTATAATGTATGTTACAATGTTATGTTATAATGTTTTAATGGACGTTAGAATGTATATTAGAATGTTATAATGTATGTTAGAATGTTATAATGGATGTTAGAATGTTATAATGGATGTTAGAATGTATATTAGAATGTTGTAATGTATGTTAGAATGTTATAATGGATGTTAGAATGTTATAATGGATGTTAGAATGAATATTAGAATGTTATAATGGATGTTAGAATGTTATAATGGATGTTATAATGTATATTAGAATGTTATAATGTATGTTAGAATGCATGTTAGAATGTATATTAGAATATTATAGTGTATGTTAGAATGTTATAATGGATGTTAGAATGTATATTAGAATGTTATAATGGATGTTAGAATGTTATAATTGATTTTAGAATGTATATTAGAATGTTAGAATGTATGTTAGAATGTTATTATGGATGTTAGAATGTTATAATTGATGTTAGAATGTATATTAGAATGTTATAATGTATGTTAGAATGCTATAATTGATGTTAGAATGTATATTAGATTGTTATAATGTATGTTAGAATGTTATAATGGATGTTAAAATGTATATTAGAATGTTATAATGGATGTTAGAATGTATATTAGAATGTTATAATGTATGTTAGAATGTTACAATGGATGATAGAATGTTATAATGGATGTTAGAATGTATATTAGAATGTTATAATGTATGTTAGAATGTTATTATGGATGTTAGAATGTTATAATTGATGTTAGAATGTATATTAGAATGTTATAATGTATGTTAGAATGCTATAATTGATGTTAGAATGTATATTAGATTGTTATAATGTATGTTAGAATGTTATAATGGATGTTAAAATGTATATTAGAATGTTATAATGGATGTTAGAATGTATATTAGAATGTTATAATGTATGTTAGAATGTTACAATGGATGATAGAATGTTATAATGGATGTTATAATGAATATTAGAATGTTAGAATGGATGTTAGAATGTTATAATGGAAGTTATAATGTATATTAGAATGTTATAATGTATGTTAGAATGCCTGTTAGAATGTATATTAGAATATTATAATGTATGTTAAAATGTTATAATGGATGTTAGAATGTATATTAGAATATTATAATGGATGTTACAATATTATAATGAATGTTAGATTATTATAATGGATGTTATAATGTATATTAGAATGTTAAAATGGATGTTAGAATGTTATAATTGATTTTAGAATGTATATCAGAATGTTAAAAAGTATGTTAGAATGTTATAATGGATGTTAGAATGTATATTAGAATGTTAGAATGTATGTTAGAATGTTATAATGGATGTTAGAATGTATATTAGAATGTTAGAATGTATGTTAGAATGTTATTATGGATGTTAGAATGTTATAATTGATGTTAGAATGTATATTAGAATGTTATAATGTATGTTAGAATGTTATATTGGATGTTAGAATGTATATTAGAATGTTATAATGTATGTTAGAATGTTATAATGGATATTAGAATGTTATATTGGATGTTAGAATGTATATTAGATTGTTATAAGGTATGTTAGAATGTTATATTGGATGTTAGAATGTATATTAGAATGTTATAATGTATGTTAGAATGTTATAAAGGATGTTAGAATGTTATAATGGATGTTAGAATGTATATTATAATGTTAGAATGTATGTTAGAATATTATTATGGATGTTAGAATGTTATAATGGATGAAAGAATGTATATTAGAAAGTTATAATGTATGTTAGAATGATATTTTGGATTTTAAAATGTATTTTAGATTGTTATAATGTATGTTAGAATGTTATAATAGATGTTAGAATGTAAATTAGAATGTTAGAATGTATGTTACAATGTTATAATGTATGTTCGAATGTTATAATGGATGTTAGAATGTATATTAGAATGTCAGAATGTATGTTAGAATGTTATAATGGATGTTAGAATGTATATTAGAATGTTATTATGGATGTTAGAATGTTATTATGGATGTTAGAATGTTATAATTGATGTTAGAATGTATATTAGAATGTTATAATGTATGTTAGAATGTTATAATGGATGTTAGAATGTATATTAGATTGTTATAATGTATGTTAGAATGTTATAATGGATGTTAGAATGTATATTAGAATGTTATAATGTATGTTACAATGTTATAATGGATGTTAGAATGTTATAATGGATGTTAGAATGTATATTAGAATGTTATAATGTATGTTACAATGTTATAATGGATGTTAGAATGTTATAATGGATGTTAGAATGTATATTAGAATGTTGTAATGTATGTTAGAATGTTATAATGGATGTTAGAATGATATAATGGATGTTATAATGAATATTAGAATGTTATAATGTATGTTAGAATGCATGTTAGAATGTATATTAGAATGTTTTAGTGTATTTTAGAATGTTATAATGGATGTTAGAATGTATATTAGAATATTTATAATGTATGTTACAATGTTATAATGGATGTTAGAATGTTATAATGGACGTTAGAATGTATATTAGAATGTTATAATGTATGCTAGAATGTTGTAATGGATGTTAGAATGTTATAATGGATGTTATAATATATATTAGAATGTTATAATGTATGTTAGAATGTTATAATGGATGTTAGAATGTATATTAGATTGTTATAATGTATGTTAGAATGTTATAATGGATTTTAGAATGTATATTAGAATGTTATAATGTATGTTACAATGTTATAATGGATGTTAGAATGTTATAATGGACGTTAGAATGTATATTAGAATGTTATAATGTATGCTAGAATGTTGTAATGGATGTTAGAATGTTATAATGGATGTTAGAATGTATATTAGAATGTTGTAATGTATGTTAGAATGTTATAATGGATGTTAGAATGTTATAATGGATGTTATAATGAATATTAGAATGTTAGAATGGATGTTAGAATGTTATAATGGATGTTATAATGTATATTAGAATGTTATAATGTATGTTAGAATGCATGTTAGAATGTATATTAGAATATTATAGTGTAATTTAGAATGTTATAATGGAAGTTAGAATGTATATTAGAATGTTATAATGGATGTTAGAATATTATAATGGATGTTCTAATGTATATTAGAATGTTAAATAGTATGTTAGAATGTTATAATGGATGATAGAATGTATATTATAATGTTAGAATGTATGTTAGAATGTTATATTGGATGTTAGTATGTATATTAGAATGTTAGAATGTATGTTAGAATGTTATTATGGATGTTAGAATGTTATAATTGATGTTAGAATGTATATTAGAATGTTATAATGTATATTAGAATGTTATATTGGATGTTAGAATGTATATTAGATTGTTATAATGTATGTTAGAATGTTATATTGGATGTTAGAATGTATATTATAATGTTAGAATGTATGTTAGAATGTTATTATGGATGTTAGAATGTTATAATGGATGTTAGAATGTATATTAGAAAGTTATAATGTATGTTAGAATGTTATAATGTATGTTAGAATGTTATAATGGATGTTATAATGTATACTAGAATGTTATAATGTATTTTAGATTGTAATAATGTATGTTCAAATGTTATAATGGATGTTAGAAAGTATATTAGAATGTTATAATGTATGTTACAATGTTATAATGTATGTTAGAATGTTATAATGGATGTTAGAATGTATATTAGAATGTTACAATGTATGTTAGAATGTTACAATGGATGATAGAATGTTATAATGGATGTTATAATGAATATTAGAATGTTAGAATGGATGTTAGAATGTTATAATGGATGTTATAATGTATATTAGAATGTTATAATGTATGTTAGAATGCATGTTAGAATGTATATTAGAATATTATAATGTATGTTAGAATGTTATAATGGATGTTAGAATGTATATTAGAATATTATAATGGATGTTAGAATATTATAATGGATGTTAGATTATTATAATGGATGTTATAATGTATATTAGAATGTTAAAATGGATGTTAGAATGTTATAATTGATTTTAGAATGTATATCAGAATGTTAAAAAGTATGTTAGAATGTTATAATGGATGTTAGAATGTATATTAGAATGTTAGAATGTATGTTAGAATGTTATAATGGATGTTAGAATGTATATTAGAATGTTAGAATGTATGTTACAATGTTATTATGGATGTTAGAATTTTATAATTAATGTTAGAATGTATATTAGAATGTTATAATGTATGTTAGAATGTTATAATTGATGTTAGAATGTATATTAGATTGTTATAATGTATGTTAGAATGTTATAATGGATGTTAAAATGTATATTAGAATGTTATAATGTATGTTAGGATGTTATAATGTATGTTAAAATGTTATAATGGATGTTAGAATGTATATTAGATTGTTATAATGTATGTTAGAATGTTTTAATGAATGTTAGAATGTATATTAGAATGTTATAATGTATGTTAGAATGTTATAATGGATATTAGAATGTTATATTGGATGTTAGAATGTATATTAGATTGTTATAAGGTATGTTAGAATGTTATATTGGATGTTAGAATGTATATTAGATTGTTATAATGTATGTTAGAATGTTATAAAGGATGTTAGAATGTTAGAATGGATGTTAGAATGTATATTATAATGTTAGAATGTATGTTAGAATGTTATTATGGATGTTAGAATGTTAGAATGGATGTTAGAATGTATATTAGAATGTTATAATGTATGTTAGAATGTTACAATGGATGATAGAATGTTATAATGGATGTTATAATGTATATTAGAATGTTATAATGTATGTTAGAATGCATATTAGAATGTATATTAGAATATTATAATGTATGTTAGAATGTTATAATGGATGTTCGAATGTATATTAGAATATTATAATGGATGTTAGAATATTATAATGGATTTTAGATTATTATAATGGAAGTTATAATGTATATTAGAATGTTAAAATGGATGTTAGAATGTTATAATTGATTTTAGAATGTATATCAGAATGTTAAAAAGTATGTTAGAATGTTATAATGGATGTTAGAATGTATATTAGAATGTTAGAATGTATGTTAGAATGTTATAATGGATGTTAGAATGTATATTAGAATGTTAGAATGTATGTTAGAATGTTATTATGGATGTTAGAATGTTATAATTGATGTTAGAATGTATATTAGAATGTTATAATGTATGTTAGAATGTTATAATTGATGTTAGAATGTATATTAGATTGTTATAATGTATGTTAAAATGTTATAATGGATGTTAAAATGTATATTAGAATGTTATAATGTATGTTAGAATGTTATAAAGGATGATAGAATGTTATAATGGATGTTAGAATGTATATTATAATGTTAGAATGTATGTTAGAATGTTATTATGGATGTTAGAATGTTATAATGGATGAAAGAATGTATATTAGAAAGTTATAATGTATGTTAGAATGATATTTTGGATGTTAAAATGTATTTTAGATTGTTATAATGTATGTTAGAATGTTATAATAGATGTTAGAATGTAAATTAGAATGTTAGAATGTATGTTACAATCTTATAATGTATGTTCGAATGTTATAATGGATGTTAGAATGTATATTAGAATGTCAGAATGTATGTTAGAATGTTATAATGGATGTTAGAATGTATATTAGAATGTTAGAATGTATGTTAGAATGTTATTATGGATGTTAGAATGTTATAATTGATGTTAGAATGTATATTAGAATGTTATAATGGATGTTAGAATATTATAATGGATGTTCTAATGTATATTAGAATGTTAAAAAGTATGTTAGAATGTTATAATGGATGTTAGAATGTATATTAGAATGTTAGAATGTATGTTAGAATGTTATAATGGATGTTAGAATGTATATTAGAATGTTAGAATGTATGTTAGAATGTTATAATTGATGTTAGAATGTATATTAGATTGTTATAATGTATGTTTGAATGTTATAATGGATGTTAAAATGTATATTAGAATGTTATAATGTATGTTAGGATGTTATAATGAATGTTAGAATGTATGTTAGAATGTTATTATGGATGTTAGAATGTTATAATTGATGTTAGAATGTATATTAGAATGTTATAATGTATGTTAGAATGTTATATTGGATGTTAGAATGTATATTAGAATGTTATAATGTATGTTAGAATGTTATAATGGATATTAGAATGTTATATTGGATATTAGAATGTATATTAGATTGTTATAAGGTATGTTAGAATGTTATATTGGATGTTAGAATGTATATTAAAATGTTATAATGTATGATAGAATGTTATAAAGGATGTTAGAATGTTATAATGGATGTTAGAATGTATATTATAATGTTAGAATGTATGTTAGAATGTTATTATGGATGTTAGAATGTTATAATGGATGAAAGAATGTATATTAGAAAGTTATAATGTATGTTAGAATGATATTTTGGATGTTAAAATGTATTTTAGATTGTTATAATGTATGTTAGAATGTTATAATAGATGTTAGAATGTAAATTAGAATGTTAGAATGTATGTTACAATGTTATAATGTATGTTCGAATGTTATAATGGATGTTAGAATGTATATTAGAATGTCAGAATGTATGTTAGAATGTTATAATGGATGTTAGAATGTATATTAGAATGTTAGAATGTATGTTAGAATGTTATTATGGATGTTAGAATGTTATAATTGATGTTAGAATGTATATTAGAATGTTATATTGTATGTTAGAATGTTATAATGGATGTTAGAATGTATATTAGATTGTTATAATGTATGTTAGAATGTTATAATGGATGTTAGAATGTATATTAGAATGTTATAATGTATGTTACAATGTTATAATGGATGTTAGAATGTTATAATGGATGTTAGAATGTATATTAGAATGTTATAATGTATGTTACAATGTTATAATGGATGTTAGAATGTTATAATGGATGTTAGAATGTATATTAGAATGTTGTAATGTATGTTAGAATGTTATAATGGATGTTAGAATGTTATAATGGATGTTATAATGAATATTAGAATGTTATAATGTATGTTAGAATGCATGTTAGAATGTATATTAGAATGTTTTAGTGTATTTTAGAATGTTATAATGGATGTTAGAATGTATATTAGAATATTATAATGGATGATAGTACATTATAATGGATGTTATAATATATATTAGAATGTTATAATGTATGTTAGAATGTTATAATGGATGTTAGAATGTATATTAGATTGTTATAATGTATGTTAGAATGTTATAATGGATTTTAGAATGTATATTAGAATGTTATAATGTATGTTACAATGTTATAATGGATGTTACAATGTTATAATGGACGTTAGAATGTATATTAGAATGTTATAATGTATGCTAGAATGTTATAATGGATGTTAGAATGTTATAATGGATGTTAGAATGTATATTAGAATGTTGTAATGTATGTTAGAATGCATGTTAGAATGTATATTAGAATATTATAGTGTAATTTAGAATGTTATAATGGAAGTTAGAATGTATATTAGAATGTTATAATGGATGTTAGAATATTATAATGGATGTTCTAATGTATATTAGAATGTTAAATAGTATGTTAGAATGTTATAATGGATGTTAGAATTTATATTAGAATGTTAGAATGTATGTTAGAATGTTATATTGGATGTTAGTATGTATATTAGAATGTTAGAATGTATGTTAGAATGTTATTATGGATGTTAGAATGTTATAATTGATGTTAGAATGTATATTAGAATGTTATAATGTATATTAGAATGTTATATTGGATGTTAGAATGTATATTAGATTGTTATAATGTATGTTAGAATGTTATATTGGATGTTAGAATGTATATTATAATGTTAGAATGTATGTTAGAATGTTATTATGGATGTTAGAATGTTATAATGGATGTTAGAATGTATATTAGAAAGTTATAATGTATGTTAGAATGTTATAATGTATGTTAGAATGTTATAATGTATGTTAGAATGTTATAATGGATGTTATAATGTATACTAGAATGTTATAATGTATTTTAGATTGTAATAATGTATGTTCGAATGTTATAATGGATGTTAGAAAGTATATTAGAATGTTATAATGTATGTTACAATGTTATAATGTATGTTAGAATGTTATAATGGATGTTAGAATGTATATTAGAATGTTACAATGTATGTTAGAATGTTACAATGGATGATAGAATGTTATAATGGATGTTATAATGAATATTAGAATGTTAGAATGGATGTTAGAATGTTATAATGGATGTTATAATGTATATTAGAATGTTATAATGTATGTTAGAATGTATATTAGAATATTATAATGTATGTTAGAATGTTATAATGGATGTTAGAATGTATATTAGAATATTATAATGGATGTTAGAATATTATAATGGATGTTAGATTATTATAATGGATGTTATAATGTATATTAGAATGTTAAAATGGATGTTAGAATGTTATAATTGATTTTAGAATGTATATCAGAATGTTAAAAAGTATGTTAGAATGTTATAATGGATGTTAGAATGTATATTAGAATGTTAGAATGTATGTTAGAATGTTATAATGGATGTTAGAATGTATATTAGAATGTTAGAATGTATGTTAGAATGTTATTATGGATGTTAGAATGTTATAATTAATGTTAGAATGTATATTAGAATGTTATAATGTATGTTAGAATGTTATAATTGATGTTAGAATGTATATTAGATTGTTATAATGTATGTTAGAATGTTATAATGGATGTTAAAATGTATATTAGAATGTTATAATGTATGTTAGGATGTTATAATGTATGTTAGAATGTTATAATGGATGTTAGAATGTATATTAGATTGTTATAATGTATGTTAGAATGTTTTAATGAATGTTAGAATGTATATTAGAATGTTATAATGGATGTTAGAATGTTATAATGGATATTAGAATGTTATATTGGATGTTAGAATGTATATTAGATTGTTATAAGGTATGTTAAAATGTTATATTGGATGTTAGAATGTATATTAGATTGTTATAATGTATGTTAGAATGTTATAAAGGATGTTAGAATGTTAGAATGGATGTTAGAATGTATATTATAATGTTAGAAAGTATGTTAGAATGTTATTATGGATGTTAGAATGTTAGAATGGATGTTAGAATGTATATTAGAATGTTATAATGTATGTTAGAATGTTACAATGGATGATAGAATGTTATAATGGATGTTATAATGTATATTAGAATGTTATAATGTATGTTAGAATGCATATTAGAATGTATATTAGAATATTATAATGTATGTTAGAATGTTATAATAGATGTTCGAATGTATATTAGAATATTATAATGGATGTTAGAATATTATAATGGATGTTAGATTATTATAATGGAAGTTGTAATGTATATTAGAATGTTAAAATGGATGTTAGAATGTTATAATTGATTTTAGAATGTATATCAGAATGTTAAAAAGTATGTTAGAATGTTATAATGGATGTTAGAATGTATATTAGAATGTTAGAATGTATGTTAGAATGTTATAATGGATGTTAGAATGTATATTAGAATGTTAGAATGTATGTTAGAATGTTATTATGGATGTTAGAATGTTATAATTGATGTTAGAATGTATATTAGAATGTTATAATGTATGTTAGAATGTTATAATTGATGTTAGAATGTATATTAGATTGTTATAATGTATGTTAGAATGTTATAATGGATGTTAAAATGTATATTAGAATGTTATAATGTATGTTAGAATGTTATAAAGGATGATAGAATGTTATAATGGATGTTAGAATGTATATTATAATGTTAGAATGTATGTTAGAATGTTATTATGGATGTTAGAATGTTATAATGGATGAAAGAATGTATATTAGAAAGTTTTAATGTATGTTAGAATGATATTTTGGATGTTAAAATGTATTTTAGATTGTTATAATGTATGTTAGAATGTTATAATAGATGTTAGAATGTAAATTAGAATGTTAGAATGTATGTTACAATGTTATAATGTATGTTCGAATGTTATAATGGATGTTAGAATGTATATTAGAATGTCAGAATGTATGTTAGAATGTTATAATGGATGTTAGAATGTATATTAGAATGTTAGAATGTATGTTAGAATGTTATTATGGATGTTAGAATGTTATAATTGATGTTAGAATGTATATTAGAATGTTATAATGGATGTTAGAATATTATAATGGATGTTCTAATGTATATTAGAATGTTAAAAAGTATGTTAGAATGTTATAATGGATGTTAGAATGTATATTAGAATGTTAGAATGTATGTTAGAATGTTATAATGGATGTTAGAATGTATATTAGAATGTTAGAATGTATGTTAGAATGTTATAATTGATGTTAGAATGTATATTAGATTGTTATAATGTATGTTTGAATGTTATAATGGATGTTAAAATGTATATTAGAATGTTATAATGTATGTTAGGATGTTATAATGTATGTTAGAATGTTATAATGGATGTTAGAATGTATATTAGATTGTTATAATGTATGTTAGAATGTTTTAATGAATGTTAGAATGTATGTTAGAATGTTATTATGGATGTTAGAATGTTATAATTGATGTTAGAATGTATATTAGAATGTTATAATGTATGTTAGAATGTTATATTGGATGTTAGAATGTATATTAGAATGTTATAATGTATGTTAGAATGTTATAATGGATATTAGAATGTTATATTGGATGTTAGAATGTATATTAGATTGTTATAAGGTATGTTAGAATGTTATATTGGATGTTAGAATGTATATTAGAATGTTATAATGTATGTTAGAATGTTATAAAGGATGTTAGAATGTTATAATGGATGTTAGAATGTATATTATAATGTTAGAATGTATGTTAGAATGTTATTATGGATGTTAGAATGTTATAATGGATGAAAGAATGTATATTAGAAAGTTATAATGTATGTTAGAATGATATTTTGGATGTTAAAATGTATTTTAGATTGTTATAATGTATGTTAGAATGTTATAATAGATGTTAGAATGTAAATTAGAATGTTAGAATGTATGTTACAATTTTTGTAATGTATGTTCGAATGTTATAATGGATGTTAGAATGTATATTAGAATGTCAGAATGTATGTTACAATGTTATAATGGATGTTAGAATGTATATTAGAATGTTAGAATGTATGTTAGAATGTTATTATGGATGTTAGAATGTTATAATTGATGTTAGAATGTATATTAGAATGTTATAATGTATGTTAGAATGTTATAATGGATGTTAGAATGTATATTAGATTGTTATACTGTATGTTAGAATGTTATAATGGATGTTAGAATGTATATTAGAATGTTATAATGTATGTTACAATGTTATAATGGATGTTAGAATGTTATAATGGATGCTAGAATGTATATTAGAATGTTATAATGTATGTTACAATGTTATAATGGATGTTAGAATGTTATAATGGATGTTAGAATGTATATTAGAATGTTGTAATGTATGTTAGAATGTTATAATGGATGTTAGAATGTTATAATGGATGTTATAATGAATATTAGAATGTTATAATGTATGTTAGAATACATGTTAGAATGTATATTAGAATGTTTTAGTGTATTTTAGAATGTTATAATGGATGTTAGAATGTATATTAGAAAATTATAATGGATGATAGTACATTATAATGGATGTTATAATATATATTAGAATGTTATAATGTATGTTAGAATGTTATAATGGATGTTAGAATGTATATTAGATTGTTATAATGTATGTTAGAATGTTATAATGGATTTTAGAATGTATATTAGAATGTTATAATGTATGTTACAATGTTATAATGGATGTTACAATGTTATAATGGACGTTAGAATGTATATTAGAATGTTATAATGTATGCTAGAATGTTATAATGGATGTTAGAATGTTATAATGGATGTTAGAATGTATATTAGAATGTTGTAATGTATGTTAGAATGCATGTTAGAATGTATATTAGAATATTATAGTGTAATTTAGAATGTTATAATGGAAGTTAGAATGTATATTAGAATGTTATAATGGATGTTAGAATATTATAATGGATGTTCTAATGTATATTAGAATGTTAAATAGTATGTTAGAATGTTATAATGGATGTTAGAATTTATATTAGAATGTTAGAATGTATGTTAGAATGTTATATTGTATGTTAGTATGTATATTAGAATGTTAGAATGTATGTTAGAATGTTATTATGGATGTTAGAATGTTATAATTGATGTTAGAATGTATATTAGAATGTTATAATGTATATTAGAATGTTATATTGGATGTTAGAATGTATATTAGATTGTTATAATGTATGTTAGAATGTTATATTGGATGTTAGAATGTATATTATAATGTTAGAATGTATGTTAGAATGTTATTATGGATGTTAGAATGTTATAATGGATGTTAGAATGTATATTAGAAAGTTATAATGTATGTTAGAATGTTATAATGTATGTTAGAATGTTATAATGGATGTTATAATGTATACTAGAATGTTATAATGTATTTTAGATTGTAATAATGTATGTTCGAATGTTATAATGGATGTTAGAAAGTATATTAGAATGTTATAATGTATGTTACAATGTTATAATGTATGTTAGAATGTTATAATGGATGTTAGAATGTATATTAGAATGTTACAATGTATGTTAGAATGTTACAATGGATGATAGAATGTTATAATGGATGTTATAATGAATATTAGAATGTTAGAATGGATGTTAGAATGTTATAATGGATGTTATAATGTATATTAGAATGTTATAATGTATGTTAGAATGCATGTTAGAATGTATATTAGAATATTATAATGTATGTTAGAATGTTATAATGGATGTTAGAATGTATATTAGAATATTATAATGGATGTTAGAATATTATAATGGATGTTAGATTATTATAATGGATGTTATAATGTATATTAGAATGTTAAAATGGATGTTAGAATGTTATAATTGATTTTAGAATGTATATCAGAATGTTAAAAAGTATGTTAGAATGTTATAATGGATGTTAGAATGTATATTAGAATGTTAGAATGTATGTTAGAATGTTATAATGGATGTTAGAATGTATATTAGAATGTTAGAATGTATGTTAGAATGTTATTATGGATGTTAGAATGTTATAATTAATGTTAGAATGTATATTAGAATGTTATAATGTATGTTAGAATGTTATAATTGAAGTTAGAATGTATATTAGATTGTTATAATGTATGTTAGAATGTTATAATGGATGTTAAAATGTATATTAGAATGTTATAATGTATGTTAGGATGTTATAATGTATGTTAGAATGTTATAATGGATGTTAGAATGTATATTAGATTGTTATAATGTATGTTAGAATGTTTTAATGAATGTTAGAATGTATATTAGAATGTTATAATGGATGTTAGAATGTTATAATGGATATTAGAATGTTATATTGGATGTTAGAATGTATATTAGATTGTTATAAGGTATGTTAGAATGTTATATTGGATGTTAGAATGTATATTAGATTGTTATAATGTATGTTAGAATGTTATAAAGGATGTTAGAATGTTAGAATGGATGTTAGAATGTATATTATAATGTTAGAATGTATGTTAGAATGTTATTATGGATGTTAGAATGTTAGAATGGATGTTAGAATGTATGTTAGAATGTTATAATGTATGTTAGAATGTTACAATGGATGATAGAATGTTATAATGGATGTTATAATGTATATTAGAATGTTATAATGTATGTTAGAATGCATATTAGAATGTATATTAGAATATTATAATGTATGTTAGAATGTTATAATAGATGTTCGAATGTATATTAGAATATTATAATGGATGTTAGAATATTATAATGGATGTTAGATTATTATAATGGAAGTTGTAATGTATATTAGAATGTTAAAATGGATGTTAGAATGTTATAATTGATTTTAGAATGTATATCAGAATGTTAAAAAGTATGTTAGAATGTTATAATGGATGTTAGAATGTATATTAGAATGTTAGAATGTATGTTAGAATGTTATAATGGATGTTAGAATGTATATTAGAATGTTAGAATGTATGTTAGAATGTTATTATGGATGTTAGAATGTTATAATTGATGTTAGAATGTATATTAGAATGTTATAATGTATGTTAGAATGTTATAATTGATGTTAGAATGTATATTAGATTGTTATAATGTATGTTAGAATGTTATAATGGATGTTAAAATGTATATTAGAATGTTATAATGTATGTTAGTATGTTATAAAGGATGATAGAATGTTATAATGGATGTTAGAATGTATATTATAATGTTAGAATGTATGTTAGAATGTTATTATGGATGTTAGAATGTTATAATGGATGAAAGAATGTATATTAGAAAGTTTTAATGTATGTTAGAATGATATTTTGGATGTTAAAATGTATTTTAGATTGTTATAATGTATGTTAGAATGTTATAATAGATGTTAGAATGTAAATTAGAATGTTAGAATGTATGTTACAATGTTATAATGTATGTTCGAATGTTATAATGGATGTTAGAATGTATATTAGAATGTCAGAATGTATGTTAGAATGTTATAATGGATGTTAGAATGTATATTAGAATGTTAGAATGTATGTTAGAATGTTATTATGGATGTTAGAATGTTATAATTGATGTTAGAATGTATATTAGAATGTTATAATGGATGTTAGAATATTATAATGGATGTTCTAATGTATATTAGAATGTTAAAAAGTATGTTAGAATGTTATAATGGATGTTAGAATGTATATTAGAATGTTAGAATGTATGTTAGAATGTTATAATGGATGTTAGAATGTATATTAGAATGTTAGAATGTATGTTAGAATGTTATAATTGATGTTAGAATGTATATTAGATTGTTATAATGTATGTTTGAATGTTATAATGGATGTTAAAATGTATATTAGAATGTTATAATGTATGTTAGGATGTTATAATGTATGTTAGAATGTTATAATGGATGTTAGAATGTATATTAGATTGTTATAATGTATGTTAGAATGTTTTAATGAATGTTAGAATGTATGTTAGAATGTTATTATGGATGTTAGAATGTTATAATTGATGTTAGAATGTATATTAGAATGTTATAATGTATGTTAGAATGTTATATTGGATGTTAGAATGTATATTAGAATGTTATAATGTATGTTAGAATGTTATAATGGATATTAGAATGTTATATTGGATGTTAGAATGTATATTAGATTGTTATAAGGTATGTTAGAATGTTATATTGGATGTTAGAATGTATATTAGAATGTTATAATGTATGTTAGAATGTTATAAAGGATGTTAGAATGTTATAATGGATGTTAGAATGTATATTATAATGTTAGAATGTATGTTAGAATGTTATTATGGATATTAGAATGTTATAATGGATGAAAGAATGTATATTAGAAAGTTATAATGTATGTTAGAATGATATTTTGGATGTTAAAATGTATTTTAGATTGTTATAATGTATGTTAGAATGTTATAATAGATGTTAGAATGTAAATTAGAATGTTAGAATGTATGTTACAATTTTTGTAATGTATGTTCGAATGTTATAATGGATGTTAGAATGTATATTAGAATGTCAGAATGTATGTTACAATGTTATAATGGATGTTAGAATGTATATTAGAATGTTAGAATGTATGTTAGAATGTTATTATGGATGTTAGAATGTTATAATTGATGTTAGAATGTATATTAGAATGTTATAATGTATGTTAGAATGTTATAATGGATGTTAGAATGTATATTAGATTGTTATACTGTATGTTAGAATGTTATAATGGATGTTAGAATGTATATTAGAATGTTATAATGTATGTTACAATGTTATAATGGATGTTAGAATGTTATAATGGATGCTAGAATGTATATTAGAATGTTATAATGTATGTTACAATGTTATAATGGATGTTAGAATGTTATAATGGATGTTAGAATGTATATTAGAATGTTGTAATGTATGTTAGAATGTTATAATGGATGTTAGAATGTTATAATGGATGTTATAATGAATATTAGAATGTTATAATGTATGTTAGAATACATGTTAGAATGTATATTAGAATGTTTTAGTGTATTTTAGAATGTTATAATGGATGTTAGAATGTATATTAGAAAATTATAATGGATGATAGTACATTATAATGGATGTTATAATATATATTAGAATGTTATAATGTATGTTAGAATGTTATAATGGATGTTAGAATGTATATTAGATTGTTATAATGTATGTTAGAATGTTATAATGGATTTTAGAATGTATATTAGAATGTTATAATGTATGTTACAATGTTATAATGGATGTTACAATGTTATAATGGACGTTAGAATGTATATTAGAATGTTATAATGTATGCTAGAATGTTATAATGGATGTTAGAATGTTATAATGGATGTTAGAATGTATATTAGAATGTTGTAATGTATGTTAGAATGCATGTTAGAATGTATATTAGAATATTATAGTGTAATTTAGAATGTTATAATGGAAGTTAGAATGTATATTAGAATGTTATAATGGATGTTAGAATATTATAATGGATGTTCTAATGTATATTAGAATGTTAAATAGTATGTTAGAATGTTATAATGGATGTTAGAATTTATATTAGAATGTTAGAATGTATGTTAGAATGTTATATTGGATGTTAGTATGTATATTAGAATGTTAGAATGTATGTTAGAATGTTATTATGGATGTTAGAATGTTATAATTGATGTTAGAATGTATATTAGAATGTTATAATGTATATTAGAATGTTATATTGGATGTTAGAATGTATATTAGATTGTTATAATGTATGTTAGAATGTTATATTGGATGTTAGAATGTATATTATAATGTTAGAATGTATGTTAGAATGTTATTATGGATGTTAGAATGTTATAATGGATGTTAGAATGTATATTAGAAAGTTATAATGTATGTTAGAATGTTATAATGTATGTTAGAATGTTATAATGGATGTTATAATGTATACTAGAATGTTATAATGTATTTTAGATTGTAATAATGTATGTTCGAATGTTATAATGGATGTTAGAAAGTATATTAGAATGTTATAATGTATGTTACAATGTTATAATGTATGTTAGAATGTTATAATGGATGTTAGAATGTATATTAGAATGTTACAATGTATGTTAGAATGTTACAATGGATGATAGAATGTTATAATGGATGTTATAATGAATATTAGAATGTTAGAATGGATGTTAGAATGTTATAATGGATGTTATAATGTATATTAGAATGTTATAATGTATGTTAGAATGCATGTTAGAATGTATATTAGAATATTATAATGTATGTTAGAATGTTATAATGGATGTTAGAATGTATATTAGAATATTATAATGGATGTTAGAATATTATAATGGATGTTAGATTATTATAATGGATGTTATAATGTATATTAGAATGTTAAAATGGATGTTAGAATGTTATAATTGATTTTAGAATGTATATCAGAATGTTAAAAAGTATGTTAGAATGTTATAATGGATGTTAGAATGTATATTAGAATGTTAGAATGTATGTTAGAATGTTATAATGGATGTTAGAATGTATATTAGAATGTTAGAATGTATGTTAGAATGTTATTATGGATGTTAGAATGTTATAATTAATGTTAGAATGTATATTAGAATGTTATAATGTATGTTAGAATGTTATAATTGAAGTTAGAATGTATATTAGATTGTTATAATGTATGTTAGAATGTTATAATGGATGTTAAAATGTATATTAGAATGTTATAATGTATGTTAGGATGTTATAATGTATGTTAGAATGTTATAATGGATGTTAGAATGTATATTAGATTGTTATAATGTATGTTAGAATGTTTTAATGAATGTTAGAATGTATATTAGAATGTTATAATGGATGTTAGAATGTTATAATGGATATTAGAATGTTATATTGGATGTTAGAATGTATATTAGATTGTTATAAGGTATGTTAGAATGTTATATTGGATGTTAGAATGTATATTAGATTGTTATAATGTATGTTAGAATGTTAAAAAAGGATGTTAGAATGTTAGAATGGATGTTAGAATGTATATTATAATGTTAGAATGTATGTTAGAATGTTATTATGGATGTTAGAATGTTAGAATGGATGTTAGAATGTATATTAGAATGTTATAATGTATGTTAGAATGTTACAATGGATGATAGAATGTTATAATGGATGTTATAATGTATATTAGAATGTTATAATGTATGTTAGAATGCATATTAGAATGTATATTAGAATATTATAATGTATGTTAGAATGTTATAATAGATGTTCGAATGTATATTAGAATATTATAATGGATGTTAGAATATTATAATGGATGTTAGATTATTATAATGGAAGTTGTAATGTATATTAGAATGTTAAAATGGATGTTAGAATGTTATAATTGATTTTAGAATGTATATCAGAATGTTAAAAAGTATGTTAGAATGTTATAATGGATGTTAGAATGTATATTAGAATGTTAGAATGTATGTTAGAATGTTATAATGGATGTTAGAATGTATATTAGAATGTTAGAATGTATGTTAGAATGTTATTATGGATGTTAGAATGTTATAATTGATGTTAGAATGTATATTAGAATGTTATAATGTATGTTAGAATGTTATAATTGATGTTAGAATGTATATTAGATTGTTATAATGTATGTTAGAATGTTATAATGGATGTTAAAATGTATATTAGAATGTTATAATGTATGTTAGTATGTTATAAAGGATGATAGAATGTTATAATGGATGTTAGAATGTATATTATAATGTTAGAATGTATGTTAGAATGTTATTATGGATGTTAGAATGTTATAATGGATGAAAGAATGTATATTAGAAAGTTTTAATGTATGTTAGAATGATATTTTGGATGTTAAAATGTATTTTAGATTGTTATAATGTATGTTAGAATGTTATAATAGATGTTAGAATGTAAATTAGAATGTTAGAATGTATGTTACAATGTTATAATGTATGTTCGAATGTTATAATGGATGTTAGAATGTATATTAGAATGTCAGAATGTATGTTAGAATGTTATAATGGATGTTAGAATGTATATTAGAATGTTAGAATGTATGTTAGAATGTTATTATGGATGTTAGAATGTTATAATTGATGTTAGAATGTATATTAGAATGTTATAATGGATGTTAGAATATTATAATGGATGTTCTAATGTATATTAGAATGTTAAAAAGTATGTTAGAATGTTATAATGGATGTTAGAATGTATATTAGAATGTTAGAATGTATGTTAGAATGTTATAATGGATGTTAGAATGTATATTAGAATGTTAGAATGTATGTTAGAATGTTATAATTGATGTTAGAATGTATATTAGATTGTTATAATGTATGTTTGAATGTTATAATGGATGTTAAAATGTATATTAGAATGTTATAATGTATGTTAGGATGTTATAATGTATGTTAGAATGTTATAATGGATGTTAGAATGTATATTAGATTGTTATAATGTATGTTAGAATGTTTTAATGAATGTTAGAATGTATGTTAGAATGTTATTATGGATGTTAGAATGTTATAATTGATGTTAGAATGTATATTAGAATGTTATAATGTATGTTAGAATGTTATATTGGATGTTAGAATGTATATTAGAATGTTATAATGTATGTTAGAATGTTATAATGGATATTAGAATGTTATATTGGATGTTAGAATGTATATTAGATTGTTATAAGGTATGTTAGAATGTTATATTGGATGTTAGAATGTATATTAGAATGTTATAATGTATGTTAGAATGTTATAAAGGATGTTAGAATGTTATAATGGATGTTAGAATGTATATTATAATGTTAGAATGTATGTTAGAATGTTATTATGGATGTTAGAATGTTATAATGGATGAAAGAATGTATATTAGAAAGTTATAATGTATGTTAGAATGATATTTTGGATGTTAAAATGTATTTTAGATTGTTATAATGTATGTTAGAATGTTATAATAGATGTTAGAATGTAATTAGAATGTTAGAATGTATGTTACAATTTTTGTAATGTATGTTCGAATGTTATAATGGATGTTAGAATGTATATTAGAATGTCAGAATGTATGTTACAATGTTATAATGGATGTTAGAATGTATATTAGAATGTTAGAATGTATGTTAGAATGTTATTATGGATGTTAGAATGTTATAATTGATGTTAGAATGTATATTAGAATGTTATAATGTATGTTAGAATGTTATAATGGATGTTAGAATGTATATTAGAATGTTATAATGTATGTTACAATGTTATAATGGATGTTAGAATGTTATAATGGATGCTAGAATGTATATTAGAATGTTATAATGTATGTTACAATGTTATAATGGATGTTAGAATGTTATAATGGATGTTAGAATGTATATTAGAATGTTGTAATGTATGTTAGAATGTTATAATGGATGTTAGAATGTTATAATGGATGTTATAATGAATATTAGAATGTTATAATGTATGTTAGAATGCATGTTAGAATGTATATTAGAATGTTTTAGTGTATTTTAGAATGTTATAATGGATGTTAGAATGTATATTAGAAAATTATAATGGATGATAGTACATTATAATGGATGTTATAATATATATTAGAATGTTATAATGTATGTTAGAATGTTATAATGGATGTTAGAATGTATATTAGATTGTTATAATGTATGTTAGAATGTTATAATGGATTTTAGAATGTATATTAGAATGTTATAATGTATGTTACAATGTTATAATGGATGTTACAATGTTATAATGGACGTTAGAATGTATATTAGAATGTTATAATGTATGCTAGAATGTTATAATGGATGTTAGAATGTTATAATGGATGTTAGAATGTATATTAGAATGTTGTAATGTATGTTAGAATGCATGTTAGAATGTATATTAGAATATTATAGTGTAATTTAGAATGTTATAATGGAAGTTAGAATGTATATTAGAATGTTATAATGGATGTTAGAATATTATAATGGATGTTCTAATGTATATTAGAATGTTAAATAGTATGTTAGAATGTTATAATGGATGTTAGAATTTATATTAGAATGTTAGAATGTATGTTAGAATGTTATATTGGATGTTAGTATGTATATTAGAATGTTAGAATGTATGTTAGAATGTTATTATGGATGTTAGAATGTTATAATTGATGTTAGAATGTATATTAGAATGTTATAATGTATATTAGAATGTTATATGGGATGTTAGAATGTATATTAGATTGTTATAATGTATGTTAGAATGTTATATTGGATGTTAGAATGTATATTATAATGTT
This sequence comes from Taudactylus pleione, assembly GCA_031769625.1. Lineage (NCBI taxonomy): Eukaryota > Metazoa > Chordata > Amphibia > Anura > Myobatrachidae > Taudactylus > Taudactylus pleione. Next base: position 660,129 of record JAUIMM010001188.1, read on the forward strand.
AGAATGTATGTTAGAATGTTATTATGGATGTTAGAATGTTATAATGGATGTTAGAATGTATATTAGAAAGTTATAATGTATGTTAGAATGTTATAATGTATGTTAGAATGTTATAATGTATGTTAGAATGTTATAATGGATGTTATAATGTATACTAGAATGTTATAATGTATTTTAGATTGTAATAATGTATGTTCGAATGTTATAATGGATGTTAGAAAGTATATTAGAATGTTATAATGTATGTTACAATGTTATAATGTATGTTAGAATGTTATAATGGATGTTAGAATGTATATTAGAATGTTACAATGTATGTTAGAATGTTACAATGGATGATAGAATGTTATAATGGATGTTATAATGAATATTAGAATGTTAGAATGGATGTTAGAATGTTATAATGGATGTTATAATGTATATTAGAATGTTATAATGTATGTTAGAATGCATGTTAGAATGTATATTAGAATATTATAATGTATGTTAGAATATTATAATGGATGTTAGATTATTATAATGGATGTTATAATGTATATTAGAATGTTAAAATGGATGTTAGAATGTTATAATTGATTTTAGAATGTATATCAGAATGTTAAAAAGTATGTTAGAATGTTATAATGGATGTTAGAATGT